>JBAIAA010000865.1:600000-1200000 GCA_037893245.1 Crossaster papposus
CTTCTGAGCAGGCTGAGTGAGGTGTAGATCAGACACGTGGATATACTCTATCTCTGTCTTCTACCTATGCTGTTCCTTCTGAGCAGGCTGAGTGAGACACGTGGATATACTCTATCTCTGTCTTCTACCTTTGCTGCTCCTTCTGAGCAAGCTGAGTGAGGTGTAGATCAGACACGTGGATATACTCTATCTCGGTCTTCTACCTCTGCTGTTCCTTCTAAGCAGGCTGAGAGAGGTGTAAATCAGACACGTGGATATACTCTATCTCTGTCTTCTACTTCTGCTGTTCCTTCTGAGCAGGCTGAGTGAGACACGTGGATATACTCTGTCTCCGTCTTTTAGCTCTGCTGTTCTTTCTGAGCAGACTGAGTGAGACACGTGGATATACTCAATCTCTGTCTTCTACCTCTGCTGTTCCTTCTGAGCAGGCTGAGTGAGGTGTAGATTAGACACGTGGATATACACTATCTCTGTCTTGTACCTCTGCTGTTCCTTCTGAGCAGGCTGAGTGAGACACGTGGATATACTATATCTTTGTCTTCTACCTCTGCTGTTCCTTATGAACAGGCTGAGTGAAGTGTAAATCAGACACGTGGATATACTCTATCTCTGTGTTCTACCTCTGCTGTTCCTTCTGAGCAGGCTGAGTGAGACAAGTGGATATACTCTATCTCTGTCGTCTACCTCTGCTGTTCCTTCTGAGCAGGCTGAGTGAGGTGTCGATCAGACACGTGGATATACTCTATCTCTGTCTTCTACCTCTGCTGTTCCTTCTGAGCAGGCTGAGTGAGACACGTGGATATACTCTATCTCTGTCTTCTACCTCTGCTGTTCCTTCTGAGCAGGCTGAGTGAGACACGTGGATATACTCTATCTCTGTCTTCTACCTCTGCTGTTCCTTCTGAGCAGGCTGAGTGAGACACGTGGATATACTCTATCTCTGTCTTCTACCTCTGCTGTTCCTTCTGAGCAGGCTGAGTGAGACACGTGGATATACTCTATCTCTGTCTTCTACCTCTGCTGTTCCTTCTGAGCAGGCTGAGTGAGACACGTGGATATACTCTATCTCTGTCTTCTACCTCTGCTGTTCCTTATGAGCAGGTTGAGTGAGGTGTAGATCAGACACGTGGATATACTTTATCTCCGTCTTCTACCTCTGCTGTTCCTTCTGAGCAGACTGAGTGAGACACGTGGATATACTCTATCTCTGTCTTCTACCTCTGCTGTTCCTTATGAGCAGGTTGAGTGAGGTGTAGATCAGACACGTGGATATACTTTATCTCCGTCTTCTACCTCTGCTGTTCCTTCTGAGCAGACTGAGTGAGACACGTGGATATACTCTATCTCTGTCTTCTACCTCTGCTGTTCCTTCTGAGCAGGCTGAGTGAGGTGTAGATCAGACACGTGGATATACTCTATCTCTGTATTGTACCTCTGCTGTTCCTTCTGAGCAGGCTGAGTGAGACACGTGGATATACTCTATCTCTGTCTTCTACCTCTGCTGTTCCTTCTGAGCAGGCTGAGTGAGGTGTAGATTAGACACGTGGATATACACTATCTCTGTCTTGTACCTCTGCTGTTCCTTCTGAGCAGGCTGAGTGAGACACGTGGATATACTATATCTTTGTCTTCTACCTCTGCTGTTCCTTATGAACAGGCTGAGTGAAGTGTAAATCAGACACGTGGATATACTCTATCTCTGTGTTCTACCTCTGCTGTTCCTTCTGAGCAGGCTGAGTGAGACAAGTGGATATACTCTATCTCTGTCGTCTACCTCTGCTGTTCCTTCTGAGCAGGCTGAGTGAGGTGTCGATCAGACACGTGGATATACTCTATCTCTGTCTTCTACCTCTGCTGTTCCTTCTGAGCAGGCTGAGTGAGACACGTGGATATACTCTGTCTCCGTCTTTTAGCTCTGCTGTTCTTTCTGAGCAGACTGAGTGAGACACGTGGATATACTCAATCTCTGTCTTCTACCTCTGCTGTTCCTTCTGAGCAGGCTGAGTGAGGTGTAGATTAGACACGTGGATATACACTATCTCTGTCTTGTACCTCTGCTGTTCCTTCTGAGCAGGCTGAGTGAGACACGTGGATATACTATATCTTTGTCTTCTACCTCTGCTGTTCCTTATGAACAGGCTGAGTGAAGTGTAAATCAGACACGTGGATATACTCTATCTCTGTGTTCTACCTCTGCTGTTCCTTCTGAGCAGGCTGAGTGAGACAAGTGGATATACTCTATCTCTGTCGTCTACCTCTGCTGTTCCTTCTGAGCAGGCTGAGTGAGGTGTCGATCAGACACGTGGATATACTCTATCTCTGTCTTCTACCTCTGCTGTTCCTTCTGAGCAGGCTGAGTGAGACACGTGGATATACTCTATCTCTGTCTTCTACCTCTGCTGTTCCTTCTGAGCAGGCTGAGTGAGACACGTGGATATACTCTATCTCTGTCTTCTACCTCTGCTGTTCCTTCTGAGCAGGCTGAGTGAGACACGTGGATATACTCTATCTCTGTCTTCTACCTCTGCTGTTCCTTCTGAGCAGGCTGAGTGAGACACGTGGATATACTCTATCTCTGTCTTCTACCTCTGCTGTTCCTTCTGAGCAGGCTGAGTGAGACACGTGGATATACTCTATCTCTGTCTTCTACCTCTGCTGTTCCTTATGAGCAGGTTGAGTGAGGTGTAGATCAGACACGTGGATATACTTTATCTCCGTCTTCTACCTCTGCTGTTCCTTCTGAGCAGACTGAGTGAGACACGTGGATATACTCTATCTCTGTCTTCTACCTCTGCTGTTCCTTATGAGCAGGTTGAGTGAGGTGTAGATCAGACACGTGGATATACTTTATCTCCGTCTTCTACCTCTGCTGTTCCTTCTGAGCAGACTGAGTGAGACACGTGGATATACTCTATCTCTGTCTTCTACCTCTGCTGTTCCTTCTGAGCAGGCTGAGTGAGGTGTAGATCAGACACGTGGATATACTCTATCTCTGTATTGTACCTCTGCTGTTCCTTCTGAGCAGGCTGAGTGAGACACGTGGATATACTCTATCTCTGTCTTCTACCTCTGCTGTTCCTTCTGAGCAGGCTGAGTGAGGTGTAGATCAGACACGTGGATATACTCTATCTCTGTCTTCTACCTATGCTGTTCCTTCTGAGCAGGCTGAGTGAGACACGTGGATATACTCTATCTCTGTCTTCTACCTTTGCTGCTCCTTCTGAGCAAGCTGAGTGAGGTGTAGATCAGACACGTGGATATACTCTATCTCGGTCTTCTACCTCTGCTGTTCCTTCTAAACAGGCTGAGAGAGGTGTAAATCAGACACGTGGATATACTCTATCTCTGTCTTCTACTTCTGCTGTTCCTTCTGAGCAGGCTGAGTGAGACACGTGGATATACTCTGTCTCCGTCTTCTACCTCTGCTGTTCCTTCTGAGCAGGCTGAGTGAGGTGTAGATTAGACACGTGGATATACACTATCTCTGTCTTGTACCTCTGCTGTTCCTTCTGAGCAGGCTGAGTGAGACACGTGGATATACTATATCTCTGTCTTCTACCTCTGCTGTTCCTTATGAACAGGCTGAGTGAAGTGTAAATCAGACACGTGGATATACTCTATCTCTGTCTTCTAGCTCTGCTGTTCCTTCTGAGCAGGCTGAGTGAGACAAGTGGATATACTCTATCTCTGTCGTCTACCTCTGCTGTTCCTTCTGAGCAGGCTGAGTGAGGTGTCGATCAGACACGTGGATATACTCTATCTCTGTCTTCTACCTCTGCTGTTCCTTCTGAGCAGGCTGAGTGAGACACGTGGATATACTATATATCTGTCTTCTACCTCTGCTGTTCCTTATGAGCAGGCTGAGTGAGGTGTAGATCAGACACGTGGATATACTTTATCTCCGTCTTCTACCTCTGCTGTTCCTTCTGAGCAGACTGAGTGAGACACGTGGATATACTCTATCTCTGTCTTCTACCTCTGCTGTTCCTTCTGAGCAGGCTGAGTGAGGTGTAGATCAGACACGTGGATATACTCTATCTCTGTATTGTACCTCTGCTGTTCCTTCTGAGCAGGCTGAGTGAGACACGTGGATATACTCTATCTCTGTCTTCTACCTCTGCTGTTCCTTCTGAGCAGGCTGAGTGAGGTGTAGATCAGACACGTGGATATACTCTATCTTTGTCTTCTACCTCTGCTGTTCCTTCTGAGCATGCTGAGTGAGGTGTAGATCAGACACGTGGATATACTCTATCTCTGTCTTCTACCTCTGCTGCTCCTTCTGAGCAGGCTGAGTGAGGTGTATATCAGACACGCGGATATACTCTATCTCTGTCTTCTACCTCTGCTGTTCCTTCTAAGCAGGCTGAGTGAGACACGTGGATAAACACTATCTCTGTCTTCTACCTCTGCTGTTCCTTCTGAGCAGGCTGAGTGAGACACGTGGATATACTCTATCTCTGTCTTCTACCTCTGCTGTTCCTTCTGAGCAGGCTGAGTGAGGTGTAGATCAGACACGTGGATATACTCTATCTCTGTCTTCTACCTATGCTGTTCCTTCTGAGCAGGCTGAGTGAGACACGTGGATATACTCTATCTCTGTCTTCTACCTTTGCTGCTCCTTCTGAGCAAGCTGAGTGAGGTGTAGATCAGACACGTGGATATACTCTATCTCGGTCTTCTACCTCTGCTGTTCCTTCTAAACAGGCTGAGAGAGGTGTAAATCAGACACGTGGATATACTCTATCTCTGTCTTCTACTTCTGCTGTTCCTTCTGAGCAGGCTGAGTGAGACACGTGGATATACTCTGTCTCCGTCTTCTACCTCTGCTGTTCCTTCTGAGCAGGCTGAGTGAGGTGTAGATTAGACACGTGGATATACACTATCTCTGTCTTGTACCTCTGCTGTTCCTTCTGAGCAGGCTGAGTGAGACACGTGGATATACTATATCTCTGTCTTCTACCTCTGCTGTTCCTTATGAACAGGCTGAGTGAAGTGTAAATCAGACACGTGGATATACTCTATCTCTGTCTTCTACCTCTGCTGTTCCTTCTGAGCAGGCTGAGTGAGGTGTAGATCAGACACGTGGATATACTCTATCTCTGTCTTCTACCTCTGCTGCTCCTTCTGAGCAGGCTGAGTGAGGTGTATATCAGACACGCGGATATACTCTATCTCTGTCTTCTACCTCTGCTGTTCCTTCTAAGCAGGCTGAGTGAGACACGTGGATAAACACTATCTCTGTCTTCTACCTCTGCTGTTCCTTCTGAGCAGGCTGAGTGAGACACGTGGATATACTCTATCTCTGTCTTCTACCTCTGCTGTTCCTTCTGAGCAGGCTGAGTGAGGTGTAGATCAGACACGTGGATATACTCTATCTCTGTCTTCTACCTATGCTGTTCCTTCTGAGCAGGCTGAGTGAGACACGTGGATATACTCTATCTCTGTCTTCTACCTTTGCTGCTCCTTCTGAGCAAGCTGAGTGAGGTGTAGATCAGACACGTGGATATACTCTATCTCGGTCTTCTACCTCTGCTGTTCCTTCTAAACAGGCTGAGAGAGGTGTAAATCAGACACGTGGATATACTCTATCTCTGTCTTCTACTTCTGCTGTTCCTTCTGAGCAGGCTGAGTGAGACACGTGGATATACTCTGTCTCCGTCTTCTACCTCTGCTGTTCCTTCTGAGCAGGCTGAGTGAGGTGTAGATTAGACACGTGGATATACACTATCTCTGTCTTGTACCTCTGCTGTTCCTTCTGAGCAGGCTGAGTGAGACACGTGGATATACTATATCTCTGTCTTCTACCTCTGCTGTTCCTTATGAACAGGCTGAGTGAAGTGTAAATCAGACACGTGGATATACTCTATCTCTGTCTTCTAGCTCTGCTGTTCCTTCTGAGCAGGCTGAGTGAGACAAGTGGATATACTCTATCTCTGTCGTCTACCTCTGCTGTTCCTTCTGAGCAGGCTGAGTGAGGTGTCGATCAGACACGTGGATATACTCTATCTCTGTCTTCTACCTCTGCTGTTCCTTCTGAGCAGGCTGAGTGAGACACGTGGATATACTCTATCTCTGTCTTCTACCTCTGCTGTTCCTTATGAGCAGGCTGAGTGAGGTGTAGATCAGACACGTGGATATACTTTATCTCTGTCTTCTACCTCTGCTGTTCCTTCTGAGCAGGCTGCGTGAGGTGTAGATCAGACACGTTGATATACTCTATCTCTATCTTCTAGCTCTGCTGTTCCTTCTGAGCAGGCTGAGTGAGACAAGTGGATATACTCTATCTCTGTCGTCTACCTCTGCTGTTCCTTCTGAGCAGGCTGAGTGAGGTGTCGATCAGACACGTGGATATACTCTATCTCTGTCTTCTACCTCTGCTGTTCCTTCTGAGCAGGCTGAGTGAGACACGTGGATATACTCTATCTCTGTCTTCTACCTCTGCTGTTCCTTATGAGCAGGCTGAGTGAGGTGTAGATCAGACACGTGGATATACTTTATCTCCGTCTTCTACCTCTGCTGTTCCTTCTGAGCAGACTGAGTGAGACACGTGGATATACTCTATCTCTGTCTTCTACCTCTGCTGTTCCTTCTGAGCAGGCTGAGTGAGGTGTAGATCAGACACGTGGATATACTCTATCTCTGTATTGTACCTCTGCTGTTCCTTCTGAGCAGGCTGAGTGAGACACGTGGATATACTCTATCTCTGTCTTCTACCTCTGCTGTTCCTTCTGAGCAGGCTGAGTGAGGTGTAGATCAGACACGTGGATATACTCTATCTTTGTCTTCTACCTCTGCTGTTCCTTCTGAGCATGCTGAGTGAGGTGTAGATCAGACACGTGGATATACTCTATCTCTGTCTTCTACCTCTGCTGCTCCTTCTGAGCAGGCTGAGTGAGGTGTATATCAGACACGCGGATATACTCTATCTCTGTCTTCTACCTCTGCTGTTCCTTCTAAGCAGGCTGAGTGAGACACGTGGATAAACACTATCTCTGTCTTCTACCTCTGCTGTTCCTTCTGAGCAGGCTGAGTGAGACACGTGGATATACTCTATCTCTGTCTTCTACCTCTGCTGTTCCTT
Source organism: Crossaster papposus (assembly GCA_037893245.1). Taxonomy (NCBI): domain Eukaryota; kingdom Metazoa; phylum Echinodermata; class Asteroidea; order Velatida; family Solasteridae; genus Crossaster; species Crossaster papposus. Next base: position 607,082 of record JBAIAA010000865.1, read on the forward strand.
CTGAGCAGGCTGAGTGAGGTGTAGATCAGACACGTGGATATACTCTATCTCTGTCTTCTACCTATGCTGTTCCTTCTGAGCAGGCTGAGTGAGACACGTGGATATACTCTATCTCTGTCTTCTACCTTTGCTGCTCCTTCTGAGCAAGCTGAGTGAGGTGTAGATCAGACACGTGGATATACTCTATCTCGGTCTTCTACCTCTGCTGTTCCTTCTAAACAGGCTGAGAGAGGTGTAAATCAGACACGTGGATATACTCTATCTCTGTCTTCTACTTCTGCTGTTCCTTCTGAGCAGGCTGAGTGAGACACGTGGATATACTCTGTCTCCGTTTTCTACCTCTGCTGTTCCTTCTGAGCAGGCTGAGTGAGGTGTAGATTAGACACGTGGATATACACTATCTCTGTCTTGTACCTCTGCTGTTCCTTCTGAGCAGGCTGAGTGAGACACGTGGATATACTATATCTCTGTCTTCTACCTCTGCTGTTCCTTATGAACAGGCTGAGTGAAGTGTAAATCAGACACGTGGATATACTCTATCTCTGTCTTCTACCTCTGCTGTTCCTTCTGAGCAGGCTGAGTGAGGTGTAGATCAGACACGTGGATATACTCTATCTCTGTCTTCTACCTCTGCTGCTCCTTCTGAGCAGGCTGAGTGAGGTGTATATCAGACACGCGGATATACTCTATCTCTGTCTTCTACCTCTGCTGTTCCTTCTAAGCAGGCTGAGTGAGACACGTGGATAAACACTATCTCTGTCTTCTACCTCTGCTGTTCCTTCTGAGCAGGCTGAGTGAGACACGTGGATATACTCTATCTCTGTCTTCTACCTCTGCTGTTCCTTCTGAGCAGGCTGAGTGAGGTGTAGATCAGACACGTGGATATACTCTATCTCTGTCTTCTACCTATGCTGTTCCTTCTGAGCAGGCTGAGTGAGACACGTGGATATACTCTATCTCTGTCTTCTACCTTTGCTGCTCCTTCTGAGCAAGCTGAGTGAGGTGTAGATCAGACACGTGGATATACTCTATCTCGGTCTTCTACCTCTGCTGTTCCTTCTAAACAGGCTGAGAGAGGTGTAAATCAGACACGTGGATATACTCTATCTCTGTCTTCTAATTCTGCTGTTCCTTCTGAGCAGGCTGAGTGAGACACGTGGATATACTCTGTCTCCGTCTTCTACCTCTGCTGTTCCTTCTGAGCAGGCTGAGTGAGGTGTAGATTAGACACGTGGATATACACTATCTCTGTCTTGTACCTCTGCTGTTCCTTCTGAGCAGGCTGAGTGAGACACGTGGATATACTATATCTCTGTCTTCTACCTCTGCTGTTCCTTATGAACAGGCTGAGTGAAGTGTAAATCAGACACGTGGATATACTCTATCTCTGTCTTCTAGCTCTGCTGTTCCTTCTGAGCAGGCTGAGTGAGACAAGTGGATATACTCTATCTCTGTCGTCTACCTCTGCTGTTCCTTCTGAGCAGGCTGAGTGAGGTGTCGATCAGACACGTGGATATACTCTATCTCTGTCTTCTACTTCTGCTGTTCCTTCTGAGCAGGCTGAGTGAGACACGTGGATATACTCTATCTCTGTCTTCTACCTCTGCTGTTCCTTATGAGCAGGCTGAGTGAGGTGTAGATCAGACACGTGGATATACTTTATCTCTGTCTTCTACCTCTGCTGTTCCTTCTGAGCAGGCTGCGTGAGGTGTAGATCAGACACGTTGATATACTCTATCTCTATCTTCTACCTATGCTGTTCCTTCTGAGCAGGCTGAGTGAGACACGTGGATATACTCTATCTCTGTCTTCTACCTTTGCTGCTCCTTCTGAGCAAGCTGAGTGAGGTGTAGATCAGACACGTGGATATACTCTATCTCGGTCTTCTACCTCTGCTGTTCCTTCTAAACAGGCTGAGAGAGGTGTAAATCAGACACGTGGATATACTCTATCTCTGTCTTCTACTTCTGCTGTTCCTTCTGAGCAGGCTGAGCGAGACACGTGGATATACTCTGTCTCCGTCTTCTACCTCTGCTGTTCCTTCTGAGCAGGCTGAGTGAGGTGTAGATTAGACACGTGGATATACACTATCTCTGTCTTGTACCTCTGCTGTTCCTTCTGAGCAGGCTGAGTGAGACACGTGGATATACTATATCTCTGTCTTCTACCTCTGCTGTTCCTTATGAACAGGCTGAGTGAAGTGTAAATCAGACACGTGGATATACTCTATCTCTGTCTTCTACCTCTGCTGTTCCTTCTGAGCAGGCTGAGTGAGACAAGTGGATATACTCTATCTCTGTCGTCTACCTCTGCTGTTCCTTCTGAGCAGGCTGAGTGAGGTGTCGATCAGACACGTGGATATACTCTATCTCTGTCTTCTACCTCTGCTGTTCCTTCTGAGCAGGCTGAGTGAGACACGTGGATATACTCTATCTCTGTCTTCTACCTCTGCTGTTCCTTATGAGCAGGCTGAGTGAGGTGTAGATCAGACACGTGGATATACTTTATCTCTGTCTTCTACCTCTGCTGTTCCTTCTGAGCAGGCTGCGTGAGGTGTAGATCAGACACGTTGATATACTCTATCTCTATCTTCTACCTCTGCTTTTCCTTCTGAGCAGGCTGAGTGAGACACGTGGATATACTCTATCTCTGTCTTCCACCTTTGCTGTTCCTTCTGAGCAGGCTTAGTGAGGTGTAATTCAGACACGTGGATATACTCTATCTCTGTCTTCTACCTCTGCTGTTCCTTCTGAGCAGGCTGATAAGAAACGTGGATATACTCTATCTCTGTCTTCAACCTCTGCTGTTCCTTCTGAGCAGGCTGAGTGAGGTGTAGATCAGACACGTGGATATACTCTATCTCTGTCTTCTACCTCTGCTGTTCCTTCTGAGCAGGATGAGTGAGACACGTGGATATACTATATATCTGTCTTCTACCTCTGCTGTTCCTTCTGAGCAGGCTGAGTGAGTTGTAGATCAGACACGTGGATATACTCTATCTCTGTCTTCTACCTCTGCTGTTCCTTCTGAGCAGGCTGAGTGAGGTGTAGATCAGACACGTTGATATACTCTATCTCTATCTTCTACCTCTGCTTTTCCTTCTGAGCAGGCTGAGTGAGACACGTGGATATACTCTATCTCTGTCTTCCACCTTTGCTGTTCCTTCTGAGCAGGCTTAGTGAGGTGTAATTCAGACACGTGGATATACTCTATCTCTGTCTTCTACCTCTGCTGTTCCTTCTGAGCAGGCTGATAAGACACGTGGATATACTCTATCTCTGTCTTCAACCTCTGCTGTTCCTTCTGAGCAGGCTGAGTGAGGTGTAGATCAGACACGTGGATATACTCTATCTCTGTCTTCTACCTCTGCTGTTCCTTCTGAGCAGGATGAGTGAGACACGTGGATATACTATATATCTGTCTTCTACCTCTGCTGTTCCTTCTGAGCAGGCTGAGTGAGTTGTAGATCAGACACGTGGATATACTCTATCTCTGTCTTCTACCTCTGCTGTTCCTTCTGAGCAGGCTGAGTGAGGTGTAGATCAGACACGTGGATATACTCTATCTCTGTCTTCTACCTCTGCTGTTCCTTCTGAGTAGGCTGAGTGAGACACGTGGATATACTCTATCTCTGTCTTCTACCTCTGCTGTTCCTTCTGAGCAGGCTGAGTGAGGTGTAGATCAGACACGTGGATATACTCTATATCTGTCTTCTACCTCTGCTGTTCCTTCTGAGCAGGTTGAGTGAGACACGTGGATAAACTCTATCTCTGTCTTCTACCTCTGCTGTTCCTTCTGAGCAGGCCGAGTGAGACACGTGAATATACTCTATCTATCTTCTACCTCTGCTGTTCCTTCTGAGCAGGCTGAGTGAGGTGTAGATCAGACACGTGGATATACTATATCTCTGTCTTCTACATCTGCTGTTCCTTCTAAGCAGGCTGAGTGATACACGTGGATATACTCTATCTCTGTCTTCTACCTCTGCTGTTCCTTCTGAGCAGGCTGAGTGAGGTGTAGATCAGACACGTGGATTTACTCTATCTCTGTCTTCTACCTCTGCTGTTCCTTCTGAGCAGGCTGAGTGAGGTGTAGATCAGACACGTGGATATACTCTATCTCTGTCTTCTACCTCTGCTGTTCCTTCTAAGCAGACTGAGTGAGACACGTGGATATACTCTATCTCTGTCTTCTACCTCTGCTGTTCCTTCTGAGCAGGCTGGTTGAGGTGTAGATCAGACACGTGGATATAATCTAGCTCTGTCTTCTACATCTGCTGTTCCTTATGAGCATGCTGAGTGAGGTGTAGATCAGACACGTGGATATACTCTATCTCTGTCTTCTACCTCTGCTGTTCCTTCTGAGCAGGCTGAGTGAGGTGTATATCAGACACGTGGATATACTATATCTCTGTCTTCTACCTCTGCTGTTCCTTCTGAGCAGGCTGAGTGAAGTGTAGATCAGACACGTGGATATACTCTATCTCTGTCTTCTACCTCTGCTGTTCCCTCTGAGCAGGCTGAGCGAGGTGTAGATCAGACACGTGGATATACTCTATCTCTGTCTTCTACCTCTGCTGCTCCTTCTGCTCAGAAGGAACAGCAGAAGTAGAAGACAAAGATAGAGTATATCCACGTGTCTGATATACACCTCACTCAGCCTGCTCAGAAGGAACAGCAGAGGTGGAAGACAGAGATAGAGTATATCCAGGTGTCTTATCAGCCTGCTCAGAAGGAACAGCAGAGGTAGAAGACAGAGATAGAGTATATCCACGTGTCTGAATTACACCTAACTAAGCCTGCTCAGAAGGAACAGCAAAGGTGGAAGACAGAGATAGAGTATATCCACGTGTCTCACTCAGCCTGCTCAGAAGGAAAAGCAGAGGTAGAAGATAGAGATAGAGTATATCAACGTGTCTGATCTACACCTCACTCAGCCTGCTCAGAAGGAACAGCAGAGGTAGAAGACAGAGATAAAGTATATCCACGTGTCTGATCTACACCTCACTCAGCCTGCTCATAAGGAACAGCAGAGGCAGAAGACAGAGATAGAGTATATCCACGTGTCTCACTCAGCCTACTCAGAAGGAACAGCAGAGGTAGAAGACAGAGATAGAGTATATCCACGTGTCTGATCGACAGCTCACTCAGCCTGCTCAGAAGGAACAGCAGAGGTAGACGACAGAGATAGAGTATATCCACGTGTCTCACTCAGCCTGCTCAGAAGGAACAGCAGAGTTAGAACACAGAGATAGAGTATATCCACGTGTCTGATTTACACTTCACTCAGCCTGTTCATAAGGAACAGCAGAGGTAGAAGACAGAGATATAGTATATCCACGTGTCTCACTCAGCCTGCTCAGAAGGAACAGCAGAAGTAGAAGACAGAGATAGAGTATATCCACGTGTCTAATCTACACCTCTCTCAGCCTGCTTAGAAGGAACAGCAGAGGTAGAAAACAGAGATAGAGTATATCCACGTGTCTCACTCAGCCTGCTCAGAAGGAACAGCAGAGGTAGAAGACAGAGATAGAGTATATCCACGTGTCTGATCTACACCTCACTCAGCTTGCTCAGAAGGATCAGCAGAGGTAGAAGACAGAGATAGAGTATATCCACGTGTCTGATATACACCTCACTCAGCCTGCTCAGCAGGAACAGCAGAGGTAGAAGACAGAGATAGAGTATATCCACGTGTCTCACTCAGCCTGCTCAGAAGGAACAGCAGAGGTAGAAGACAGAGATTGTGTTTATCCACGTGTCTCACTCAGCCTGCTCAGAAGGAACAGCAGAGGTAGAAGACAGAGATAGAGTATATCCGCGTGTCTGATATACACCTCACTCAGCCTGCTCAGAAGGAGCAGCAGAGGTAGAAGACAGAGATAGCGTATATCCACGTGTCTGATCTACACCTCACTCAGCCTGCTCAGAAGAAACAGCAGAGGTAGAAGACAAAGATAGAGTATATCCACGTGTCTGATCTACACCTCACTCAGCCTGCTCAGAAGGAACAGCAGAGGTAGAAGACAGAGATATAGTATATCCACGTGTCTCACTCAGCCTGCTCAGAAGGAACAGCAGAGGTACAATACAGATATATAGTATATCCACGTGTCTGATCTACACCTCACTCAGCCTGCTCAGAAGAAACAGCAGAGGTAGAAGACAGAGATAGAGTATATCCACGTGTCTCACTCAGCCTGTTCAGAAGGAACAGCAGAGGTAAAAGACAGAGATAGAGTATATCCACGTGTCTCACTCAGCCTGCTCAGAAGGAACAGCAGAGGTACAATACAGATATATAGTATATCCACGTGTCTGATTTACACTTCACTCAGCCTGTTCATAAGGAACAGCAGAGGTAGAAGACAGAGATATAGTATATCCACGTGTCTCACTCAGCCTACTCAGAAGGAACAGCAGAAGTAGAAGACAGAGATAGAGTATATCCAGGTGTCTGATATACACCTCACTCAGCCTGCTCAGAAGGAACAGCAGAGGTGGAAGACAGAGATAGAGTATATCCACGTGTCTTATCAGCCTGCTCAGGTAGAAGATAGAGATAGAGTATATCAACGTGTCTGATCTACACCTCACTCAGCCTGCTCAGAAGGAACAGCAGAGGTAGAAGACAGAGATAAAGTATATCCACGTGTCTGATCTACACCTCACTCAGCCTGCTCATAAGGAACAGCAGAGGCAGAAGACAGAGATAGAGTATATCCACGTGTCTCACTCAGCCTACTCAGAAGGAACAGCAGAGGTAGAAGACAGAGATAGAGTATATCCACGTGTCTGATCGACAGCTCACTCAGCCTGCTCAGAAGGAACAGCAGAGGTAGACGACAGAGATAGAGTATATCCACGTGTCTCACTCAGCCTGCTCAGAAGGAACAGCAGAGTTAGAACACAGAGATAGAGTATATCCACGTGTCTGATTTACACTTCACTCAGCCTGTTCATAAGGAACAGCAGAGGTAGAAGACAGAGATATAGTATATCCACGTGTCTCACTCAGCCTGCTCAGAAGGAACAGCAGAAGTAGAAGACAGAGATAGAGTATATCCACGTGTCTAATCTACACCTCTCTCAGCCTGCTTAGAAGGAACAGCAGAGGTAGAAAACAGAGATAGAGTATATCCACGTGTCTCACTCAGCCTGCTCAGAAGGAACAGCAGAGGTAGAAGACAGAGATAGAGTATATCCACGTGTCTGATCTACACCTCACTCAGCTTGCTCAGAAGGATCAGCAGAGGTAGAAGACAGAGATAGAGTATATCCACGTGTCTGATATACACCTCACTCAGCCTGCTCAGCAGGAACAGCAGAGGTAGAAGACAGAGATAGAGTATATCCACGTGTCTCACTCAGCCTGCTCAGAAGGAACAGCAGAGGTAGAAGACAGAGATTGTGTTTATCCACGTGTCTCACTCAGCCTGCTCAGAAGGAACAGCAGAGGTAGAAGACAGAGATAGAGTATATCCGCGTGTCTGATATACACCTCACTCAGCCTGCTCAGAAGGAGCAGCAGAGGTAGAAGACAGAGATAGCGTATATCCACGTGTCTGATCTACACCTCACTCAGCCTGCTCAGAAGGAACAGCAGAGGTAGAAGACAAAGATAGAGTATATCCACGTGTCTGATCTACACCTCACTCAGCCTGCTCAGAAGGAACAGCAGAGGTAGAAGACAGAGATATAGTATATCCACGTGTCTCACTCAGCCTGCTCAGAAGGAACAGCAGAGGTACAATACAGATATATAGTATATCCACGTGTCTGATCTACACCTCACTCAGCCTGCTCAGAAGAAACAGCAGAGGTAGAAGACAGAGATAGAGTATATCCACGTGTCTCACTCAGCCTGTTCAGAAGGAACAGCAGAGGTAAAAGACAGAGATAGAGTATATCCACGTGTCTCACTCAGCCTGCTCAGAAGGAACAGCAGAGGTACAATACAGATATATAGTATATCCACGTGTCTGATTTACACTTCACTCAGCCTGTTCATAAGGAACAGCAGAGGTAGAAGACAGAGATATAGTATATCCACGTGTCTCACTCAGCCTACTCAGAAGGAACAGCAGAAGTAGAAGACAGAGATAGAGTATATCCAGGTGTCTGATATACACCTCACTCAGCCTGCTCAGAAGGAACAGCAGAGGTGGAAGACAGAGATAGAGTATATCCACGTGTCTTATCAGCCTGCTCAGAAGGAACATCAGAGGTAGAAGACAGAGATAGAGTATATCCACGTGTCTGAATTACACCTCACTAAGCCTGCTCAGAAGGAACAGCAAAGGTGGAAGACAGAGATAGAGTATATCCACGTGTCTCACTCAGCCTGCTCAGAAGGAAAAGCAGAGGTAGAAGATAGAGATAGAGTATATCAACGTGTCTGATCTACACCTCACTCAGCCTGCTCAGAAGGAACAGCAGAGGTAGAAGACAGAGATAAAGTATATCCACGTGTCTGATCTACACCTCACTCAGCCTGCTCATAAGGAACAGCAGAGGTAGAAGACAGAGATAGAGTATATCCAAGTGTCTCACTCAGCCTGCTCAGAAGGAACAGCAGAGGTAGAAGACAGAGATAGAGTATATCCACGTGTCTGATCGACACCTCACTCAGCCTGCTCAGAAGGAACAGCAGAGGTAGAAGACAGAGATAAAGTATATCCGCGTGTCTGATCTACACCTCACTCAGCCTGCTCATAAGGAACAGCAGAGGTAGAAGACAGAGATATAGTATATCCACGTGTCTCACTCAGCCTGCTCAGAAGGAACAGCAGAGGTAGAAGTCAGAGATATAGTATATCCACGTGTCTGATCGACACCTCACTCAGCCTGCTCAGAAGGAACAGCAGAGGTAGACGACAGAGATAGAGTATATCCACGTGTCTCACTCAGCCTGCTCAGAAGGAACAGCAGAGGTAGAACACAGAGATAGAGTTTATCCACGTGTCTGATTTACACTTCACTCAGCCTGTTCATAAGGAACAGCAGAGGTAGAAGACAGAGATATAGTATATCCACGTGTCTCACTCAGCCTGCTCAGAAGGAACAGCAGAGGTACAAGACAGAGATAGAGTATATCCACGTGTCTAATCTACACCTCACTCAGCCTGCTCAGAAGGAACAGCAGAGGTAGAAGACAAAGATTGAGTATATCCACGTGTCTCACTCAGTCTGCTCAGAAGGAACAGCAGAGGTATAAGACAGAGATAGAGTATATTCACGTGTCTCACTCAGCCTGCTCAGAAGGAACAGCAGAGGTAGAAGACAGAGATAGAGTTTATCCACGTGTCTCACTCAATCTGCTCAGAAGGAACAGCAGAGGTAGAAGACAGAGATAGAGTATATCCACGTGTCTGATCTACACCTCACTCAGCCTGCTCAGAAGGAACATCAGAGGTAGAAGACAGAGATAGAGTATATCCAAGTGTCTCACTCAGCCTGCTCAGAAGGAACAGCAGAGGTAGAAGACAGAGATAGAGTATATCCACGTGTCTGATCTACACCTCACTCAGCTTGCTCAGAAGGAGCAGCAGAGGTAGAAGACAGAGATAGAGTATATCCACGTGTATGATCTACACCTCACTCAGCTTGCTCAGAAGGAGCAGCAGAGGTAGAAGACAGAGATAGAGTATATCCACGTGTCTGATCTACACCTCACTCAGCCTGCTCAGAAGGAACAGCAGAGGTAGAAGACAGACATAGAGTTTATCCACGTGTCTCACTCAACCTGCTCAGAAGGAACAGCAGAGGTAGAAGACAGAGATAGAGTATATCCACGTGTCTGATCTACACCTCACTCAGCTTGCTCAGAAGGAGCAGCAGAGGTAGAAGACAGAGATAGAGTATGTCCACGTGTATGATCTACACCTCACTCAGCTTGCTCAGAAGGAGCAGCAGAGGTAGAAAACAGAGATAGAGTATATCCACGTGTCTCACTCAGCCTGCTCAGAAGGAACAGCAGAGGTAGAAGACAGAGATAGAGTATATCCACGTGTCTGATCTACACCTCACTCAGCTTGCTCAGAAGGATCAGCAGAGGTAGAAGACAGAGATAGAGTATATCCACGTGTCTGATATACACCTCACTCAGCCTGCTCAGCAGGAACAGCAGAGGTAGAAGACAGAGATAGAGTATATCCACGTGTCTCACTCAGCCTGCTCAGAAGGAACAGCAGAGGTAGAAGACAGAGATTGTGTTTATCCACGTGTCTCACTCAGCCTGCTCAGAAGGAACAGCAGAGGTAGAAGACAGAGATAGAGTATATCCGCGTGTCTGATATACACCTCACTCAGCCTGCTCAGAAGGAGCAGCAGAGGTAGAAGACAGAGATAGCGTATATCCACGTGTCTGATCTACACCTCACTCAGCCTGCTCAGAAGGAACAGCAGAGGTAGAAGACAAAGATAAAGTATATCCACGTGTCTGATCTACACCTCACTCAGCCTGCTCAGAAGGAACAGCAGAGGTAGAAGACAGAGATAGAGTATATCCACGTGTCTCACTCAGCCTGCTCAGAAGGAACAGCAGAGGTACAATACAGATATATAGTATATCCACGTGTCTGATCTACACCTCACTCAGCCTGCTCAGAAGAAACAGCAGAGGTAGAAGACAGAGATAGAGTATATCCACGTGTCTCACTCAGCCTGCTCAGAAGGAACAGCAGAGGTACAATACAGATATATAGTATATCCACGTGTCTGATTTACACTTCACTCAGCCTGTTCATAAGGAACAGCAGAGGTAGAAGACAGAGATATAGTATATCCACGTGTCTCACTCAGCCTACTCAGAAGGAACAGCAGAAGTAGAAGACAGAGATAGAGTATATCCAGGTGTCTGATATACACCTCACTCAGCCTGCTCAGAAGGAACAGCAGAGGTGGAAGACAGAGATAGAGTATATCCACGTGTCTTATCAGCCTGCTCAGAAGGAACATCAGAGGTAGAAGACAGAGATAGAGTATATCCACGTGTCTGAATTACACCTCACTAAGCCTGCTCAGAAGGAACAGCAAAGGTGGAAGACAGAGATAGAGTATATCCACGTGTCTCACTCAGCCTGCTCAGAAGGAAAAGCAGAGGTAGAAGATAGAGATAGAGTATATCAACGTGTCTGATCTACACCTCACTCAGCCTGCTCAGAAGGAACAGCAGAGGTAGAAGACAGAGATAAAGTATATCCACGTGTCTGATCTACACCTCACTCAGCCTGCTCATAAGGAACAGCAGAGGTAGAAGACAGAGATAGAGTATATCCAAGTGTCTCACTCAGCCTGCTCAGAAGGAACAGCAGAGGTAGAAGACAGAGATAGAGTATATCCACGTGTCTGATCGACACCTCACTCAGCCTGCTCAGAAGGAACAGCAGAGGTAGAAGACAGAGATAAAGTATATCCGCGTGTCTGATCTACACCTCACTCAGCCTGCTCATAAGGAACAGCAGAGGTAGAAGACAGAGATAGAGTATATCTACGTGTCTCACTCAGCCTGCTCAGAAGGAACAGCAGAGGTAGAAGTCAGAGATATAGTATATCCACGTGTCTGATCGACACCTCACTCAGCCTGCTCAGAAGGAACAGCAGAGGTAGACGACAGAGATAGAGTATATCCACGTGTCTCACTCAGCCTGCTCAGAAGGAACAGCAGATGTAGAACACAGAGATAGAGTTTATCCACGTGTCTGACTTACACTTCACTCAGCCTGTTCATAAGGAACAGCAGAGGTAGAAGACAGAGATATAGTATATCCACGTGTCTCACTCAGCCTGCTCAGAAGGAACAGCAGAGGTACAAGACAGAGATAGAGTATATCCACGTGTCTAATCTACACCTCACTCAGCCTGCTCAGAAGGAACAGCAGAGGTAGAAGACAAAGATTGAGTATATCCACGTGTCTCACTCAGTCTGCTCAGAAGGAACAGCAGAGGTATAAGACAGAGATAGAGTATATTCACGTGTCTGATCTACACCTCACTCAGCTTGCTCAGAAGGAGCAGCAGAGGTAGAAGACAGAGATAGAGTATATCCACGTGTCTGATCTACACCTCACTCAGCTTGCTCAGAAGGAGCAGCAGAGGTAGAAGACAGAGATAGAGTTTATCCACGTGTCTCACTCAACCTGCTCAGAAGGATCAGCAGAGGTAGAAGACAGATATAGAGTTTATCCACGTGTCTGATCTACACCTCACTCAGCCTGCTCAGAAGGAACAGCAGAGGTAGAAGACAGAGATAGAGTTTATCCACGTGTCTCACTCAACCTGCTCAGAAGGATCAGCAGAGGTAGAAGACAGATATAGAGTTTATCCACGTGTCTGATCTACACCTCACTCAGCCTGCTCAGAAGGAACAGCAGAGGTAGAAGACAGTGATAAAGTATATCCACGTGTCTGATCTACACCTCACTCAGCCTGCTCATAAGGAACAGCAGAGGTAGAAGACAGAGATAGAGTATATCCAAGTGTCTCACTCAGCCTGCTCAGAAGGAACAGCAGAGGTAGAAGACAGAGATAGAGTATATCCACGTGTCTGATCGACACCTCACTCAGCCTGCTCAGAAGGAACAGCAGAGGTAGAAGACAGAGATAAAGTATATCCGCGTGTCTGATCTACACCTCACTCAGCCTGCTCATAAGGAACGGCAGAGGTAGAAGACAGAGATAGAGTATATCCACGTGTCTCACTCAGCCTGCTCAGAAGGAACAGCAGAGGTAGAAGTCAGAGATATAGTATATCCACGTGTCTGATCGACACCTCACTCAGCCTGCTCAGAAGGAACAGCAGAGGTAGACGACAGAGATAGAGTATATCCACGTGTCTCACTCAGCCTGCTCAGAAGGAACAGCAGAGGTAGAACACAGAGATAGAGTTTATCCACGTGTCTGACTTACACTTCACTCAGCCTGTTCATAAGGAACAGCAGAGGTAGAAGACAGAGATATAGTATATCCACGTGTCTCACTCAGCCTGCTCAGAAGGAACAGCAGAGGTAGAAGACAGAGATAGAGTATATCCACGTGTCTGATCGACACCTCACTCAGCCTGCTCAGAAGGAACAGCAGAGGTAGAAGACAGAGATAAAGTATATCCGCGTGTCTGATCTACACCTCACTCAGCCTGCTCATAAGGAACAGCAGAGGTAGAAGACAGAGATAGAGTATATCCACGTGTCTCACTCAGCCTGCTCAGAAGGAACATCAGAGGTAGAAGTCAGAGATATAGTATATCCACGTGTCTGATCGACACCTCACTCAGCCTGCTCAGAAGGAACAGCAGAGGTAGACGACAGAGATAGAGTATATCCACGTGTCTCACTCAGCCTGCTCAGAAGGAACAGCAGAGGTAGAACACAGAGATAGAGTTTATCCACGTGTCTGACTTACACTTCACTCAGCCTGTTCATAAGGAACAGCAGAGGTAGAAGACAGAGATATAGTATATCCACGTGTCTCACTCAGCCTGCTCAGAAGGAACAGCAGAGGTACAAGACAGAGATAGAGTATATCCACGTGTCTAATCTACACCTCACTCAGCCTGCTCAGAAGGAACAGCAGAGGTAGAAGACAAAGATTGAGTATATCCACGTGTCTCACTCAGTCTGCTCAGAAGGAACAGCAGAGGTATAAGACAGAGATAGAGTATATTCACGTGTCTCACTCAGCCTGCTCAGAAGGAACAGCAGAGGTAGAAGACAGAGATAGAGTTTATCCACGTGTCTCACTCAATCTGCTCAGAAGGGACAGCAGAGGTAGAAGACAGAGATAGAGTATATCCACGTGTCTGATCTACACCTCACTCAGCCTGCTCAGAAGGAACATCAGAGGTAGAAGACAGAGATAGAGTATATCCACGTGTCTCACTCAGCCTGTTCAGAAGGAACAGCAGAGGTAGAAGACAGAGATATAGTATATCCACGTGTCTGATCTACACCTCACTCAGCTTGCTCAGAAGGAGCAGCAGAGGTAGAAGACAGAGATAGAGTATATCCACGTGTATGATCTACACCTCACTCAGCTTGCTCAGAAGGAGCAGCAGAGGTAGAAGACAGAGATAGAGTATATCCACGTGTCTGATCTACACCTCACTCAGCCTGCTCAGAAGGAACAGCAGAGGTAGAAGACAGAGATAGAGTTTATCCACGTGTCTCACTCAACCTGCTCAGAAGGAACAGCAGAGGGAGAAGACAGATATAGAGTTTATCCACGTGTCTGATCTACACCTCACTCAGCCTGCTCAGAAGGAACAGCAGAGGTAGAAGACAGTGATAGAGTATATCCACGTGTCTCACTCAGCCTGCTCAGAAGGAACAGCAGAGGTAGAACACAGAGATAGAGTATATCCACGTGTCTGATTTACACTTCACTCAGCCTGTTCATAAGGAACAGCAGAGGTAGAATACAGAGATATAGTATATCCACGTGTCTCACTCAGCCTGCTCAGAAGGAACAGCAGAAGTAGAAGACAGAGATAGAGTATATCCACGTGTCTGATATACACCTCACTCAGCCTGCTCAGAAGGAACAGCAGAGGTGGAAGACAGAGATAGAGTATATCCACGTGTCTTATCAGCCTGCTCAGAAGGAACAGCAGAGGTAGAAGACAGAGATAGAGTATATCCACGTGTCTGAATTACACCTCACTAAGCCTGCTCAGAAGGAACAGCAAAGGTGGAAGACAGAGATAGAGTATATCCACGTGTCTCACTCAGCCTGCTCAGAAGGAAAAGCAGAGGTAGAAGATAGAGATAGAGTATATCAACGTGTCTGATCTACACCTCACTCAGCCTGCTCAGAAGGAACAGCAGAGGTAGAAGACAGAGATAGAGTATATCCACGTGTCTCACTCAGCCTGCTCAGAAGGAACAGCAGAGGTAGAACACAGAGATAGAGTTTATCCACGTGTCTGATTTACACTTCACTCAGCCTGTTCATAAGGAACAGCAGAGGTAGAAGACAGAGATATAGTATATCCACGTGTCTCACTCAGCCTGCTCAGAAGGAACAGCAGAGGTACAAGACAGAGATAGAGTATATCCACGTGTCTAATCTACACCTCACTCAGCCTGCTCAGAAGGAACAGCAGAGGTAGAAGACAAAGATTGAGTATATCCACGTGTCTCACTCAGTCTGCTCAGAAGGAACAGCAGAGGTATAAGACAGAGATAGAGTATATTCACGTGTCTCACTCAGCCTGCTCAGAAGGAACAGCAGAGGTAGAAGACAGAGATAGAGTATATCCACGTGTCTGATCTACACCTCACTCAGCCTGCTCAGAAGGAACATCAGAGGTAGAAGACAGAGATAGAGTATATCCACGTGTCTCACTCAGCCTGCTCAGAAGGAATAGCAGAGGTAGAAGACAGAGATAGAGTATATCCACGTGTCTGATCTACACCTCAATCAGCTTGCTCAGAAGGAGCAGCAGAGGTAGAAGACAGAGATAGAGTATATCCACGTGTCTGATCTACACCTCACTCAGCTTGCTCAGAAGGAGCAGCAGAGGTAGAAGACAGAGATAGAGTATATCCACGTGTCTGATCTACACCTCACTCAGCCTGCTCAGAAGGAACAGCAGAGGTAGAAGACAGAGATAGAGTTTATCCACGTGTCTCACTCAACCTGCTCAGAAGGAACAGCAGAGGTAGAAGACAGATATAGAGTTTATCCACGTGTCTGATCTACACCTCACTCAGCCTGCTCAGAAGGAACAGCAGAGGTAGAAGACAGTGATAGAGTATATCCACGTGTCTCACTCAGCCTGCTCAGAAGGAACAGCAGAGGTAGAACACAGAGATAGAGTATATCCACGTGTCTGATTTACACTTCACTCAGCCTGTTCATAAGGAACAGCAGAGGTAGAAGACAGAGATATAGTATATCCACGTGTCTCACTCAGCCTGCTCAGAAGGAACAGCAGAAGTAGAAGACAGAGATAGAGTATATCCACGTGTCTGATATACACCTCACTCAGCCTGCTCAGAAGGAACAGCAGAGGTGGAAGACAGAGATAGAGTATATCCACGTGTCTTATCAGCCTGCTCAGAAGGAACAGCAGAGGTAGAAGACAGAGATAGAGTATATCCACGTGTCTGAATTACACCTCACTAAGCCTGCTCAGAAGGAACAGCAAAGGTGGAAGACAGAGATAGAGTATATCCACGTGTCTCACTCAGCCTGCTCAGAAGGAAAAGCAGAGGTAGAAGACAGAGATAGAGTTTATCCACGTGTCTCACTCAACCTGCACAGAAGGAACAGCAGAGGTAGAAGACAGAGATAGAGTATATCCACGTGTTTGATCTACACCTCACTCAGCCTGCTCAGAAGGAACATCAGAGGTAGAAGACAGAGATAGAGTATATCCACGTGTCTCACTCAGCCTGCTCAGAAGGAACAGCAGAGGTAGAAGACAGAGATAGAGTATATCCACGTGTCTGATCTACACCTCACTCAGCTTGCTCAGAAGGAGCAGCAGAGGTAGAAGACAGAGATAGAGTATATCCACGTGTCTGATCTACACCTCACTCAGCTTGCTCAGAAGGAGCAGCAGAGGTAGAAGACAGAGATAGAGTTTATCCACGTGTCTCACTCAACCTGCTCAGAAGGATCAGCAGAGGTAGAAGACAGATATAGAGTGTATCCACGTGTCTGATCTACACCTCACTCAGCCTGCTCAGAAGGAACAGCAGAGGTAGAAGACAGAGATAGAGTTTATCCACGTGTCTCACTCAACCTGCTCAGAAGGATCAGCAGAGGTAGAAGACAGATATAGAGTTTATCCACGTGTCTGATCTACACCTCACTCAGCCTGCTCAGAAGGAACAGCAGAGGTAGAAGACAGTGATAAAGTATATCCACGTGTCTGATCTACACCTCACTCAGCCTGCTCATAAGGAACAGCAGAGGTAGAAGACAGAGATAGAGTATATCCAAGTGTCTCACTCAGCCTGCTCAGAAGGAACAGCAGAGGTAGAAGACAGAGATAGAGTATATCCACGTGTCTGATCGACACCTCACTCAGCCTGCTCAGAAGGAACAGCAGAGGTAGAAGACAGAGATAAAGTATATCCGCGTGTCTGATCTACACCTCACTCAGCCTGCTCATAAGGAACAGCAGAGGTAGAAGACAGAGATAGAGTATATCCACGTGTCTCACTCAGCCTGCTCAGAAGGAACAGCAGAGGTAGAAGTCAGAGATATAGTATATCCACGTGTCTGATCGACACCTCACTCAGCCTGCTCAGAAGGAACAGCAGAGGTAGACGACAGAGATAGAGTATATCCACGTGTCTCACTCAGCCTGCTCAGAAGGAACAGCAGAGGTAGAACACAGAGATAGAGTTTATCCACGTGTCTGACTTACACTTCACTCAGCCTGTTCATAAGGAACAGCAGAGGTAGAAGACAGAGATATAGTATATCCACGTGTCTCACTCAGCCTGCTCAGAAGGAACAGCAGAGGTACAAGACAGAGATAGAGTATATCCACGTGTCTAATCTACACCTCACTCAGCCTGCTCAGAAGGAACAGCAGAGGTAGAAGACAAAGATTGAGTATATCCACGTGTCTCACTCAGTCTGCTCAGAAGGAACAGCAGAGGTATAAGACAGAGATAGAGTATATTCACGTGTCTCACTCAGCCTGCTCAGAAGGAACAGCAGAGGTAGAAGACAGAGATAGAGTTTATCCACGTGTCTCACTCAATCTGCTCAGAAGGAACAGCAGAGGTAGAAGACAGAGATAGAGTATATCCACGTGTCTGATCTACACCTCACTCAGCCTGCTCAGAAGGAACATCAGAGGTAGAAGACAGAGATAGAGAATATCCACGTGTCTCACTCAGCCTGCTCAGAAGGAACAGCAGAGGTAGAAGACAGAGATAGAGTATATCCACGTGTCTGATCTACACCTCACTCAGCCTGCTCAGAAGGAGCAGCAGAGGTAGAAGACAGAGATAGAGTATATCCACGTGTCTGATCTACACCTCACTCAGCCTGCTCAGAAGGAACAGCAGAGGTAGAAGACAGAGATAGAGTTTATCCACGTGTCTCACTCAACCTGCTCAGAAGGAACAGCAGAGGTAGAAGACAGAGATAGAGTATATCCACGTGTCTGATCTACACCTCACTCAGCTTGCTCAGAAGGAGCAGCAGAGGTAGAAGACAGAGATAGAGTATATCCACGTGTATGATCTACACCTCACTCAGCTTGCTCAGAAGGAGCAGCAGAGGTAGAAAACAGAGATAGAGTATATCCACGTGTCTCACTCAGCCTGCTCAGAAGGAACAGCAGAGGTAGAAGACAGAGATAGAGTATATCCACGTGTCTGATCTACACCTCACTCAGCTTGCTCAGAAGGATCAGCAAAGGTAGAAGACAGAGATAGAGTATATCCACGTGTCTGATATACACCTCACTCAGCCTGCTCAGCAGGAACAGCAGAGGTAGAAGACAGAGATAGAGTATATCCACGTGTCTCACTCAGCCTGCTCAGAAGGAACAGCAGAGGTAGAAGACAGAGATTGTGTTTATCCACGTGTCTCACTCAGCCTGCTCAGAAGGAACAGCAGAGGTAGAAGACAGAGATAGAGTATATCCGCGTGTCTGATATACACCTCACTCAGCCTGCTCAGAAGGAGCAGCAGAGGTAGAAGACAGAGATAGCGTATATCCACGTGTCTGATCTACACCTCACTCAGCCTGCTCAGAAGGAACAGCAGAGGTAGAAGACAAAGATAGAGTATATCCACGTGTCTGATCTACACCTCACTCAGCCTGCTCAGAAGGAACAGCAGAGGTAGAAGACAGAGATAGAGTATATCCACGTGTCTCACTCAGCCTGCTCAGAAGGAACAGCAGAGGTACAATACAGATATATAGTATATCCACGTGTCTGATCTACACCTCACTCAGCCTGCTCAGAAGAAACAGCAGAGGTAGAAGACAGAGATAGAGTATATCCACGTGTCTCACTCAGCCTGTTCAGAAGGAACAGCAGAGGTAAAAGACAGAGATAGAGTATATCCACGTGTCTCACTCAGCCTGCTCAGAAGGAACAGCAGAGGTACAATACAGATATATAGTATATCCACGTGTCTGATTTACACTTCACTCAGCCTGTTCATAAGGAACAGCAGAGGTAGAAGACAGAGATATAGTATATCCACGTGTCTCACTCAGCCTACTCAGAAGGAACAGCAGAAGTAGAAGACAGAGATAGAGTATATCCAGGTGTCTGATATACACCTCACTCAGCCTGCTCAGAAGGAACAGCAGAGGTGGAAGACAGAGATAGAGTATATCCACGTGTCTTATCAGCCTGCTCAGAAGGAACATCAGAGGTAGAAGACAGAGATAGAGTATATCCACGTGTCTGAATTACACCTCACTAAGCCTGCTCAGAAGGAACAGCAAAGGTGGAAGACAGAGATAGAGTATATCCACGTGTCTCACTCAGCCTGCTCAGAAGGAAAAGCAGAGGTAGAAGATAGAGATAGAGTATATCAACGTGTCTGATCTACACCTCACTCAGCCTGCTCAGAAGGAACAGCAGAGGTAGAAGACAGAGATAAAGTATATCCACGTGTCTGATCTACACCTCACTCAGCCTGCTCATAAGGAACAGCAGAGGTAGAAGACAGAGATAGAGTATATCCAAGTGTCTCACTCAGCCTGCTCAGAAGGAACAGCAGAGGTAGAAGACAGAGATAGAGTATATCCACGTGTCTGATCGACACCTCACTCAGCCTGCTCAGAAGGAACAGCAGAGGTAGAAGACAGAGATAAAGTATATCCGCGTGTCTGATCTACACCTCACTCAGCCTGCTCATAAGGAACAGCAGAGGTAGAAGACAGAGATAGAGTATATCCACGTGTCTCACTCAGCCTGCTCAGAAGGAACAGCAGAGGTAGAAGTCAGAGATATAGTATATCCACGTGTCTGATCGACACCTCACTCAGCCTGCTCAGAAGGAACAGCAGAGGTAGACGACAGAGATAGAGTATATCCACGTGTCTCACTCAGCCTGCTCAGAAGGAACAGCAGAGGTAGAACACAGAGATAGAGTTTATCCACGTGTCTGACTTACACTTCACTCAGCCTGTTCATAAGGAACAGCAGAGGTAGAAGACAGAGATATAGTATATCCACGTGTCTCACTCAGCCTGCTCAGAAGGAACAGCAGAGGTAGAAGACAGAGATAGAGTATATCCACGTGTCTGATCGACACCTCACTCAGCCTGCTCAGAAGGAACAGCAGAGGTAGAAGACAGAGATAAAGTATATCCGCGTGTCTGATCTACACCTCACTCAGCCTGCTCATAAGGAACAGCAGAGGTAGAAGACAGAGATAGAGTATATCCACGTGTCTCACTCAGCCTGCTCAGAAGGAACAGCAGAGGTAGAAGTCAGAGATATAGTATATCCACGTGTCTGATCGACACCTCACTCAGCCTGCTCAGAAGGAACAGCAGAGGTAGACGACAGAGATAGGGTATATCCACGTGTCTCACTCAGCCTGCTCAGAAGGAACAGCAGAGGTAGAACACAGAGATAGAGTTTATCCACGTGTCTGACTTACACTTCACTCAGCCTGTTCATAAGGAACAGCAGAGGTAGAAGACAGAGATATAGTATATCCACGTGTCTCACTCAGCCTGCTCAGAAGGAACAGCAGAGGTACAAGACAGAGATAGAGTATATCCACGTGTCTAATCTACACCTCACTCAGCCTGCTCAGAAGGAACAGCAGAGGTAGAAGACAAAGATTGAGTATATCCACGTGTCTCACTCAGTCTGCTCAGAAGGAACAGCAGAGGTATAAGACAGAGATAGAGTATATTCACGTGTCTCACTCAGCCTGCTCAGAAGGAACAGCAGAGGTAGAAGACAGAGATAGAGTTTATCCACGTGTCTCACTCAATCTGCTCAGAAGGAACAGCAGAGGTAGAAGACAGAGATAGAGTATATCCACGTGTCTGATCTACACCTCACTCAGCCTGCTCAGAAGGAACATCAGAGGTAGAAGACAGAGATAGAGTATATCCACGTGTCTGATCTACACCTCACTCAGCTTGCTCAGAAGGAGCAGCAGAGGTAGAAGACAGAGATAGAGTATATCCACGTGTATGATCTACACCTCACTCAGCTTGCTCAGAAGGAGCAGCAGAGGTAGAAGACAGAGATAGAGTATATCCACGTGTCTGATCTACACCTCACTCAGCCTGCTCAGAAGGAACAGCAGAGGTAGAAGACAGAGATAGAGTTTATCCACGTGTCTCACTCAACCTGCTCAGAAGGAACAGCAGAGGTAGAAGACAGATATAGAGTTTATCCACGTGTCTGATCTACACCTCACTCAGCCTGCTCAGAAGGAACAGCAGAGGTAGAAGACAGTGATAGAGTATATCCACGTGTCTCACTCAGCCTGCTCAGAAGGAACAGCAGAGGTACAAGACAGAGATAGAGTATATCCACGTGTCTAATCTACACCTCACTCAGCCTGCTCAGAAGGAACAGCAGAGGTAGAAGACAAAGATTGAGTATATCCACGTGTCTCACTCAGTCTGCTCAGAAGGAACAGCAGAGGTATAAGACAGAGATAGAGTATATTCACGTGTCTCACTCAGCCTGCTCAGAAGGAACAGCAGAGGTAGAAGACAGAGATAGAGTTTATCCACGTGTCTCACTCAATCTGCTCAGAAGGAACAGCAGAGGTAGAAGACAGAGATAGAGTATATCCACGTGTCTGATCTACACCTCACTCAGCCTGCTCAGAAGGAACATCAGAGGTAGAAGACAGAGATAGAGTATATCCACGTGTCTGATCTACACCTCACTCAGCTTGCTCAGAAGGAGCAGCAGAGGTAGAAGACAGAGATAGAGTATATCCACGTGTATGATCTACACCTCACTCAGCTTGCTCAGAAGGAGCAGCAGAGGTAGAAGACAGAGATAGAGTATATCCACGTGTCTGATCTACACCTCACTCAGCCTGCTCAGAAGGAACAGCAGAGGTAGAAGACAGAGATAGAGTTTATCCACGTGTCTCACTCAACCTGCTCAGAAGGAACAGCAGAGGTAGAAGACAGATATAGAGTTTATCCACGTGTCTGATCTACACCTCACTCAGCCTGCTCAGAAGGAACAGCAGAGGTAGAAGACAGTGATAGAGTATATCCACGTGTCTCACTCAGCCTGCTCAGAAGGAACAGCAGAGGTAGAACACAGAGATAGAGTATATCCACGTGTCTGATTTACACTTCATTCAGCCTGTTCATAAGGAACAGCAGAGGTAGAATACAGAGATATAGTATATCCACGTGTCTCACTCAGCCTGCTCAGGAGGAACAGCAGAAGTAGAAGACAGAGATAGAGTATATCCACGTGTCTGATATACACCTCACTCAGCCTGCTCAGAAGGAACAGCAGAGGTGGAAGACAGAGATAGAGTATATCCACGTGTCTTATCAGCCTGCTCAGAAGGAACAGCAGAGGTAGAAGACAGAGATAGAGTATATCCACGTGTCTGAATTACACCTCACTAAGCCTGCTCAGAAGGAACAGCAAAGGTGGAAGACAGAGATAGAGTATATCCACGTGTCTCACTCAGCCTGCTCAGAAGGAAAAGCAGAGGTAGAAGATAGAGATAGAGTATATCAACGTGTCTGATCTACACCTCACTCAGCCTGCTCAGAAGGAACAGCAGAGGTAGAAGACAGAGATAGAGTATATCCACGTGTCTCACTCAGCCTGCTCAGAAGGAACAGCAGAGGTAGAACACAGAGATAGAGTTTATCCACGTGTCTGATTTACACTTCACTCAGCCTGTTCATAAGGAACAGCAGAGGTAGAAGACAGAGATATAGTATATCCACGTGTCTCACTCAGCCTGCTCAGAAGGAACAGCAGAGGTAGAAGACAGAGATAGAGTATATCCACGTGTCTGATCTACACCTCACTCAGCCTGCTCAGAAGGAACAGCAGAGGTAGAAGACAGAGATAGAGTTTATCCACGTGTCTCACTCAACCTGCTCAGAAGGAACAGCAGAGGTAGAAGACAGATATAGAGTTTATCCACGTGTCTGATCTACACCTCACTCAGCCTGCTCAGAAGGAACAGCAGAGGTAGAAGACAGTGATAGAGTATATCCACGTGTCTCACTCAGCCTGCTCAGAAGGAACAGCAGAGGTAGAACACAGAGATAGAGTATATCCACGTGTCTGATTTACACTTCACTCAGCCTGTTCATAAGGAACAGCAGAGGTAGAATACAGAGATATAGTATATCCACGTGTCTCACTCAGCCTGCTCAGGAGGAACAGCAGAAGTAGAAGACAGAGATAGAGTATATCCACGTGTCTGATATACACCTCACTCAGCCTGCTCAGAAGGAACAGCAGAGGTGGAAGACAGAGATAGAGTATATCCACGTGTCTTATCAGCCTGCTCAGAAGGAACAGCAGAGGTAGAAGACAGAGATAGAGTATATCCACGTGTCTGAATTACACCTCACTAAGCCTGCTCAGAAGGAACAGCAAAGGTGGAAGACAGAGATAGAGTATATCCACGTGTCTCACTCAGCCTGCTCAGAAGGAAAAGCAGAGGTAGAAGATAGAGATAGAGTATATCAACGTGTCTGATCTACACCTCACTCAGCCTGCTCAGAAGGAACAGCAGAGGTAGAAGACAGAGATAGAGTATATCCACGTGTCTCACTCAGCCTGCTCAGAAGGAACAGCAGAGGTAGAACACAGAGATAGAGTTTATCCACGTGTCTGATTTACACTTCACTCAGCCTGTTCATAAGGAACAGCAGAGGTAGAAGACAGAGATATAGTATATCCACGTGTCTCACTCAGCCTGCTCAGAAGGAACAGCAGAGGTACAAGACAGAGATAGAGTATATCCACGTGTCTAATCTACACCTCACTCAGCCTGCTCAGAAGGAACAGCAAAGGTAGAAGACAAAGATTGAGTATATCCACGTGTCTCACTCAGTCTGCTCAGAAGGAACAGCAGAGGTATAAGACAGAGATAGAGTATATTCACGTGTCTCACTCAGCCTGCTCAGAAGGAACAGCAGAGGTAGAAGACAGAGATAGAGTATATCCACGTGTCTGATCTACACCTCACTCAGCCTGCTCAGAAGGAACATCAGAGGTAGAAGACAGAGATAGAGTATATCCACGTGTCTCACTCAGCCTGCTCAGAAGGAATAGCAGAGGTAGAAGACAGAGATAGAGTATATCCACGTGTCTGATCTACACCTCACTCAGCTTGCTCAGAAGGAGCAGCAGAGGTAGAAGACAGAGATAGAGTATATCCACGTGTCTGATCTACACCTCACTCAGCTTGCTCAGAAGGAGCAGCAGAGGTAGAAGACAGAGATAGAGTATATCCACGTGTCTGATCTACACCTCACTCAGCCTGCTCAGAAGTAACAGCAGAGGTAGAAGACAGAGATAGAGTTTATCCACGTGTCTCACTCAACCTGCTCAGAAGGAACAGCAGAGGTAGAAGACAGATATATAGTTTATCCACGTGTCTGATCTACACCTCACTCAGCCTGCTCAGAAGGAACAGCAGAGGTAGAAGACAGTGATAGAGTATATCCACGTGTCTCACTCAGCCTGCTCAGAAGGAACAGCAGAGGTAGAACACAGAGATAGAGTATATCCACGTGTCTGATTTACACTTCACTCAGCCTGTTCATAAGGAACAGCAGAGGTAGAAGACAGAGATATAGTATATCCACGTGTCTCACTCAGCCTGCTCAGAAGGAACAGCAGAAGTAGAAGACAGAGATAGAGTATATCCACGTGTCTGATATACACCTCACTCAGCCTGCTCAGAAGGAACAGCAGAGGTGGAAGACAGAGATAGAGTATATCCACGTGTCTTATCAGCCTGCTCAGAAGGAACAGCAGAGGTAGAAGACAGAGATAGAGTATATCCACGTGTCTGAATTACACCTCACTAAGCCTGCTCAGAAGGAACAGCAAAGGTGGAAGACAGAGATAGAGTATATCCACGTGTCTCACTCAGCCTGCTCAGAAGGAAAAGCAGAGGTAGAAGACAGAGATAGAGTTTATCCACGTGTCTCACTCAACCTGCACAGAAGGAACAGCAGAGGTAGAAGACAGAGATAGAGTATATCCACGTGTCTGATCTACACCTCACTCAGCCTGCTCAGAAGGAACATCAGAGGTAGAAGACAGAGATAGAGTATATCCACGTGTCTCACTCAGCCTGCTCAGAAGGAACAGCAGAGGTAGAAGACAGAGATAGAGTATATCCACGTGTCTGATCTACACCTCACTCAGCTTGCTCAGAAGGAGCAGCAGAGGTAGAAGACAGAGATAGAGTATATCCACGTGTCTGATCTACACCTCACTCAGCTTGCTCAGAAGGAGCAGCAGAGGTAGAAGACAGAGATAGAGTTTATCCACGTGTCTCACTCAACCTGCTCAGAAGGATCAGCAGAGGTAGAAGACAGATATAGAGTTTATCCACGTGTCTGATCTACACCTCACTCAGCCTGCTCAGAAGGAACAGCAGAGGTAGAAGACAGAGATAGAGTATATCCACGTGTCTGATCTACACCTCACTCAGCCTGCTCAGAAGGAACATCAGAGGTAGAAGACAGAGATAGAGTATATCCACGTGTCTCACTCAGCCTGCTCAGAAGGAATAGCAGAGGTAGAAGACAGAGATAGAGTATATCCACGTGTCTGATCTACACCTCACTCAGCTTGCTCAGAAGGAGCAGCAGAGGTAGAAGACAGAGATAGAGTATATCCACGTGTCTGATCTACACCTCACTCAGCTTGCTCAGAAGGAGCAGCAGAGGTAGAAGACAGAGATAGAGTATATCCACGTGTCTGATCTACACCTCACTCAGCCTGCTCAGAAGGAACAGCAGAGGTAGAAGACAGAGATAGAGTTTATCCACGTGTCTCACTCAACCTGCTCAGAAGGAACAGCAGAGGTAGAAGACAGATATAGAGTTTATCCACGTGTCTGATCTACACCTCACTCAGCCTGCTCAGAAGGAACAGCAGAGGTAGAAGACAGTGATAGAGTATATCCACGTGTCTCACTCAGCCTGCTCAGAAGGAACAGCAGAGGTAGAACACAGAGATAGAGTATATCCACGTGTCTGATTTACACTTCACTCAGCCTGTTCATAAGGAACAGCAGAGGTAGAAGACAGAGATATAGTATATCCACGTGTCTCACTCAGCCTGCTCAGAAGGAACAGCAGAAGTAGAAGACAGAGATAGAGTATATCCACGTGTCTGATATACACCTCACTCAGCCTGCTCAGAAGGAACAGCAGAGGTGGAAGACAGAGATAGAGTATATCCACGTGTCTTATCAGCCTGCTCAGAAGGAACAGCAGAGGTAGAAGACAGAGATAGAGTATATCCACGTGTCTGAATTACACCTCACTAAGCCTGCTCAGAAGGAACAGCAAAGGTGGAAGACAGAGATAGAGTATATCCACGTGTCTCACTCAGCCTGCTCAGAAGGAAAAGCAGAGGTAGAAGACAGAGATAGAGTTTATCCACGTGTCTCACTCAACCTGCACAGAAGGAACAGCAGAGGTAGAAGACAGAGATAGAGTATATCCACGTGTCTGATCTACACCTCACTCAGCCTGCTCAGAAGGAACATCAGAGGTAGAAGACAGAGATAGAGTATATCCACGTGTCTCACTCAGCCTGCTCAGAAGGAACAGCAGAGGTAGAAGACAGAGATAGAGTATATCCACGTGTCTGATCTACACCTCACTCAGCTTGCTCAGAAGGAGCAGCAGAGGTAGAAGACAGAGATAGAGTATATCCACGTGTCTGATCTACACCTCACTCAGCTTGCTCAGAAGGAGCAGCAGAGGTAGAAGACAGAGATAGAGTTTATCCACGTGTCTCACTCAACCTGCTCAGAAGGATCAGCAGAGGTAGAAGACAGATATAGAGTTTATCCACGTGTCTGATCTACACCTCACTCAGCCTGCTCAGAAGGAACAGCAGAGGTAGAAGACAGAGATAGAGTTTATCCACGTGTCTCACTCAACCTGCTCAGAAGGATCAGCAGAGGTAGAAGACAGATATAGAGTTTATCCACGTGTCTGATCTACACCTCACTCAGCCTGCTCAGAAGGAACAGCAGAGGTAGAAGACAGTGATAAAGTATATCCACGTGTCTGATCTACACCTCACTCAGCCTGCTCATAAGGAACAGCAGAGGTAGAAGACAGAGATAGAGTATATCCACGTGTCTCACTCAGCCTGCTCAGAAGGAACAGCAGAGGTAGAAGACAGAGATAGAGTATATCCACGTGTCTGATCTACACCTCACTCAGCTTGCTCAGAAGGAGCAGCAGAGGTAGAAGACAGAGATAGAGTATATCCACGTGTCTGATCTACACCTCACTCAGCTTGCTCAGAAGGAGCAGCAGAGGTAGAAGACAGAGATAGAGTTTATCCACGTGTCTCACTCAACCTGCTCAGAAGGATCAGCAGAGGTAGAAGACAGATATAGAGTTTATCCACGTGTCTGATCTACACCTCACTCAGCCTGCTCAGAAGGAACAGCAGAGGTAGAAGACAGAGATAGAGTATATCCACGTGTCTGATCTACACCTCACTCAGCCTGCTCAGAAGGAACATCAGAGGTAGAAGACAGAGATAGAGTATATCCACGTGTCTCACTCAGCCTGCTCAGAAGGAATAGCAGAGGTAGAAGACAGAGATAGAGTATATCCACGTGTCTGATCTACACCTCACTCAGCTTGCTCAGAAGGAGCAGCAGAGGTAGAAGACAGAGATAGAGTATATCCACGTGTCTGATCTACACCTCACTCAGCTTGCTCAGAAGGAGCAGCAGAGGTAGAAGACAGAGATAGAGTATATCCACGTGTCTGATCTACACCTCACTCAGCCTGCTCAGAAGGAACAGCAGAGGTAGAAGACAGAGATAGAGTTTATCCACGTGTCTCACTCAACCTGCTCAGAAGGAACAGCAGAGGTAGAAGACAGATATAGAGTTTATCCACGTGTCTGATCTACACCTCACTCAGCCTGCTCAGAAGGAACAGCAGAGGTAGAAGACAGTGATAGAGTATATCCACGTGTCTCACTCAGCCTGCTCAGAAGGAACAGCAGAGGTAGAACACAGAGATAGAGTATATCCACGTGTCTGATTTACACTTCACTCAGCCTGTTCATAAGGAACAGCAGAGGTAGAAGACAGAGATATAGTATATCCACGTGTCTCACTCAGCCTGCTCAGAAGGAACAGCAGAAGTAGAAGACAGAGATAGAGTATATCCACGTGTCTGATATACACCTCACTCAGCCTGCTCAGAAGGAACAGCAGAGGTGGAAGACAGAGATAGAGTATATCCACGTGTCTTATCAGCCTGCTCAGAAGGAACAGCAGAGGTAGAAGACAGAGATAGAGTATATCCACGTGTCTGAATTACACCTCACTAAGCCTGCTCAGAAGGAACAGCAGAGGTAGAAGACAAAGATTGAGTATATCCACGTGTCTCACACAGTCTGCTCAGAAGGAACAGCAGAGGTAGAAGACAGAGACAGAGTATATCCACGTGTCTCACTCAGCCTGCTCAGAAGGAACAGCAGAGGTAGAAGACAGAGATAGAGTATATCCACGTGTCTGATCTACACCTCACTCAGCTTGCTCAGAAGGAGCAGCAGAGGTAGAAGACAGAGATAGAGTATATCCACGTGTCTGATCTACACCTCACTCAGCTTGCTCAGAAGGAGCAGCAGAGGTAGAAGACAGAGATAGAGTTTATCCACGTGTCTCACTCAACCTGCTCAGAAGGATCAGCAGAGGTAGAAGACAGATATAGAGTTTATCCACGTGTCTGATCTACACCTCACTCAGCCTGCTCAGAAGGAACAGCAGAGGTAGAAGACAGAGATAGAGTATATCCACGTGTCTGATCTACACCTCACTCAGCCTGCTCAGAAGGAACATCAGAGGTAGAAGACAGAGATAGAGTATATCCACGTGTCTCACTCAGCCTGCTCAGAAGGAATAGCAGAGGTAGAAGACAGAGATAGAGTATATCCACGTGTCTGATCTACACCTCACTCAGCTTGCTCAGAAGGAGCAGCAGAGGTAGAAGACAGAGATAGAGTATATCCACGTGTCTGATCTACACCTCACTCAGCTTGCTCAGAAGGAGCAGCAGAGGTAGAAGACAGAGATAGAGTATATCCACGTGTCTGATCTACACCTCACTCAGCCTGCTCAGAAGGAACAGCAGAGGTAGAAGACAGAGATAGAGTTTATCCACGTGTCTCACTCAACCTGCTCAGAAGGAACAGCAGAGGTAGAAGACAGATATAGAGTTTATCCACGTGTCTGATCTACACCTCACTCAGCCTGCTCAGAAGGAACAGCAGAGGTAGAAGACAGTGATAGAGTATATCCACGTGTCTCACTCAGCCTGCTCAGAAGGAACAGCAGAGGTAGAACACAGAGATAGAGTATATCCACGTGTCTGATTTACACTTCACTCAGCCTGTTCATAAGGAACAGCAGAGGTAGAAGACAGAGATATAGTATATCCACGTGTCTCACTCAGCCTGCTCAGAAGGAACAGCAGAAGTAGAAGACAGAGATAGAGTATATCCACGTGTCTGATATACACCTCACTCAGCCTGCTCAGAAGGAACAGCAGAGGTGGAAGACAGAGATAGAGTATATCCACGTGTCTTATCAGCCTGCTCAGAAGGAACAGCAGAGGTAGAAGACAGAGATAGAGTATATCCACGTGTCTGAATTACACCTCACTAAGCCTGCTCAGAAGGAACAGCAGAGGTAGAAGACAAAGATTGAGTATATCCACGTGTCTCACACAGTCTGCTCAGAAGGAACAGCAGAGGTAGAAGACAGAGACAGAGTATATCCACGTGTCTCACTCAGCCTGCTCAGAAGGAACAGCAGAGGTAGAAGACAGAGATAGAGTATATCCACGTGTCTGATCTACACCTCACTCAGCTTGCTCAGAAGGAGCAGCAGAGGTAGAAGACAGAGATAGAGTATATCCACGTGTCTGATCTACACCTCACTCAGCTTGCTCAGAAGGAGCAGCAGAGGTAGAAGACAGAGATAGAGTTTATCCACGTGTCTCACTCAACCTGCTCAGAAGGATCAGCAGAGGTAGAAGACAGATATAGAGTTTATCCACGTGTCTGATCTACACCTCACTCAGCCTGCTCAGAAGGAACAGCAGAGGTAGAAGACAGAGATAGAGTATATCCACGTGTCTGATCTACACCTCACTCAGCCTGCTCAGAAGGAACATCAGAGGTAGAAGACAGAGATAGAGTATATCCACGTGTCTCACTCAGCCTGCTCAGAAGGAATAGCAGAGGTAGAAGACAGAGATAGAGTATATCCACGTGTCTGATCTACACCTCACTCAGCTTGCTCAGAAGGAGCAGCAGAGGTAGAAGACAGAGATAGAGTATATCCACGTGTCTGATCTACACCTCACTCAGCTTGCTCAGAAGGAGCAGCAGAGGTAGAAGACAGAGATAGAGTATATCCACGTGTCTGATCTACACCTCACTCAGCCTGCTCAGAAGGAACAGCAGAGGTAGAAGACAGAGATAGAGTTTATCCACGTGTCTCACTCAACCTGCTCAGAAGGAACAGCAGAGGTAGAAGACAGATATAGAGTTTATCCACGTGTCTGATCTACACCTCACTCAGCCTGCTCAGAAGGAACAGCAGAGGTAGAAGACAGTGATAGAGTATATCCACGTGTCTCACTCAGCCTGCTCAGAAGGAACAGCAGAGGTAGAACACAGAGATAGAGTATATCCACGTGTCTGATTTACACTTCACTCAGCCTGTTCATAAGGAACAGCAGAGGTAGAAGACAGAGATATAGTATATCCACGTGTCTCACTCAGCCTGCTCAGAAGGAACAGCAGAAGTAGAAGACAGAGATAGAGTATATCCACGTGTCTGATATACACCTCACTCAGCCTGCTCAGAAGGAACAGCAGAGGTGGAAGACAGAGATAGAGTATATCCACGTGTCTTATCAGCCTGCTCAGAAGGAACAGCAGAGGTAGAAGACAGAGATAGAGTATATCCACGTGTCTGAATTACACCTCACTAAGCCTGCTCAGAAGGAACAGCAAAGGTGGAAGACAGAGATAGAGTATATCCACGTGTCTCACTCAGCCTGCTCAGAAGGAAAAGCAGAGGTAGAAGACAGAGATAGAGTTTATCCACGTGTCTCACTCAACCTGCACAGAAGGAACAGCAGAGGTAGAAGACAGAGATAGAGTATATCCACGTGTCTGATCTACACCTCACTCAGCCTGCTCAGAAGGAACATCAGAGGTAGAAGACAGAGATAGAGTATATCCACGTGTCTCACTCAGCCTGCTCAGAAGGAACAGCAGAGGTAGAAGACAGAGATAGAGTATATCCACGTGTCTGATCTACACCTCACTCAGCTTGCTCAGAAGGAGCAGCAGAGGTAGAAGACAGAGATAGAGTATATCCACGTGTCTGATCTACACCTCACTCAGCTTGCTCAGAAGGAGCAGCAGAGGTAGAAGACAGAGATAGAGTTTATCCACGTGTCTCACTCAACCTGCTCAGAAGGATCAGCAGAGGTAGAAGACAGATATAGAGTTTATCCACGTGTCTGATCTACACCTCACTCAGCCTGCTCAGAAGGAACAGCAGAGGTAGAAGACAGAGATAGAGTTTATCCACGTGTCTCACTCAACCTGCTCAGAAGGATCAGCAGAGGTAGAAGACAGATATAGAGTTTATCCACGTGTCTGATCTACACCTCACTCAGCCTGCTCAGAAGGAACAGCAGAGGTAGAAGACAGTGATAAAGTATATCCACGTGTCTGATCTACACCTCACTCAGCCTGCTCATAAGGAACAGCAGAGGTAGAAGACAGAGATAGAGTATATCCAAGTGTCTCACTCAGCCTGCTCAGAAGGAACAGCAGAGGTAGAAGACAGAGATAGAGTATATCCACGTGTCTGATCGACACCTCACTCAGCCTGCTCAGAAGGAACAGCAGATGTAGAAGACAGAGATAAAGTATATCCGCGTGTCTGATCTACACCTCACTCAGCCTGCTCATAAGGAACAGCAGAGGTAGAAGACAGAGATAGAGTATATCCACGTGTCTCACTCAGCCTGCTCAGAAGGAACAGCAGAGGTAGAAGTCAGAGATATAGTATATCCACGTGTCTGATCGACACCTCACTCAGCCTGCTCAGAAGGAACAGCAGAGGTAGACGACAGAGATAGAGTATATCCACTCGTCTCACTCAGCCTGCTCAGAAGGAACAGCAGAGGTAGAACACAGAGATAGAGTTTATCCACGTGTCTGACTTACACTTCACTCAGCCTGTTCATAAGGAACAGCAGAGGTAGAAGACAGAGATATAGTATATCCACGTGTCTCACTCAGCCTGCTCAGAAGGAACAGCAGAGGTACAAGACAGAGATAGAGTATATCCACGTGTCTAATCTACACCTCACTCAGCCTGCTCAGAAGGAACAGCAGAGGTAGAAGACAAAGATTGAGTATATCTACGTGTCTCACTCAGTCTGCTCAGAAGGAACAGCAGAGGTATAAGACAGAGATAGAGTATATTCACGTGTCTCACTCAGCCTGCTCAGAAGGAACAGCAGAGGTAGAAGACAGAGATAGAGTTTATCCACGTGTCTCACTCAATCTGCTCAGAAGGAACAGCAGAGGTAGAAGACAGAGATAGAGTATATCCACGTGTCTGATCTACACCTCACTCAGCCTGCTCAGAAGGAACATCAGAGGTAGAAGACAGAGATAGAGTATATCCACGTGTCTCACTCAGCCTGCTCAGAAGGAACAGCAGAGGTAGAAGACAGAGATAGAGTATATCCACGTGTCTGATCTACACCTCACTCAGCCTGCTCAGAAGGAGCAGCAGAGGTAGAAGACAGAGATAGAGTATATCCACGTGTCTGATCTACACCTCACTCAGCCTGCTCAGAAGGAACAGCAGAGGTAGAAGACAGAGATAGAGTTTATCCACGTGTCTCACTCAACCTGCTCAGAAGGAACAGCAGAGGTAGAAGACAGAGATAGAGTATATCCACGTGTCTGATCTACACCTCACTCAGCTTGCTCAGAAGGAGCAGCAGAGGTAGAAGACAGAGATACAGTATATCCACGTGTATGATCTACACCTCACTCAGCTTGCTCAGAAGGAGCAGCAGAGGTAGAAAACAGAGATAGAGTATATCCACGTGTCTCACTCAGCCTGCTCAGAAGGAACAGCAGAGGTAGAAGACAGAGATAGAGTATATCCACGTGTCTGATCTACACCTCACTCAGCTTGCTCAGAAGGATCAGCAGAGGTAGAAGACAGAGATAGAGTATATCCACGTGTCTGATATACACCTCACTCAGCCTGCTCAGCAGGAACAGCAGAGGTAGAAGACAGAGATAGAGTATATCCACGTGTCTCACTCAGCCTGCTCAGAAGGAACAGCAGAGGTAGAAGACAGAGATTGTGTTTATCCACGTGTCTCACTCAGCCTGCTCAAAAGGAACAGCAGAGGTAGAAGACAGAGATAGAGTATATCCGCGTGTCTGATATACACCTCACTCAGCCTGCTCAGAAGGAGCAGCAGAGGTAGAAGACAGAGATAGCGTATATCCACGTGTCTGATCTACACCTCACTCAGCCTGCTCAGAAGGAACAGCAGAGGTAGAAGACAAAGATAGAGTATATCCACGTGTCTGATCTACACCTCACTCAGCCTGCTCAGAAGGAACAGCAGAGGTAGAAGACAGAGATAGAGTATATCCACGTGTCTCACTCAGCCTGCTCAGAAGGAACAGCAGAGGTACAATACAGATATATAGTATATCCACGTGTCTGATCTACACCTCACTCAGCCTGCTCAGAAGAAACAGCAGAGGTAGAAGACAGAGATAGAGTATATCCACGTGTCTCACTCAGCCTGTTCAGAAGGAACAGCAGAGGTAAAAGACAGAGATAGAGTATATCCACGTGTCTCACTCAGCCTGCTCAGAAGGAACAGCAGAGGTACAATACAGATATATAGTATATCCACGTGTCTGATTTACACTTCACTCAGCCTGTTCATAAGGAACAGCAGAGGTAGAAGACAGAGATATAGTATATCCACGTGTCTCACTCAGCCTACTCAGAAGGAACAGCAGAAGTAGAAGACAGAGATAGAGTATATCCAGGTGTCTGATATACACCTCACTCAGCCTGCTCAGAAGGAACAGCAGAGGTGGAAGACAGAGATAGAGTATATCCACGTGTCTTATCAGCCTGCTCAGAAGGAACATCAGAGGTAGAAGACAGAGATAGAGTATATCCACGTGTCTGAATTACACCTCACTAAGCCTGCTCAGAAGGAACAGCAAAGGTGGAAGACAGAGATAGAGTATATCCACGTGTCTCACTCAGCCTGCTCAGAAGGAAAAGCAGAGGTAGAAGACAGAGATAGAGTATATCCACGTGTCTGATCTACACCTCACTCAGCTTGCTCAGAAGGAGCAGCAGAGGTAGAAGACAGAGATAGAGTATATCCACGTGTATGATCTACACCTCACTCAGCTTGCTCAGAAGGAGCAGCAGAGGTAGAAAACAGAGATAGAGTATATCCACGTGTCTCACTCAGCCTGCTCAGAAGGAACAGCAGAGGTAGAAGACAGAGATAGAGTATATCCACGTGTCTCACTCAGCCTACTCAGAAGGAACAGCAGAAGTAGAAGACAGAGATAGAGTATATCCAGGTGTCTGATATACACCTCACTCAGCCTGCTCAGAAGGAACAGCAGAGGTGGAAGACAGAGATAGAGTATATCCACGTGTCTTATCAGCCTGCTCAGAAGGAACATCAGAGGTAGAAGACAGAGATAGAGTATATCCACGTGTCTGAATTACACCTCACTAAGCCTGCTCAGAAGGAACAGCAAAGGTGGAAGACAGAGATAGAGTATATCCACGTGTCTCACTCAGCCTGCTCAGAAGGAAAAGCAGAGGTAGAAGACAGAGATAGAGTATATCCACGTGTCTGATCTACACCTCACTCAGCTTGCTCAGAAGGAGCAGCAGAGGTAGAAGACAGAGATAGAGTATATCCACGTGTATGATCTACACCTCACTCAGCTTGCTCAGAAGGAGCAGCAGAGGTAGAAAACAGAGATAGAGTATATCCACGTGTCTCACTCAGCCTGCTCAGAAGGAACAGCAGAGGTAGAAGACAGAGATAGAGTATATCCACGTGTCTGATCTACACCTCACTCAGCTTGCTCAGAAGGATCAGCAGAGGTAGAAGACAGAGATAGAGTATATCCACGTGTCTGATATACACCTCACTCAGCCTGCTCAGCAGGAACAGCAGAGGTAGAAGACAGAGATAGAGTATATCCACGTGTCTCACTCAGCCTGCTCAGAAGGAACAGCAGAGGTAGAAGACAGAGATTGTGTTTATCCACGTGTCTCACTCAGCCTGCTGAGAAGGAACAGCAGAGGTAGAAGACAGAGATAGAGTATATCCGCGTGTCTGATATACACCTCACTCAGCCTGCTCAGAAGGAGCAGCAGAGGTAGAAGACAGAGATAGCGTATATCCACGTGTCTGATCTACACCTCACTCAGCCTGCTCAGAAGGAACAGCAGAGGTAGAAGACAAAGATAGAGTATATCCACGTGTCTGATCTACACCTCACTCAGCCTGCTCAGAAGGAACAGCAGAGGTAGAAGACAGAGATAGAGTATATCCACGTTTCTCACTCAGCCTGCTCAGAAGGAACAGCAGAGGTACAATACAGATATATAGTATATCCACGTGTCTGATCTACACCTCACTCAGCCTGCTCAGAAGAAACAGCAGAGGTAGAAGACAGAGATAGAGTATATCCACGTGTCTCACTCAGCCTGTTCAGAAGGAACAGCAGAGGTAAAAGACAGAGATAGAGTATATCCACGTGTCTCACTCAGCCTGCTCAGAAGGAACAGCAGAGGTACAATACAGATATATAGTATATCCACGTGTCTGATTTACACTTCACTCAGCCTGTTCATTAGGAACAGCAGAGGTAGAAGACAGAGATATAGTATATCCACGTGTCTCACTCAGCCTACTCAGAAGGAACAGCAGAAGTAGAAGACAGAGATAGAGTATATCCAGGTGTCTGATATACACCTCACTCAGCCTGCTCAGAAGGAACAGCAGAGGTGGAAGACAGAGATAGAGTATATCCACGTGTCTTATCAGCCTGCTCAGAAGGAACAGCAGAGGTAGAAGACAGAGATAGAGTATATCCACGTGTCTGAATTACACCTCACTAAGCCTGCTCAGAAGGAACAGCAAAGGTGGAAGACAGAGATAGAGTATATCCACGTGTCTCACTCAGCCTGCTCAGAAGGAAAAGCAGAGGTAGAAGATAGAGATAGAGTATATCAACGTGTCTGATCTACACCTCACTCAGCCTGCTCAGAAGGAACAGCAGAGGTAGAAGACAGAGATAGAGTATATCCACGTGTCTCACTCAGCCTGCTCAGAAGGAACAGCAGAGGTAGAAGACAGAGATATAGTATATCCACGTGTCTGATCGACACCTCACTCAGCCTGCTCAGAAGGAACAGCAGAGGTAGACGACAGAGATAGAGTATATCCACGTGTCTCACTCAGCCTGCTCAGAAGGAACAGCAGAGGTACAAGACAGAGATAGAGTATATCCACGTGTCTAATCTACACCTCACTCAGCCTGCTCAGAAGGAACAGCAGAGGTAGAAGACAAAGATTGAGTATATCCACGTGTCTCACTCAGTCTGCTCAGAAGGAACAGCAGAGGTATAAGACAGAGATAGAGTATATTCACGTGTCTCACTCAGCCTGCTCAGAAGGAACAGCAGAGGTAGAAGACAGAGATAGAGTATATCCACGTGTCTGATCTACACCTCACTCAGCCTGCTCAGAAGGAACATCAGAGGTAGAAGACAGAGATAGAGTATATCCACGTGTCTGATCTACACCTCACTCAGCTTGCTCAGAAGGAGCAGCAGAGGTAGAAGACAGAGATAGAGTATATCCACGTGTCTGATCTACACCTCACTCAGCTTGCTCAGAAGGAGCAGCAGAGGTAGAAGACAGAGATAGAGTATATCCACGTGTCTGATCTACACCTCACTCAGCCTGCTCAGAAGGAACAGCAGAGGTAGAAGACAGAGATAGAGTTTATCCACGTGTCTCACTCAACCTGCTCAGAAGGAACAGCAGAGGTAGAAGACAGATATAGAGTTTATCCACGTGTCTGATCTACACCTCACTCAGCCTGCTCAGAAGGAACAGCAGAGGTAGAAGACAGTGATAGAGTATATCCACGTGTCTCACTCAGCCTGCTCAGAAGGAACAGCAGAGGTAGAACACAGAGATAGAGTATATCCACGTGTCTGATTTACACTTCACTCAGCCTGTTCATAAGGAACAGCAGAGGTAGAAGACAGAGATATAGTATATCCACGTGTCTCACTCAGCCTGCTCAGAAGGAACAGCAGAAGTAGAAGACAGAGATAGAGTATATCCACGTGTCTGATATACACCTCACTCAGCCTGCTCAGAAGGAACAGCAGAGGTGGAAGACAGAGATAGAGTATATCCACGTGTTTTATCAGCCTGCTCAGAAGGAACAGCAGAGGTAGAAGACAGAGATAGAGTATATCCACGTGTCTGAATTACACCTCACTAAGCCTGCTCAGAAGGAACAGCAAAGGTGGAAGACAGAGATAGAGTATATCCACGTGTCTCACTCAGCCTGCTCAGAAGGAAAAGCAGAGGTAGAAGACAGAGATAGAGTTTATCCACGTGTCTCACTCAACCTGCACAGAAGGAACAGCAGAGGTAGAAGACAGAGATAGAGTATATCCACGTGTCTGATCTACACCTCACTCAGCCTGCTCAGAAGGAACATCAGAGGTAGAAGACAGAGATAGAGTATATCCTCGTGTCTCACTCAGCCTGCTCAGAAGGAACAGCAGAGGTACAATACAGATATATAGTATATCCACGTGTCTGATCTACACCTCACTCAGCCTGCTCAGAAGAAACAGCAGAGGTAGAAGACAGAGATAGAGTATATCCACGTGTCTCACTCAGCCTGTTCAGAAGGAACAGCAGAGGTAAAAGACAGAGATAGAGTATATCCACGTGTCTCACTCAGCCTGCTCAGAAGGAACAGCAGAGGTACAATACAGATATATAGTATATCCACGTGTCTGATTTACACTTCACTCAGCCTGTTCATTAGGAACAGCAGAGGTAGAAGACAGAGATATAGTATATCCACGTGTCTCACTCAGCCTACTCAGAAGGAACAGCAGAAGTAGAAGACAGAGATAGAGTATATCCAGGTGTCTGATATACACCTCACTCAGCCTGCTCAGAAGGAACAGCAGAGGTGGAAGACAGAGATAGAGTATATCCACGTGTCTTATCAGCCTGCTCAGAAGGAACAGCAGAGGTAGAAGACAGAGATAGAGTATATCCACGTGTCTGAATTACACCTCACTAAGCCTGCTCAGAAGGAACAGCAAAGGTGGAAGACAGAGATAGAGTATATCCACGTGTCT
This sequence comes from Crossaster papposus, assembly GCA_037893245.1. Lineage (NCBI taxonomy): Eukaryota > Metazoa > Echinodermata > Asteroidea > Velatida > Solasteridae > Crossaster > Crossaster papposus. The sequence continues at coordinate 645,784 of JBAIAA010000865.1, forward strand.
CACTCAGCCTGCTCAGAAGGAAAAGCAGAGGTAGAAGATAGAGATAGAGTATATCAACGTGTCTGATCTACACCTCACTCAGCCTGCTCAGAAGGAACAGCAGAGGTAGAAGACAGAGATAGAGTATATCCACGTGTCTCACTCAGCCTGCTCAGAAGGAACAGCAGAGGTAGAAGACAGAGATATAGTATATCCACGTGTCTGATCGACACCTCACTCAGCCTGCTCAGAAGGAACAGCAGAGGTAGACGACAGAGATAGAGTATATCCACGTGTCTCACTCAGCCTGCTCAGAAGGAACAGCAGAGGTACAAGACAGAGATAGAGTATATCCACGTGTCTAATCTACACCTCACTCAGCCTGCTCAGAAGGAACAGCAGAGGTAGAAGACAAAGATTGAGTATATCCACGTGTCTCACTCAGTCTGCTCAGAAGGAACAGCAGAGGTATAAGACAGAGATAGAGTATATTCACGTGTCTCACTCAGCCTGCTCAGAAGGAACAGCAGAGGTAGAAGACAGAGATAGAGTATATCCACGTGTCTGATCTACACCTCACTCAGCCTGCTCAGAAGGAACATCAGAGGTAGAAGACAGAGATAGAGTATATCCACGTCTCTCACTCAGCCTGCTCAGAAGGAAAAGCAGAGGTAGAAGACAGAGATAGAGTATATCCACGTGTCTGATCTACACCTCACTCAGCTTGCTCAGAAGGAGCAGCAGAGGTAGAAGACAGAGATAGAGTATATCCACGTGTCTGATCTACACCTCACTCAGCTTGCTCAGAAGGAGCAGCAGAGGTAGAAGACAGAGATAGAGTATATCCACGTGTCTGATCTACACCTCACTCAGCCTGCTCAGAAGGAACAGCAGAGGTAGAAGACAGAGATAGAGTTTATCCACGTGTCTCACTCAACCTGCTCAGAAGGAACAGCAGAGGTAGAAGACAGATATAGAGTTTATCCACGTGTCTGATCTACACCTCACTCAGCCTGCTCAGAAGGAACAGCAGAGGTAGAAGACAGTGATAGAGTATATCCACGTGTCTCACTCAGCCTGCTCAGAAGGAACAGCAGAGGTAGAACACAGAGATAGAGTATATCCACGTGTCTGATTTACACTTCACTCAGCCTGTTCATAAGGAACAGCAGAGGTAGAAGACAGAGATATAGTATATCCACGTGTCTCACTCAGCCTGCTCAGAAGGAACAGCAGAAGTAGAAGACAGAGATAGAGTATATCCACGTGTCTGATATACACCTCACTCAGCCTGCTCAGAAGGAACAGCAGAGGTGGAAGACAGAGATAGAGTATATCCACGTGTTTTATCAGCCTGCTCAGAAGGAACAGCAGAGGTAGAAGACAGAGATAGAGTATATCCAGGTGTCTGAATTACACCTCACTAAGCCTGCTCAGAAGGAACAGCAAAGGTGGAAGACAGAGATAGAGTATATCCACGTGTCTCACTCAGCCTGCTCAGAAGGAAAAGCAGAGGTAGAAGACAGAGATAGAGTTTATCCACGTGTCTCACTCAACCTGCACAGAAGGAACAGCAGAGGTAGAAGACAGAGATAGAGTATATCCACGTGTCTGATCTACACCTCACTCAGCCTGCTCAGAAGGAACATCAGAGGTAGAAGACAGAGATAGAGTATATCCTCGTGTCTCACTCAGCCTGCTCAGAAGGAACAGCAGAGGTAGAAGACAGAGATAGAGTATATCCACGTGTCTGATCTACACCTCACTCAGCTTGCTCAGAAGGAGCAGCAGAGGTAGAAGACAGAGATAGAGTATATCCACGTGTCTGATCTACACCTCACTCAGCTTGCTCAGAAGGAGCAGCAGAGGTAGAAGACAGAGATAGAGTTTATCCACGTGTCTCACTCAACCTGCTCAGAAAGATCAGCAGAGGTAGAAGACAGATAAAGAGTTTATCCACGTGTCTGATCTACACCTCACTCAGCCTGCTCAGAAGGAACAGCAGAGGTAGAAGACAGAGATAGAGTTTATCCACGTGTCTCACTCAACCTGCTCAGAAGGATCAGCAGAGGTAGAAGACAGATATAGAGTTTATCCACGTGTCTGATCTACACCTCACTCAGCCTGCTCAGAAGGAACAGCAGAGGTAGAAGACAGTGATAGAGTATATCCACGTGTCTCACTCAGCCTGCTCAGAAGGAACAGCAGAGGTAGAACACAGAGATAGAGTATATCCACGTGTCTGATTTACACTTCACTCAGCCTGTTCATAAGGAACAGCAGAGGTAGAAGACAGAGATATAGTATATCCACGTGTCTCACTCAGCCTGCTCAGAAGGAACAGCAGAAGTAGAAGACAGAGATAGAGTATATCCACGTGTCTGATATACACCTCACTCAGCCTGCTCAGAAGGAACAGCAGAGGTGGAAGACAGAGATAGAGTATATCCACGTGTCTTATCAGCCTGCTCAGAAGGAACAGCAGAGGTAGAAGACAGAGATAGAGTATATCCACGTGTCTGAATTACACCTCACTAAGCCTGCTCAGAAGGAACAGCAAAGGTGGAAGACAGAGATAGAGTATATCCACGTGTCTCACTCAGCCTGCTCAGAAGGAAAAGCAGAGGTAGAAGATAGAGATAGAGTATATCAACGTGTCTGATCTACACCTCACTCAGCCTGCTCAGAAGGAACAGCAGAGGTAGAAGACAGAGATAAAGTATATCCACGTGTCTGATCTACACCTCACTCAGCCTGCTCATAAGGAACAGCAGAGGCAGAAGACAGAGATAGAGTATATCCACGTGTCTCACTCAGCCTACTCAGAAGGAACAGCAGAGGTAGAAGACAGAGATAGAGTATATCCACGTGTCTGATCGACAGTTCACTCAGCCTGCTCAGAAGGAACAGCAGAGGTAGACGACAGAGATAGAGTATATCCACGTGTCTCACTCAGCCTGCTCAGAAGGAACAGCAGAGTTAGAACACAGAGATAGAGTATATCCACGTGTCTGATTTACACTTCACTCAGCCTGTTCATAAGGAACAGCAGAGGTAGAAGACAGAGATATAGTATATCCACGTGTCTCACTCAGCCTGCTCAGAAGGAACAGCAGAAGTAGAAGACAGAGATAGAGTATATCCACGTGTCTAATCTACACCTCTCTCAGCCTGCTTAGAAGGAACAGCAGAGGTAGAAAACAGAGATAGAGTATATCCACGTGTCTCACTCAGCCTGCTCAGAAGGAACAGCAGAGGTAGAAGACAGAGATAGAGTATATCCACGTGTCTGATCTACACCTCACTCAGCTTGCTCAGAAGGATCAGCAGAGGTAGAAGACAGAGATAGAGTATATCCACGTGTCTGATATACACCTCACTCAGCCTGCTCAGCAGGAACAGCAGAGGTAGAAGACAGAGATAGAGTATATCCACGTGTCTCACTCAGCCTGCTCAGAAGGAACAGCAGAGGTAGAAGACAGAGATTGTGTTTATCCACGTGTCTCACTCAGCCTGCTCAGAAGGAACAGCAGAGGTAGAAGACAGAGATAGAGTATATCCGCGTGTCTGATATACACCTCACTCAGCCTGCTCAGAAGGAGCAGCAGAGGTAGAAGACAGAGATAGCGTATATCCACGTGTCTGATCTACACCTCACTCAGCCTGCTCAGAAGGAACAGCAGAGGTAGAAGACAAAGATAGAGTATATCCACGTGTCTGATCTACACCTCACTCAGCCTGCTCAGAAGGAACAGCAGAGGTAGAAGACAGAGATAGAGTATATCCACGTGTCTCACTCAGCCTGCTCAGAAGGAACAGCAGAGGTACAATACAGATATATAGTATATCCACGTGTCTGATCTACACCTCACTCAGCCTGCTCAGAAGAAACAGCAGAGGTAGAAGACAGAGATAGAGTATATCCACGTGTCTCACTCAGCCTGTTCAGAAGGAACAGCAGAGGTAAAAGACAGAGATAGAGTATATCCACGTGTCTCACTCAGCCTGCTCAGAAGGAACAGCAGAGGTAGAAGACATAGATAGAGTGTATCCACGTGTCTGATCTACACCTCACTCAGCCTGCTCAGAAGGAACAGCAGAGGTAGAAGACAGAGATAGAGTATATTCACGTGTCTCACTCAGCCTGTTCAGAAGGAACAGCAGAGGTAAAAGACAGAGATAGAGTATATCCACGTGTCTCACTCAGCCTGCTCAGAAGGAAAAGCAGAGGTAGAAGATAGAGATAGAGTATATCAACGTGTCTGATCTACACCTCACTCAGCCTGCTCAGAAGGAACAGCAGAGGTAGAAGACAGAGATAGAGTATATCCACGTGTCTCACTCAGCCTGCTCAGAAGGAACAGCAGAGGTAGAAGACAGAGATATAGTATATCCACGTGTCTGATCGACACCTCACTCAGCCTGCTCAGAAGGAACAGCAGAGGTAGAAGACAGAGATAGAGTATATCCACGTGTCTCACTCAGCCTGCTCAGAAGGAACAGCAGAGGTATAACACAGAGATAGAGTTTATCCACGTGTCTGATTTACACTTCACTCAGCCTGTTCATAAGGAACAGCAGAGGTAGAAGACAGAGATATAGTATATCCACGTGTCTCACTCAGCCTGCTCAGAAGGAACAGCAGAGGTACAAGACAGAGATAGAGTATATCCACGTGTCTAATCTACACCTCACTCAGCCTGCTCAGAAGGAACAGCAGAGGTAGAAGACAAAGATTGAGTATATCCACGTGTCTCACTCAGTCTGCTCAGAAGGAACAGTAGAGGTATAAGACAGAGATAGAGTATATTCACGTGTCTCACTCAGCCTGCTCAGAAGGAACAGCAGAGGTAGAAGACAGAGATAGAGTATATCCACGTGTCTGATCTACACCTCACTCAGCCTGCTCAGAAGGAACATCAGAGGTAGAAGACAGAGATAGAGTATATCCACGTGTCTCACTCAGCCTGCTCAGAAGGAACAGCAGAGGTAGAAGACAGAGATAGAGTATATCCACGTGTCTGATCTACACCTCACTCAGCTTGCTCAGAAGGAGCAGCAGAGGTAGAAGACAGAGATAGAGTATATCCACGTGTCTGATCTACACCTCACTCAGCTTGCTCAGAAGGAGCAGCAGAGGTAGAAGACAGAGATAGAGTATATCCACGTGTCTGACTCAGCCTGCTCAGAAGGAACAGCAGAGGTATAACACAGAGATAGAGTTTATCCACGTGTCTGATTTACACTTCACTCAGCCTGTTCATAAGGAACAGCAGAGGTAGAAGACAGAGATATAGTATATCCACGTGTCTCACTCAGCCTGCTCAGAAGGAACAGCAGAGGTACAAGACAGAGATAGAGTATATCCACGTGTCTAATCTACACCTCACTCAGCCTGCTCAGAAGGAACAGCAGAGGTAGAAGACAAAGATTGAGTATATCCACGTGTCTCACTCAGTCTGCTCAGAAGGAACAGTAGAGGTATAAGACAGAGATAGAGTATATTCACGTGTCTCACTCAGCCTGCTCAGAAGGAACAGCAGAGGTAGAAGACAGAGATAGAGTATATCCACGTGTCTGATCTACACCTCACTCAGCCTGCTCAGAAGGAACATCAGAGGTAGAAGACAGAGATAGAGTATATCCACGTGTCTCACTCAGCCTGCTCAGAAGGAACAGCAGAGGTAGAAGACAGAGATAGAGTATATCCACGTGTCTGATCTACACCTCACTCAGCTTGCTCAGAAGGAGCAGCAGAGGTAGAAGACAGAGATAGAGTATATCCACGTGTCTGATCTACACCTCACTCAGCTTGCTCAGAAGGAGCAGCAGAGGTAGAAGACAGAGATAGAGTATATCCACGTGTCTGATCTACACCTCACTCAGCCTGCTCAGAAGGAACAGCAGAGGTAGAAGACAGAGATAGAGTTTATCCACGTGTCTCACTCAACCTGCTCAGAAGGAACAGCAGAGGTAGAAGACAGATATAGAGTTTATCCACGTGTCTGATCTACACCTCACTCAGCCTGCTCAGAAGGAACAGCAGAGGTAGAAGACAGTGATAGAGTATATCCACGTGTCTCACTCAGCCTGCTCAGAAGGAACAGCAGAGGTAGAACACAGAGATAGAGTATATCCACGTGTCTGATTTACACTTCACTCAGCCTGTTCATAAGGAACAGCAGAGGTAGAAGACAGAGATATAGTATATCCACGTGTCTCACTCAGCCTGCTAAGAAGGAACAGCAGAAGTAGAAGACAGAGATAGAGTATATCCACGTGTCTGATATACACCTCACTCAGCCTGCTCAGAAGGAACAGCAGAGGTGGAAGACAGAGATAGAGTATATCCACGTGTCTTATCAGCCTGCTCAGAAGGAACAGCAGAGGTAGAAGACAGAGATAGAGTATATCCACGTGTCTGAATTACACCTCACTAAGCCTGCTCAGAAGGAACAGCAAAGGTGGAAGACAGAGATAGAGTATATCCACGTGTCTCACTCAGCCTGCTCAGAAGGAAAAGCAGAGGTAGAAGACAGAGATAGAGTTTATCCACGTGTCTCACTCAACCTGCACAGAAGGAACAGCAGAGGTAGAAGACAGAGATAGAGTATATCCACGTGTCTGATCTACACCTCACTCAGCCTGCTCAGAAGGAACATCAGAGGTAGAAGACAGAGATAGAGTATATCCACGTGTCTCACTCAGCCTGCTCAGAAGGAACAGCAGAGGTAGAAGACAGAGATAGAGTATATCCACTTGTCTGATCTACACCTCACTCAGCTTGCTCAGAAGGAGCAGCAGAGGTAGAAGACAGAGATAGAGTATATCCACGTGTCTGATCTACACCTCACTCAGCTTGCTCAGAAGGAGCAGCAGAGGTAGAAGACATAGATAGAGTTTATCCACGTGTCTCACTCAACCTGCTCAGAAGGATCAGCAGAGGTAGAAGACAGATATAAAGTTTATCCACGTGTCTGATCTACACCTCACTCAGCCTGCTCAGAAGGAACAGCAGAGGTAGAAGACAGAGATAGAGTTTATCCACGTGTCTCACTCAACCTGCTCAGAAGGATCAGCAGAGGTAGAAGACAGATATAGAGTTTATCCACGTGTCTGATCTACACCTCACTCAGCCTGCTCAGAAGGAACAGCAGAGGTAGAAGACAGTGATAGAGTATATCCACGTGTCTCACTCAGCCTGCTCAGAAGGAACAGCAGAGGTAGAACACAGAGATAGAGTATATCCACGTGTCTGATTTACACTTCACTCAGCCTGTTCATAAGGAACAGCAGAGGTAGAAGACAGAGATATAGTATATCCACGTGTCTCACTCAGCCTGCTCAGAAGGAACAGCAGAAGTAGAAGACAGAGATAGAGTATATCCACGTGTCTGATATACACCTCACTCAGCCTGCTCAGAAGGAACAGCAGAGGTGGAAGACAGAGATAGAGTATATCCACGTGTCTTATCAGCCTGCTCAGAAGGAACAGCAGAGGTAGAAGACATAGATAGAGTATATCCACGTGTCTGAATTACACCTCACTAAGCCTGCTCAGAAGGAACAGCAAAGGTGGAAGACAGAGATAGAGTATATCCACGTGTCTCACTCAGCCTGCTCAGAAGGAAAAGCAGAGGTAGAAGATAGAGATAGAGTATATCAACGTGTCTGATCTACACCTCACTCAGCCTGCTCAGAAGGAACAGCAGAGGTAGAAGACAGAGATAAAGTATATCCACGTGTCTGATCTACACCTCACTCAGCCTGCTCATAAGGAACAGCAGAGGCAGAAAACAGAGATAGAGTATATCCACGTGTCTCACTCAGCCTACTCAGAAGGAACAGCAGAGGTAGAAGACAGAGATAGAGTATATCCACGTGTCTGATCGACAGTTCACTCAGCCTGCTCAGAAGGAACAGCAGAGGTAGACGACAGAGATAGAGTATATCCACGTGTCTCACTCAGCCTGCTCAGAAGGAACAGCAGAGTTAGAACACAGAGATAGAGTATATCCACGTGTCTGATTTACACTTCACTCAGCCTGTTCATAAGGAACAGCAGAGGTAGAAGACAGAGATATAGTATATCCACGTGTCTCACTCAGCCTGCTCAGAAGGAACAGCAGAAGTAGAAGACAGAGATAGAGTATATCCACGTGTCTAATCTACACCTCTCTCAGCCTGCTTAGAAGGAACAGCAGAGGTAGAAAACAGAGATAGAGTATATCCACGTGTCTCACTCAGCCTGCTCAGAAGGAACAGCAGAGGTAGAAGACAGAGATAGAGTATATCCACGTGTCTGATCTACACCTCACTCAGCTTGCTCAGAAGGATCAGCAGAGGTAGAAGACAGAGATAGAGTATATCCACGTGTCTGATCTACACCTCACTCAGCTTGCTCAGAAGGATCAGCAGAGGTAGAAGACAGAGATAGAGTATATCCACGTGTCTGATATACACCTCACTCAGCCTGCTCAGCAGGAACAGCAGAGGTAGAAGACAGAGATAGAGTATATCCACGTGTCTCACTCAGCCTGCTCAGAAGGAACAGCAGAGGTAGAAGACAGAGATTGTGTTTATCCACGTGTCTCACTCAGCCTGCTCAGAAGGAACAGCAGAGGTAGAAGACAGAGATAGAGTATATCCGCGTGTCTGATATACACCTCACTCAGCCTGCTCAGAAGGAACAGCAGAGGTAGAAGACAAAGATAGAGTATATCCACGTGTCTGATCTACACCTCACTCAGCCTGCTCAGAAGGAACAGCAGAGGTAGAAGACAGAGATAGAGTATATCCACGTGTCTCACTCAGCCTGCTCAGAAGGAACAGCAGAGGTACAATACAGATATATAGTATATCCACGTGTCTGATCTACACCTCACTCAGCCTGCTCAGAAGAAACAGCAGAGGTAGAAGACAGAGATAGAGTATATCCACGTGTCTCACTCAGCCTGTTCAGAAGGAACAGCAGAGGTAAAAGACAGAGATAGAGTATATCCACGTGTCTCACTCAGCCTGCTCAGAAGGAACAGCAGAGGTAGAAGACATAGATAGAGTGTATCCACGTGTCTGATCTACACCTCACTCAGCCTGCTCAGAAGGAACAGCAGAGGTAGAAGACAGAGATAGAGTATATCCACGTGTCTCACTCAGCCTGTTCAGAAGGAACAGCAGAGGTAAAAGACAGAGATAGAGTATATCCACGTGTCTCACTCAGCCTGCTCAGAAGGAACAGCAGAGGTAGAAGACATAGATAGAGTGTATCCACGTGTCTGATCTACACCTCACTCAGCCTGCTCAGAAGGAACAGCAGAGGTAGAAGACAGAGATAGAGTATATACACGTGTCTTATCAGCCTGCTCAGAAGGAACAGCAGAGGTAGAAGACAGAGATAGAGTATATCCACGTGTCTGATCTACACCTCACTCAGCCTGCTCACAAGGAACAGCAGAGGTAGAAGACAGAGATAGAGTATATCCACGTGTCTCACTCAGCCTGTTCAGAAGGAACAGCAGAGGTAAAAGACAGAGATAGAGTATATCCACGTGTCTCACTCAGCCTGCTCAGAAGGAACAGCAGAGGTAGAAGACATAGATAGAGTGTATCCACGTGTTTGATCTACACCTCACTCAGCCTGCTCAGAAGGAACAGCAGAGGTAGAAGACAGAGATAGAGTATATCCACGTGTCTCACTCAGCCTGTTCAGAAGGAACAGCAGAGGTAAAAGACAGAGATAGAGTATATCCACGTGTCTCACTCAGCCTGCTCAGAAGGAACAGCAGAGGTAGAAGACATAGATAGAGTGTATCCACGTGTCTGATCTACACCTCACTCAGCCTGCTCAGAAGGAACAGCAGAGGTAGAAGACAGAGATAGAGTATATACACGTGTCTTATCAGCCTGCTCAGAAGGAACAGCAGAGGTAGAAGACAGAGATAGAGTATATCCACGTGTCTGATCTACACCTCACTCAGCCTGCTCACAAGGAACAGCAGAGGTAGAAGACAGAGATAGAGTATATCCACGTGTCTCACTCAGCCTGCTCATAAGGAACAGCAGAGGTAGAAGATAGAGATAGAGTATATCCACGTGTCTGATCTACACCTCACTCAGCCTGCTCAGAAGGAACTGCAGAGGTAGAAGACAGAGATAGAGTATATACACGTGTCTGATCGACACCTCACTCAGCCTGCTCAGAAGGAACAGCAAAGGTAGACGACAGAGATAGAGTATATCCAAGTGTCTCACTCAGCCTGCTCAGAAGGAACAGCAGAGGTAGAAGACAGATATAGAGTATATCCACGTGTCTGATCTACACCTCACTCAGCCTGTTCATAAGGAACAGCAGAAGTAGAAGACAGAGATAGAGTATATCCACGTGTCTCACTCAGCCTGCTCAGAAGGAACAGCAGAGGTAGAAGACATAGATAGAGTATATCCACGTGTCTGATCTACACCTCACTCAGCCTGCTCACAAGGAACAGCAGAGGTAGAAGACAGAGATAGAGTATATCCACGTGTCTCACTCAGCCTGCTCATAAGGAACAGCAGAGGTAGAAGATAGAGATAGAGTATATCCACGTGTCTGATCTACACCTCACTCAGCCTGCTCAGAAGGAACTGCAGAGGTAGAAGACAGAGATAGAGTATATACACGTGTCTGATCGACACCTCACTCAGCCTGCTCAGAAGGAACAGCAAAGGTAGACGACAGAGATAGAGTATATCCAAGTGTCTCACTCAGCCTGCTCAGAAGGAACAGCAGAGGTAGAAGACAGATATAGAGTATATCCACGTGTCTGATCTACACCTCACTCAGCCTGTTCATAAGGAACAGCAGAAGTAGAAGACAGAGATAGAGTATATCCACGTGTCTCACTCAGCCTGCTCAGAAGGAACAGCAGAGGTAGAAGACATAGATAGAGTGTATCCACGTGTCTGATCTACACCTCACTCAGCCTGCTCAGAAGGAACAGCAGAGGTAGAAGACAGTGATAGAGTATATCCACGTGTCTCACTCAGCCTGCTCAGAAGGAACAGCAGAGGTAGAACACAGAGATAGAGTATATCCACGTGTCTGATTTACACTTCACTCAGCCTGTTCATAAGGAACAGCAGAGGTAGAAGACAGAGATATAGTATATCCACGTGTCTCACTCAGCCTGCTCAGAAGGAACAGCAGAAGTAGAAGACAGAGATAGAGTATATCCACGTGTCTGATATACACCTCACTCAGCCTGCTCAGAAGGAACAGCAGAGGTGGAAGACAGAGATAGAGTATATCCACGTGTCTTATCAGCCTGCTCAGAAGGAACAGCAGAGGTAGAAGACAGAGATAGAGTATATCCACGTGTCTGAATTACACCTCACTAAGCCTGCTCAGAAGGAACAGCAAAGGTGGAAGACAGAGATAGAGTATATCCACGTGTCTCACTCAGCCTGCTCAGAAGGAAAAGCAGAGGTAGAAGATAGAGATAGAGTATATCAACGTGTCTGATCTACACCTCACTCAGCCTGCTCAGAAGGAACAGCAGAGGTAGAAGACAGAGATAAAGTATATCCACGTGTCTGATCTACACCTCACTCAGCCTGCTCATAAGGAACAGCAGAGGCAGAAGACAGAGATAGAGTATATCCACGTGTCTCACTCAGCCTACTCAGAAGGAACAGCAGAGGTAGAAGACAGAGATAGAGTATATCCACGTGTCTGATCGACAGTTCACTCAGCCTGCTCAGAAGGAACAGCAGAGGTAGACGACAGAGATAGAGTATATCCACGTGTCTCACTCAGCCTGCTCAGAAGGAACAGCAGAGTTAGAACACAGAGATAGAGTATATCCACGTGTCTGATTTACACTTCACTCAGCCTGTTCATAAGGAACAGCAGAGGTAGAAGACAGAGATATAGTATATCCACGTGTCTCACTCAGCCTGCTCAGAACGAACAGCAGAAGTAGAAGACAGAGATAGAGTATATCCACGTGTCTAATCTACACCTCACTCAGCCTGCTCAGAAGAAACAGCAGAGGTAGAAGACAGAGATAGAGTATATCCACGTGTCTCACTCAGCCTGTTCAGAAGGAACAGCAGAGGTAAAAGACAGAGATAGAGTATATCCACGTGTCTCACTCAGCCTGCTCAGAAGGAACAGCAGAGGTAGAAGACATAGATAGAGTGTATCCACGTGTCTGATCTACACCTCACTCAGCCTGCTCAGAAGGAACAGCAGAGGTAGAAGACAGAGATAGAGTATATCCACGTGTCTCACTCAGCCTGTTCAGAAGGAACAGCAGAGGTAAAAGACAGAGATAGAGTATATCCACGTGTCTCACTCAGCCTGCTCAGAAGGAACAGCAGAGGTAGAAGACATAGATAGAGTGTATCCACGTGTCTGATCTACACCTCACTCAGCCTGCTCAGAAGGAACAGCAGAGGTAGAAGACAGAGATAAAGTATATCCACGTGTCTGATCTACACCTCACTCAGCCTGCTCATAAGGAACAGCAGAGGCAGAAGACAGAGATAGAGTATATCCACGTGTCTCACTCAGCCTACTCAGAAGGAACAGCAGAGGTAGAAGACAGAGATAGAGTATATCCACGTGTCTGATCGACAGTTCACTCAGCCTGCTCAGAAGGAACAGCAGAGGTAGACGACAGAGATAGAGTATATCCACGTGTCTCACTCAGCCTGCTCAGAAGGAACAGCAGAGTTAGAACACAGAGATAGAGTATATCCACGTGTCTGATTTACACTTCACTCAGCCTGTTCATAAGGAACAGCAGAGGTAGAAGACAGAGATAGAGTATATCCACGTGTCTAATCTACACCTCACTCAGCCTGCTCAGAAGGAACAGCAGAGGTAGAAGACAGAGATAGAGTATATCCACGTGTCTGACTCAGCCTGTTCAGAAGGAACAGCAGAGGTAGAAGACAGAGATAGAGTATATCCACGTGTCTCACTCAGCCTGCTCAGAAGGAACAGCAGAGGTAGAAGACATAGATAGAGTGTATCCACGTGTCTGATCTACACCTCACTCAGCCTGCTCAGAAGGAACAGCAGAGGTAGAAGACAGAGATAGAGTATATCCACGTGTCTCACTCAGCCTGTTCAGAAGGAACAGCAGAGGTAAAAGACAGAGATAGAGTATATCCACGTGTCTCACTCAGCCTGCTCAGAAGGAACAGCAGAGGTAGAAGACATAGATAGAGTGTATCCACGTGTCTGATCTACACCTCACTCAGCCTGCTCAGAAGGAACAGCAGAGGTAGAAGACAGAGATAGAGTATATACACGTGTCTTATCAGCCTGCTCAGAAGGAACAGCAGAGGTAGAAGACAGAGATAGAGTATATCCACGTGTCTGATCTACACCTCACTCAGCCTGCTCACAAGGAACAGCAGAGGTAGAAGACAGAGATAGAGTATATCCACGTGTCTCACTCAGCCTGCTCATAAGGAACAGCAGAGGTAGAAGATAGAGATAGAGTATATCCACGTGTCTGATCTACACCTCACTCAGCCTGCTCAGAAGGAACTGCAGAGGTAGAAGACAGAGATAGAGTATATACACGTGTCTGATCGACACCTCACTCAGCCTGCTCAGAAGGAACAGCAAAGGTAGACGACAGAGATAGAGTATATCCAAGTGTCTCACTCAGCCTGCTCAGAAGGAACAGCAGAGGTAGAAGACAGATATAGAGTATATCCACGTGTCTGATCTACACCTCACTCAGCCTGTTCATAAGGAACAGCAGAAGTAGAAGACAGAGATAGAGTATATCCACGTGTCTCACTCAGCCTGCTCAGAAGGAACAGCAGAGGTAGAAGACATAGATAGAGTGTATCCACGTGTCTGATCTACACCTCACTCAGCCTGCTCAGAAGGAACAGCAGAGGTATAAGACAGTGATAGAGTATATCCACGTGTCTCACTCAGCCTGCTCAGAAGGAACAGCAGAGGTAGAACACAGAGATAGAGTATATCCACGTGTCTGATTTACACTTCACTCAGCCTGTTCATAAGGAACAGCAGAGGTAGAAGACAGAGATATAGTATATCCACGTGTCTCACTCAGCCTGCTCAGAAGGAACAGCAGAAGTAGAAGACAGAGATAGAGTATATCCACGTGTCTGATATACACCTCACTCAGCCTGCTCAGAAGGAACAGCAGAGGTGGAAGACAGAGATAGAGTATATCCACGTGTCTTATCAGCCTGCTCAGAAGGAACAGCAGAGGTAGAAGACAGAGATAGAGTATATCCCCGTGTCTGAATTACACCTCACTAAGCCTGCTCAGAAGGAACAGCAAAGGTGGAAGACAGAGATAGAGTATATCCACGTGTCTCACTCAGCCTGCTCAGAAGGAAAAGCAGAGGTAGAAGATAGAGATAGAGTATATCAACGTGTCTGATCTACACCTCACTCAGCCTGCTCAGAAGGAACAGCAGAGGTAGAAGACAGAGATAAAGTATATCCACGTGTCTGATCTACACCTCACTCAGCCTGCTCATAAGGAACAGCAGAGGCAGAAGACAGAGATAGAGTATATCCACGTGTCTCACTCAGCCTACTCAGAAGGAACAGCAGAGGTAGAAGACAGAGATAGAGTATATCCACGTGTCTGATCGACAGTTCACTCAGCCTGCTCAGAAGGAACAGCAGAGGTAGACGACAGAGATAGAGTATATCCACGTGTCTCACTCAGCCTGCTCAGAAGGAACAGCAGAGTTAGAACACAGAGATAGAGTATATCCACGTGTCTGATTTACACTTCACTCAGCCTGTTCATAAGGAACAGCAGAGGTAGAAGACAGAGATATAGTATATCCACGTGTCTCACTCAGCCTGCTCAGAAGGAACAGCAGAAGTAGAAGACAGAGATAGACTATATCCACGTGTCTAATCTACACCTCTCTCAGCCTGCTTAGAAGGAACAGCAGAGGTAGAAAACAGAGATAGAGTATATCCACGTGTCTCACTCAGCCTGCTCAGAAGGAACAGCAGAGGTAGAAGACAGAGATAGAGTATATCCACGTGTCTGATCTACACCTCACTCAGCTTGCTCAGAAGGATCAGCAGAGGTAGAAGACAGAGATAGAGTATATCCACGTGTCTGATATACACCTCACTCAGCCTGCTCAGCAGGAACATCAGAGGTAGAAGACAGAGATAGAGTATATCCACGTGTCTCACTCAGCCTGCTCAGAAGGAACAGCAGAGGTAGAAGACAGAGATTGTGTTTATCCACGTGTCTCACTCAGCCTGCTCAGAAGGAACAGCAGAGGTAGAAGACAGAGATAGAGTATATCCGCGTGTCTGATATACACCTCACTCAGCCTGCTCAGAAGGAGCAGCAGAGGTAGAAGACAGAGATAGCGTATATCCACGTGTCTGATCTACACCTCACTCAGCCTGCTCAGAAGGAACAGCAGAGGTAGAAGACAAAGATAGAGTATATCCACGTGTCTGATCTACACCTCACTCAGCCTGCTCAGAAGGAACAGCAGAGGTAGAAGACAGAGATAGAGTATATCCACGTGTCTCACTCAGCCTGCTCAGAAGGAACAGCAGAGGTACAATACAGATATATAGTATATCCACGTGTCTGATCTACACCTCACTCAGCCTGCTCAGAAGAAACAGCAGAGGTAGAAGACAGAGATAGAGTATATCCACGTGTCTCACTCAGCCTGTTCAGAAGGAACAGCAGAGGTAAAAGACAGAGATAGAGTATATCCACGTGTCTCACTCAGCCTGCTCAGAAGGAACAGCAGAGGTAGAAGACATAGATAGAGTGTATCCACGTGTCTGATCTACACCTCACTCAGCCTGCTCAGAAGGAACAGCAGAGGTAGAAGACAGAGATAGAGTATATCCACGTGTCTCACTCAGCCTGTTCAGAAGGAACAGCAGAGGTAAAAGACAGAGATAGAGTATATCCACGTGTCTCACTCAGCCTGCTCAGAAGGAACAGCAGAGGTAGAAGACATAGATAGAGTGTATCCACGTGTCTGATCTACACCTCACTCAGCCTGCTCAGAAGGAACAGCAGAGGTAGAAGACAGAGACAGAGTATATACACGTGTCTTATCAGCCTGCTCAGAAGGAACAGCAGAGGTAGAAGACAGAGATAGAGTATATCCACGTGTCTGATCTACACCTCACTCAGCCTGCTCACAAGGAACAGCAGAGGTAGAAGACAGAGATAGAGTATATCCACGTGTCTCACTCAGCCTGGTCATAAGGAACAGCAGAGGTAGAAGATAGAGATAGAGTATATCCACGTTTCTGATCTACACCTCACTCAGCCTGCTCAGAAGGAACTGCAGAGGTAGAAGACAGAGATAGAGTATATACACGTGTCTGATCGACACCTCACTCAGCCTGCTCAGAAGGAACAGCAAAGGTAGACGACAGAGATAGAGTATATCCAAGTGTCTCACTCAGCCTGCTCAGAAGGAACAGCAGAGGTAGAAGACAGATATAGAGTATATCCACGTGTCTGATCTACACCTCACTCAGCCTGTTCATAAGGAACAGCAGAAGTAGAAGACAGAGATAGAGTATATCCACGTGTCTCACTCAGCCTGCTCAGAAGGAACAGCAGAGGTAGAAGACATAGATAGAGTGTATCCACGTGTCTGATCTACACCTCACTCAGCCTGCTCAGAAGGAACAGCAGAGGTAGAAGACAGAGATAGAGTATATCCACGTGTCTCACTCAGCCTGTTCAGAAGGAACAGCAGAGGTAAAAGACAGAGATAGAGTATATCCACGTGTCTCACTCAGCCTGCTCAGAAGGAACAGCAGAGGTAGAAGACATAGATAGAGTGTATCCACGTGTCTGATCTACACCTCACTCAGCCTGCTCAGAAGGAACAGCAGAGGTAGAAGACAGAGATAGAGTATATACACGTTTCTTATCAGCCTGCTCAGAAGGAACAGCAGAGGTAGAAGACAGAGATAGAGTATATCCACGTGTCTGATCTACACCTCACTCAGCCTGCTCACAAGGAACAGCAGAGGTAGAAGACAGAGATAGAGTATATCCACGTGTCTCACTCAGCCTGGTCATAAGGAACAGCAGAGGTAGAAGATAGAGATAGAGTATATCCACGTGTCTGATCTACACCTCACTCAGCCTGCTCAGAAGGAACTGCAGAGGTAGAAGACAGATATAGAGTATATCCACGTGTCTGATCTACACCTCATTCAGCCTGCTCAGAAGGAACAGCAGAGGTAGAAGACAGAGATAGAGTATATCCACGTGTCTCACTCAGCCTGCTCAGAAGGAACAGCAGAGGTACAATACAGATATATAGTATATCCACGTGTCTGATCTACACCTCACTCAGCCTGCTCAGAAGAAACAGCAGAGGTAGAAGACAGAGATAGAGTATATCCACGTGTCTCACTCAGCCTGTTCAGAAGGAACAGCAGAGGTAAAAGACAGAGATAGAGTATATCCACGTGTCTCACTCAGCCTGCTCAGAAGGAACAGCAGAGGTAGAAGACATAGATAGAGTGTATCCACGTGTCTGATCTACACCTCACTCAGCCTGCTCAGAAGGAACAGCAGAGGTAGAAGACAGAGATAGAGTATATACACGTGTCTTATCAGCCTGCTCAGAAGGAACAGCCGAGGTAGAAGACAGAGATAGAGTATATCCACGTGTCTGATCTACACCTCACTCAGCCTGCTCAGAAGGAACTGCAGAGGTAGAAGACAGAGATAGAGTATATACACGTGTCTGATCGACACCTCACTCAGCCTGCTCAGAAGGAACAGCAAAGGTAGACGACAGAGATAGAGTATATCCAAGTGTCTCACTCAGCCTGCTCAGAAGGAACAGCAGAGGTAGAAGACAGATATAGAGTATATCCACGTGTCTGATCTACACCTCACTCAGCCTGTTCATAAGGAACAGCAGAAGTAGAAGACAGAGATAGAGTATATCCACGTGTCTCACTCAGCCTGCTCAGAAGGAACAGCAGAGGTAGAAGACATAGATAGAGTGTATCCACGTGTCTGATCTACACCTCACTCAGCCTGCTCAGAAGGAACAGCAGAGGTAGAAGACAGAGATAGAGTATATCCACGTGTCTCACTCAGCCTGTTCAGAAGGAACAGCAGAGGTAAAAGACAGAGATAGAGTATATCCACGTGTCTCACTCAGCCTGCTCAAAAGGAACAGCAGAGGTAGAAGACATAGATAGATTGTATCCACGTGTCTGATCTACACCTCACTCAGCCTGCTCAGAAGGAACAGCAGAGGTAGAAGACAGAGATAGAGTATATACACGTGTCTTATCAGCCTGCTCAGAAGGAACAGCAGAGGTAGAAGACAGAGATAGAGTATATCCACGTGTCTGATCTACACCTCACTCAGCCTGCTCACAAGGAACAGCAGAGGTAGAAGACAGAGATAGAGTATATCCACGTGTCTCACTCAGCCTGGTCATAAGGAACAGCAGAGGTAGAAGATAGAGATAGAGTATATCCACGTGTCTGATCTACACCTCACTCAGCCTGCTCAGAAGGAACTGCAGAGGTAGAAGACAGATATAGAGTATATACACGTGTCTGATCGACACCTCACTCAGCCTGCTCAGAAGGAACAGCAAAGGTAGACGACAGAGATAGAGTATATCCAAGTGTCTCACTCAGCCTGCTCAGAAGGAACAGCAGAGGTAGAAGACAGATATAGAGTATATCCACGTGTCTGGTCTACACCTCACTCAGCCTGTTCATAAGGAACAGCAGAAGTAGAAGACAGAGATAGAGTATATCCACGTGTCTCACTCAGCCTGCTCAGAAGGAACAGCAGAGGTACAAGACAGAGATAGAGTATATCCACGTGTCTGATTTACACCTCACTCAGCCTGCTCAGAAGGAACAACAGAGGAAGAAGACAAAGATAGAGTATATCCACGTGTCTCACTCAGTCTGCTCAGAAGGAACAGCAGAGGTAGAAGACATAGATAGAGTGTATCCACGTGTCTGATCTACACCCCACTCAGCCTGCTCAGAAGGAACAGCAGAGGTAGAAGACAGAGATAAAGTATATCCACGTGTCTTATCAGCCTGCTCAGAAGGAACAGCAGAGGTAGAAGACAGAGACAGAGTATATCCACGTGTTTCACTCAGCCTGCTCAGAAGGAACAGCAGAGGTAGAACACAGAGATAGAGTATATCCACGTGTCTGATTTACACTTCACTCAGCCTGTTCATAAGGAACAGCAGAGGTAGAAGACAGAGATATAGTATATCCACTTGTCTCACTCAGCCTGCTCAGAAGGAACAGCAGAAGTAGAAGACAGAGATAGAGTATATCCACGTGTCTGATCTACACCTCTCTCAGCCTGCTTAGAAGGAACAGCAGAGGTAGAATACAGAGATAGAGTATATCCACGTGTCTCACTCAGCCTGCTCAGAAGGAACAGCAGAGGTAGAAGACAGAGATAGAGTATATCCACGTGTCTGATCTACACCTCACTCAGCTTGCTCAGAAGGAGCAGCAGAGGTAGAAGACAGAGATAGAGTATATCCACGTGTCTCACTCAGCCTGCTCAGAAGGAACAGCAGAGGTAGAAGACAACGATAGAGTATATCCACGTGTCTGATCTACACCTCACTCAACCTGCTCAGAAGGAACAGCAGAGGTAGAAGACAGAGATAGAGTATATCCACGTGTCTCACTCAGCCTGCTCAGAAGGAACAGCAGAGGTACAATACAGATATATAGTATATCCACGTGTCTGATCTACACCTCACTCAGCCTGCTCAGAAGGAACAGCAGAGGTGGAAGACAGAGATAGAGTATATCCACGTGTCTCACTCAGCCTGCTCAGAAGGAACAGCAGAGGTAGAAGACATAGATAGAGTGTATCCACGTGTCTGATCTACACCTCACTCAGCCTGCTCAGAAGGAACAGCAGAGGTAGAAGACAGATATAGAGTATATACACGTGTCTTATCAGCCTGCTCAGAAGGAACAGCAGAGGTAGAAGACAGAGATAGAGTATATCCACGTGTCTGATCTATACCTCACCCAGCCTGCTCACAAGGAACAGCAGAGGTAGAAGACAGAGATAGAGTATATCCACGTGTTTCACTCAGCCTGCTCAGAAGGAACAGCAGAGGTAGAATATAGAGATAGAGTATATCCACGTGTCTGATCTACACCTCACTCAGCCTGCTCAGAAGGAACAGCAGAGGTAGAATACATAGATAGAGTATATACACGTGTCTGATCGACACCTCACTCAGCCTGCTCAGAAGGAACAGCAAAGGTAGACGACAGAGATAGAGTATATCCAAGTGTCTCACTCAGCCTGCTCAGAAGGAACAGCGGAGGTAGAAGACAGATATAGAGTATATCCACGTGTCTGATCTACACCTCACTCAGCCTGTTCACAAGGAACAGCAGAAGTAGAAGACAGAGATAGAGTATATCCACGTGTCTCACTCAGCCTGCTCAGAAGGAACAGCAGAGGTACAAGACAGAGATATAGTATATCCACGTGTCTGATTTACACCTCACTCAGCCTGCTCAGAAGGAACAACAGAGGTAGAAGACAAAGATAGAGTATATCCACGTGTCTCACTCAGTCTGCTCAGAAGGAACAGCAGAGGTAGAAGACATAGATAGAGTGTATCCACGTGTCTGATCTACACCTCACTCAGCCTGCTCAGAAGGAACAACAGAGGTAGAAGACAGAGATAGAGTATATCCACGTGTCTTATTAGCCTGCTCAGAAGGAACAGCAGAGTAGAAGACAGAGACAGAGTATATCCACGTGTCTCACTCAGCCTGCTCAGAAGGAACAGCAGAGGTAGAACACAGAGATAGAGTATATCCACGTGTCTGATTTACACTTCACTCAGCCTGTTCATAAGGAACAGCAGAGGTAGAAGACAGAGATATAGTATATCCACGTGTCTCACTCAGCCTGCTCAGAAGGAACAGCAGAAGTAGAAGACAGAGATAAAGTATATCCACGTGTCTGATCTACACCTCTCTCAGCCTGCTTAGAAGGAACAGCAGAGGTAGAAGACAGAGATAGAGTATATCCACGTGTCTCACTCAGCCTGCTCAGAAGGAACAGCAGAGGTAGAACACAGAGATAGAGTATATCCACGTGTCTGATTTACACTTCACTCAGCCTGTTCATAAGGAACAGCAGAGGTAGAAGACAGAGATATAGTATATCCACGTGTCTCACTCAGCCTGCTCAGAAGGAACAGCAGAAGTAGAAGACAGAGATAAAGTATATCCACGTGTCTGATCTACACCTCACTCAGCCTGCTCAGAAGGAACAGCAGAGGTAGAAGACAGAGATAGAGTATATCCACGTGTCTGATCTACACCTCACTCAGCCTGCTCAGAAGGAACAGCAGAGGTAGAAGACAAAGATAGAGTATATCCACGTGTCTGATCTACACCTCACTCAGCCTGCTCAGAAGGAACAGCAGAGGTAGAAGACAAAGATAGAGTATATCCACGTGTCTGATCTACACCTCACTCAGCCTGCTCAGAAGGAACAGCAGAGGTAGAAGACAAATATAGAGTATATCCACGTGTCTGATCTACACCTCACTCAGCCTGCTCAGAAAGAACAGCAGATGTAGAAGACAAAGATAGAGTATATCCACGTGTCTGATCTACACCTCACTCAGCCTGCTCAGAAGGAACAGCAGAGGTAGAAGACAGAGATAGAGTATATCCACGTGTCTGATCTACACCTCACTCAGCCTGCTCAGAAGGAACAGCAGAGGTAGAAGACAAAGATAGAGTATATCCACGTGTCTGATCTACACCTCACTCAGCCTGCTCAGAAGGAACAGCAGAGGTGGAAGACAGAGATAGAGTATATCCACGTGTCTGATCTACACCTCACTCAGCCTGCTCAGAAGGAACAGCAGAGGTAGAAGACAGAGATAGAGTATATCCACGTGTCTCACTCAGCCTGCTCAGAAGGAACAGCAGAGGTAGAAGACAGAGATAGAGTATATCCACGTGTCTGATATACACCTCACTGAGCCTGCTCAGAAGGAACAGCAGAGGTAGAAGACAGAGATAGAGTATATCCACGTGTCTAACTCAGCCTGCTCAGAAGGAACAGCAGAGGTAGAAGACAGAGATAGTGTTTATCCACGTGTCTCACTCAGCCTGCTCAGAAGGAACAGCAGAGGTAGAAGACAGAGATAGAGTATATCCACGTGTCTGATCTACACCTCACTCAGCCTGCTCAGAAGGAACAGCAGAGGTAGAAGACAGAGATAGAGTATATCCACGTGTCTGATATACACCTCACTGAGCCTGCTCAGAAGGAACAGCAGAGGTAGAAGACAAAGATAGAGTATATCCACGTGTCTGATCTACACCTCACTCAGCCTGCTCAGAAGGAACAGCAGATGTAGAAGACAAAGATAGAGTATATCCACGTGTCTGATCTACACCTCACTCAGCCTGCTCAGAAGGAACAGCAGAGGTAGAAGACAAAGATAGAGTATATCCACGTGTCTGATCTACACCTCACTCAGCCTGCTCAGAAGGAACAGCAGATGTAGAAGACAAAGATAGAGTATATCCACGTGTCTGATCTACACCTCACTCAGCCTGCTCAGAAGGAACAGCAGAGGTAGAAGACAAAGATAGAGTATATCCACGTGTCTAATCTACACCTCACTCAGCCTGCTCAGAAGGAACAGCAGAGGTAGAAGACAGAGATAGAGTATATCCACGTGTCTCACTCAGCCTGCTCAGAAGGAACAGCAGAGGTACAATACAGATATATAGTATATCCACGTGTCTGATCTACACCTCACTCAGCCTGCTCAGAAGGAACAGCAGAGGTAGAAGACAGAGATAGAGTATATCCACGTGTCTCACTCAGCCTGTTCAGAAGGAACAGCAGAGGTAAAAGACAGAGATAGAGTATATCCACGTGTCTCACTCAGCCTGCTCAGAAGGAACAGCAGAGGTAGAAGACATAGATATAGTGTATCCACGTGTCTGATCTACACCTCACTCAGCCTGCTCAGAAGGAACAGCAGAGGTAGAAGACAGAGATAGAGTATATCCACGTGTCTTATCAGCCTGCTCAGAAGGAACAGCAGAGGTAGAAGACAGAGATAGAGTATATCCACGTGTCTGATCTACACCTCACTCAGCCTGCTCACAAGGAACAGCAGAGGTAGAAGACAGAGATAGAGTATATACACGTGTCTGATCGACACCTCACTCAGCCTGCTCAGAAGGAACAGTAAAGGTAGACGACAGAGATAGAGTATATCCAAGTGTCTCACTCAGCCTGCTCAGATGGAACAGCAGAGGTAGAAGACAGATATAGAGTATATCCACGTGTCTGATCTACACCTCACTCAGCCTGTTCATAAGGAACAGCAGAGGTAGAAGACAGAGATAGAGTATATCCACGTGTCTCACTCAACCTGTTCAGAAGGAACAGCAGAGGTAAAAGACAGAGATAGAGTATATCCACGTGTCTCACTCAGCCTGCTCAGAAGGAACAGCAGAGGTAGAACACATAGATAGAGTGTATCCACGTGTCTGATCTACACCTCACTCAGCCTGCTCAGAAGGAACAGCAGAGGTAGAAGACAGAGATAGAGTATATACACGTGTCTTATCAGCCTGCTCAGAAGGAACAGCAGAGGTAGAAGACAGAGATGGAGTATATCCACGTGTCTGATATACACCTCACTCAGCTTGCTCAGAAGGAGCAGCAGAGGTAGAAGACAGATATAGAGTATATCCACGTGTCTGATCTACACCTCACTCAGCCTGTTCATAAGGAACAGCAGAAGTAGAAGACAGAGATAGAGTATATCCACGTGTCTCACTCAGCCTGCTCAGAAGGAACAGCAGAGGTACAAGACAGAGATAGAGTATATCCACGTGCCTGATTTACACCTCACTCAGCCTGCTCAGAAGGAACAACAGAGGTAGAAGACAAAGATAGAGTATATCCACGTGTCTCACTCAGTCTGCTCAGAAGGAACAGCAGAGGTAGAAGACATAGATAGAGTGTATCCACGTGTCTGATCTACACCTCACTCAGCCTGCTCAGAAGGAACAACAGAGGTAGAAGACAGAGATATAGTATATCCACGTGTCTGATCTACACCCCACTCAGCCTGCTCAAAAGGAACAGCAGAGGTAGAAGACAGAGATAGAGTATATCCACGTGTCTTATCAGCCTGCTCAGAAGGAACAGCAGAGGTAGAAGACAGAGACAGAGTGTATCCACGTGTCTGATCTACACCTCACTCAGCCTGCTCAGAAGGAACAGCAGAGGTAGAAGACAGAGATAGAGTATATACACGTGTCTTATCAGCCTGCTCAGAAGGAACAGCAGAGGTAGAAGACAGAGATGGAGTATATCCACGTGTCTGATATACACCTCACTCAGCTTGCTCAGAAGGAGCAGCAGAGGTAGAAGACAGATATAGAGTATATCCACGTGTCTGATCTACACCTCACTCAGCCTGTTCATAAGGAACAGCAGAAGTAGAAGACAGAGATAGAGTATATCCACGTGTCTCACTCAGCCTGCTCAGAAGGAACAGCAGAGGTACAAGACAGAGATAGAGTATATCCACGTGCCTGATTTACACCTCACTCAGCCTGCTCAGAAGGAACAACAGAGGTAGAAGACAAAGATAGAGTATATCCACGTGTCTCACTCAGTCTGCTCAGAAGGAACAGCAGAGGTAGAAGACATAGATAGAGTGTATCCACGTGTCTGATCTACACCTCACTCAGCCTGCTCAGAAGGAACAACAGAGGTAGAAGACAGAGATATAGTATATCCACGTGTCTGATCTACACCCCACTCAGCCTGCTCAAAAGGAACCGCAGAGGTAGAAGACAGAGATAGAGTATATCCACGTGTCTTATCAGCCTGCTCAGAAGGAACAGCAGAGGTAGAAGACAGAGACAGAGTATATCCACGTGTCTCACTCAGCCTGCTCAGAAGGAACAGCAGAGGTAGAACACAGAGATAGAGTATATCCACGTGTCTGATTTACACTTCACTCAGCCTGTTCATAAGGAACAGCAGAGGTAGAAGACAGAGACATAGTATATCCACGTGTCTCACTCAGCCTGCTCAGAAGGAACAGCAGAAGTAGAAGACAGAGATAGAGTATATCCACGTGTCTGATCTACACCTCACTCAGCTTGCTCAGAAGGAGCAGCAGAGGTAGAAGACAGAGATAGAGTATATCCACGTGTCTGATATACACCTCACTGAGCCTGCTCAGAAGGAACAGCAGAGGTAGAAGACAAAGATAGAGTATATCCACGTGTCTGATCTACACCTCACTCAGCCTGCTCAGAAGGAACAGCAGAGGTAGAAGACAAATATAGAGTATATCCACGTGTCTGATCTACACCTCACTCAGCCTGCTCAGAAAGAACAGCAGATGTAGAAGACAAAGATAGAGTATATCCACGTGTCTGATCTACACCTCACTCAGCCTGCTCAGAAGGAACAGCAGAGGTAGAAGACAGAGATAGAGTATATCCACGTGTCTGATCTACACCTCACTCAGCCTACTCAGAAGGAACAGCAGAGGTAGAAGACAAAGATAGAGTATATCCACGTGTCTGATCTACACCTCACTCAGCCTGCTCAGAAGGAACAGCAGAGGTAGTAGACAGATATAGAGTATATCCACGTGTCTCACTCAGCCTGCTCAGAAGGAACAGCAGAGGTAGAAGACAGAGATAGAGTATATCCACGTGTCTGATCTACACCTCACTCAGCCTGCTCACAAGGAACAGCAGAGGTAGAAGACAGAGATAGAGTATATACACGTGTCTGATCGACACCTCACTCAGCCTGCTCAGAAGGAACAGTAAAGGTAGACGACAGAGATAGAGTATATCCAAGTGTCTCACTCAGCCTGCTCAGAAAGAACAGCAGAGGTAGAAGACAGATATAGAGTATATCCACGTGTCTGATCTACACCTCACTCAGCCTGTTCATAAGGAACAGCAGAGGTAGAAGACAGAGATAGAGTATATCCACGTGTCTCACTCAACCTGTTCAGAAGGAACAGCAGAGGTAAAAGACAGAGATAGAGTATATCCACGTGTCTCACTCAGCCTGCTCAGAAGGAACAGCAGAGGTAGAAGACATAGATAGAGTGTATCCACGTGTCTGATCTACACCTCACTCAGCCTGCTCAGAAGGAACAGCAGAGGTAGAAGACAGAGATAGAGTATATACACGTGTCTTATCAGCCTGCTCAGAAGGAACAGCAGAGGTAGAAGACAGAGATAGAGTATATCCACGTGTCTGATATACACCTCACTCAGCCTGCTCACAATGAACAGCAGAGGTAGAAGAAAGAGATATAGTATATCCACGTGTCTCACTCAGCCTGCTCAGAAGGAACAGCAGAGGTAGAAGATAGAGATAGAGTATATAGACGTGTCTGATCGACACCTCACTCAGCCTGCTCAGAAGGAACAGCAAAGGTAGACGACAGAGATAGAGTATATCCAAGTGTCTCACTCAGCCTGCTCAGAAGGAACAGCAGAGGTAGAAGACAGATATAGAGTATATCCACGTGTCTGATCTACACCTCACTCAGCCTGTTCATAAGGAACAGCAGAAGTAGAAGACAGAGATAGAGTATATCCACGTGTCTCACTCAGCCTGCTCAGAAGGAACAGCAGAGGTACAAGACAGAGATAGAGTATATCCACGTGCCTGATTTACACCTCACTCAGCCTGCTCAGAAGGAACAACAGAGGTAGAAGACAAAGATAGAGTATATCCACGTGTCTCACTCAGTCTGCTCAGAAGGAACAGCAGAGGTAGAAGACATAGATAGAGTGTATCCACGTGTCTGATCTACACCTCACTCAGCCTGCTCAGAAGGAACAACAGAGGTAGAAGACAGAGATATAGTATATCCACGTGTCTGATCTACACCCCACTCAGCCTGCTCAAAAGGAACAGCAGAGGTAGAAGACAGAGATAGAGTATATCCACGTGTCTTATCAGCCTGCTCAGAAGGAACAGCAGAGGTAGAAGACAGAGACAGAGTATATCCACGTGTCTCACTCAGCCTGCTCAGAAGGAACAGCAGAGGTAGAACACAGAGATAGAGTATATCCACGTGTCTGATTTACACTTCACTCAGCCTGTTCATAAGGAACAGCAGAGGTAGAAGACAGAGACATAGTATATCCACGTGTCTCACTCAGCCTGCTCAGAAGGAACAGCAGAAGTAGAAGACAGAGATAGAGTATATCCACGTGTCTGATCTACACCTCACTCAGCTTGCTCAGAAGGAGCAGCAGAGGTAGAAGACAGAGATAGAGTATATCCACGTGTCTCACTCAGCCTGCTCAGAAGGAACAGCAGAGGTAGAAGACAGAGATAGAGTATATCCACGTGTCTGATATACACCTCACTCAGCCTGCTCAGAAGGAACAGCAGAGGTAGAAGACAAAGATAGAGTATATCCACGTGTCTGATCTACACCTCACTCAGCCTGCTCAGAAGGAACAGCAGAGGTAGAAGACAAATATAGAGTATATCCACGTGTCTGATCTACACCTCACTCAGCCTGCTCAGAAAGAACAGCAGATGTAGAAGACAAAGATAGAGTATATCCACGTGTCTGATCTACACCTCACTCAGCCTGCTCAGAAGGAACAGCAGAGGTAGAAGACAGAGATAGAGTATATCCACATGTCTGATCTACACCTCACTCAGCCTGCTCAGAAGGAACAGCAGAGGTAGAAGACAAAGATAGAGTATATCCACGTGTCTGATCTACACCTCACTCAGCCTGCTCAGAAGGAACAGCAGAGGTAGAAGACAGAGATAGAGTATATCCACGTGTCTCACTCAGCCTGCTCAGAAGGAACAGCAGAGGTAGAAGACAGAGATAGAGTATATCCACGTGTCTGATATACACCTCACTGAGCCTGCTCAAAAGGAACAGCAGAGGTAGAAGACAGAGATAGAGTATATCCACGTGTCTAACTCAGCCTGCTCAGAAGGAACAGCAGAGGTAGAAGACAGAGATAGTGTTTATCCACGTGTCTCACTCAGCCTGCTCAGAAGGAACAGCAGAGGTAGAAGACAGAGATAGAGTATATCCACGTGTCTGATCTACACCTCACTCAGCCTGCTCAGAAGGAACAGCAGATGTAGAAGACAAAGATAGAGTATATCCACGTGTCTGATCTACACCTCACTCAGCCTGCTCAGAAGGAACAGCAGAGGTAGAAGACAAAGATAGAGTATATCCACGTGTCTGATCTACACCTCACTCAGCCTGCTCAGAAGGAACAGCAGATGTAGAAGACAAAGATAGAGTATATCCACGTGTCTGATCTACACCTCACTCAGCCTGCTCAGAAGGAACAGCAGAGGTAGAAGACAAAGATAGAGTATATCCACGTGTCTGATCTACACCTCACTCAGCCTGCTCAGAAGGAACAGCAGAGGTAGAAGACAGAGATAGAGTATATCCACGTGTCTTATCAGCCTGCTCAGAAGGAACAGCAGAGGTAGAAGACAGAGATAGAGTATATCCACGTGTCTGATCTACACCTCACTCAGCCTGCTCACAAGGAACAGCAGAGGTAGAAGACAGAGATAGAGTATATCCACGTGTCTGATATACACCTCACTCAGCCTGCTCAGAAGGAACAGCAGAGGTAGAAGACAAAGATAGAGTATATCCACGTGTCTGATCTACACCTCACTCAGCCTGCTCAGAAGGAACAGCAGAGGTAGAAGACAAATATAGAGTATATCCACGTGTCTGATCTACACCTCACTCAGCCTGCTCAGAAAGAACAGCAGATGTAGAAGACAAAGATAGAGTATATCCACGTGTCTGATCTACACCTCACTCAGCCTGCTCAGAAGGAACAGCAGAGGTAGAAGACAGAGATAGAGTATATCCACATGTCTGATCTACACCTCACTCAGCCTGCTCAGAAGGAACAGCAGAGGTAGAAGACAAAGATAGAGTATATCCACGTGTCTGATCTACACCTCACTCAGCCTGCTCAGAAGGAACAGCAGAGGTAGAAGACAGAGATAGAGTATATCCACGTGTCTCACTCAGCCTGCTCAGAAGGAACAGCAGAGGTAGAAGACAGAGATAGAGTATATCCACGTGTCTGATATACACCTCACTGAGCCTGCTCAGAAGGAACAGCAGAGGTAGAAGACAGAGATAGAGTATATCCACGTGTCTAACTCAGCCTGCTCAGAAGGAACAGCAGAGGTAGAAGACAGAGATAGTGTTTATCCACGTGTCTCACTCAGCCTGCTCAGAAGGAACAGCAGAGGTAGAAGACAGAGATAGAGTATATCCACGTGTCTGATCTACACCTCACTCAGCCTGCTCAGAAGGAACAGCAGATGTAGAAGACAAAGATAGAGTATATCCACGTGTCTGATCTACACCTCACTCAGCCTGCTCAGAAGGAACAGCAGAGGTAGAAGACAAAGATAGAGTATATCCACGTGTCTGATCTACACCTCACTCAGCCTGCTCACAAGGACCAGCAGAGGTAGAAGACAGAGATAGAGTATATCCACGTGTCTGATATACACCTCACTCAGCCTGCTCAGAAGGAACAGCAGAGGTAGAAGACAAAGATAGAGTATATCCACGTGTCTGATCTACACCTCACTCAGCCTGCTCAGAAGGAACAGCAGAGGTAGAAGACAAATATAGAGTATATCCACGTGTCTGATCTACACCTCACTCAGCCTGCTCAGAAAGAACAGCAGATGTAGAAGACAAAGATAGAGTATATCCACGTGTCTGATCTACACCTCACTCAGCCTGCTCAGAAGGAACAGCAGAGGTAGAAGACAGAGATAGAGTATATCCACGTGTCTGATCTACACCTCACTCAGCCTGCTCAGAAGGAACAGCAGAGGTAGAAGACAGAGATAGAGTATATCCACGTGTCTCACTCAGCCTGCTCAGAAGGAACAGCAGAGGTAGAAGACAGAGATAGAGTATATCCACGTGTCTGATATACACCTCACTGAGCCTGCTCAGAAGGAACAGCAGAGGTAGAAGACAGAGATAGAGTATATCCACGTGTCTAACTCAGCCTGCTCAGAAGGAACAGCAGAGGTAGAAGACAGAGATAGTGTTTATCCACGTGTCTCACTCAGCCTGCTCAGAAGGAACAGCAGAGGTAGAAGACAGAGATAGAGTATATCCACGTGTCTGATCTACACCTCACTCAGCCTGCTCAGAAGGAACAGCAGATGTAGAAGACAAAGATAGAGTATATCCACGTGTCTGATCTACACCTCACTCAGCCTGCTCAGAAGGAACAGCAGAGGTAGAAGACAAAGATAGAGTATATCCACGTGTCTGATCTACACCTCACTCAGCCTGCTCAGAAGGAACAGCAGATGTAGAAGACAAAGATAGAGTATATCCACGTGTCTGATCTACACCTCACTCAGCCTGCTCAGAAGGAACAGCAGAGGTAGAAGACAAAGATAGAGTATATCCACGTGTCTGATCTACACCTCACTCAGCCTGCTCAGAAGGAACAGCAGAGGTAGAATACAGAGATAGAGTATATCCACGTGTCTTATCAGCCTGCTCAGAAGGAACAGCAGAGGTAGAAGACAGAGATAGAGTATATCCACGTGTCTGATCTACACCTCACTCAGCCTGCTCACAAGGAACAGCAGAGGTAGAAGACAGAGATAGAGTATATACACGTGTCTGATCGACACCTCACTCAGCCTGCTCAGAAGGAACAGTAAAGGTAGACGACAGAGATAGAGTATATCCAAGTGTCTCACTCAGCCTGCTCAGAAGGAACAGCAGAGGTATAAGACAGATATAGAGTATATCCACGTGTCTGATCTACACCTCACTCAGCCTGTTCATAAGGAACAGCAGAGGTAGAAGACAGAGATAGAGTATATCCACGTGTCTCACTCAACCTGTTCAGAAGGAACAGCAGAGGTAAAAGACAGAGATAGAGTATATCCACGTGTCTCACTCAGCCTGCTCAGAAGGAACAGCAGAGGTAGAGGACATAGATAGAGTGTATCGACGTGTCTGATCTACACCTCACTCAGCCTGCTCAGAAAGAACAGCAGAGGTAGAAGACAGAGATAGAGTATATACACGTGTCTTATCAGCCTGCTCAGAAGAAACAGCAGAGGTAGAAGACAGAGATAGAGTATATCCACGTGTCTGATATACACCTCACTCAGCCTGCTCACAAGGAACAGCAGAGGTAGAAGACAGAGATATAGTATATCCACGTGTCTCACTCAGCCTGCTAAGAAGGAACAGCAGAGGTACAAGACAGAGATAGAGTATATCCACGTGCCTGATTTACACCTCACTCAGCCTGCTCAGAAGGAACAACAGAGGTAGAAGACAAAGATAGAGTATATCCACGTGTCTCACTCAGTCTGCTCAGAAGGAACAGCAGAGGTAGAAGACATAGATAGAGTGTATCCACGTGTCTGATCTACACCTCACTCAGCCTGCTCAGAAGGAACAACAGAGGTAGAAGACAGAGATATAGTATATCCACGTGTCTGATCTACACCCCACTCAGCCTGCTCAGAAGGAACAGCAGAGGTAGAAGACAGAGATAGAGTATATCCACGTGTCTTATCAGCCTGCTCAGAAGGAACAGCAGAGGTAGAAGACAGAGACAGAGTATATCCACGTGTCTCACTCAGCCTGCTCAGAAGGAACAGCAGAGGTAGAACACAGAGATAGAGTATATCCACGTGTCTGATTTACACTTCACTCAGCCTGTTCATAAGGAACAGCAGAGGTAGAAGACAGAGACATAGTATATCCACGTGTCTCACTCAGCCTGCTCAGAAGGAACAGCAGAAGTAGAAGACAGAGATAGAGTATATCCACGTGTCTGATCTACACCTCACTCAGCTTGCTCAGAAGGAGCAGCAGAGGTAGAAGACAGAGATAGAGTATATCCACGTGTCTCACTCAGCCTGCTCAGAAGGAACAGCAGAGGTAGAAGACAGAGATAGAGTATATCCACGTGTCTGATATACACCTCACTCAGCCTGCTCAGAAGGAACAGCAGAGGTAGAAGACAGAGATAGAGTATATCCACGTGTCTAACTCAGCCTGCTCAGAAGGAACAGCAGAGGTAGAAGACAGAGATAGTGTTTATCCACGTGTCTCACTCAGCCTGCTCAGAAGGAACAGCAGAGGTAGAAGACAGAGATAGAGTATATCCCCGTGTCTGATCTACACCTCACTCAGCCTGCTCAGAAGGAACAGCAGATGTAGAAGACAAAGATAGAGTATATCCACGTGTCTGATCTACACCTCACTCAGCCTGCTCAGAAGGAACAGCAGAGGTAGAAGACAAAGATAGAGTATATCCACGTGTCTGATCTACACCTCACTCAGCCTGCTCAGAAGGAACAGCAGATGTAGAAGACAAAGATAGAGTATATCCACGTGTCTGATCTACACCTCACTCAGCCTGCTCAGAAGGAACAGCAGAGGTAGAAGACAAAGATAGAGTATATCCACGTGTCTGATCTACACCTCACTCAGCCTGCTCAGAAGGAACAGCAGAGGTAGAAGACAGAGATAGAGTATATCCACGTGTCTTATCAGCCTGCTCAGAAGGAACAGCAGAGGTAGAAGACAGAGATAGAGTATATCCACGTGTCTGATCTACACCTCACTCAGCCTGCTCACAAGGAACAGCAGAGGTAGAAGACAGAGATAGAGTATATACACGTGTCTGATCGACACCTCACTCAGCCTGCTCAGAAGGAACAGTAAAGGTAGACGACAGAGATAGAGTATATCCAAGTGTCTCACTCAGCCTGCTCAGAAGGAACAGCAGAGGTAGAAGACAGATATAGAGTATATCCACGTGTCTGATCTACACCTCACTCAACCTGTTCAGAAGGAACAGCAGAGGTAAAAGACAGAGATAGAGTATATCCACGTGTCTCACTCAGCCTGCTCAGAAGGAACAGCAGAGGTAGAAGACATAGATAGAGTGTATCCACGTGTCTGATCTACACCTCACTCAGCCTGCTCAGAAAGAACAGCAGAGGTAGAAGACAGAGATAGAGTATATACACGTGTCTTATCAGCCTGCTCAGAAGAAACAGCAGAGGTAGAAGACAGAGATAGAGTATATCCACGTGTCTGATATACACCTCACTCAGCCTGCTCACAAGGAACAGCAGAGGTAGAAGACAGAGATATAGTATATCCACGTGTCTCACTCAGCCTGCTAAGAAGGAACAGCAGAGGTACAAGACAGAGATAGAGTATATCCACGTGCCTGATTTACACCTCACTCAGCCTGCTCAGAAGGAACAACAGAGGTAGAAGACAAAGATAGAGTATATCCACGTGTCTCACTCAGCCTGCTCAGAAAGAACAGCAGAGGTAGAAGACATAGATAGAGTGTATCCACGTGTCTGATCTACACCTCACTCAGCCTGCTCAGAAGGAACAGCAGAGGTAGAAGACAGAGATAGAGTATATCCACATGTCTGATCTACACCTCACTCAGCCTGCTCAGAAGGAACAGCAGAGGTAGAAGACAAAGATAGAGTATATCCACGTGTCTGAACTACACCTCACTCAGCCTGCTCAGAAGGAACAGCAGAGGTAGAAGACAGAGATAGAGTATATCCACGTGTCTCACTCAGCCTGCTCAGAAGGAACAGCAGAGGTAGAAGACAGAGATAGAGTATATCCACGTGTCTGATATACACCTCACTGAGCCTGCTCAGAAGGAACAGCAGAGGTAGAAGACAGAGATAGAGTATATCCACGTGTCTAACTCAGCCTGCTCAGAAGGAACAGCAGAGGTAGAAGACAGAGATAGTGTTTATCCACGTGTCTCACTCAGCCTGCTCAGAAGGAACAGCAGAGGTAGAAGACAGAGATAGAGTATATCCACGTGTCTGATCTACACCTCACTCAGCCTGCTCAGAAGGAACAGCAGATGTAGAAGACAAAGATAGAGTATATCCACGTGTCTGATCTACACCTCACTCAGCCTGCTCAGAAGGAACAGCAGATGTAGAAGACAAAGATAGAGTATATCCACGTGTCTGATCTACACCTCACTCAGCCTGCTCAGAAGGAACAGCAGAGGTAGAAGACAAAGATAGAGTATATCCACGTGTCTGATCTACACCTCACTCAGCCTGCTCAGAAGGAACAGCAGAGGTAGAAGACAGAAATAGAGTATATCCACGTGTCTTATCAGCCTGCTCAGAAGGAACAGCAGAGGTAGAAGACAGAGATAGAGTATATCCACGTGTCTGATCTACACCTCACTCAGCCTGCTCACAAGGAACAGCAGAGGTAGAAGACAGAGATAGAGTATATACACGTGTCTGATCGACACCTCACTCAGCCTGCTCAGAAGGAACAGTAAAGGTAGACGACAGAGATAGAGTATATCCAAGTGTCTCACTCAGCCTGCTCAGAAGGAACAGCAGAGGTAGAAGACAGATATAGAGTATATCCACGTGTCTGATCTACACCTCACTCAGCCTGTTCATAAGGAACAGCAGAGGTAGAAGACAGAGATAGAGTATATCCACGTGTCTCACTCAACCTGTTCAGAAGGAACAGCAGAGGTAAAAGACAGAGATAGAGTATATCCACGTGTCTCACTCAGCCTGCTCAGAAGGAACAGCAGAGGTAGAAGACATAGATAGAGTGTATCCACGTGTCTGATCTACATCTCACTCAGCCTGCTCAGAAAGAACAGCAGAGGTAGAAGACAGAGATAGAGTATATACACGTGTCTTATCAGCCTGCTCAGAAGAAACAGCAGAGGTAGAAGACAGAGATAGAGTATATCCACGTGTCTGATATACACCTCACTCAGCCTGCTCACAAGGAACAGCAGAGGTAGAAGACAGAGATAGAGTATATCCACGTGTCTTATCAGCCTGCTCAGAAGGAACAGCAGAGGTAGAAGACAGAGATAGAGTATATCCACGTGTCTTATCTACACCTCACTCAGCCTGCTCAGAAAGAACAGCAGAGGTAGAAGACAAAGATAGAGTATATCCACGTGTCTTATCTACACCTCACTCAGCCTGCTCAGAAAGAACAGCAGATGTAGAAGACAGAGATAGAGTATATCGACGTGTCTGATCTACACCTCACTCAGCCTGTTCAGAAGGAACAGCAGAGGTAGAAGACAGATATAGAGTATATCCACTTGTCTCTCTCAGCCTGCTCAGAAGGAACAGCAGAGGTAGCAGACAGAGATAGTGTTTATTCACGTGTCTCACTCAGCCTGCTCAGAAGGAACAGCAGAGGTAGAAGACAGAGATAGAGTATATCCGCGTGTCTGATATACACCTCACTCAGCCTGCTCAGGAGGAGCAGCAGAGGTAGAAGACAGAGATAGATTATATCCACGTGTCTGATCTACACCTCACTCAGCCTGCTCAGAAGGAACAGCAGAGGTAGAAGACAAAAATAGAGTATATCCACGTGTCTGATCTACACCTCACTCAGCCTGCTCAGAAAGAACAGCAGAGGTAGAAGACAGAGATAGAGTATATCCACGTGTCTCACTCAGCCTGCTCAGAAGGAACAGCAGAGGTACAATACAGAGATATAGTATATCCACGTGTCTGATCTACACCTCACTCAGCCTGCTCAGAAGGAACAGCAGAGGTAGAAGACAGAGATAGTGTTTATCCACGTGTCTCACTCAGCCTTCTCAGAAGGAACAGCAGAGGTAGAAGACAGAGATAGAGTATATCCACGTGTCTGATCTACACCTCACTCAGCCTGCTCAGAAGGAACAGCAGAGGTAGAAGACAAAGATAGAGTATATCCACGTGTCTGATCTACACCTCACTCAGCCTGCTCAGAAGGAACAGCAGAGGTAGAAGACAGAGATAGAGTATATCCACGTGTCTCACTCAGCCTGTTCAGAAGGAACAGCAGAGGTAAAAGACAAAGATAGAGTATATCCACGTGTCTCACTCAGCCTGCTCAGAAGGAACAGCAGAGGTAGAAGACATAGATAGAGTGTATCCACGTGTCTGATCTACACCTCACTCAGCCTGCTCAGAAGGAACAGCAGAGGTAGAAGACAGAGATAGAGTATATCCACGTGTCTTATCAGCCTGCTCAGAAGGAACAGCAGAGGTAGAAGACAGAGATAGAGTATATCCACGTGTCTGATCTACACCTCACTCAGCCTGCTCACAAGTCACAGCAGAGGTAGAAGACAGAGATAGAGTATATCCACGTGTCTCACTCAGCCTGCTCAGAAGGAACAGCAGAGGTAGAAGATAGAGATAGAGTATATCCACGTGTCTGATCTACACCTCACTCAGCCTGCTCAGAAGGAACAGCAGAGGTAGAAGACAGAGATATAGTATATCCACGTGTCTTATCAGCCTGCTCAGAAGCAACAGCAGAGGGAGAAGACAGAGATAGAGTATATCCACGTGTCTGATCTACACCTCACTCAGCCTGCTCACAAGGAACAGCAGAGGTAGAAGACAGAGATAGAGTATATCCACGTGTCTCACTCAGCCTGCTCAGAAGGAACAGCAGAGGTAGAAGACAGAGATAGAGTATATCCACGTGTCTGATCTACACCCCACTCAGCCTGCTCAGAAGGAACAGCAGAGGTAGAAGACAGAGATAGAGTATATCCACGTGTCTTATCAGCCTGCTCAGAAGGAACAGCAGAGGTCGAAGACAGAGACAGAGTATATCCACGTGTCTCACTCAGCCTGCTCAGAAGGAACAGCAGAAGTAGAAGACAGAGATAGAGTATATCCACGTGTCTGATCTACACCTCTCTCAGCCTGCTTATAAGGAACAGCAGAGGTAGAAGACAGATATAGAGTATATCCACGTGTCTCACTCAGCCTGCTCAGAAGGAACAGCAGAGGTAGAAGACAGAGATAGAGTATATCCACGTGTCTGATCTACACCTCACTCAGCTTGCTCAGAAGGAGCAGCATAGGTAGAAGACAGAGATATAGTATATCCACGTGTCTCACTCAGCCTGTTCAGAAGGAACAGCAGAGGTAGAAGACAGAGATAGAGTATATCGACGTGTCTGATCTACACCTCACTCAGCCTGTTCAGAAGGAACAGCAGAGGTAGAAGACAGATATAGAGTATATCCACTTGTCTCTCTCAGCCTGCTCAGAAGGAACAGCAGAGGTAGCAGACAGAGATAGTGTTTATCCACGTGTCTCACTCAGCCTGCTCAGAAGGAACAGCAGAGGTAGAAGACAGAGATAGAGTATATCCGCGTGTCTGATATACACCTCACTCAGCCTGCTCAGGAGGAGCAGCAGAGGTAGAAGACAGAGATAGAGTATATCCACGTGTCTGATCTACACCTCACTCAGCCTGCTCAGAAGGAACAGCAGAGGTAGAAGACAAAGATAGAGTATATCCACGTGTCTGATCTACACCTCACTCAGCCTGCTCATAAAGAACAGCAGAGGTAGAAGACAGAGATAGATTATATCCACGTGTCTCACTCAGCCTGCTCAGAAGGAACAGCAGAGGTACAATACAGAGATAGAGTATATCCACGTGTCTTATCTACACCTCACTCAGCCTGCTCAGAAAGAACAGCAGAGGTAGAAGACAGAGATAGAGTATATCCACGTGTCTTATCTACACCTCACTCAGCCTGCTCAGAAAGAACAGCAGAGGTAGAAGACAAAGATAGAGTATATCCACGTGTCTTATCTACACCTCACTCAGCCTGCTCAGAAAGAACAGCAGATGTAGAAGACAGAGATAGAGTATATCGACGTGTCTGATCTACACCTCACTCAGCCTGTTCAGAAGGAACAGCAGAGGTAGAAGACAGATATAGAGTATATCCACTTGTCTCTCTCAGCCTGCTCAGAAGGAACAGCAGAGGTAGCAGACAGAGATAGTGTTTATCCACGTGTCTCACTCAGCCTGCTCAGAAGGAACAGCAGAGGTAGAAGACAGAGATAGAGTATATCCGCGTGTCTGATATACACCTCACTCAGCCTGCTCAGGAGGAGCAGCAGAGGTAGAAGACAGAGATAGAGTATATCCACGTGTCTGATCTACACCTCACTCAGCCTGCTCAGAAGGAACAGCAGAGGTAGAAGACAAAAATAGAGTATATCCACGTGTCTGATCTACACCTCACTCAGCCTGCTCAGAAAGAACAGCAGAGGTAGAAGACAGAGATAGAGTATATCCACGTGTCTCACTCAGCCTGCTCAGAAGGAACAGCAGAGGTACAATACAGAGATATAGTATATCCACGTGTCTGATCTACACCTCACTCAGCCTGCTCAGAAGGAACAGCAGAGGTAGAAGACAGAGATAGTGTTTATCCACGTGTCTCACTCAGCCTGCTCAGAAGGAACAGCAGAGGTAGAAGACAGAGATAGAGTATATCCACGTGTCTGATCTACACCTCACTCAGCCTGCTCAGAAGGAACAGCAGAGGTAGAAGACAAAGATAGAGTATATCCACGTGTCTGATCTACACCTCACTCAGCCTGCTCAGAAGGAACAGCAGAGGTAGAAGACAGAGATAGAGTATATCCACGTGTCTCACTCAGCCTGTTCAGAAGGAACAGCAGAGTTAAAAGACAGAGATAGAGTATATCCACGTGTCTCACTCAGCCTGCTCAGAAGGAACAGCAGAGGTAGAAGACATAGATAGAGTGTATCCACGTGTCTGATCTACACCTCACTCAGCCTGCTCAGAAGGAACAGCAGAGGTAGAAGACAGAGATAGAGTATATCCACGTGTCTTATCAGCCTGCTCAGAAGGAACAGCAGAGGTAGAAGACAGAGATAGAGTATATCCGCGTGTCTGATCTACACCTCACTCAGCCTGCTCACAAGTCACAGCAGAGGTAGAAGACAGAGATAGAGTATATCCACGTGTCTCACTCAGCCTGCTCAGAAGGAACAGCAGAGGTAGAAGATAGAGATAGAGTATATCCACGTGTCTGATCTACACCTCACTCAGCCTGCTCAGAAGGAACAGCAGAGGTAGAAGACAGAGATAGAGTATATCCACGTGTCTTATCAGCCTGCTCAGAAGCAACAGCAGAGGTAGAAGACAGAGATAGAGTATATCCACGTGTCTGATCTACACCTCACTCAGCCTGCTCACAAGGAACAGCAGAGGTAGAAGACAGAGATAGAGTATATCCACGTGTCTCACTCAGCCTGCTCAGAAGGAACAGCAGAGGTAGAAGACAGAGATAGAGTATATCCACGTGTCTGATCTACACCCCACTCAGCCTGCTCAGAAGGAACAGCAGAGGTAGAAGACAGAGATAGAGTATATCCACGTGTCTTATCAGCCTGCTCAGAAGGAACAGCAGAGGTCGAAGACAGAGACAGAGTATATCCACGTGTCTCACTCAGCCTGCTCAGAAGGAACAGCAGAAGTAGAAGACAGAGATAGAGTATATCCACGTGTCTGATCTACACCTCTCTCAGCCTGCTTATAAGGAACAGCAGAGGTAGAAGACAGATATAGAGTATATCCACGTGTCTCACTCAGCCTGCTCAGAAGGAACAGCAGAGGTAGAAGACAGAGATAGAGTATATCCACGTGTCTGATCTACACCTCACTCAGCTTGCTCAGAAGGAGCAGCATAGGTAGAAGACAGAGATATAGTATATCCACGTGTCTTATCAGCCTGCTCAGAAGCAACAGCAGAGGGAGAAGACAGAGATAGAGTATATCCACGTGTCTGATCTACACCTCACTCAGCCTGCTCACAAGGAACAGCAGAGGTAGAAGACAGAGATAGAGTATATCCACGTGTCTCACTCAGCCTGCTCAGAAGGAACAGCAGAGGTAGAAGACAGAGATAGAGTATATCCACGTGTCTGATCTACACCCCACTCAGCCTGCTCAGAAGGAACAGCAGAGGTAGAAGACAGAGATAGAGTATATCCACGTGTCTTATCAGCCTGCTCAGAAGGAACAGCAGAGGTCGAAGACAGAGACAGAGTATATCCACGTGTCTCACTCAGCCTGCTCAGAAGGAACAGCAGAAGTAGAAGACAGAGATAGAGTATATCCACGTGTCTGATCTACACCTCTCTCAGCCTGCTTATAAGGAACAGCAGAGGTAGAAGACAGATATAGAGTATATCCACGTGTCTCACTCAGCCTGCTCAGAAGGAACAGCAGAGGTAGAAGACAGAGATAGAGTATATCCACGTGTCTGATCTACACCTCACTCAGCTTGCTCAGAAGGAGCAGCATAGGTAGAAGACAGAGATATAGTATATCCACGTGTCTCACTCAGCCTGTTCAGAAGGAACAGCAGAGGTAGAAGACAGAGATAGAGTATATCGACGTGTCTGATCTACACCTCACTCAGCCTGTTCAGAAGGAACAGCAGAGGTAGAAGACAGATATAGAGTATATCCACTTGTCTCTCTCAGCCTGCTCAGAAGGAACAGCAGAGGTAGCAGACAGAGATAGTGTTTATCCACGTGTCTCACTCAGCCTGCTCAGAAGGAACAGCAGAGGTAGAAGACAGAGATAGAGTATATCCGCGTGTCTGATATACACCTCACTCAGCCTGCTCAGGAGGAGCAGCAGAGGTAGAAGACAGAGATAGAGTATATCCACGTGTCTGATCTACACCTCACTCAGCCTGCTCAGAAGGAACAGCAGAGGTAGAAGACAAAGATAGAGTATATCCACGTGTCTGATCTACACCTCACTCAGCCTGCTCATAAAGAACAGCAGAGGTAGAAGACAGAGATAGATTATATCCACGTGTCTCACTCAGCCTGCTCAGAAGGAACAGCAGAGGTACAATACAGAGATAGAGTATATCCACGTGTCTTATCTACACCTCACTCAGCCTGCTCAGAAAGAACAGCAGAGGTAGAAGACAGAGATAGAGTATATCCACGTGTCTTATCTACACCTCACTCAGCCTGCTCAGAAAGAACAGCAGAGGTAGAAGACAAAGATAGAGTATATCCACGTGTCTTATCTACACCTCACTCAGCCTGCTCAGAAAGAACAGCAGATGTAGAAGACAGAGATAGAGTATATCGACGTGTCTGATCTACACCTCACTCAGCCTGTTCAGAAGGAACAGCAGAGGTAGAAGACAGATATAGAGTATATCCACTTGTCTCTCTCAGCCTGCTCAGAAGGAACAGCAGAGGTAGCAGACAGAGATAGTGTTTATCCACGTGTCTCACTCAGCCTGCTCAGAAGGAACAGCAGAGGTAGAAGACAGAGATAGAGTATATCCGCGTGTCTGATATACACCTCACTCAGCCTGCTCAGGAGGAGCAGCAGAGGTAGAAGACAGAGATAGAGTATATCCACGTGTCTGATCTACACCTCACTCAGCCTGCTCAGAAGGAACAGCAGAGGTAGAAGACAAAAATAGAGTATATCCACGTGTCTGATCTACACCTCACTCAGCCTGCTCAGAAAGAACAGCAGAGGTAGAAGACAGAGATAGAGTATATCCACGTGTCTCACTCAGCCTGCTCAGAAGGAACAGCAGAGGTACAATACAGAGATATAGTATATCCACGTGTCTGATCTACACCTCACTCAGCCTGCTCAGAAGGAACAGCAGAGGTAGAAGACAGAGATAGTGTTTATCCACGTGTCTCACTCAGCCTGCTCAGAAGGAACAGCAGAGGTAGAAGACAGAGATAGAGTATATCCACGTGTCTGATCTACACCTCACTCAGCCTGCTCAGAAGGAACAGCAGAGGTAGAAGACAAAGATAGAGTATATCCACGTGTCTGATCTACACCTCACTCAGCCTGCTCAGAAGGAACAGCAGAGGTAGAAGACAGAGATAGAGTATATCCACGTGTCTCACTCAGCCTGTTCAGAAGGAACAGCAGAGTTAAAAGACAGAGATAGAGTATATCCACGTGTCTCACTCAGCCTGCTCAGAAGGAACAGCAGAGGTAGAAGACATAGATAGAGTGTATCCACGTGTCTGATCTACACCTCACTCAGCCTGCTCAGAAGGAACAGCAGAGGTAGAAGACAGAGATAGAGTATATCCACGTGTCTTATCAGCCTGCTCAGAAGGAACAGCAGAGGTAGAAGACAGAGATAGAGTATATCCGCGTGTCTGATCTACACCTCACTCAGCCTGCTCACAAGTCACAGCAGAGGTAGAAGACAGAGATAGAGTATATCCACGTGTCTCACTCAGCCTGCTCAGAAGGAACAGCAGAGGTAGAAGATAGAGATAGAGTATATCCACGTGTCTGATCTACACCTCACTCAGCCTGCTCAGAAGGAACAGCAGAGGTAGAAGACAGAGATAGAGTATATCCACGTGTCTTATCAGCCTGCTCAGAAGCAACAGCAGAGGTAGAAGACAGAGATAGAGTATATCCACGTGTCTGATCTACACCTCACTCAGCCTGCTCACAAGGAACAGCAGAGGTAGAAGACAGAGATAGAGTATATCCACGTGTCTCACTCAGCCTGCTCAGAAGGAACAGCAGAGGTAGAAGACAGAGATAGAGTATATCCACGTGTCTGATCTACACCCCACTCAGCCTGCTCAGAAGGAACAGCAGAGGTAGAAGACAGAGATAGAGTATATCCACGTGTCTTATCAGCCTGCTCAGAAGGAACAGCAGAGGTCGAAGACAGAGACAGAGTATATCCACGTGTCTCACTCAGCCTGCTCAGAAGGAACAGCAGAAGTAGAAGACAGAGATAGAGTATATCCACGTGTCTGATCTACACCTCTCTCAGCCTGCTTATAAGGAACAGCAGAGGTAGAAGACAGATATAGAGTATATCCACGTGTCTCACTCAGCCTGCTCAGAAGGAACAGCAGAGGTAGAAGACAGAGATAGAGTATATCCACGTGTCTGATCTACACCTCACTCAGCTTGCTCAGAAGGAGCAGCATAGGTAGAAGACAGAGATATAGTATATCCACGTGTCTCACTCAGCCTGTTCAGAAGGAACAGCAGAGGTAGAAGACAGAGATAGAGTATATCGACGTGTCTGATCTACACCTCACTCAGCCTGTTCAGAATGAACAGCAGAGGTAGAAGACAGATATAGAGTATATCCACTTGTCTCTCTCAGCCTGCTCAGAAGGAACAGCAGAGGTAGCAGACAGAGATAGTGTTTATCCACGTGTCTCACTCAGCCTGCTCAGAAGGAACAGCAGAGGTAGAAGACAGAGATAGAGTATATCCGCGTGTCTGATATACACCTCACTCAGCCTGCTCAGGAGGAGCAGCAGAGGTAGAAGACAGAGATAGAGTATATCCACGTGTCTGATCTACACCTCACTCAGCCTGCTCAGAAGGAACAGCAGAGGTAGAAGACAAAGATAGAGTATATCCACGTGTCTGATCTACACCTCACTCAGCCTGCTCATAAAGAACAGCAGAGGTAGAAGACAGAGATAGAGTATATCCACGTGTCTCACTCAGCCTGCTCAGAAGGAACAGCAGAGGTACAATACAGAGATAGAGTATATCCACGTGTCTTATCTACACCTCACTCAGCCTGCTCAGAAAGAACAGCAGAGGTAGAAGACAGAGATAGAGTATATCCACGTGTCTTATCTACGCCTCACTCAGCCTGCTCAGAAAGAACAGCAGAGGTAGAAGACAAAGATAGAGTATATCCACGTGTCTTATCAGCCTGCTCAGAAAGAACAGCAGAGGTAGAAGACAAAGATAGAGTATATCCACGTGTCTTATCTACACCTCACTCAGCCTGCTCAGAAAGAACAGCAGATGTAGAAGACAGAGATAGAGTATATCGACGTGTCTGATCTACACCTCACTCAGCCTGCTCAGAAGGAACAGCAGAGGTAGAAGACAGAGATAGAGTATATCCACGTGTCTCACTCAGCCTGCTCAGAAGGAACAGCAGAGGTAGAAGACAGAGATAGAGTATATCCACGTGTCTGATCTACACCCCACTCAGCCTGCTCAGAAGGAACAGCAGAGGTAGAAGACAGAGATAGAGTATATCCACGTGTCTTATCAGCCTGCTCAGAAGGAACAGCAGAGGTCGAAGACAGAGACAGAGTATATCCACGTGTCTCACTCAGCCTGCTCAGAAGGAACAGCAGAAGTAGAAGACAGAGATAGAGTATATCCACGTGTCTGATCTACACCTCTCTCAGCCTGCTTATAAGGAACAGCAGAGGTAGAAGACAGATATAGAGTATATCCACGTGTCTCACTCAGCCTGCTCAGAAGGAACAGCAGAGGTAGAAGACAGAGATAGAGTATATCCACGTGTCTGATCTACACCTCACTCAGCTTGCTCAGAAGGAGCAGCATAGGTAGAAGACAGAGATATAGTATATCCACGTGTCTCACTCAGCCTGTTCAGAAGGAACAGCAGAGGTAGAAGACAGAGATAGAGTATATCGACGTGTCTGATCTACACCTCACTCAGCCTGTTCAGAATGAACAGCAGAGGTAGAAGACAGATATAGAGTATATCCACTTGTCTCTCTCAGCCTGCTCAGAAGGAACAGCAGAGGTAGCAGACAGAGATAGTGTTTATCCACGTGTCTCACTCAGCCTGCTCAGAAGGAACAGCAGAGGTAGAAGACAGAGATAGAGTATATCCGCGTGTCTGATATACACCTCACTCAGCCTGCTCAGGAGGAGCAGCAGAGGTAGAAGACAGAGATAGAGTATATCCACGTGTCTGATCTACACCTCACTCAGCCTGCTCAGAAGGAACAGCAGAGGTAGAAGACAAAGATAGAGTATATCCACGTGTCTGATC
This sequence comes from Crossaster papposus, assembly GCA_037893245.1. Classification (NCBI taxonomy): domain Eukaryota; kingdom Metazoa; phylum Echinodermata; class Asteroidea; order Velatida; family Solasteridae; genus Crossaster; species Crossaster papposus. The sequence goes on from JBAIAA010000865.1 coordinate 690,596, forward strand.
TACACCTCACTCAGCCTGCTCATAAAGAACAGCAGAGGTAGAAGACAGAGATAGAGTATATCCACGTGTCTCACTCAGCCTGCTCAGAAGGAACAGCAGAGGTACAATACAGAGATAGAGTATATCCACGTGTCTTATCTACACCTCACTCAGCCTGCTCAGAAAGAACAGCAGAGGTAGAAGACAGAGATAGAGTATATCCACGTGTCTTATCTACGCCTCACTCAGCCTGCTCAGAAAGAACAGCAGAGGTAGAAGACAAAGATAGAGTATATCCACGTGTCTTATCAGCCTGCTCAGAAAGAACAGCAGAGGTAGAAGACAAAGATAGAGTATATCCACGTGTCTTATCTACACCTCACTCAGCCTGCTCAGAAAGAACAGCAGATGTAGAAGACAGAGATAGAGTATATCGACGTGTCTGATCTACACCTCACTCAGCCTGTTCAGAAGGAACAGCAGAGGTAGAAGACAGATATAGAGTATATCCACTTGTCTCTCTCAGCCTGCTCAGAAGGAACAGCAGAGGTAGCAGACAGAGATAGTGTTTATCCACGTGTCTCACTCAGCCTGCTCAGAAGGAACAGCAGAGGTAGAAGACAGAGATAGAGTATATCCGCGTGTCTGATATACACCTCACTCAGCCTGCTCAGGAGGAGCAGCAGAGGTAGAAGACAGAGATAGAGTATATCCACGTGTCTGATCTACACCTCACTCAGCCTGCTCAGAAGGAACAGCAGAGGTAGAAGACAAAAATAGAGTATATCCACGTGTCTGATCTACACCTCACTCAGCCTGCTCAGAAAGAACAGCAGAGGTAGAAGACAGAGATAGAGTATATCCACGTGTCTCACTCAGCCTGCTCAGAAGGAACAGCAGAGGTACAATACAGAGATATAGTATATCCACGTGTCTGATCTACACCTCACTCAGCCTGCTCAGAAGGAACAGCAGAGGTAGAAGACAGAGATAGTGTTTATCCACGTGTCTCACTCAGCCTGCTCAGAAGGAACAGCAGAGGTAGAAGACAGAGATAGAGTATATCCACGTGTCTGATCTACACCTCACTCAGCCTGCTCAGAAGGAACAGCAGAGGTAGAAGACAAAGATAGAGTATATCCACGTGTCTGATCTACACCTCACTCAGCCTGCTCAGAAGGAACAGCAGAGGTAGAAGACAGAGATAGAGTATATCCACGTGTCTCACTCAGCCTGTTCAGAAGGAACAGCAGAGTTAAAAGACAGAGATAGAGTATATCCACGTGTCTCACTCAGCCTGCTCAGAAGGAACAGCAGAGGTAGAAGACATAGATAGAGTGTATCCACGTGTCTGATCTACACCTCACTCAGCCTGCTCAGAAGGAACAGCAGAGGTAGAAGACAGAGATAGAGTATATCCACGTGTCTTATCAGCCTGCTCAGAAGGAACAGCAGAGGTAGAAGACAGAGATAGAGTATATCCGCGTGTCTGATCTACACCTCACTCAGCCTGCTCACAAGTCACAGCAGAGGTAGAAGACAGAGATAGAGTATATCCACGTGTCTCACTCAGCCTGCTCAGAAGGAACAGCAGAGGTAGAAAATAGAGATAGAGTATATCCACGTGTCTGATCTACACCTCACTCAGCCTGCTCAGAAGGAACAGCAGAGGTAGAAGACAGAGATAGAGTATATCCACGTGTCTCACTCAGCCTGCTCAGAAGGAACAGCAGAGGTAGAAGACAGAGATAGAGTATATCCGCGTGTCTGATATACACCTCACTCAGCCTGCTCAGGAGGAACAGCAGAGGTAGAAGACAGATATAGAGTATATCCACTTGTCTCTCTCAGCCTGCTCAGAAGGAACAGCAGAGGTAGCAGACAGAGATAGTGTTTATCCACGTGTCTCACTCAGCCTGCTCAGAAGGAACAGCAGAGGTAGAAGACAGAGATAGAGTATATCCGCGTGTCTGATATACACCTCACTCAGCCTGCTCAGGAGGAGCAGCAGAGGTAGAAGACAGAGATAGAGTATATCCACGTGTCTGATCTACACCTCACTCAGCCTGCTCAGAAGGAACAGCAGAGGTAGAAGACAAAAATAGAGTATATCCACGTGTCTGATCTACACCTCACTCAGCCTGCTCAGAAAGAACAGCAGAGGTAGAAGACAGAGATAGAGTATATCCACGTGTCTCACTCAGCCTGCTCAGAAGGAACAGCAGAGGTACAATACAGAGATATAGTATATCCACGTGTCTGATCTACACCTCACTCAGCCTGCTCAGAAGGAACAGCAGAGGTAGAAGACAGAGATAGTGTTTATCCACGTGTCTCACTCAGCCTGCTCAGAAGGAACAGCAGAGGTAGAAGACAGAGATAGAGTATATCCACGTGTCTGATCTACACCTCACTCAGCCTGCTCAGAAGGAACAGCAGAGGTAGAAGACAAAGATAGAGTATATCCACGTGTCTGATCTACACCTCACTCAGCCTGCTCAGAAGGAACAGCAGAGGTAGAAGACAGAGATAGAGTATATCCACGTGTCTCACTCAGCCTGTTCAGAAGGAACAGCAGAGTTAAAAGACAGAGATAGAGTATATCCACGTGTCTCACTCAGCCTGCTCAGAAGGAACAGCAGAGGTAGAAGACATAGATAGAGTGTATCCACGTGTCTGATCTACACCTCACTCAGCCTGCTCAGAAGGAACAGCAGAGGTAGAAGACAGAGATAGAGTATATCCACGTGTCTTATCAGCCTGCTCAGAAGGAACAGCAGAGGTAGAAGACAGAGATAGAGTATATCCGCGTGTCTGATCTACACCTCACTCAGCCTGCTCACAAGTCACAGCAGAGGTAGAAGACAGAGATAGAGTATATCCACGTGTCTCACTCAGCCTGCTCAGAAGGAACAGCAGAGGTAGAAGATAGAGATAGAGTATATCCACGTGTCTGATCTACACCTCACTCAGCCTGCTCAGAAGGAACAGCAGAGGTAGAAGACAGAGATAGAGTATATCCACGTGTCTTATCAGCCTGCTCAGAAGCAACAGCAGAGGTAGAAGACAGAGATAGAGTATATCCACGTGTCTGATCTACACCTCACTCAGCCTGCTCACAAGGAACAGCAGAGGTAGAAGACAGAGATAGAGTATATCCACGTGTCTCACTCAGCCTGCTCAGAAGGAACAGCAGAGGTAGAAGACAGAGATAGAGTATATCCACGTGTCTGATCTACACCCCACTCAGCCTGCTCAGAAGGAACAGCAGAGGTAGAAGACAGAGATAGAGTATATCCACGTGTCTTATCAGCCTGCTCAGAAGGAACAGCAGAGGTCGAAGACAGAGACAGAGTATATCCACGTGTCTCACTCAGCCTGCTCAGAAGGAACAGCAGAAGTAGAAGACAGAGATAGAGTATATCCACGTGTCTGATCTACACCTCTCTCAGCCTGCTTATAAGGAACAGCAGAGGTAGAAGACAGATATAGAGTATATTCACGTGTCTCACTCAGCCTGCTCAGAAGGAACAGCAGAGGTAGAAGACAGAGATAGAGTATATCCACGTGTCTGATCTACACCTCACTCAGCTTGCTCAGAAGGAGCAGCATAGGTAGAAGACAGAGATATAGTATATCCACGTGTCTGATCTACACCTCACTCAGCCTGCTCAGAAGGAACAGCAGAGGTAGAAGACAAAGATAGAGTATATCCACGTGTCTGATCTACACCTCACTCAGCCTGCTCATAAAGAACAGCAGAGGTAGAAGACAGAGATAGAGTATATCCACGTGTCTCACTCAGCCTGCTCAGAAGGAACAGCAGAGGTACAATACAGAGATAGAGTATATCCACGTGTCTTATCTACACCTCACTCAGCCTGCTCAGAAAGAACAGCAGAGGTAGAAGACAGAGATAGAGTATATCCACGTGTCTTATCTACGCCTCACTCAGCCTGCTCAGAAAGAACAGCAGAGGTAGAAGACAAAGATAGAGTATATCCACGTGTCTTATCTACACCTCACTCAGCCTGCTCAGAAAGAACAGCAGATGTAGAAGACAGAGATAGAGTATATCGACGTGTCTGATCTACACCTCACTCAGCCTGTTCAGAAGGAACAGCAGAGGTAGAAGACAGATATAGAGTATATCCACTTGTCTCTCTCAGCCTGCTCAGAAGGAACAGCAGAGGTAGCAGACAGAGATAGTGTTTATCCACGTGTCTCACTCAGCCTGCTCAGAAGGAACAGCAGAGGTAGAAGACAGAGATAGAGTATATCCGCGTGTCTGATATACACCTCACTCAGCCTGCTCAGGAGGAGCAGCAGAGGTAGAAGACAGAGATAGAGTATATCCACGTGTCTGATCTACACCTCACTCAGCCTGCTCAGAAGGAACAGCAGAGGTAGAAGACAAAAATAGAGTATATCCACGTGTCTGATCTACACCTCACTCAGCCTGCTCAGAAAGAACAGCAGAGGTAGAAGACAGAGATAGAGTATATCCACGTGTCTCACTCAGCCTGCTCAGAAGGAACAGCAGAGGTACAATACAGAGATATAGTATATCCACGTGTCTGATCTACACCTCACTCAGCCTGCTCAGAAGGAACAGCAGAGGTAGAAGACAGAGATAGTGTTTATCCACGTGTCTCACTCAGCCTGCTCAGAAGGAACAGCAGAGGTAGAAGACAGAGATAGAGTATATCCACGTGTCTGATCTACACCTCACTCAGCCTGCTCAGAAGGAACAGCAGAGGTAGAAGACAAAGATAGAGTATATCCACGTGTCTGATCTACACCTCACTCAGCCTGCTCAGAAGGAACAGCAGAGGTAGAAGACAGAGATAGAGTATATCCACGTGTCTGATCTACACCTCACTCAGCCTGCTCAGAAGGAACAGCAGAGGTAGAAGACAAAGATAGAGTATATCCACGTGTCTGATCTACACCTCACTCAGCCTGCTCAGAAGGAACAGCAGAGGTAGAAGACAGAGATAGAGTATATTCACGTGTCTCACTCAGCCTGTTCAGAAGGAACAGCAGAGGTAAAAGACAGAGATAGAGTATATCCACGTGTCTCACTCAGCCTGCTCAGAAGGAACAGCAGAGGTAGAAGACATAGATAGAGTGTATCCACGTGTCTGATCTACACCTCACTCAGCCTGCTCAGAAGGAACAGCAGAGGTAGAAGACAGAGATAGAGTATATCCACGTGTCTTATCAGCCTGCTCAGAAGGAACAGCAGAGGTAGAAGACAGAGATAGAGTATATCCACGTGTCTGATCTACACCTCACTCAGCCTGCTCACAAGTCACAGCAGAGGTAGAAGACAGAGATAGAGTATATCCACGTGTCTCACTCAGCCTGCTCAGAAGGAACAGCAGAGGTAGAAGATAGAGATAGAGTATATCCACGTGTCTGATCTACACCTCACTCAGCCTGCTCAGAAGGAACAGCAGAGGTAGAAGACAGAGATAGAGTATATCCACGTGTCTTATCAGCCTGCTCAGAAGCAACAGCAGAGGTAGAAGACAGAGATAGAGTATATCCACGTGTCTGATCTACACCTCACTCAGCCTGCTCACAAGGAACAGCAGAGGTAGAAAACAGAGATAGAGTATATCCACGTGTCTCACTCAGCCTGCTCAGAAGGAACAGCAGAGGTAGAAGACAGAGATAGAGTATATCCACTTGTCTGATCTACACCCCACTCAGCCTGCTCAGAAGGAACAGCAGAGGTAGAAGACAGAGATAGAGTATATCCACGTGTCTTATCAGCCTGCTCAGAAGGAACAGCAGAGGTCGAAGACAGAGACAGAGTATATCCACGTGTCTCACTCAGCCTGCTCAGAAGGAACAGCAGAAGTAGAAGACAGAGATAGAGTATATCCACGTGTCTGATCTACACCTCTCTCAGCCTGCTTATAAGGAACAGCAGAGGTAGAAGACAGATATAGAGTATATCCACGTGTCTCACTCAGCCTGCTCAGAAGGAACAGCAGAGGTAGAAGACAGAGATAGAGTATATCCACGTGTCTGATCTACACCTCACTCAGCTTGCTCAGAAGGAGCAGCATAGGTAGAAGACAGAGATATAGTATATCCACGTGTCTCACTCAGCCTGTTCAGAAGGAACAGCAGAGGTAGAAGACAGAGATAGAGTATATCGACGTGTCTGATCTACACCTCACTCAGCCTGTTCAGAAGGAACAGCAGAGGTAGAAGACAGATATAGAGTATATCCACTTGTCTCTCTCAGCCTGCTCAGAAGGAACAGCAGAGGTAGCAGACAGAGATAGTGTTTATCCACGTGTCTCACTCAGCCTGCTCAGAAGGAACAGCAGAGGTAGAAGACATAGATAGAGTGTATCCACGTGTCTGATCTACACCTCACTCAGCCTGCTCAGAAGGAACAGCAGAGGTAGAAGACAGAGATAGAGTATATCCACGTGTCTTATCAGCCTGCTCAGAAGGAACAGCAGAGGTAGAAGACAGAGATAGAGTATATCCACGTGTCTGATCTACACCTCACTCAGCCTGCTCACAAGTCACAGCAGAGGTAGAAGACAGAGATAGAGTATATCCACGTGTCTCACTCAGCCTGCTCAGAAGGAACAGCAGAGGTAGAAGATAGAGATAGAGTATATCCACGTGTCTGATCTACACCTCACTCAGCCTGCTCAGAAGGAACAGCAGAGGTAGAAGACAGAGATAGAGTATATCCACGTGTCTTATCAGCCTGCTCAGAAGCAACAGCAGAGGTAGAAGACAGAGATAGAGTATATCCACGTGTCTGATCTACACCTCACTCAGCCTGCTCACAAGGAACAGCAGAGGTAGAAGACAGAGATAGAGTATATCCACGTGTCTCACTCAGCCTGCTCAGAAGGAACAGCAGAGGTAGAAGACAGAGATAGAGTATATCCACGTGTCTGATCTACACCCCACTCAGCCTGCTCAGAAGGAACAGCAGAGGTAGAAGACAGAGATAGAGTATATCCACGTGTCTTATCAGCCTGCTCAGAAGGAACAGCAGAGGTCGAAGACAGAGACAGAGTATATCCACGTGTCTCACTCAGCCTGCTCAGAAGGAACAGCAGAAGTAGAAGACAGAGATAGAGTATATCCACGTGTCTGATCTACACCTCTCTCAGCCTGCTTATAAGGAACAGCAGAGGTAGAAGACAGATATAGAGTATATCCACGTGTCTCACTCAGCCTGCTCAGAAGGAACAGCAGAGGTAGAAGACAGAGATAGAGTATATCCACGTGTCTGATCTACACCTCACTCAGCTTGCTCAGAAGGAGCAGCATAGGTAGAAGACAGAGATATAGTATATCCACGTGTCTCACTCAGCCTGTTCAGAAGGAACAGCAGAGGTAGAAGACAGAGATAGAGTATATCGACGTGTCTGATCTACACCTCACTCAGCCTGTTCAGAAGGAACAGCAGAGGTAGAAGACAGATATAGAGTATATCCACTTGTCTCTCTCAGCCTGCTCAGAAGGAACAGCAGAGGTAGCAGACAGAGATAGTGTTTATCCACGTGTCTCACTCAGCCTGCTCAGAAGGAACAGCAGAGGTAGAAGACATAGATAGAGTGTATCCACGTGTCTGATCTACACCTCACTCAGCCTGCTCAGAAGGAACAGCAGAGGTAGAAGACAGAGATAGAGTATATCCACGTGTCTTATCAGCCTGCTCAGAAGGAACAGCAGAGGTAGAAGACAGAGATAGAGTATATCCACGTGTCTGATCTACACCTCACTCAGCCTGCTCACAAGTCACAGCAGAGGTAGAAGACAGAGATAGAGTATATCCACGTGTCTCACTCAGCCTGCTCAGAAGGAACAGCAGAGGTAGAAGATAGAGATAGAGTATATCCACGTGTCTGATCTACACCTCACTCAGCCTGCTCAGAAGGAACAGCAGAGGTAGAAGACAGAGATAGAGTATATCCACGTGTCTTATCAGCCTGCTCAGAAGCAACAGCAGAGGTAGAAGACAGAGATAGAGTATATCCACGTGTCTGATCTACACCTCACTCAGCCTGCTCACAAGGAACAGCAGAGGTAGAAGACAGAGATAGAGTATATCCACGTGTCTCACTCAGCCTGCTCAGAAGGAACAGCAGAGGTAGAAGACAGAGATAGAGTATATCCACGTGTCTGATCTACACCCCACTCAGCCTGCTCAGAAGGAACAGCAGAGGTAGAAGACAGAGATAGAGTATATCCACGTGTCTTATCAGCCTGCTCAGAAGGAACAGCAGAGGTCGAAGACAGAGACAGAGTATATCCACGTGTCTCACTCAGACTGCTCAGAAGGAACAGCAGAAGTAGAAGACAGAGATAGAGTATATCCACGTGTCTGATCTACACCTCTCTCAGCCTGCTTATAAGGAACAGCAGAGGTAGAAGACAGATATAGAGTATATCCACGTGTCTCACTCAGCCTGCTCAGAAGGAACAGCAGAGGTAGAAGACAGAGATAGAGTATATCCACGTGTCTGATCTACACCTCACTCAGCTTGCTCAGAAGGAGCAGCATAGGTAGAAGACAGAGATATAGTATATCCACGTGTCTCACTCAGCCTGTTCAGAAGGAACAGCAGAGGTAGAAGACAGAGATAGAGTATATCGACGTGTCTGATCTACACCTCACTCAGCCTGTTCAGAAGGAACAGCAGAGGTAGAAGACAGATATAGAGTATATCCACTTGTCTCTCTCAGCCTGCTCAGAAGGAACAGCAGAGGTAGCAGACAGAGATAGTGTTTATCCACGTGTCTCACTCAGCCTGCTCAGAAGGAACAGCAGAGGTAGAAGACAGAGATAGAGTATATCCGCGTGTCTGATATACACCTCACTCAGCCTGCTCAGGAGGAGCAGCAGAGGTAGAAGACAGAGATAGAGTATATCCACGTGTCTGATCTACACCTCACTCAGCCTGCTCAGAAGGAACAGCAGAGGTAGAAGACAAAGATAGAGTATATCCACGTGTCTGATCTACACCTCACTCAGCCTGCTCATAAAGAACAGCAGAGGTAGAAGACAGAGATAGAGTATATCCACGTGTCTCACTCAGCCTGCTCAGAAGGAACAGCAGAGGTACAATACAGAGATATAATATATCCACGTGTCTGATCTACACCTCACTCAGCCTGCTCAGAAGGAACAGCAGAGGTAGAAGACAGAGATAGTGTTTATCCACGTGTCTCACTCAGCCTGCTCAGAAGGAACAGCAGAGGTAGAAGACAGAGATAGAGTATATCCACGTGTCTGATCTACACCTCACTCAGCCTGCTCAGAAGGAACAGCAGAGGTAGAAGACAAAGATAGAGTATATCCACGTGTCTCACTCAGCCTGTTCCGAAGGAACAGCAGAGGTAAAAGACAGAGATAGAGTATATCCACGTGTCTCACTCAGCCTGCTCAGAAGGAACAGCAGAGGTAGAAGACATAGATAGAGTGTATCCACGTGTCTGATCTACACCTCACTCAGCCTGCTCAGAAGGAACAGCAGAGGTAGAAGACAGAGATAGAGTATATCCACGTGTCTTATCAGCCTGCTCAGAAGGAACAGCAGAGGTAAAAGACAGAGATAGAGTATATCCACGTGTCTCACTCAGCCTGCTCAGAAGGAACAGCAGAGGTAGAAGACATAGATAGAGTGTATCCACGTGTCTGATCTACACCTCACTCAGCCTGCTCAGAAGGAACAGCAGAGGTAGAAGACAGAGATAGAGTATATCCACGTGTCTTATCAGCCTGCTCAGAAGGAACAGCAGAGGTACAAGACAGAGATAGAGTATATCCACGTGTCTTATCAGCCTGCTCAGAAGGAACAGCAGAGGTAGAAGACAGAGACAGAGTATATCCACGTGTCTCACTCAGCCTGCTCAGAAGGAACAGCAGAGGTAGAACACAGAGATAGAGTATATCCACGTGTCTGATTTACACTTCACTCAGCCTGTTCATAAGGAACAGCAGAGGTAGAAGACAGAGATATAGTATATCCACGTGTCTCACTCAGCCTGCTCAGAAGGAACAGCAGAAGTAGAAGACAGAGATAGAGTATATCCACGTGTCTGATTTACACTTCACTCAGCCTGTTCATAAGGAACAGCAGAGGTAGAAGACAGAGATATAGTATATCCACGTGTCTCACTCAGCCTGCTCAGAAGGAACAGCAGAAGTAGAAGACAGAGATAGAGTATATCCACGTGTCTGATCTACACCTCTCTCAGCCTGCTCAGAAGGAACAGCAGAGGTAGCAGACAGAGATAGTGTTTATCCACGTGTCTCACTCAGCCTGCTCAGAAGGAACAGCAGAGGTAGAAGACAGAGATAGAGTATATCCGCGTGTCTGATATACACCTCACTCAGCCTGCTCAGGAGGAGCAGCAGAGGTAGAAGACAGAGATAGAGTATACCCACGTGTCTGATCTACACCTCACTCAGCCTGCTCAGAAGGAACAGCAGAGGTAGAAGACAAAGATAGAGTATATCCACGTGTCTGATCTACACCTCACTCAGCCTGCTCATAAAGAACAGCAGAGGTAGAAGACAGAGATAGAGTATATCCACGTGTCTCACTCAGCCTGCTCAGAAGGAACAGCAGAGGTACAATACAGAGATAGAGTATATCCACGTGTCTGATCTACACCTCACTCAGCCTGCTCAGAAGGAACAGCAGAGGTAGAAGACAAAGATAGAGTATATCCACGTGTCTGATCTACACCTCACTCAGCCTGCTCAGAAGGAACAGCAGAGGTAGAAGACAAAGATAGAGTATATCCACGTGTCTCACTCAGCCTGTTCAGAAGGAACAGCAGAGGTAAAAGACAGAGATAGAGTATATCCACGTGTCTCACTCAGCCTGCTCAGAAGGAACAGCAGAGGTAGAAGACATAGATAGAGTGTATCCACGTGTCTGATCTACACCTCACTCAGCCTGCTCAGAAGGAACAGCAGAGGTAGAAGACAGAGATAGAGTATATCCACGTGTCTTATCAGCCTGCTCAGAAGGAACAGCAGAGGTAGAAGACAGAGATAGAGTATATCCACGTGTCTGATCTACACCTCACTCAGCCTGCTCACAAGGAACAGCAGAGGTAGAAGACAGAGAAAGAGTATATACACGTGTCTGATCTACACCTCACTCAGCCTGCTCAGAAGGAACAGCAGAGGTAGAACACAGAGATAGAGTATATCCACGTGTCTGATTTACACTTCACTCAGCCTGTTCATAAGGAACAGCAGAGGTAGAAGACAGAGATATAGTATATCCACGTGTCTCACTCAGCCTGCTCAGAAGGAACAGCAGAAGTAGAAGACAGAGATAGAGTATATCCACGTGTCTGATCTACACCTCTCTCAGCCTGCTCAGAAGGAACAGCAGAGGTAGCAGACAGAGATAGTGTTTATCCACGTGTCTCACTCAGCCTGCTCAGAAGGAACAGCAGAGGTAGAAGACAGAGATAGAGTATATCCGCGTGTCTGATATACACCTCACTCAGCCTGCTCAGGAGGAGCAGCAGAGGTAGAAGACAGAGATAGAGTATATCCACGTGTCTGATCTACACCTCACTCAGCCTGCTCAGAAGGAACAGCAGAGGTAGAAGACAAAGATAGAGTATATCCACGTGTCTGATCTACACCTCACTCAGCCTGCTCATAAAAAACAGCAGAGGTAGAAGACAGAGATAGAGTATATCCACGTGTCTCACTCAGCCTGCTCAGAAGGAACAGCAGAGGTACAATACAGAGATATAATATATCCACGTGTCTGATCTACACCTCACTCAGCCTGCTCAGAAGGAACAGCAGAGGTAGAAGACAGAGATAGTGTTTATCCACGTGTCTCACTCAGCCTGCTCAGAAGGAACAGCAGAGGTAGAAGACAGAGATAGAGTATATCCACGTGTCTGATCTACACCTCACTCAGCCTGCTCAGAAGGAACAGCAGAGGTAGAAGACAAAGATAGAGTATATCCACGTGTCTGATCTACACCTCATTCAGCCTGCTCAGAAGGAACAGCAGAGGTAGAAGACAAAGATAGAGTATATCCACGTGTCTCACTCAGCCTGTTCAGAAGGAACAGCAGAGGTAAAAGACAGAGATAGAGTATATCCACGTGTCTCACTCAGCCTGCTCAGAAGGAACAGCAGAGGTAGAAGACATAGATAGAGTGTATCCACGTGTCTGATCTACACCTCACTCAGCCTGCTCAGAAGGAACAGCAGAGGTAGAAGACAGAGATAGAGTATATCCACGTGTCTTATCAGCCTGCTCAGAAGGAACAGCAGAGGTAGAAGACAGAGATAGAGTATATCCACGTGTCTGATCTACACCTCACTCAGCCTGCTCACAAGGAACAGCAGAGGTAGAAGACAGAGATAGAGTATATCCACGTGTCTCACTCAGCCTGCTCAGAAGGAACAGCAGAGGTACAAGACAGAGATAGAGTATATCCACGTGTCTTATCAGCCTGCTCAGAAGGAACAGCAGAGGTAGAAGACAGAGACAGAGTATATCCACGTGTCTCACTCAGCCTGCTCAGAAGGAACAGCAGAGGTAGAACACAGAGATAGAGTATATCCACGTGTCTGATTTACACTTCACTCAGCCTGTTCATAAGGAACAGCAGAGGTAGAAGACAGAGATATAGTATATCCACGTGTCTCACTCAGCCTGCTCAGAAGGAACAGCAGAAGTAGAAGACAGAGATAGAGTATATCCACGTGTCTGATCTACACCTCTCTCAGCCTGCTTAGAAGGAACAGCAGAGGTAGAAGACAGCGATAGAGTATATCCACGTGTCTCACTCAGCCTGCTCAGAAGGAACAGCAGAGGTAGAAGACATAGATAGAGTATATCCACGTGTCTGATCTACACCTCACTCAGCTTGCTCAGAAGGAGCAGCAGAGGTAGAAGACAGAGATAGAGTATATCCACGTGTCTCACTCAGCCTGCTCAGAAGGAACAGCAGAGGTAGAAGACAGAGATAGAGTATATCCACGTGTCTGATATACACCTAACTCAGCCTGCTCAGAAGGAACAGCAGAGGTAGAAGACAGAGATAGAGTATATCCACGTGTCTCACTCAGCCTGCTCAGAAGGAACAGCAGAGGTAGAAGACAGAGATAGTGTTTATCCACGTGTCTCACTCAGCCTGCTCAGAAGGAACAGCAGAGGTAGAAGACAGAGATAGAGTATATCCACGTGTCTGATCTACACCTCACTCAGCCTGCTCAGAAGGAACAGCAGAGGTAGAAGACAAAGATAGAGTATATCCACGTGTCTGATCTACACCTCACTCAGCCTGCTCAGAAGGAACAGCAGAGGTAGAAGACAGAGATAGAGTATATCCACGTGTCTCACTCAGCCTGCTCAGAAGGAACAGCAGAGGTACAATACAGTTATATAGTATATCCACGTGTCTGATCTACACCTCACTCAGCCTGCTCAGAAGGAACAGCAGAGGTAGAAGACAGAAATAGAGTATATCCACGTGTCTCACTCAGCCTGTTCAGAAGGAACAGCAGAGGTAAAAGACAGAGATAGAGTATATCCACGTGTCTCACTCAGCCTGCTCAGAAGGAACAGCAGAGGTAGAAGACATAGATAGAGTGTATCCACGTGTCTGATCTACACCTCACTCAGCCTGCTCAGAAGGAACAGCAGAGGTAGAAGACAGAGATAGAGTATATCCACGTGTCTTATCAGCCTGCTCAGAAGGAACAGCAGAGGTAGAAGACAGAGATATAGTATATCCACGTGTCTGATCTACACCTCACTCAGCCTGCTCACAAGGAACAGCAGAGGTAGAAGACAGAGATAGAGTATATCCACGTGTCTCACTCAGCCTGTTCAGAAGGAACAGCAGAGGTACAAGACAGAGATAGAGTATATCCACGTGTCTTATCAGCCTGCTCAGAAGGAACAGCAGAGGTAGAAGACAGAGACAGAGTATATCCACGTGTCTCACTCAGCCTGCTCAGAAGGAACAGCAGAGGTAGAACACAGAGATAGAGTATATCCACGTGTCTGATTTACACTTCACTCAGCCTGTTCATAAGGAACAGCAGAGGTAGAAGACAGAGATATAGTATATCCACGTGTCTCACTCAGCCTGCTCAGAAGGAACAGCAGAAGTAGAAGACAGAGATAGAGTATATCCACGTGTCTGATCTACACCTCTCTCAGCCTGCTCAGAAGGAACAGCAGAGGTAGAAGACAGATATAGAGTATATCCACTTGTCTCTCTCAGCCTGCTCAGAAGGAACAGCAGAGGTAGCAGACAGAGATAGTGTTTATCCACGTGTCTCACTCAGCCTGCTCAGAAGGAACAGCAGAGGTAGAAGACAGAGATAGAGTATATCCGCGTGTCTGATATACACCTCACTCAGCCTGCTCAGGAGGAGCAGCAGAGGTAGAAGACAGAGATAGAGTATATCCACGTGTCTGATCTACACCTCACTCAGCCTGCTCAGAAGAAACAGCAGAGGTAGAAGACAAAGATAGAGTATATCCACGTGTCTGATCTACACCTCACTCAGCCTGCTCATAAAGAACAGCAGAGGTAGAAGACAGAGATAGAGTATATCCACGTGTCTCACTCAGCCTGCTCAGAAGGAACAGCAGAGGTACAATACAGAGATATAGTATATCCACGTGTCTGATCTACACCTCACTCAGCCTGCTCAGAAGGAACAGCAGAGGTAGAAGACAGAGATAGTGTTTATCCACGTGTCTCACTCAGCCTGCTCAGAAGGAACAGCAGAGGTAGAAGACAGAGATAGAGTATATCCACGTGTCTGATCTACACCTCACTCAGCCTGCTCAGAAGGAACAGCAGAGGTAGAAGACAAAGATAGAGTATATCCACGTGTCTGATCTACACCTCACTCAGCCTGCTCAGAAGGAACAGCAGAGGTAGAAGACAGAGATAGAGTATATCCACGTGTCTTATCAGCCTGCTCAGAAGGAACAGCAGAGGTAGAAGACAGAGACAGAGTATATCCACGTGTCTCACTCAGCCTGCTCAGAAGGAACAGCAGAGGTAGAACACAGAGATAGAGTATATCCACGTGTCTGATTTACACTTCACTCAGCCTGTTCATAAGGAACAGCAGAGGTAGAAGACAGAGATAGAGTATATCCACGTGTCTTATCAGCCTGCTCAGAAGGAACAGCAGAGGTAGAAGACAGAGATAGAGTATATCCACGTGTCTGATCTACACCTCACTCAGCCTGCTCACAAGGAACAGCAGAGGTAGAAGACAGAGAATCAGTATATACACGTGTCTGATCTACACCTCACTCAGCCTGCTCAGAAGGAACAGCAGAGGTAGAACACAGAGATAGAGTATATCCACGTGTCTGATTTACACTTCACTCAGCCTGTTCATAAGGAACAGCAGAGGTAGAAGACAGAGATATAGTATATCCACGTGTCTCACTCAGCCTGCTCAGAAGGAACAGCAGAAGTAGAAGACAGAGATAGAGTATATCCACGTGTCTGATCTACACCTCTCTCAGCCTGCTCAGAAGGAACAGCAGAGGTAGCAGACAGAGATAGTGTTTATCCACGTGTCTCACTCAGCCTGCTCAGAAGGAACAGCAGAGGTAGAAGACAGAGATAGAGTATATCCGCGTGTCTGATATACACCTCACTCAGCCTGCTCAGGAGGAGCAGCAGAGGTAGAAGACAGAGATAGAGTATATCCACGTGTCTGATCTACACCTCACTCAGCCTGCTCAGAAGGAACAGCAGAGGTAGAAGACAAAGATAGAGTATATCCACGTGTCTGATCTACACCTCACTCAGCCTGCTCATAAAAAACAGCAGAGGTAGAAGACAGAGATAGAGTATATCCACGTGTCTCACTCAGCCTGCTCAGAAGGAACCGCAGAGGTACAATACAGAGATATAATATATCCACGTGTCTGATCTACACCTCACTCAGCCTGCTCAGAAGGAACAGCAGAGGTAGAAGACAGAGATAGTGTTTATCCACGTGTCTCACTCAGCCTGCTCAGAAGGAACAGCAGAGGTAGAAGACAGAGATAGAGTATATCCACGTGTCTGATCTACACCTCACTCAGCCTGCTCAGAAGGAACAGCAGAGGTAGAAGACAAAGATAGAGTATATCCACGTGTCTGATCTACACCTCACTCAGCCTGCTCAGAAGGAACAGCAGAGGTAGAAGACAAAGATAGAGTATATCCACGTGTCTCACTCAGCCTGTTCAGAAGGAACAGCAGAGGTAAAAGACAGAGATAGAGTATATCCACGTGTCTCACTCAGCCTGCTCAGAAGGAACAGCAGAGGTAGAAGACATAGATAGAGTGTATCCACGTGTCTGATCTACACCTCACTCAGCCTGCTCAGAAGGAACAGCAGAGGTAGAAGACAGAGATAGAGTATATCCACGTGTCTTATCAGCCTGCTCAGAAGGAGCAGCAGAGGTAGAAGACAGAGATAGAGTATATCCACGTGTCTGATCTACACCTCACTCAGCCTGCTCACAAGGAACAGCAGAGGTAGAAGACAGAGATAGAGTATATCCACGTGTCTCACTCAGCCTGCTCAGAAGGAACAGCAGAGGTACAAGACAGAGATAGAGTATATCCACGTGTCTTATCAGCCTGCTCAGAAGGAACAGCAGAGGTAGAAGACAGAGACAGAGTATATCCACGTGTCTCACTCAGCCTGCTCAGAAGGAACAGCAGAGGTAGAACACAGAGATAGAGTATATCCACGTGTCTGATTTACACTTCACTCAGCCTGTTCATAAGGAACAGCAGAGGTAGAAGACAGAGATATAGTATATCCACGTGTCTCACTCAGCCTGCTCAGAAGGAACAGCAGAAGTAGAAGACAGAGATAGAGTATATCCACGTGTCTGATCTACACCTCTCTCAGCCTGCTTAGAAGGAACAGCAGAGGTAGAAGACAGAGATAGAGTATATCCACGTGTCTCACTCAGCCTGCTCAGAAGGAACAGCAGAGGTAGAAGACATAGATAGAGTATATCCACGTGTCTGATCTACACCTCACTCAGCTTGCTCAGAAGGAGCAGCAGAGGTAGAAGACAGAGTTAGAGTATATCCACGTGTCTCACTCAGCCTGCTCAGAAGGAACAGCAGAGGTAGAAGACAGAGATAGAGTATATCCACGTGTCTGATATACACCTAACTCAGCCTGCTCAGAAGGAACAGCAGAGGTAGAAGACAGAGATAGAGTATATCCACGTGTCTCACTCAGCCTGCTCAGAAGGAACAGCAGAGGTAGAAGACAGAGATAGTGTTTATCCACGTGTCTCACTCAGCCTGCTCAGAAGGAACAGCAGAGGTAGAAGACAGAGATAGAGTATATCCACGTGTCTGATCTACACCTCACTCAGCCTGCTCAGAAGGAACAGCAGAGGTAGAAGACAAAGATAGAGTATATCCACGTGTCTGATCTACACCTCACTCAGCCTGCTCAGAAGGAACAGCAGAGGTAGAAGACAGAGATAGAGTATATCCACGTGTCTCACTCAGCCTGCTCAGAAGGAACAGCAGAGGTACAATACAGTTATATAGTATATCCACGTGTCTGATCTACACCTCACTCAGCCTGCTCAGAAGGAACAGCAGAGGTAGAAGACAGAAATAGAGTATATCCACGTGTCTCACTCAGCCTGTTCAGAAGGAACAGCAGAGGTAAAAGACAGAGATAGAGTATATCCACGTGTCTCACTCAGCCTGCTCAGAAGGAACAGCAGAGGTAGAAGACATAGATAGAGTGTATCCACGTGTCTGATCTACACCTCACTCAGCCTGCTCAGAAGGAACAGCAGAGGTAGAAGACAGAGATAGAGTATATCCACGTGTCTTATCAGCCTGCTCAGAAGGAACAGCAGAGGTAGAAGACAGAGATATAGTATATCCACGTGTCTGATCTACACCTCACTCAGCCTGCTCACAAGGAACAGCAGAGGTAGAAGACAGAGATAGAGTATATCCACGTGTCTCACTCAGCCTGCTCAGAAGGAACAGCAGAGGTACAAGACAGAGATAGAGTATATCCACGTGTCTTATCAGCCTGCTCAGAAGGAACAGCAGAGGTAGAAGACAGAGACAGAGTATATCCACGTGTCTCACTCAGCCTGCTCAGAAGGAACAGCAGAGGTAGAACACAGAGATAGAGTATATCCACGTGTCTGATTTACACTTCACTCAGCCTGTTCATAAGGAACAGCAGAGGTAGAAGACAGAGATATAGTATATCCACGTGTCTCACTCAGCCTGCTCAGAAGGAACAGCAGAAGTAGAAGACAGAGATAGAGTATATCCACGTGTCTGATCTACACCTCTCTCAGCCTGCTCAGAAGGAACAGCAGAGGTAGAAGACAGATATAGAGTATATCCACTTGTCTCTCTCAGCCTGCTCAGAAGGAACAGCAGAGGTAGCAGACAGAGATAGTGTTTATCCACGTGTCTCACTCAGCCTGCTCAGAAGGAACAGCAGAGGTAGAAGACAGAGATAGAGTATATCCGCGTGTCTGATATACACCTCACTCAGCCTGCTCAGGAGGAGCAGCAGAGGTAGAAGACAGAGATAGAGTATATCCACGTGTCTGATCTACACCTCACTCAGCCTGCTCAGAAGGAACAGCAGAGGTAGAAGACAAAGATAGAGTATATCCACGTGTCTGATCTACACCTCACTCAGCCTGCTCATAAAGAACAGCAGAGGTAGAAGACAGAGATAGAGTATATCCACGTGTCTCACTCAGCCTGCTCAGAAGGAACAGCAGAGGTACAATACAGAGATATAGTATATCCACGTGTCTGATCTACACCTCACTCAGCCTGCTCAGAAGGAACAGCAGAGGTAGAAGACAGAGATAGTGTTTATCCACGTGTCTCACTCAGCCTGCTCAGAAGGAACAGCAGAGGTAGAAGACAGAGATAGAGTATATCCACGTGTCTGATCTACACCTCACTCAGCCTGCTCAGAAGGAACAGCAGAGGTAGAAGACAAAGATAGAGTATATCCACGTGTCTGATCTACACCTCACTCAGCCTGCTCAGAAGGAACAGCAGAGGTAGAAGACAGAGATAGAGTATATCCACGTGTCTTATCAGCCTGCTCAGAAGGAACAGCAGAGGTAGAAGACAGAGACAGAGTATATCCACGTGTCTCACTCAGCCTGCTCAGAAGGAACAGCAGAGGTAGAACACAGAGATAGAGTATATCCACGTGTCTGATTTACACTTCACTCAGCCTGTTCATAAGGAACATCAGAGGTAGAAGACAGAGATATAGTATATCCACGTGTCTCACTCAGCCTGCTCAGAAGGAACAGCAGAAGTAGAAGACAGAGATAGAGTATATCCACGTGTCTGATCTACACCTCTCTCAGCCTGCTTAGAAGGAACAGCAGAGGTAGAAGACAGAGATAGAGTATATCCACGTGTTTCACTCAGCCTGCTCAGAAGGAACAGCAGAGGTAGAAGACAGAGATAGAGTATATCCACGTGTCTGATCTACACCTCACTCAGCCTGCTCAGAAGGAACAGCAGAGGTAGAAGACAAAGATAGAGTATATCCACGTGTCTGATCTACACCTCACTTAGCCTGCTCAGAAGGAACAGCAGAGGTAGAAGACAGAGATAGAGTATATCCACGTGTCTCACTCAGCCTGCTCAGAAGGAACAGCAGAGGTACAATACAGTTATATAGTATATCCACGTGTCTGATCTACACCTCACTCAGCCTGCTCAGAAGGAACAGCAGAGGTAGAAGACAGAGATAGAGTATATCCACGTGTCTCACTCAGCCTGTTCAGAAGGAACAGCAGAGGTAAAAGACAGAGATAGAGTATATCCACGTGTCTCACTCAGCCTGCTCAGAAGGAACAGCAGAGGTAGAAGACATAGATAGAGTGTATCCACGTGTCTGATCTACACCTCACTCAGCCTGCTCAGAAGGAACAGCAGAGGTAGAAGACAGAGATAGAGTATATCCACGTGTCTTATCAGCCTGCTCAGAAGGAACAGCAGAGGTAGAAGACAGAGATAGAGTATATCCACGTGTCTGATTTACACTTCACTCAGCCTGTTCATAAGGAACAGCAGAGGTAGAAGACAGAGATATAGTATATCCACGTGTCTCACTCAGCCTGCTCAGATGGAACAGCAGAAGTAGAAGACAGAGATAGAGTATATCCACGTGTCTGATCTACACCTCTCTCAGCCTGCTTAGAAGGAACAGCAGAGGTAGAAGACAGAGATAGAGTATATCCACGTGTCTCACTCAGCCTGCTCAGAAGGAACAGCAGAGGTAGAAGACATAGATAGAGTATATCCACGTGTCTGATCTACACCTCACTCAGCTTGCTCAGAAGGAGCAGCAGAGGTAGAAGACAGAGATAGAGTATATCCACGTGTCTCACTCAGCCTGCTCAGAAGGAACAGCAGAGGTAGAAGACAGAGATAGAGTATATCCACGTGTCTGATATACACCTAACTCCGCCTGCTCAGAAGGAACAGCAGAGGTAGAAGACAGAGATAGAGTATATCCACGTGTCTCACTCAGCCTGCTCAGAAGGAACAGCAGAGGTAGAAGACAGAGATAGTGTTTATCCACGTGTTTCACTCAGCCTGCTCAGAAGGAACAGCAGAGGTAGAAGACAGAGATAGAGTATATCCACGTGTCTGATCTACACCTCACTCAGCCTGCTCAGAAGGAACAGCAGAGGTAGAAGACAAAGATAGAGTATATCCACGTGTCTGATCTACACCTCACTCAGCCTGCTCAGAAGGAACCGCAGAGGTAGAAGACAGAGATAGAGTATATCCACGTGTCTCACTCAGCCTGCTCAGAAGGAACAGCAGAGGTAGAACACAGAGATAGAGTATATCCACGTGTCTGATTTACACTTCACTCAGCCTGTTCATAAGGAACAGCAGAGGTAGAAGACAGAGATATAGTATATCCACGTGTCTCACTCAGCCTGCTCAGAAGGAACAGCAGAAGTAGAAGACAGAGATAGAGTATATCCACGTGTCTGATCTACACCTCTCTCAGCCTGCTCAGAAGGAACAGCAGAGGTAGAAGACAGATATAGAGTATATCCACTTGTCTCTCTCAGCCTGCTCAGAAGGAACAGCAGAGGTAGAAGACAGAGATAGAGTATATCCGCGTGTCTGATATACACCTCACTCAGCCTGCTCAGGAGGAGCAGCAGAGGTAGAAGACAGAGATAGAGTATATCCACGTGTCGGATCTACACCTCACTCAGCCTGCTCAGAAGGAACAGCAGAGGTAGAAGACAAAGATAGAGTATATCCACGTGTCTGATCTACACCTCACTCAGCCTGCTCATAAAGAACAGCAGAGGTAGAAGACAGAGATAGAGTATATCCACGTGTCTCACTCAGCCTGCTCAGAAGGAACAGCAGAGGTACAATACAGAGATATAGTATATCCACGTGTCTGATCTACACCTCACTCAGCCTGCTCAGAAGGAACAGCAGAGGTAGAAGACAGAGATAGTGTTTATCCACGTGTCTCACTCAGCCTGCTCAGAAGGAACAGCAGAGGTAGAAGACAGAGATAGAGTATATCCACGTGTCTGATCTACACCTCACTCAGCCTGCTCAGAAGGAACAGCAGAGGTAGAAGACAAAGATAGAGTATATCCACGTGTCTGATCTACACCTCACTCAGCCTGCTCAGAAGGAACAGCAGAGGTAGAAGACAGAGATAGAGTATATCCACGTGTCTTATCAGCCTGCTCAGAAGGAACAGCAGAGGTAGAAGACAGAGACAGAGTATATCCACGTGTCTCACTCAGCCTGCTCAGAAGGAACAGCAGAGGTAGAACACAGAGATAGAGTATATCCACGTGTCTGATTTACACTTCACTCAGCCTGTTCATAAGGAACAGCAGAGGTAGAAGACAGAGATATAGTATATCCACGTGTCTCACTCAGCCTGCTCAGAAGGAACAGCAGAAGTAGAAGACAGAGATAGAGTATATCCACGTGTCTGATCTACACCTCTCTCAGCCTGCTTAGAAGGAACAGCAGAGGTAGAAGACAGAGATAGAGTATATCCACGTGTCTCACTCAGCTGCTCAGAAGGAACAGCAGAGGTAGAAGACATAGATAGAGTATATCCACGTGTCTGATCTACACCTCACTCAGCTTGCTCAGAAGGAGCAGCAGAGGTAGAAGACAGAGATAGAGTATATCCACGTGTCTCACTCAGCCTGCTCAGAAGGAACAGCAGAGGTAGAAGACAGAGATAGAGTATATCCACGTGTCTGATATACACCTAACTCCGCCTGCTCAGAAGGAACAGCAGAGGTAGAAGACAGAGATAGAGTATATCCACGTGTCTCACTCAGCCTGCTCAGAAGGAACAGCAGAGGTAGAAGACAGAGATAGTGTTTATCCACGTGTTTCACTCAGCCTGCTCAGAAGGAACAGCAGAGGTAGAAGACAGAGATAGAGTATATCCACGTGTCTGATCTACACCTCACTCAGCCTGCTCAGAAGGAACAGCAGAGGTAGAAGACAAAGATAGAGTATATCCACGTGTCTGATCTACACCTCACTCAGCCTGCTCAGAAGGAACAGCAGAGGTAGAAGACAGAGATAGAGTATATCCACGTGTCTCACTCAGCCTGCTCAGAAGGAACAGCAGAGGTACAATACAGTTATATAGTATATCCACGTGTCTGATCTACACCTC
The DNA here is from genome assembly GCA_037893245.1 of Crossaster papposus. NCBI lineage: Eukaryota > Metazoa > Echinodermata > Asteroidea > Velatida > Solasteridae > Crossaster > Crossaster papposus. The sequence goes on from JBAIAA010000865.1 coordinate 713,337, forward strand.
ACTCAGCCTGCTCAGAAGGAACAGCAGAGGTAGAAGACAGAGATAGAGTATATCCACGTGTCTCACTCAGCCTGTTCAGAAGGAACAGCAGAGGTAAAAGACAGAGATAGAGTATATCCACGTGTCTCACTCAGCCTGATCAGAAGGAACAGCAGAGGTAGAAGACATAGATAGAGTGTATCCACGTGTCTGATCTACACCTCACTCAGCCTGCTCAGAAGGAACAGCAGAGGTAGAAGACAGAGATAGAGTATATCCACGTGTCTTATCAGCCTGCTCAGTAGGAACAGCAGAGGTAGAAGACAGAGATAGAGTATATCCACGTGTCTGATTTACACTTCACTCAGCCTGTTCATAAGGAACAGCAGAGGTAGAAGACAGAGATATAGTATATCCACGTGTCTCACTCAGCCTGCTCAGATGGAACAGCAGAAGTAGAAGACAGAGATAGAGTATATCCACGTGTCTGATCTACACCTCTCTCAGCCTGCTTAGAAGGAACAGCAGAGGTAGAAGACAGAGATAGAGTATATCCACGTGTCTCACTCAGCCTGCTCAGAAGGAACAGCAGAGGTAGAAGACATAGATAGAGTATATCCACGTGTCTGATCTACACCTCACTCAGCTTGCTCAGAAGGAGCAGCAGAGGTAGAAGACAGAGATAGAGTATATCCACGTGTCTCACTCAGCCTGCTCAGAAGGAACAGCAGAGGTAGAAGACAGAGATAGAGTATATCCACGTGTCTGATATACACCTAACTCCGCCTGCTCAGAAGGAACAGCAGAGGTAGAAGACAGAGATAGAGTATATCCACGTGTCTCACTCAGCCTGCTCAGAAGGAACAGCAGAGGTAGAAGACAGAGATAGTGTTTATCCACGTGTTTCACTCAGCCTGCTCAGAAGGAACAGCAGAGGTAGAAGACAGAGATAGAGTATATCCACGTGTCTGATCTACACCTCACTCAGCCTGCTCAGAAGGAACAGCAGAGGTAGAAGACAAAGATAGAGTATATCCACGTGTCTGATCTACACCTCACTCAGCCTGCTCAGAAGGAACAGCAGAGGTAGAAGACAGAGATAGAGTATATCCACGTGTCTCACTCAGCCTGCTCAGAAGGAACAGCAGAGGTACAATACAGTTATATAGTATATCCACGTGTCTGATCTACACCTCACTCAGCCTGCTCAGAAGGAACAGCAGAGGTAGAAGACAGAGATAGAGTATATCCACGTGTCTCACTCAGCCTGTTCAGAAGGAACAGCAGAGGTAAAAGACAGAGATAGAGTATATCCACGTGTCTCACTCAGCCTGCTCAGAAGGAACAGCAGAGGTAGAAGACATAGATAGAGTGTATCCACGTGTCTGATCTACACCTCACTCAGCCTGCTCAGAAGGAACAGCAGAGGTAGAAGACAGAGATAGAGTATATCCACGTGTCTTATCAGCCTGCTCAGAAGGAACAGCAGAGGTAGAAGACAGAGATAGAGTATATCCACGTGTCTGATCTACACCTCTCTCAGCCTGCTTAGAAGGAACAGCAGAGGTAGAAGACAGAGATAGAGTATATCCACGTGTCTCACTCAGCCTGCTCAGAAGGAACAGCAGAGGTAGAAGACAAAGATAGAGTATATCCACGTGTCTGATCTACACCTCACTCAGCCTGCTCAGAAGGAACAGCAGAGGTAGAAGACAGAGATAGAGTATATCCACGTGTCTCACTCAGCCTGCTCAGAAGGAACAGCAGAGGTACAATACAGTTATATAGTATATCCACGTGTCTGATCTACACCTCACTCAGCCTGCTCAGAAGGAACAGCAGAGGTAGAAGACAGAGATAGAGTATATCCACGTGTCTCACTCAGCCTGTTCAGAAGGAACAGCAGAGGTAAAAGACAGAGATAGAGTATATCCACGTGTCTCACTCAGCCTGCTCAGAAGGAACAGCAGAGGTAGAAGACATAGATAGAGTGTATCCACGTGTCTGATCTACACCTCACTCAGCCTGCTCAGAAGGAACAGCAGAGGTAGAAGACAGAGATAGAGTATATCCACGTGTCTTATCAGCCTGCTCAGAAGGAACAGCAGAGGTAGAAGACAGAGATAGAGTATATCCACGTGTCTGATTTACACTTCACTCAGCCTGTTCATAAGGAACAGCAGAGGTAGAAGACAGAGATATAGTATATCCACGTGTCTCACTCAGCCTGCTCAGATGGAACAGCAGAAGTAGAAGACAGAGATAGAGTATATCCACGTGTCTGATCTACACGTCTCTCAGCCTGCTTAGAAGGAACAGCAGAGGTAGAAGACAGAGATAGAGTATATCCACGTGTCTCACTCAGCCTGCTCAGAAGGAACAGCAGAGGTAGAAGACATAGATAGAGTATATCCACGTGTCTGATCTACACCTCACTCAGCTTGCTCAGAAGGAGCAGCAGAGGTAGAAGACAGAGATAGAGTATATCCACGTGTCTCACTCAGCCTGCTCAGAAGGAACAGCAGAGGTAGAAGACAGAGATAGAGTATATCCACGTGTCTCACTCAGCCTGCTCAGAAGGAACAGCAGAGGTAGAAGACAGAGATAGTGTTTATCCACGTGTTTCACTCAGCCTGCTCAGAAGGAACAGCAGAGGTAGAAGACAGAGATAGAGTATATCCACGTGTCTGATCTACACCTCACTCAGCCTGCTCAGAAGGAACAGCAGAGGTAGAAGACAAAGATAGAGTATATCCACGTGTCTGATCTACACCTCACTCAGCCTGCTCAGAAGGAACAGCAGAGGTAGAAGACAGAGATAGAGTATATCCACGTGTCTCACTCAGCCTGCTCAGAAGGAACAGCAGAGGTACAATACAGTTATATAGTATATCCACGTGTCTGATCTACACCTCACTCAGCCTGCTCAGAAGGAACAGCAGAGGTAGAAGACAGAGATAGAGTATATCCACGTGTCTCACTCAGCCTGTTCAGAAGGAACAGCAGAGGTAAAAGACAGAGATAGAGTATATCCACGTGTCTCACTCAGCCTGCTCAGAAGGAACAGCAGAGGTAGAAGACATAGATAGAGTGTATCCACGTGTCTGATCTACACCTCACTCAGCCTGCTCAGAAGGAACAGCAGAGGTAGAAGACAGAGATAGAGTATATCCACGTGTCTTATCAGCCTGCTCAGAAGGAACAGCAGAGGTAGAAGACAGAGATAGAGTATATCCACGTGTCTGATCTACACCTCTCTCAGCCTGCTTAGAAGGAACAGCAGAGGTAGAAGACAGAGATAGAGTATATCCACGTGTCTCACTCAGCCTGCTCAGAAGGAACAGCAGAGGTAGAAGACATAGATAGAGTATATCCACGTGTCTGATCTACACCTCACTCAGCCTGCTCAGAAGGAACAGCAGAGGTAGAAGACAGAGATAGAGTATATCCACGTGTCTCACTCAGCCTGCTCAGAAGGAACAGCAGAGGTACAATACAGTTATATAGTATATCCACGTGTCTGATCTACACCTCACTCAGCCTGCTCAGAAGGAACAGCAGAGGTAGAAGACAGAGATAGAGTATATCCACGTGTCTCACTCAGCCTGTTCAGAAGGAACAGCAGAGGTAAAAAACAGAGATAGAGTATATCCACGTGTCTCACTCAGCCTGCTCAGAAGGAACAGCAGAGGTAGAAGACATAGATAGAGTGTATCCACGTGTCTGATCTACACCTCACTCAGCCTGCTCAGAAGGAACAGCAGAGGTAGAAGACAGAGATAGAGTATATCCACGTGTCTTATCAGCCTGCTCAGAAGGAACAGCAGAGGTAGAAGACAGAGATAGAGTATATCCACGTGTCTGATCTACACCTCTCTCAGCCTGCTTAGAAGGAACAGCAGAGGTAGAAGACAGAGATAGAGTATATCCACGTGTCTCACTCAGCCTGCTCAGAAGGAACAGCAGAGGTAGAAGACATAGATAGAGTATATCCACGTGTCTGATCTACACCTCACTCAGCTTGCTCAGAAGGAGCAGCAGAGGTAGAAGACAGAGATAGAGTATATCCACGTGTCTCACTCAGCCTGCTCAGAAGGAACAGCAGAGGTAGAAGACAGAGATAGAGTATATCCACGTGTCTGATATACACCTAACTCCGCCTGCTCAGAAGGAACAGCAGAGGTAGAAGACAGAGATAGAGTATATCCACGTGTCTCACTCAGCCTGCTCAGAAGGAACAGCAGAGGTAAACGACAGAGATAGAGTATATCCACGTGTCTCACTCAGCCTGCTCAGAAGGAACAGCAGAGGTAGAAGACATAGATAGAGTGTATCCACGTGTCTGATCTACACCTCACTCAGCCTGCTCAGAAGGAACAGCAGAGGTAGAAGACAGAGATAGAGTATATCCACGTGTCTTATCAGCCTGCTCAGAAGGAACAGCAGAGGTAGAAGACAGAGATAGAGTATATCCACGTGTCTGATCTACACCTCACTCAGCCTGCTCACAAGGAACAGCAGAGGTAGAAGACAGAGATAGAGTATATCCACGTGTCTCACTCAGCCTGCTCAGAAGGAACAGCAGAGGTACAAGACAGAGATAGAGTATATCCACGTGTCTTATCAGCCTGCTCAGAAGGAACAGCAGAGGTAGAAGACAGAGACAGAGTATATCCACGTGTCTCACTCAGCCTGCTCAGAAGGAACAGCAGAGGTAGAACACAGAGATAGAGTATATCCACGTGTCTGATTTACACTTCACTCAGCCTGTTCATAAGGAACAGCAGAGGTAGAAGACAGAGATATAGTATATCCACGTGTCTCACTCAGCCTGCTCAGAAGGAACAGCAGAAGTAGAAGACAGAGATAGAGTATATCCACGTGTCTGATCTACACCTCTCTCAGCCTGCTCAGAAGGAACAGCAGAGGTAGAAGACAGATATAGAGTATATCCACTTGTATCTCTCAGCCTGCTCAGAAGGAACAGCAGAGGTAGCAGACAGAGATAGTGTTTATCCACGTGTCTCACTCAGCCTGCTCAGAAGGAACAGCAGAGGTAGAAGACAGAGATAGAGTATATCCGCGTGTCTGATATACACCTCACTCAGCCTGCTCAGGAGGAGCAGCAGAGGTAGAAGACAGAGATAGAGTATATCCACGTGTCTGATCTACACCTCACTCAGCCTGCTCAGAAGGAACAGCAGAGGTAGAAGACAAAGATAGAGTATATCCACGTGTCTGATCTACACCTCACTCAGCCTGCTCATAAAGAACAGCAGAGGTAGAAGACAGAGATAAAGTATATCCACGTGTCTCACTCAGCCTGCTCAGAAGGAACAGCAGAGGTACAATACAGAGATATAGTATATCCACGTTTCTCACTCAGCCTGCTCAGAAGGAACAGCAGAGGTAGAAGACAGAGATAGAGTATATCCACGTGTCTGATCTACACCTCACTCAGCCTGCTCAGAAGGAACAGCAGAGGTAGAAGACAAAGATAAAGTATATCCACGTGTCTGATCTACACCTCACTCAGCCTGCTCAGAAGGAACAGCAGAGGTAGAAGACAGAGATAGAGTATATCCACGTGTCTCACTCAGCCTGCTCAGAAGGAACAGCAGAGGTACAATACAGTTATATAGTATATCCACGTGTCTGATCTACACCTCACTCAGCCTGCTCAGAAGGAACAGCAGAGGTAGAAGACAGAGATAGAGTATATCCACGTGTCTCACTCAGCCTGTTCAGAAGGAACAGCAGAGGTAAAAGACAGAGATAGAGTATATCCACGTGTCTCACTCAGCCTGCTCAGAAGGAACAGCAGAGGTAGAAGACATAGATAGAGTGTATCCACGTGTCTGATCTACACCTCACTCAGCCTGCTCAGAAGGAACAGCAGAGGTAGAAGACAGAGATAGAGTATATCCACGTGTCTTATCAGCCTGCTCAGAAGGAACAGCAGAGGTAGAAGACAGAGATAGAGTATATCCACGTGTCTGATCTACACCTCACTCAGCCTGCTCACAAGGAACAGCAGAGGTAGAAGACAGAGATAGAGTATATCCACGTGTCTCACTCAGCCTGCTCAGAAGGAACAGCAGAGGTACAAGACAGAGATAGAGTATATCCACGTGTCTTATCAGCCTGCTCAGAAGGAACAGCAGAGGTAGAAGACAGAGACAGAGTATATCCACGTGTCTCACTCAGCCTGCTCAGAAGGAACAGCAGAGGTAGAACACAGAGATAGAGTATATCCACGTGTCTGATTTACACTTCACTCAGCCTGTTCATAAGGAACAGCAGAGGTAGAAGACAGAGATATAGTATATCCACGTGTCTCACTCAGCCTGCTCAGAAGGAACAGCAGAAGTAGAAGACAGAGATAGAGTATATCCACGTGTCTGATCTACACCTCTCTCAGACTGCTCAGAAGGAACAGCAGAGGTAGAAGACAGATATAGAGTATATCCACTTGTCTCTCTCAGCCTGCTCAGAAGGAACAGCAGAGGTAGCAGACAGAGATAGTGTTTATCCACGTGTCTCACTCAGCCTGCTCAGAAGGAACAGCAGAGGTAGAAGACAGAGATAGAGTATATCCGCGTGTCTGATATACACCTCACTCAGCCTGCTCAGGAGGAGCAGCAGAGGTAGAAGACAGAGATAGAGTATATCCACGTGTCTGATCTACACCTCACTCAGCCTGCTCAGAAGGAACAGCAGAGGTAGAAGACAAAGATAGAGTATATCCACGTGTCTGATCTACACCTCACTCAGCCTGCTCATAAAGAACAGCAGAGGTAGAAGACAGAGATAGAGTATATCCACGTGTCTCACTCAGCCTGCTCAGAAGGAACAGCAGAGGTACAATACAGAGATATAGTATATCCACGTGTCTGATCTACACCTCACTCAGCCTGCTCAGAAGGAACAGCAGAGGTAGAAGACAGAGATAGTGTTTATCCACGTGTCTCACTCAGCCTGCTCAGAAGGAACAGCAGAGGTAGAAGACAGAGATAGAGTATATCCACGTGTCTGATCTACACCTCACTCAGCCTGCTCAGAAGGAACAGCAGAGGTAGAAGACAAAGATAGATTATATCCACGTGTCTGATCTACACCTCACTCAGCCTGCTCAGAAGGAACAGCAGAGGTAGAAGACAGAGATAGAGTATATCCACGTGTCTCACTCAGCCTGTTCAGAAGGAACAGCAGAGGTAAAACACAGAGATAGAGTATATCCACGTGTCTCACTCAGCCTGCTCAGAAGGAACAGCAGAGGTAGAAGACAGAGATAGAGTATATCCACGTGTCTTATCAGCCTGCTCAGAAGGAACAGCAGAGGTAGAAGACAGAGATAGAGTATATCCACGTGTCTGATCTACACCTCACTCAGCCTGCTCACAAGGAACAGCAGAGGTAGAAGACAGAGATAGAGTATATCCACGTGTCTCACTCAGCCTGCTCAGAAGGAACAGCAGAGGTAGAATACAGAGATAGAGTATATCCACGTGTCTGATCTACACCTCACTCAGCCTGCTCAGAAGGAACAGCAGAGGTAGAAGACAGAGATAGAGTATATCCACGTGTCTTATCAGCCTGCTCAGAAGGAACAGCAGAGGTAGAAGACAGAGACAGAGTATTTCCACGTGTCTCACTCAGCCTGCTCAGAAGGAACAGCAGAGGTAGAACACAGAGATAGAGTATATCCACGTGTCTGATTTACACTTCACTCAGCCTGTTCATAAGGAACAGCAGAGGTAGAAGACAGAGATATAGTATATCCACGTGTCTCACTCAGCCTGCTCAGAAGGAACAGCAGAAGTAGAAGACAGAGATAGAGTATATCCACGTGTCTGATCTACACCTCTCTCAGCCTGCTTAGAAGGAACAGCAGAGGTAGAAGACAGAGATAGAGTATATCCACGTGTCTCACTCAGCCTGCTCAGAAGGAACAGCAGAGGTAGAAGACATAGATAGAGTATATCCACGTGTCTGATCTACACCTCACTCAGCTTGCTCAGAAGGAGCAGCAGAGGTAGAAGACAGAGATAGAGTATATCCACGTGTCTCACTCAGCCTGCTCAGAAGGAACAGCAGAGGTAGAAGACAGAGATAGAGTATATCCACGTGTCTGATATACACCTAACTCAGCCTGCTCAGAAGGAACAGCAGAGGTAGAAGACAGAGATAGAGTATATCCACGTGTCTCACTCAGCCTGCTCAGAAGGAACAGCAGAGGTAGAAGACAGAGATAGTGTTTATCCACGTGTCTCACTCAGCCTGCTCAGAAGGAACAGCAGAGGTAGAAGACAGAGATAGAGTATATCCACGTGTCTGATCTACACCTCACTCAGCCTGCTCAGAAGGAACAGCAGAGGTAGAAGACAAAGATAGAGTATATCCACGTGTCTGATCTACACCTCACTCAGCCTGCTCAGAAGGAACAGCAGAGGTAGAAGACAGAGATAGAGTATATCCACGTGTCTCACTCAGCCTGCTCAGAAGGAACAGCAGAGGTACAATACAGTTATATAGTATATCCACGTGTCTGATCTACACCTCACTCAGCCTGCTCAGAAGGATCAGCAGAGGTAGAAGACAGAGATAGAGTATATCCACGTGTCTCACTCAGCCTGTTCAGAAGGAACAGCAGAGGTAAAAGACAGAGATAGAGTATATCCACGTGTCTCACTCAGCCTGCTCAGAAGGAACCGCAGAGGTAGAAGACATAGATAGAGTGTATCCACGTGTCTGATCTACACCTCACTCAGCCTGCTCAGAAGGAACAGCAGAGGTAGAAGACAGAGATAGAGTATATCCACGTGTCTTATCAGCCTGCTCAGAAGGAACAGCAGAGGTAGAAGACAGAGATAGAGTATATCCACGTGTCTTATCAGCCTGCTCAGAAGGAACAGCAGAGGTAGAAGACAGAGATAGAGTATATCCACGTGTCTAATCTACACCCCACTCAGCCTGCTCAGAAGGAACAGCAGAGGTAGAAGACAAAGATTGAGTATATCCACGTGTCTCACTCAGTCTGCTCAGAAGGAACAGCAGAGGTAGAAGACAGAGACAGAGTATATCCACGTGTCTCACTCAGCCTGCTCAGAAGGAACAGAAGAAGTAGAAGACAGATATAGAGTATATCCACGTGTCTGATCTACACCTCTCTCAGCCTGCTTAGAAGGAACAGCAGAGGTAGAAGACAGAGATAGAGTATATCCACGTGTCTCACTCAGCCTGCTCAGAAGGAACAGCAGAGGTAGAAGACAGAGATAGAGTATATCCACGTGTCTGATCTACACCTCACTCAGCTTGCTCAGAAGGAGCAGCAGAGGTAGAAGACAGAGATAGAGTATATCCACGTGTCTCACTCAGCCTGCTCAGAAGGAACAGCAGAGATAGAAGACAGAGATAGAGTATATCCACGTGTCTGATCTACACCTCACTCAGCCTGCTCAGAAGGAACAGCAGATAGAGAACAGAGATAGAGTATATCCACGTGTCTTATCAGCCTGCTCAGAAGGAACAGCAGAGGTAGAAGACAGAGATAGAGTATATCCACGTGTCTGATTTACACCTCACTCAGCCTGCTCAGAAGGAACAACAGAGGTAGAAGACAGTGATAGAGTATATCCACGTGTCTCACTCAGCCTGCTCAGAAGGAACAGCATAGGTAGAAGACAGAGATAGAGTATATCCACGTGTCTGATCTACACCCCACTCAGCCTGCTCAGAAGGAACAGCAGAGGTAGAAGACAGAGATAGAGTATATCCACGTGTCTTATCAGCCTGCTCAGAAGGAACAGCAGAGGTAGAAGACAGAGATAGAGTATATCCACGTGTCTTATCAGCCTGCTCAGAAGGAACAGCAGAGGTAGAAGACAGAGATAGAGTATATCCACGTGTCTGATCTACACCTCACTCAGCCTGCTCACATCGAACAGCAGAGGTAGAAGACAAAGATAGAGTATATCCACGTGTCTCACTCAGCCTGCTCAGAAGGAACAGCAGAGGTAGAAGATAGAGATAGAGTATATCCACGTGTCTGATCTACACCTCAATCAGCCTGCTCAGAAGGAACAGCAGAGGTAGAAGACAGAGATAGAGTATATCCACGTGTCTTATCAGCCTGCTCAGAAGGAACAGCAGAGGTAAAATACATAGATAGAGTATATCCACGTGTCTGATCTACACCTCACTCAGCCTGATCAGAAGGAACAGCAGAGGTAGAAGACAAAGATAGAGTATATCCACGTGTCTCACTCAGCCTGCTCAGAATGAACAGCAGAGGTAGAAGATAGAGATAGAGTATATCCACGTGTCTGATCTACACCTCACTCAGCCTGATGAGAAAGAACAGCAGAGGTAGAAGACAGAGATAGAGTATATCCACGTGTCTGATCTACACCTCACTCAGCCTGCTCAGAAGGAACAGCAGAGGTAGAAGACAGATATAGAGTATATCCACTTGTCTCTCTCAGCCTGTTCAGAAGGAACAGCAGAGGTAGCAGACAGAGATAGTGTTTATCCACGTGTCTCACTCAGCCTGCTCAGAAGGAACAGCAAAGGTAGACGACAGAGATAGAGTATATCCAAGTGTCTCACTCAGCCTGCTCAGAAGGAACAGCAGAGATAGAAGACAGATATAGAGTATATCCACGTGTCTGATCTACACCTCACTCAGCCTGTTCATAAGGAACAGCAGAAGTAGAAGACAGAGATAGAGTATATCCACGTGTCTCACTCAGCCTGCTCAGAAGGAACAGCAGAGGTACAAGACAGAGATAGAGTGTATCCACGTGTCTGATCTACACCTCACTCAGCCTGCTCAGAAGGAACAGCAGAGGTAGAAGACAGAGATAGAGTATATTCACGTGTCTGATCTACACCCCACTCAGCCTGCTCAGAAGGAACAGCAGAGGTAGAAGACAGAGATAGAGTATATCCACGTGTCTTATCAGCCTGCTCAGAAGGAACAGCAGAGGTAGAAGACACAGAGAGAGTATATCCACGTGTCTGATCTACACCTCACTCAGCCTGCTCACAAGGAACAGCAGAGGTAGAATACAGAGATAGATTATATCCACGTGTCTCACTCAGCCAGATCAGAAGGAACAGCAGAGGTAGAAGATAGAGATAGAGTATATCCACGTGTCTGATCTACACCTCACTCAGCCTGCTCAGAAGGAACAGCAGAGGTAGAAGACAGAGATAGAGTATATCCACGTGTCTGATCGACACCTCACTCAGCCTGCTCAGAAGGAACAGCAGAGGTAGAAGACAAAGAAAGAGTATATCCAAGTGTCTCACTCAGCCTGTTCAGAAGGAACAGCAGAGGTAGAAGACAGAGATAGAGTATATCCACGTGTCTCACTCAGCCTGCTCAGAAGGAACAGCAGAGGTAGAATACATAGATAGAGTGTATCCACGTGTCTGATCTACACCTCACTCAGCCTGCTCAGAAGGAACAGCAGAGGTAGAAGACAGAGATAGAGTATATCCACGTGTCTTATCAGCCTGCTCAGAAGGAACAGCAGAGGTAGAAGACAGAGATAGAGTATATCCACGTGTCTTATCAGCCTGCTCAGAAGGAACAGCAGAGGTAGAAGACAGAGATAGAGTATATCCACGTGTCTGATCTACACCTCACTCAGCCTGCTCAGAAGGAACAGCAGAGGTAGAAGACAGAGATAGAGTATATCCACGTGTCTGATCGACACCTCACTCAGCCTGCTCAGACGGAACAGCAAAGGTAGACGACAGAGATAGAGTATATCCACGTGTCTTATCAGCCTGCTCAGAAGGAACAGCAGAGGTAGAAGACAGAGATAGAGTATATCCACGTGTCTTATCAGCCTGCTCAGAAGGAACAGCAGAGGTAGAAGACAGAGATAGAGTATATCCACGTGTCTGATCTACACCTCACTCAGCCTGCTCAGAAGGAACAGCAGAGGTAGAAGACAGAGATAGAGTATATCCACGTGTCTGATCGACACCTCACTCAGCCTGCTCAGAAAGAACAGCAAAGGTAGACGACAGAGATAGAGTATATCCAAGTGTCTCACTCAGCCTGCTCAGAAGGAACAGCAGAGGTAGAAGACAGATATAGAGTATATCCACGTGTCTGATCTACACCTCACTCAGCCTGTTCATAAGGAACAGCAGAAGTAGAAGACAGAGATTGAGTATATCCACGTGTCTCACTCAGCCTGCTCAGAAGGAACAGCAGAGGTACAAGACAGAGATAGAGTATATCCACGTGTCTGATTTACACCTCACTCAGCCTGCTCAGAAGGAACAACAGAGGTAGAAGACAGTGATAGAGTATATCCACGTGTCTCACTCAGCCTGCTCAGAAGGAACAGCAGAGGTAGAAGACAGAGATAGAGTATATCCACGTGTCTGATCTACACCCCACTCAGCCTGCTCAGAAGGAACAGCAGAGGTAGAAGACAGAGATAGAGTATATCCACGTGTCTTATCAGCCTGCTCAGAAGGAACAGCAGAGGTAGAAGACAGAGATAGAGTATATCCACGTGTCTCACTCAGCCTGCTCAGAAGGAACAGCAGAGGTAGAAGACATAGATAGAGTATATCCACGTGTCTGATCTACACCTCACTCAGCTTGCTCAGAAGGAGCAGCAGAGGTAGAAGACAGAGATAGAGTATATCCACGTGTCTCACTCAGCCTGCTCAGAAGGAACAGCAGAGGTAGAAGACAGAGATAGAGTATATCCACGTGTCTGATATACACCTAACTCAGCCTGCTCAGAAGGAACAGCAGAGGTAGAAGACAGAGATAGAGTATATCCACGTGTCTCACTCAGCCTGCTCAGAAGGAACAGCAGAGGTAGAAGACAGAGATAGTGTTTATCCACGTGTCTCACTCAGCCTGCTCAGAAGGAACAGCAGAGGTAGAAGACAGAGATAGAGTATATCCACGTGTCTGATCTACACCTCACTCAGCCTGCTCAGAAGGAACAGCAGAGGTAGAAGACAAAGATAGAGTATATCCACGTGTCTGATCTACACCTCACTCAGCCTGCTCAGAAGGAACAGCAGAGGTAGAAGACAGAGATAGAGTATATCCACGTGTCTCACTCAGCCTGCTCAGAAGGAACAGCAGAGGTACAATACAGTTATATAGTATATCCACGTGTCTGATCTACACCTCACTCAGCCTGCTCAGAAGGATCAGCAGAGGTAGAAGACAGAGATAGAGTATATCCACGTGTCTCACTCAGCCTGTTCAGAAGGAACAGCAGAGGTAAAAGACAGAGATAGAGTATATCCACGTGTCTCACTCAGCCTGCTCAGAAGGAACCGCAGAGGTAGAAGACATAGATAGAGTGTATCCACGTGTCTGATCTACACCTCACTCAGCCTGCTCAGAAGGAACAGCAGAGGTAGAAGACAGAGATAGAGTATATCCACGTGTCTTATCAGCCTGCTCAGAAGGAACAGCAGAGGTAGAAGACAGAGATAGAGTATATCCACGTGTCTTATCAGCCTGCTCAGAAGGAACAGCAGAGGTAGAAGACAGAGATAGAGTATATCCACGTGTCTAATCTACACCTCACTCAGCCTGCTCAGAAGGAACAGCAGAGGTAGAAGACAAAGATTGAGTATATCCACGTGTCTCACTCAGTCTGCTCAGAAGGAACAGCAGAGGTAGAAGACAGAGACAGAGTATATCCACGTGTCTCACTCAGCCTGCTCAGAAGGAACAGAAGAAGTAGAAGACAGATATAGAGTATATCCACGTGTCTGATCTACACCTCTCTCAGCCTGCTTAGAAGGAACAGCAGAGGTAGAAGACAGAGATAGAGTATATCCACGTGTCTCACTCAGCCTGCTCAGAAGGAACAGCAGAGGTAGAAGACAGAGATAGAGTATATCCACGTGTCTGATCTACACCTCACTCAGCTTGCTCAGAAGGAGCAGCAGAGGTAGAAGACAGAGATAGAGTATATCCACGTGTCTCACTCAGCCTGCTCAGAAGGAACAGCAGAGATAGAAGACAGAGATAGAGTATATCCACGTGTCTGATCTACACCTCACTCAGCCTGCTCAGAAGGAACAGCAGATAGAGAACAGAGATAGAGTATATCCACGTGTCTTATCAGCCTGCTCAGAAGGAACAGCAGAGGTAGAAGACAGAGATAGAGTATATCCACGTGTCTGATTTACACCTCACTCAGCCTGCTCAGAAGGAACAACAGAGGTAGAAGACAGTGATAGAGTATATCCACGTGTCTCACTCAGCCTGCTCAGAAGGAACAGCATAGGTAGAAGACAGAGATAGAGTATATCCACGTGTCTGATCTACACCCCACTCAGCCTGCTCAGAAGGAACAGCAGAGGTAGAAGACAGAGATAGAGTATATCCACGTGTCTTATCAGCCTGCTCAGAAGGAACAGCAGAGGTAGAAGACAGAGATAGAGTATATCCACGTGTCTTATCAGCCTGCTCAGAAGGAACAGCAGAGGTAGAAGACAGAGATAGAGTATATCCACGTGTCTGATCTACACCTCACTCAGCCTGCTCACATCGAACAGCAGAGGTAGAAGACAAAGATAGAGTATATCCACGTGTCTCACTCAGCCTGCTCAGAAGGAACAGCAGAGGTAGAAGATAGAGATAGAGTATATCCACGTGTCTGATCTACACCTCAATCAGCCTGCTCAGAAGGAACAGCAGAGGTAGAAGACAGAGATAGAGTATATCCACGTGTCTTATCAGCCTGCTCAGAAGGAACAGCAGAGGTAAAATACATAGATAGAGTATATCCACGTGTCTGATCTACACCTCACTCAGCCTGATCAGAAGGAACAGCAGAGGTAGAAGACAAAGATAGAGTATATCCACGTGTCTCACTCAGCCTGCTCAGAATGAACAGCAGAGGTAGAAGATAGAGATAGAGTATATCCACGTGTCTGATCTACACCTCACTCAGCCTGATGAGAAAGAACAGCAGAGGTAGAAGACAGAGATAGAGTATATCCACGTGTCTGATCTACACCTCACTCAGCCTGCTCAGAAGGAACAGCAGAGGTAGAAGACAGATATAGAGTATATCCACTTGTCTCTCTCAGCCTGTTCAGAAGGAACAGCAGAGGTAGCAGACAGAGATAGTGTTTATCCACGTGTCTCACTCAGCCTGCTCAGAAGGAACAGCAAAGGTAGACGACAGAGATAGAGTATATCCAAGTGTCTCACTCAGCCTGCTCAGAAGGAACAGCAGAGATAGAAGACAGATATAGAGTATATCCACGTGTCTGATCTACACCTCACTCAGCCTGTTCATAAGGAACAGCAGAAGTAGAAGACAGAGATAGAGTATATCCACGTGTCTCACTCAGCCTGCTCAGAAGGAACAGCAGAGGTACAAGACAGAGATAGAGTGTATCCACGTGTCTGATCTACACCTCACTCAGCCTGCTCAGAAGGAACAGCAGAGGTAGAAGACAGAGATAGAGTATATTCACGTGTCTGATCTACACCCCACTCAGCCTGCTCAGAAGGAACAGCAGAGGTAGAAGACAGAGATAGAGTATATCCACGTGTCTTATCAGCCTGCTCAGAAGGAACAGCAGAGGTAGAAGACACAGAGAGAGTATATCCACGTGTCTGATCTACACCTCACTCAGCCTGCTCACAAGGAACAGCAGAGGTAGAATACAGAGATAGATTATATCCACGTGTCTCACTCAGCCTGATCAGAAGGAACAGCAGAGGTAGAAGATAGAGATAGAGTATATCCACGTGTCTGATCTACACCTCACTCAGCCTGCTCAGAAGGAACAGCAGAGGTAGAAGACAGAGATAGAGTATATCCACGTGTCTGATCGACACCTCACTCAGCCTGCTCAGAAGGAACAGCAGAGGTAGAAGACAAAGAAAGAGTATATCCAAGTGTCTTACTCAGCCTGTTCAGAAGGAACAGCAGAGGTAGAAGACAGAGATAGAGTATATCCACGTGTCTCACTCAGCCTGCTCAGAAGGAACAGCAGAGGTAGAATACATAGATAGAGTGTATCCACGTGTCTGATCTACACCTCACTCAGCCTGCTCAGAAGGAACAGCAGAGGTAGAAGACAGAGATAGAGTATATCCACGTGTCTTATCAGCCTGCTCAGAAGGAACAGCAGAGGTAGAAGACAGAGATAGAGTATATCCACGTGTCTTATCAGCCTGCTCAGAAGGAACAGCAGAGGTAGAAGACAGAGATAGAGTATATCCACGTGTCTGATCTACACCTCACTCAGCCTGCTCAGAAGGAACAGCAGAGGTAGAAGACAGAGATAGAGTATATCCACGTGTCTGATCGACACCTCACTCAGCCTGCTCAGACGGAACAGCAAAGGTAGACGACAGAGATAGAGTATATCCACGTGTCTTATCAGCCTGCTCAGAAGGAACAGCAGAGGTAGAAGACAGAGATAGAGTATATCCACGTGTCTTATCAGCCTGCTCAGAAGGAACAGCAGAGGTAGAAGACAGAGATAGAGTATATCCACGTGTCTGATCTACACCTCACTCAGCCTGCTCAGAAGGAACAGCAGAGGTAGAAGACAGAGATAGAGTATATCCACGTGTCTGATCGACACCTCACTCAGCCTGCTCAGAAAGAACAGCAAAGGTAGACGACAGAGATAGAGTATATCCAAGTGTCTCACTCAGCCTGCTCAGAAGGAACAGCAGAGGTAGA
This sequence comes from Crossaster papposus, assembly GCA_037893245.1. NCBI lineage: Eukaryota > Metazoa > Echinodermata > Asteroidea > Velatida > Solasteridae > Crossaster > Crossaster papposus. The sequence continues at coordinate 730,031 of JBAIAA010000865.1, forward strand.
AGACAGATATAGAGTATATCCACGTGTCTGATCTACACCTCACTCAGCCTGTTCATAAGGAACAGCAGAAGTAGAAGACAGAGATAGAGTATATCCACGTGTCTCACTCAGCCTGCTCAGAAGGAACAGCAGAGGTAGAATACATAGATAGAGTGTATCCACGTGTCTGATCTACACCTCACTCAGCCTGCTCAGAAGGAACAGCAGAGGTAGAAGACAGAGATAGAGTATATCCACGTGTCTTATCAGCCTGCTCAGAAGGAACAGCAGAGGTAGAAGACAGAGATAGAGTATATCCACGTGTCTTATCAGCCTGCTCAGAAGGAACAGCAGAGGTAGAAGACAGAGATAGAGTATATCCACGTGTCTGATCTACACCTCACTCAGCCTGCTCAGAAGGAACAGCAGAGGTAGAAGACAGAGATAGAGTATATCCACGTGTCTGATCGACACCTCACTCAGCCTGCTCAGACGGAACAGCAAAGGTAGACGACAGAGATAGAGTATATCCACGTGTCTTATCAGCCTGCTCAGAAGGAACAGCAGAGGTAGAAGACAGAGATAGAGTATATCCACGTGTCTTATCAGCCTGCTCAGAAGGAACAGCAGAGGTAGAAGACAGAGATAGAGTATATCCACGTGTCTGATCTACACCTCACTCAGCCTGCTCAGAAGGAACAGCAGAGGTAGAAGACAGAGATAGAGTATATCCACGTGTCTGATCGACACCTCACTCAGCCTGCTCAGAAAGAACAGCAAAGGTAGACGACAGAGATAGAGTATATCCAAGTGTCTCACTCAGCCTGCTCAGAAGGAACAGCAGAGGTAGAAGACAGATATAGAGTATATCCACGTGTCTGATCTACACCTCACTCAGCCTGTTCATAAGGAACAGCAGAAGTAGAAGACAGAGATTGAGTATATCCACGTGTCTCACTCAGCCTGCTCAGAAGGAACAGCAGAGGTACAAGACAGAGATAGAGTATATCCACGTGTCTGATTTACACCTCACTCAGCCTGCTCAGAAGGAACAACAGAGGTAGAAGACAGTGATAGAGTATATCCACGTGTCTCACTCAGCCTGCTCAGAAGGAACAGCAGAGGTAGAAGACAGAGATAGAGTATATCCACGTGTCTGATCTACACCCCACTCAGCCTGCTCAGAAGGAACAGCAGAGGTAGAAGACAGAGATAGAGTATATCCACGTGTCTTATCAGCCTGCTCAGAAGGAACAGCAGAGGTAGAAGACAGAGATAGAGTATATCCACGTGTCTTATCAGCCTGCTCAGAAGGAACAGCAGAGGTAGAAGACAGAGATAGAGTATATCCACGTGTCTGATCTACACCTCACTCAGCCTGCTCACATCGAACAGCAGAGGTAGAAGACAAAGATAGAGTATATCCACGTGTCTCACTCAGCCTGCTCAGAAGGAACAGCAGAGGTAGAAGACAGAGATAGAGTATATCCACGTGTCTGATCTACACCCCACTCAGCCTGCTCAGAAGGAACAGCAGAGGTAGAAGACAGAGATAGAGTATATCCACGTGTCTTATCAGCCTGCTCAGAAGGAACAGCAGAGGTAGAAGACAGAGATAGAGTATATCCACGTGTCTTATCAGCCTGCTCAGAAGGAACAGCAGAGGTAGAAGACAGAGATAGAGTATATCCACGTGTCTGATCTACACCTCACTCAGCCTGCTCACATCGAACAGCAGAGGTAGAAGACAAAGATAGAGTATATCCACGTGTCTCACTCAGCCTGCTCAGAAGGAACAGCAGAGGTAGAAGATAGAGATAGAGTATATCCACGTGTCTGATCTACACCTCAATCAGCCTGCTCAGAAGGAACAGCAGAGGTAGAAGACAGAGATAGAGTATATCCACGTGTCTGATCGACACCTCACTCAGCCTGCTCAGAAGGAACAGCAAAGGTAGACGACAGAGATAGAGTATATCCAAGTGTCTCACTCAGCCTGTTCAGAAGGAACAGCAGAGGTAGAAGACAGAGATAGAGTATATCCACGTGTCTCACTCAGCCTGCTCAGAAGGAACAGCAGAGGTAGAAGACATAGATAGAGTGTATCCACGTTTCTGATCTACACCTCACTCAGCCTGCTCAGAAGGAACAGCAGAGGTAGAAGACAGAGATAGAGTATATCCACGTGTCTCACTCAGCCTGTTCAGAAGGAACAGCAGAGGTAGAAGACAGAGATAGAGTATATCCACGTGTCTCACTCAGCCTGCTCAGAAGGAACAGCAGAGGTAGAAGACATAGATAGAGTGTATCCACGTGTCTGATCTACACCTCACTCAGCCTGCTCAGAAGGAACAGCAGAGGTAGAAGACAGAGATAGAGTATATCCACGTGTCTTATCAGCCTGCTCAGAAGGAACAGCAGAGGTAGAAGACAAAGATTGAGTATATCCACGTGTCTCACTCAGTCTGCTCAGAAGGAACAGCAGAGGTAGAAGACAGAGACAGAGTATATCCACGTGTCTCACTCAGCCTGCTCAGAAGTAACAGAAGAAGTAGAAGACAGATATAGAGTATATCCACGTGTCTGGTCTACACCTCTCTCAGCCTGCTTAGAAGGAACAGCAGAGGTAGAAGACAGAGATAGAGTATATCCACGTGTCTCACTCAGCCTGCTCAGAAGGAACAGCAGAGGTAGAAGACAGAGATCGAGTATATCCACGTGTCTGATCTACACCTCACTCAGCTTGCTCAGAAGGAGCAGCAGAGGTAGAAGACAGAGATAGAGTATATCCACGTGTCTCACTCAGCCTGCTCAGAAGGAACAGCAGAGATAGAAGACAGAGATAGAGTATATCCACGTGTCTGATCTACACCTCACTCAGCCTGCTCAGAAGGAACAGCAGATAGAGAACAGAGATAGAGTATATCCACGTGTCTTATCAGCCTGCTCAGAAGGAACAGCAGAGGTAGAAGACAGAGATAGAGTATATCCACGTGTCTGATCGACACCTCACTCAGCCTGCTCAGAAGGAACAGCAAAGGTAGACGACAGAGATAGAGTATATCCAAGTGTCTCACTCAGCCTGTTCAGAAGGAACAGCAGAGGTAGAAGACAGAGATAGAGTATATCCACGTGTCTCACTCAGCCTGCTCAGAAGGAACAGCAGAGGTAGAATACATAGATAGAGTGTATCCACGTGTCTGATCTACACCTCACTCAGCCTGCTCAGAAGGAACAGCAGAGGTAGAAGACAGAGATAGAGTATATCCACGTGTCTTATCAGCCTGCTCAGAAGGAACAGCAGAGGTAGAAGACAGAGATAGAGTATATCCACGTGTCTTATCAGCCTGCTCAGAAGGAACAGCAGAGGTAGAAGACAGAGATAGAGTATATCCACGTGTCTGATCTACACCTCACTCAGCCTGCTCAGAAGGAACAGCAGAGGTAGAAGACAGAGATAGAGTATATCCACGTGTCTGATCGACACCTCACTCAGCCTGCTCAGAAGGAACAGCAAAGGTAGACGACAGAGATAGAGTATATCCAAGTGTCTCACTCAGCCTGCTCAGAAGGAACAGCAGAGGTAGAAGACAGATATAGAGTATATCCACGTGTCTGATCTACACCTCACTCAGCCTGTTCATAAGGAACAGCAGAAGTAGAAGACAGAGATTGAGTATATCCACGTGTCTCACTCAGCCTGCTCAGAAGGAACAGCAGAGGTACAAGACAGAGATAGAGTATATCCACATGTCTGATTTACACCTCACTCAGCCTGCTCAGAAGGAACAACAGAGGTAGAAGACAGTGATAGAGTATATCCACGTGTCTCACTCAGCCTGCTCAGAAGGAACAGCAGAGGTAGAAGACAGAGATAGAGTATATCCACGTGTCTGATCTACACCCCACTCAGCCTGCTCAGAAGGAACAGCAGAGGTAGAAGACAGAGATAGAGTATATCCACGTGTCTTATCAGCCTGCTCAGAAGGAACAGCAGAGGTAGAAGATAGAGATAGAGTATATCCACGTGTCTGATCTACACCTCAATCAGCCTGCTCAGAAGGAACAGCAAAGGTAGAAGACAGAGATAGAGTATATCCACGTGTCTGATCGACACCTCACTCAGCCTGCTCAGAAGGAACAGCAAAGGTAGACGACAGAGATAGAGTATATCCAACCGTCTCACTCAGCCTGTTCAGAAGGAACAGCAGAGGTAGAAGACAGAGATAGAGTATATCCACGTGTCTCACTCAGCCTGCTCAGAAGGAACAGCAGAGGTAGAAGACATAGATAGAGTGTATCCACGTTTCTGATCTACACCTCACTCAGCCTGCTGAGAAGGAACAGCAGAGTTAGAAGACAGAGATAGAGTATATCCACGTGTCTCACTCAGCCTGTTCAGAAGGAACAGCAGAGGTAGAAGACAGAGATAGAGTATATCCACGTGTCTCACTCAGCCTGCTCAGAAGGAACAGCAGAGGTAGAAGACATAGATAGAGTGTATCCACGTGTCTGATCTACACCTCACTCAGCCTGCTCAGAAGGAACAGCAGAGGTAGAAGACAGAGATAGAGTATATCCACGTGTCTTATCAGCCTGCTCAGAAGGAACAGCAGAGGTAAAAGACATAGATAGAGTATATCCAAGTGTCTCACTCAGCCTGTTCAGAAGGAACAGCAGAGGTAGAAGACAGAGATAGAGTATATCCACGTGTCTCACTCAGCCTGCTCAGAAGGAACAGCAGAGGTAGAATACATAGATAGAGTGTATCCACGTGTCTGATCTACACCTCACTCAGCCTGCTCAGAAGGAACAGCAGAGGTAGAAGACAGAGATAGAGTATATCCACGTGTCTTATCAGCCTGCTCAGAAGGAACAGCAGAGGTAGAAGACAGAGATAGAGTATATCCACGTGTCTTATCAGCCTGCTCAGAAGGAACAGCAGAGGTAGAAGACAGAGATAGAGTATATCCACGTGTCTGATCTACACCTCACTCAGCCTGCTCAGAAGGAACAGCAGAGGTAGAAAACAGAGATAGAGTATATCCACGTGTCTGATCGACACCTCACTCAGCCTGCTCAGAAGGAACAGCAAAGGTAGACGACAGAGATAGAGTATATCCAAGTGTCTCACTCAGCCTGCTCAGAAGGAACAGCAGAGGTAGAAGACAGATATAGAGTATATCCACGTGTCTGATCTACACCTCACTCAGCCTGTTCATAAGGAACAGCAGAAGTAGAAGACAGAGATTGAGTATATCCACGTGTCTCACTCAGCCTGCTCAGAAGGAACAGCAGAGGTACAAGACAGAGATAGAGTATATCCACATGTCTGATTTACACCTCACTCAGCCTGCTCAGAAGGAACAACAGAGGTAGAAGACAGTGATAGAGTATATCCACGTGTCTCACTCAGCCTGCTCAGAAGGAACAGCAGAGGTAGAAGACAGAGATAGAGTATATCCACGTGTCTGATCTACACCCCACTCAGCCTGCTCAGAAGGAACAGCAGAGGTAGAAGACAGAGATAGAGTATATCCACGTGTCTTATCAGCCTGCTCAGAAGGAACAGCAGAGGTAGAAGATAGAGATAGAGTATATCCACGTGTCTGATCTACACCTCAATCAGCCTGCTCAGAAGGAACAGCAAAGGTAGAAGACAGAGATAGAGTATATCCACGTGTCTGATCGACACCTCACTCAGCCTGCTCAGAAGGAACAGCAAAGGTAGACGACAGAGATAGAGTATATCCAAGTGTCTCACTCAGCCTGTTCAGAAGGAACAGCAGAGGTAGAAGACAGAGATAGAGTATATCCACGTGTCTCACTCAGCCTGCTCAGAAGGAACAGCAGAGGTAGAAGACATAGATAGAGTGTATCCACGTTTCTGATCTACACCTCACTCAGCCTGCTGAGAAGGAACAGCAGAGGTAGAAGACATAGATAGAGTGTATCCACGTGTCTGATCTACACCTCACTCAGCCTGCTCAGAAGGAACAGCAGAGGTAGAAGACAGAGATAGAGTATATCCACGTGTCTTATCAGCCTGCTCAGAAGGAACAGCAGAGGTAAAAGACATAGATAGAGTATATCCAAGTGTCTCACTCAGCCTGTTCAGAAGGAACAGCAGAGGTAGAAGACAGAGATAGAGTATATCCACGTGTCTCACTCAGCCTGCTCAGAAGGAACAGCAGAGGTAGAATACATAGATAGAGTGTATCCACGTGTCTGATCTACACCTCACTCAGCCTGCTCAGAAGGAACAGCAGAGGTAGAAGACAGAGATAGAGTATATCCACGTGTCTTATCAGCCTGCTCAGAAGGAACAGCAGAGGTAGAAGACAGAGATAGAGTATATCCACGTGTCTTATCAGCCTGCTCAGAAGGAACAGCAGAGGTAGAAGACAGAGATAGAGTATATCCACGTGTCTGATCTACACCTCACTCAGCCTGCTCAGAAGGAACAGCAGAGGTAGAAAACAGAGATAGAGTATATCCACGTGTCTGATCGACACCTCACTCAGCCTGCTCAGAAGGAACAGCAAAGGTAGACGACAGAGATAGAGTATATCCAAGTGTCTCACTCAGCCTGCTCAGAAGGAACAGCAGAGGTAGAAGACAGATATAGAGTATATCCACGTGTCTGATCTACACCTCACTCAGCCTGTTCATAAGGAACAGCAGAAGTAGAAGACAGAGATTGAGTATATCCACGTGTCTCACTCAGCCTGCTCAGAAGGAACAGCAGAGGTACAAGACAGAGATAGAGTATATCCACATGTCTGATTTACACCTCACTCAGCCTGCTCAGAAGGAACAACAGAGGTAGAAGACAGTGATAGAGTATATCCACGTGTCTCACTCAGCCTGCTCAGAAGGAACAGCAGAGGTAGAAGACAGAGATAGAGTATATCCACGTGTCTGATCTACACCCCACTCAGCCTGCTCAGAAGGAACAGCAGAGGTAGAAGACAGAGATAGAGTATATCCACGTGTCTTATCAGCCTGCTCAGAAGGAACAGCAGAGGTAGAAGATAGAGATAGAGTATATCCACGTGTCTGATCTACACCTCAATCAGCCTGCTCAGAAGGAACAGCAAAGGTAGAAGACAGAGATAGAGTATATCCACGTGTCTGATCGACACCTCACTCAGCCTGCTCAGAAGGAACAGCAAAGGTAGACGACAGAGATAGAGTATATCCAAGTGTCTCACTCAGCCTGTTCAGAAGGAACAGCAGAGGTAGAAGACAGAGATAGAGTATATCCACGTGTCTCACTCAGCCTGCTCAGAAGGAACAGCAGAGGTAGAAGACATAGATAGAGTGTATCCACGTTTCTGATCTACACCTCACTCAGCCTGCTGAGAAGGAACAGCAGAGGTAGAAGACAGAGATAGAGTATATCCACGTGTCTCACTCAGCCTGTTCAGAAGGAACAGCAGAGGTAGAAGACAGAGATAGAGTATATCCACGTGTCTCACTCAGCCTGCTCAGAAGGAACAGCAGAGGTAGAAGACATAGATAGAGTGTATCCACGTGTCTGATCTACACCTCACTCAGCCTGCTCAGAAGGAACAGCAGAGGTAGAAGACAGAGATAGAGTATATCCACGTGTCTTATCAGCCTGCTCAGAAGGAACAGCAGAGGTAAAAGACATAGATAGAGTATATCCACGTGTCTGATCTACACCTCACTCAGCCTGATCAGAAGGAACAGCAGAGGTAGAAGACAAAGATAGAGTATATCCACGTGTCTCACTCAGCCTGCTCAGAATGAACAGCAGAGGTAGAAGATAGAGATAGAGTATATCCACGTGTCTGATCTACACCTCACTCAGCCTGATGAGAAAGAACAGCAGAGGTAGAATACAGAGATAGAGTATATCCACGTGTCTGATCTACACCTCACTCAGCCTGCTCAGAAGGAACAGCAGAGGTAGAAGACAGATATAGAGTATATCCACTTGTCTCTCTCAGCCTGTTCAGAAGGAACAGCAGAGGTAGCAGACAGAGATAGTGTTTATCCACGTGTCTCACTCAGCCTGCTCAGAAGGAACAGCAAAGGTAGACGACAGAGATAGAGTATATCCAAGTGTCTCACTCAGCCTGCTCAGAAGGAACAGCAGAGATAGAAGACAGATATAGAGTATATCCACGTGTCTGATCTACACCTCACTCAGCCTGTTCATAAGGAACAGCAGAAGTAGAAGACAGAGATAGAGTATATCCACGTGTCTCACTCAGCCTGCTCAGAAGGAACAGCAGAGGTACAAGACAGAGATAGAGTGTATCCACGTGTCTGATCTACACCTCACTCAGCCTGCTCAGAAGGAACAGCAGAGGTAGAAGACAGAGATAGAGTATATTCACGTGTCTGATCTACACCCCACTCAGCCTGCTCAGAAGGAACAGCAGAGGTAGAAGACAGAGATAGAGTATATCCACGTGTCTTATCAGCCTGCTCAGAAGGAACAGCAGAGGTAGAAGACACAGAGAGAGTATATCCACGTGTCTGATCTACACCTCACTCAGCCTGCTCACAAGGAACAGCAGAGGTAGAATACAGAGATAGATTATATCCACGTGTCTCACTCAGCCTGATCAGAAGGAACAGCAGAGGTAGAAGATAGAGATAGAGTATATCCACGTGTCTGATCTACACCTCACTCAGCCTGCTCAGAAGGAACAGCAGAGGTAGAAGACAGAGATAGAGTATATCCACGTGTCTGATCGACACCTCACTCAGCCTGCTCAGAAGGAACAGCAGAGGTAGAAGACAAAGAAAGAGTATATCCAAGTGTCTCACTCAGCCTGCTCAGAAGGAACAGCAGAGGTAGAAGACAGAGATAGAGTATATCCACGTGTCTGATCTACACCTCACTCAGCCTGTTCATAAGAAACAGCAGAGGTAGAAGACAGAGATAGAGTATATCCACGTGTCTGATCTACACCTCACTCAGCCTGCTCAGAAGGAACAGCAGAGGTAGAAGACAGAGATAGAGTATATCCACGTGTCTGATCGACACCTCACTCAGCCTGCTCAGAAGGAACAGCAGAGGTAGAAGACAAAGAAAGAGTATATCCACGTGTCTCACTCAGCCTGCTCAGAAGGAACAGCAGAGGTAGAAGACAGAGATAGAGTATATCCACGTGTCTTATCCGCCTGCTCAGAAGGAACAGCAGAGGTAGAAGACATAGATAGAGTATATCCACGTGTCTGATCTACACCTCACTCAGCCTGCTCACAAGGAACAGCAGAGGTAGAAGACAAAGATAGAGTATATCCACGTGTCTCACTCAGCCTGCTCAGAAGAAACAGCAGAGGTAGAAGATAGAGATAGAGTATATCCACGTGTCTGATCTACACCTCACTCAGCCTGCTCAGAAGGAACAGCAAAGGTAGAAGACAGAGATAGAGTATATCCACGTGTCTGATCGACACCTCACTCAGCCTGCTCAGAAGGAACAACAAAGGTAGACGACAGAGATAGAGTATATCCAAGTGTCTCACTCAGCCTGTTCAGAAGGAACAGCAGAGGTAGAAGACAGAGATAGAGTATATCCACGTGTCTCACTCAGCCTGCTCAGAAGGAACAGCAGAGGTAGAAGACATAGATAGAGTGTATCCACGTGTCTGATCTACACCTCACTCAGCCTGCTCAGAAGGAACAGCAGAGGTAGAAGACAGAGATAGAGTATATCCACGTGTCTTATCCGCCTGCTCAGAAGGAACAGCAGAGGTAGAAGACAGAGATAGAGTATATCCACGTGTCTGATCGACACCTCACTCAGCCTGCTCAGAAGGAACAGCAAAGGTAGACGACAGAGATAGAGTATATCCAAGTGTCTCACTCAGCCTGTTCAGAAGGAACAGCAGAGGTAGAAGACAGAGATAGAGTATATCCACGTGTCTCACTCAGCCTGCTCAGAAGGAACAGCAGAGGTAGAATACATAGATAGAGTGTATCCACGTGTCTGATCTACACCTCACTCAGCCTGCTCAGAAGGAACAGCAGAGGTAGAAGACAGAGATAGAGTATATCCACGTGTCTTATCAGCCTGCTCAGAAGGAACAGCAGAGGTAGAAGACAGAGATAGAGTATATCCACGTGTCTTATCAGCCTGCTCAGAAGGAACAGCAGAGGTAGAAGACAGAGATAGAGTATATCCACGTGTCTGATCTACACCTCACTCAGCCTGCTCAGAAGGAACAGCAGAGGTAGAAGACAGAGATAGAGTATATCCACGTGTCTCACTCAGCCTGCTCAGAAGGAACAGCAGAGGTAGAAGACAGATATAGAGTATATCCACGTGTCTCACTCATCCTGCTCATAAGGAACAGCAGAGGTAGGAGACAGAGATAGAGTATATCCACGTGTCTGATCTACACCTCACTCAGCCTGCTCAGAAGGAACAGCAGAGGTAGAAGACAGAGATAGAGTATATCCACGTGTCTGATCTACACCTCACTCAGCCTGCTCAGAATGAACAGCAGAGGTAGAAGACAGAGATAGAGTATATCCACGTGTCTGATCTACACCTCACTCAGCCTGCTCAGAAGGAACAGCAGAGGTAGAAGACAGATATATAGTATATCCACGTGTCTCATTCATCCTGCTCAGAAGGAACAGCAGACGTAGAAGACAGAGATAGAGTATATCCACGTGTCTGATCTACACCTCAGAAGGAACAGCAGAGATAGAAGACAGAGATAGAGTATATCCACGTGTCTGATCTACACCTCACTCAGCCTGCTCAGAAGGAACAGCAGAGGTAGAAGACAGAGATAGATTATATCCACGTGTCTGATCTACACCTCACTCAGCCTGCTCAGAAGGAACAGCAGAGGTAGAAGACAGAGATAGAGTATATCCACGTGTCTCACTCAGCCTGCTCAGAAGGAACAGCAGAGGTAGAAGACAGATATAGAGTATATCCACGTGTCTCACTCTTCCTGCTCAGAAGGAACAGCAGAGGTAGAAGACAGAGATAGAGTATATCCACGTGTCTCACTCAGCCTGCTCAGAAGGAACAGCAGAGGTAGAAGACAGAGATAGAGTATATCCACGTGTCTGATCTACACCTCACTCAGCCTGCTCAGAAGGAACAGCAGAGGTAGAAGACAGAGATGGAGTATATCCACGTGTCTGATCTACACCTCACTCAGCCTGCTCAGAAGGAACAGCAGAGGTAGAAGACAGAGATAGAGTATATCCACGTGTCTCACTCAGCCTGCTCAGAAGGAACAGCAGAGGTAGAAGACAGATATAGAGTATATCCACGTGTCTCACTCATCCTGCTCAGAAGGAACAGCAGAGGTAGAAGACAGAGATAGAGTATATCCACGTGTCTCACTCAGCCTGCTCAGAAGGAACAGCAGAGGTAGAAGACAGAGATAGAGTATATCCACCTGTCTGATCTACTCCTCACTCAACCTGCTCAGAAGGAACATCAGAGGTAGAATACAGAGATAAAGTATATCCACGTGTCTCACTCATCCTGCTCATAAGGAACAGCAGAGGTAGAAGACAGAGATAGAGTATATCCACGTGTCTGATCTACACCTCACTCAGCCTGCTCAGAAGGAACAGCAGAGGTAGAAGACAGAGATAGAGTATATCCACGGGTCTGATCTACACCTCACTCAGCCTGCTCAGAAGGAACAGCAGAGGTAGAAGACAGATATATAGTATATCCACGTGTCTCACTCATCCTGCTCAGAAGGAACAGCAGACGTAGAAGACAGAGATAGAGTATATCCACGTGTCTGATCTACACCTCAGAAGGAACAGCAGAGATAGAAGACAGAGATAGAGTATATCCACGTGTCTGATCTACACCTCACTCAGCCTGCTCAGAAGGAACAGCAGAGGTAGAAGACAGAGATAGATTATATCCACGTGTCTCACTCAGCCTGCTCAGAAGGAACAGCAGAGGTAGAAGACAGAGATAGAGTATATCCACGTGTCTGATCTACACCTCACTCAGCCTGCTCAGAATGAACAGCAGAGGTAGAAGACAGAGATAGAGTATATCCACGTGTCTGATCTACACCCCACTCAGCCTGTTCAGAAGGAACAGCAGAGGTAGCAGACAGAGATAGTGTTTATCCACGTGTCTCACTCAGCCTGCTCAGAAGGAACAGCAAAGGTAGACGACAGAGATAGAGTATATCCAAGTGTCTCACTCAGCCTGCTCAGAAGGAACAGCAGAGATAGAAGACAGATATAGAGTATATCCACGTGTCTGATCTACACCTCACTCAGCCTGTTCATAAGGAACAGCAGAAGTAGAAGACAGAGATAGAGTATATCCACGTGTCTCACTCAGCCTGCTCAGAAGGAACAGCAGAGGTACAAGACAGAGATAGAGTGTATCCACGTGTCTGATCTACACCTCACTCAGCCTGCTCAGAAGGAACAGCAGAGGTAGAAGACAGAGATAGAGTATATTCACGTGTCTGATCTACACCCCACTCAGCCTGCTCAGAAGGAACAGCAGAGGTAGAAGACAGAGATAGAGTATATCCACGTGTCTTATCAGCCTGCTCAGAAGGAACAGCAGAGGTAGAAGACACAGAGAGAGTATATCCACGTGTCTGATCTACACCTCACTCAGCCTGCTCACAAGGAACAGCAGAGGTAGAATACAGAGATAGATTATATCCACGTGTCTCACTCAGCCTGATCAGAAGGAACAGCAGAGGTAGAAGATAGAGATAGAGTATATCCACGTGTCTGATCTACACCTCACTCAGCCTGCTCAGAAGGAACAGCAGAGGTAGAAGACAGAGATAGAGTATATCCACGTGTCTGATCGACACCTCACTCAGCCTGCTCAGAAGGAACAGCAGAGGTAGAAGACAAAGAAAGAGTATATCCAAGTGTCTCACTCAGCCTGCTCAGAAGGAACAGCAGAGGTAGAAGACAGAGATAGAGTATATCCACGTGTCTGATCTACACCTCACTCAGCCTGTTCATAAGAAACAGCAGAGGTAGAAGACAGAGATAGAGTATATCCACGTGTCTCACTCAGCCTGCTCAGAAGGAACAGCAGAGGTAGAAGACAGAGATAGAGTATATCCACGTGTCTTATCCGCCTGCTCAGAAGGAACAGCAGAGGTAGAAGACATAGATAGAGTATATCCACGTGTCTGATCTACACCTCACTCAGCCTGCTCACAAGGAACAGCAGAGGTAGAAGACAAAGATAGAGTATATCCACGTGTCTCACTCAGCCTGCTCAGAAGAAACAGCAGAGGTAGAAGATAGAGATAGAGTATATCCACGTGTCTGATCTACACCTCACTCAGCCTGCTCAGAAGGAACAGCAAAGGTAGAAGACAGAGATAGAGTATATCCACGTGTCTGATCGACACCTCACTCAGCCTGCTCAGAAGGAACAACAAAGGTAGACGACAGAGATAGAGTATATCCAAGTGTCTCACTCAGCCTGTTCAGAAGGAACAGCAGAGGTAGAAGACAGAGATAGAGTATATCCACGTGTCTCACTCAGCCTGCTCAGAAGGAACAGCAGAGGTAGAAGACATAGATAGAGTGTATCCACGTGTCTGATCTACACCTCACTCAGCCTGCTCAGAAGGAACAGCAGAGGTAGAAGACAGAGATAGAGTATATCCACGTGTCTTATCCGCCTGCTCAGAAGGAACAGCAGAGGTAGAAGACAGAGATAGAGTATATCCACGTGTCTGATCGACACCTCACTCAGCCTGCTCAGAAGGAACAGCAAAGGTAGACGACAGAGATAGAGTATATCCAAGTGTCTCACTCAGCCTGTTCAGAAGGAACAGCAGAGGTAGAAGACAGAGATAGAGTATATCCACGTGTCTCACTCAGCCTGCTCAGAAGGAACAGCAGAGGTAGAATACATAGATAGAGTGTATCCACGTGTCTGATCTACACCTCACTCAGCCTGCTCAGGAGGAACAGCAGAGGTAGAAGACAGAGATAGAGTATATCCACGTGTCTTATCAGCCTGCTCAGAAGGAACAGCAGAGGTAGAAGACAGAGATAGAGTATATCCACGTGTCTTATCAGCCTGCTCAGAAGGAACAGCAGAGGTAGAAGACAGAGATAGAGTATATCCACGTGTCTGATCTACACCTCACTCAGCCTGCTCAGAAGGAACAGCAGAGGTAGAAGACAGAGATAGAGTATATCCACGTGTCTCACTCAGCCTGCTCAGAAGGAACAGCAGAGGTAGAAGACAGATATAGAGTATATCCACGTGTCTCACTCATCCTGCTCATAAGGAACAGCAGAGGTAGGAGACAGAGATAGAGTATATCCACGTGTCTGATCTACACCTCACTCAGCCTGCTCAGAAGGAACAGCAGAGGTAGAAGACAGAGATAGAGTATATCCACGTGTCTGATCTACACCTCACTCAGCCTGCTCAGAATGAACAGCAGAGGTAGAAGACAGAGATAGAGTATATCCACGTGTCTGATCTACACCTCACTCAGCCTGCTCAGAAGGAACAGCAGAGGTAGAAGACAGATATATAGTATATCCACGTGTCTCATTCATCCTGCTCAGAAGGAACAGCAGACGTAGAAGACAGAGATAGAGTATATCCACGTGTCTGATCTACACCTCAGAAGGAACAGCAGAGATAGAAGACAGAGATAGAGTATATCCACGTGTCTGATCTACACCTCACTCAGCCTGCTCAGAAGGAACAGCAGAGGTAGAAGACAGAGATAGATTATATCCACGTGTCTGATCTACACCTCACTCAGCCTGCTCAGAAGGAACAGCAGAGGTAGAAGACAGAGATAGAGTATATCCACGTGTCTCACTCAGCCTGCTCAGAAGGAACAGCAGAGGTAGAAGACAGATATAGAGTATATCCACGTGTCTCACTCTTCCTGCTCAGAAGGAACAGCAGAGGTAGAAGACAGAGATAGAGTATATCCACGTGTCTCACTCAGCCTGCTCAGAAGGAACAGCAGAGGTAGAAGACAGAGATAGAGTATATCCACGTGTCTGATCTACACCTCACTCAGCCTGCTCAGAAGGAACAGCAGAGGTAGAAGACAGAGATGGAGTATATCCACGTGTCTGATCTACACCTCACTCAGCCTGCTCAGAAGGAACAGCAGAGGTAGAAGACAGAGATAGAGTATATCCACGTGTCTCACTCAGCCTGCTCAGAAGGAACAGCAGAGGTAGAAGAC
The DNA here is from genome assembly GCA_037893245.1 of Crossaster papposus. NCBI lineage: Eukaryota > Metazoa > Echinodermata > Asteroidea > Velatida > Solasteridae > Crossaster > Crossaster papposus. Next base: position 745,208 of record JBAIAA010000865.1, read on the forward strand.
AGATATAGAGTATATCCACGTGTCTCACTCATCCTGCTCAGAAGGAACAGCAGAGGTAGAAGACAGAGATAGAGTATATCCACGTGTCTCACTCAGCCTGCTCAGAAGGAACAGCAGAGGTAGAAGACAGAGATAGAGTATATCCACCTGTCTGATCTACTCCTCACTCAACCTGCTCAGAAGGAACATCAGAGGTAGAATACAGAGATAAAGTATATCCACGTGTCTCACTCATCCTGCTCATAAGGAACAGCAGAGGTAGAAGACAGAGATAGAGTATATCCACGTGTCTGATCTACACCTCACTCAGCCTGCTCAGAAGGAACAGCAGAGGTAGAAGACAGAGATAGAGTATATCCACGGGTCTGATCTACACCTCACTCAGCCTGCTCAGAAGGAACAGCAGAGGTAGAAGACAGATATATAGTATATCCACGTGTCTCACTCATCCTGCTCAGAAGGAACAGCAGACGTAGAAGACAGAGATAGAGTATATCCACGTGTCTGATCTACACCTCAGAAGGAACAGCAGAGATAGAAGACAGAGATAGAGTATATCCACGTGTCTGATCTACACCTCACTCAGCCTGCTCAGAAGGAACAGCAGAGGTAGAAGACAGAGATAGATTATATCCACGTGTCTCACTCAGCCTGCTCAGAAGGAACAGCAGAGGTAGAAGACAGAGATAGAGTATATCCACGTGTCTGATCTACACCTCACTCAGCCTGCTCAGAATGAACAGCAGAGGTAGAAGACAGAGATAGAGTATATCCACGTGTCTGATCTACACCTCAGAAGGAACAGCAGAGATAGAAGACAGAGATAGAGTATATCCACGTGTCTGATCTACACCTCACTCAGCCTGCTCAGAAGGAACAGCAGAGGTAGAAGACAGAGATAGATTATATCCACGTGTCTCACTCAGCCTGCTCAGAAGGAACAGCAGAGGTAGAAGACAGAGATAGAGTATATCCACGTGTCTGATCTACACCTCACTCAGCCTGCTCAGAATGAACAGCAGAGGTAGAAGACAGAGATAGAGTATATCCACGTGTCTGATCTACACCTCACTCAGCCTGCTCAGAAGGAACAGCAGAGGTAGAAGACAGATATAGAGTATATCCACGTGTCTCACTCATCCTGCTCAGAAGGAACAGCAGAGGTAGAAGACAGAGATAGAGTATATCCACGTGTCTCACTCAGCCTGCTCAGAAGGAACAGCAGAGGTAGAAGACAGAGATAGAGTATATCCACCTGTCTGATCTACTCCTCACTCAACCTGCTCAGAAGGAACATCAGAGGTAGAATACAGAGATAAAGTATATCCACGTGTCTCACTCAGACTGCGCAGAAGGAACAGCAGAGGTAGAAAACAGAGATATGGTATATCTACGTGTCTCACTCATCCTGCTCATAAGGAACAGCAGAGGTAGGAGACAGAGATAGAGTATATCCACGTGTCTCACTCAGCCTGCTCAGAAGGAACAGCAGAGGTAGAAGACAGATATAGAGTATATCCACGTGTCTCACTCTTCCTGCTCCGAAGGAACAGCAGAGGTAGAAGACAGAGATAGAGTATATCCACGTGTCTCACTCAGCCTGCTCAGAAGGAACAGCAGAGGTAGAAGACAGAGATAGAGTATATCCACGTGTCTGATCTACACCTCACTCAGCCTGCTCAGAAGGAACAGCAGAGGTAGAAGACAGAGATGGAGTATATCCACGTGTCTGATCTACACCTCACTCAGCCTGCTCAGAAGGAACAGCAGAGGTAGAAGACAGAGATAGATTATATCCACGTGTCTCATTCATCCTGCTCAGAAGGAACAGCAGACGTAGAAGACAGAGATAGAGTATATCCACGTGTCTCACTCAGACTGCGCAGAAGGAACAGCAGAGGTAGAAAACAGAGATATGGTATATCTACGTGTCTCACTCATCCTGCTCATAAGGAACAGCAGAGGTAGAAGACAGAGATAGAGTATATCCACGTGTCTGATCTACACCTCACTCAGCCTGCTCAGAAGGAACAGCAGAGGTAGAAGACAGAGATAGAGTATATCCACGTGTCTGATCTACACCTCACTCAGCCTGCTCAGAAGGAACAGCAGAGGTAGAAGACAGAGATAGAGTATATCCACGTGTCTGATCTACACCTCACTCAGCCTGCTCAGAAGGAACAGCAGAGGTAGAAAACAGAGATATGGTATATCCACGTGTCTCACTCAGCCTGCTCAGAAGGAACAGCAGAGGTAGAAGACAGATATAGAGTATATCCACGTGTCTCACTCATCCTGCTCAGAAGGAACAGCAGAGGTAGAAGACAGAGATAGAGTATATCCACGTGTCTCACTCAGCCTGCTCAGAAGGAACAGCAGAGGTAGAAGACAGAGATAGATTATATCCACCTGTCTGATCTACTCCTCACTCAACCTGCTCAGAAGGAACAGCAGAGGTAGAATACAGAGATAAAGTATATCCACGTGTCTCACTCAGACTGCGCAGAAGGAACAGCAGAGGTAGAAAACAGAGATATGGTATATCTACGTGTCTCACTCATCCTGCTCATAAGGAACAGCAGAGGTAGAAGACAGAGATAGAGTATATCCACGTGTCTGATCTACACCTCACTCAGCCTGCTCAGAAGGAACAGCAGAGGTAGAAGACAGATATATAGTATATCCACGTGTCTCACTCATCCTGCTCAGAAGGAACAGCAGACGTAGAAGACAGAGATAGAGTATATCCACGTGTCTGATCTACACCTCACTCAGCCTGCTCAGAAGGAACAGCAGAGGTAGAAGACAGAGATAGATTATATCCACGTGTCTGATCTACACCTCACTCAGCCTGCTCAGAAGGAACAGCACAGGTAGAAGACAGAGATAGAGTATATCCACGTGTCTCACTCAGCCTGCTCAGAAGGAACAGCAGAGGTAGAAGACAGATATAGAGTATATCCACGTGTCTCACTCATCCTGCTCAGAAGGAACAGCAGAGGTAGAAGACAGAGATAGAGTATATCCACGTGTCTCACTCAGCCTGCTCAGAAGGAACAGCAGAGGTAGAAGACAGAGATAGAGTATATCCTCGTGTCTGAAATACACCTCACTCAGCCTGCTCAGAAGGAACAGCAGAGGTAAAAGACAGAGATATAGTATATCCACGTGTCCCACTCAGCCTGCTCAGAAGGAACAGCAGAGGTAGAAGACAGAGATAGAGTATATCCACGTGTCTCACTCAGCCTGCTCAGAAGGAACAGCAGATGTAGAAGACAGAGATAGAGTATATCCACGTGTCTGATCTACACCTCACTCAGCCTGCTCAGAAGGAACAGCAGAGGTAGAAGACAGAGATGGAGTATATCCACGTGTCTGATCTACACCTCACTCAGCATGCTCAGAAGGAACAGCAGAGGTAGAAGACAGAGATAGAGTATATCCACGTGTCTCACTCAGCCTGCTCAGAAGGAACAGCAGAGGTAGAAGACAGATATAGAGTATATCCACGTGTCTCACTCATCCTGCTCAGAAGGAACAGCAGAGGTAGAAGACAGAGATAGAGTATATCCGCGTGTCTCACTCAGCCTGCTCAGAAGGAACAGCAGAGGTAGAAGACAGAGATAGAGTATATCCACCTGTCTGATCTACTCCTCATTCAACCTGCTCAGAAGGAACATCAGAGGTAGAATACAGAGATAAAGTATATCCACGTGTCTCACTCAGACTGCGCAGAAGGAACAGCAGAGGTAGAAAACAGAGATATGGTATATCTACGTGTCTCACTCATCCTGCTCATAAGGAACAGCAGAGGTAGGAGACAGAGATAGAGTATATCCACGTGTCTGATCTACACCTCACTCAGCCTGCTCAGAAGGAACAGCAGAGGTAGAAGACAGAGATAGAGTATATCCACGTGTCTGATCTACACCTCACTCAGCCTGCTCAGAATGAACAGCAGAGGTAGAAGACAGAGATAGAGTATATCCACGTGTCTGATCTACACCTCACTCAGCCTGCTCAGAAGGAACAGCAGAGGTAGAAGACAGATATATAGTATATCCACGTGTCTCATTCATCCTGCTCAGAAGGAACAGCAGACGTAGAAGACAGAGATAGAGTATATCCACGTGTCTGATCTACACCTCAGAAGGAACAGCAGAGATAGAAGACAGAGATAGAGTATATCCACGTGTCTGATCTACACCTCACTCAGCCTGCTCAGAAGGAACAGCAGAGGTAGAAGACAGAGATAGATTATATCCACGTGTCTGATCTACACCTCACTCAGCCTGCTCAGAAGGAACAGCAGAGGTAGAAGACAGAGATAGAGTATATCCACGTGTCTCACTCAGCCTGCTCAGAAGGAACAGCAGAGGTAGAAGACAGATATAGAGTATATCCACGTGTCTCACTCTTCCTGCTCAGAAGGAACAGCAGAGGTAGAAGACAGAGATAGAGTATATCCACGTGTCTCACTCAGCCTGCTCAGAAGGAACAGCAGAGGTAGAAGACAGAGATAGAGTATATCCACGTGTCTGATCTACACCTCACTCAGCCTGCTCAGAAGGAACAGCAGAGGTAGAAGACAGAGATGGAGTATATCCACGTGTCTGATCTACACCTCACTCAGCCTGCTCAGAAGGAACAGCAGAGGTAGAAGACAGAGATAGAGTATATCCACGTGTCTCACTCAGCCTGCTCAGAAGGAACAGCAGAGGTAGAAGACAGATATAGAGTATATCCACGTGTCTCACTCATCCTGCTCAGAAGGAACAGCAGAGGTAGAAGACAGAGATAGAGTATATCCACGTGTCTCACTCAGCCTGCTCAGAAGGAACAGCAGAGGTAGAAGACAGAGATAGAGTATATCCACCTGTCTGATCTACTCCTCACTCAACCTGCTCAGAAGGAACATCAGAGGTAGAATACAGAGATAAAGTATATCCACGTGTCTCACTCATCCTGCTCATAAGGAACAGCAGAGGTAGAAGACAGAGATAGAGTATATCCACGTGTCTGATCTACACCTCACTCAGCCTGCTCAGAAGGAACAGCAGAGGTAGAAGACAGAGATAGAGTATATCCACGTGTCTGATCTACACCTCACTCAGCCTGCTCAGAAAGAACAGCAGAGGTAGAAGACAGAGATAGAGTATATCCACGTGTCTGATCTACACCTCACTCAGCCTGCTCAGAAGGAACAGCAGAGGTAGAAGACAGATATATAGTATATCCACGTGTCTCACTCATCCTGCTCAGAAGGAACAGCAGACGTAGAAGACAGAGATAGAGTATATCCACGTGTCTGATCTACACCTCAGAAGGAACAGCAGAGATAGAAGACAGAGATAGAGTATATCCACGTGTCTGATCTACACCTCACTCAGCCTGCTCAGAAGGAACAGCAGAGGTAGAAGACAGAGATAGATTATATCCACGTGTCTGATCTACACCTCACTCAGCCTGCTCAGAAGGAACAGCAGAGGTAGAAGACAGAGATAGAGTATATCCACGTGTCTCACTCAGCCTGCTCAGAAGGAACAGCAGAGGTAGAAGACAGATATAGAGTATATCCACGTGTCTCACTCATCCTGCTCAGAAGGAACAGCAGAGGTAGAAGACAGAGATAGAGTATATCCACGTGTCTCACTCAGCCTGCTCAGAAGGAACAGCAGAGGTAGAAGACAGAGATAGATTATATCCACCTGTCTGATCTACTCCTCACTCAACCTGCTCAGAAGGAACAGCAGAGGTAGAATACAGAGATAAAGTATATCCACGTGTCTCACTCAGACTGCGCAGAAGGAACAGCAGAGGTAGAAAACAGAGATATGGTATATCTACGTGTCTCACTCATCCTGCTCATAAGGAACAGCAGAGGTAGAAGACAGAGATAGAGTATATCCACGTGTCTGATCTACACCTCACTCAGCCTGCTCAGAAGGAACAGCAGAGGTAGAAGACAGAGATAGAGTATATCCACGTGTCTGATCTACACCTCACTCAGCCTGCTCAGAAGGAACAGCAGAGGTAGAAGACAGAGATAGAGTATATCCACGTGTCTGATCTACACCTCACTCAGCCTGCTCAGAAGGAACAGCAGAGGTAGAAGACAGATATATAGTATATCCACGTGTCTCACTCATCCTGCTCAGAAGGAACAGCAGACGTAGAAGACAGAGATAGAGTATATCCACGTGTCTGATCTACACCTCAGAAGGAACAGCAGAGATAGAAGACAGAGATACAGTATATCCACGTGTCTGATCTACACCTCACTCAGCCTGCTCAGAAGGAACAGCAGAGGTAGAAGACAGAGATAGATTATATCCACGTGTCTGATCTACACCTCACTCAGCCTGCTCAGAAGGAACAGCAGAGGTAGAAGACAGAAATAGAGTATATCCACGTGTCTGATCTACACCTCACTCAGCCTGCTCAGAAGGAACAGCAGAGGTAAATTACAGAGATAGAGTATATCCACGCGTCTCACTCAGCCTGCTCAGAATGCACAGCAGAGGTAGAAGACAGAGATAGATTATATCAACGTGTCTGATCTACACCTCACTCAGCCTGCTCAGAAGGAACAGCAGAGGTAAAAGACAGAGATAGAGTATATCCACGTGTCTGATCTACACCTCACTCAGCCTGCTCAGAAGGAACAGCAGAGGTAAAATACAGAGATAGAGTATATCCACGTGTCTCACCCAGCCTGCTCAGAAGGAACAGCAGAGGTAGAAGACAGAGATAGAGTATATCCACGTGTCTGATCTACACCTCACTCAGCCTGCTCAGAAGGAACAGCAGAGGTAGAAGACAGAGATAGAGTATATCCACGTGTCTGAACTACACCTCACTCAGCCTGCTCAGAAGGAACAGCAGAGGTAGAAGACAGAAATAGAGTATTTCCACGTGTCTCACTCAGCCTGCTCAGAAGGAACAGCAGAGGTAGAGGACAGATATAGAGTATATCCACGTGTCTCACTCAGCCTGCTCAGAAGGAACGGCAGAGGTAGAAGACAGAGATAGAGTATATCCACGTGTCTCACTCAGCCTGCTCAGAAGGAACAGCAGAGGTAGAAGACAGAGATAGAGTATATCCACTTGTCTGATCTACACCTCACTCAGCCTGCTCAGAAGGAACAGCAGAGATAGAAGACAGAAATAGAGTATATCCACGTGTCTGATCTACACCTCACTCAGCCTGCTCAGAAGAAACAGCAGATGTAGAAGACATAGATATAGTATATCCACGTGTCTCACTCAGCCTGCTTAGAAGGAACAGCAGAGATAGAAGACAGAGATAGAGTATATCCACGTGTCTGATCTACACCTCACTCAGCCTGCTCAGAAGGAACAGCAGAGGTGGAAGACAGAGATAGAGTTTATCCACGTGTCTCACTCAACATGCTCAGAAGGAAGAGCAGAGGTAGAAGACAGAGATAGAGTATATCCACGTGTCTGATATACACCTCACTCAGCCTGCTCAGAAGGAGCAGCAGAGGTAGAAGACAGAGATAGAGTTTATCCACGTGTCTCACTCAACCTGCTCAGAAGGAACAGTAGAGGTAGAAGACAGAGATAGAGTATATCCACGTGTTTGAACCACACCTCACTCAGCCTGCTCAGAAGGAAGAGCAGAGGTAGAAGACAGAGATAGAGTATATCCACGTGTCTGATATACACCTCACTCAGCCTGCTCAGAAGGAGCAACAGAGGTAGAAGACAGAGATAGAGTATATCCACGTGTCTGATCTACACCTCACTCAGCCTGCTCAGTAGGAACAGCAGAGGTAGAAGACAGAGATATAGTATATCCACGTGTCTGATCTACACTTCATTCAGCCTGCTCAGAAGGAACAGCAGAGGTAGAAGACAGAGATATAGTATATCCACGTGTCTGATCTACACCTCACTCAGCCTGCTCAGAAGGAACAGCAGAGGTAGAAGACAGAGATAGAGTATATCCACGTGTCTGATCTACACCTCACTCAGCCTTCTCAGAAAGGAACAGCAGAGGTAGAAGACAGATATATAGTATATCCACGTGTCTCACTCATCCTGCTCAGAAGGAACAGCAGAGGTAGAAGACAGAGATAGAGTATATACACGTGTCTGATCTACACCTCACTCAGCCTGCTCAGAAGGAACAGCAGAGGTAGAAGACAGAGATAGATTATATCCACGTGTCTGATCTACACCTCACTCAGCCTGCTCAGAAGGAACAGCAGAGGTAGAAGACAGAGATAGAGTATATCCACGTGTCTGATCTACATCTCACTCAGCCTGCTCAGAAGGAACAGCAGAGGTAAAATACAGAGATAGAGTATATCCAGGTGTCTCACTCAGCCTGCTCAGAAGGAACAGCAGAGGTAGAAGACAGAGATAGAGTATATCCACGTGTCTGATCTACACCTCACTCAGCCTGCTCAGAAGGAACAGCAGAGGTAGAAGACAGAGATAGAGTATATCCACGTGTCTGATCTACACCTCACTCAGCCTGCTCGGAAGGAACAGCAGAGGTAAAAGACAGAGATATAGTATATCCACGTGTCTCACTCAGCCTGCTCAGAAGGAACAGCAGAGGTAGAAGACAGAGATAGAGTATATCCACGTGTCTCACTCAGCCTGCTCAGAAGGAACAGCAGAGGTAGACGACAGAGATAGAGTATATCCACGTGTCTGATCTACACCTCACTCAGCCTGCTCAGAAGGAACAGCGGAGGTAGAAGACATAGATGGAGTATATCCACGTGTCTGATCTACACCTCACTCAGCCTGCTCAGAAGGAACAGCAGAGGTAGAAGACAGAGATAGAGTATATCCACGTGTCTCACTCAGCCTGCTCAGAAGGAACAGCAGAGGTAGAAGACAGAGATAGAGTATATCCACCTGTCTGATCTACACCTCACTCAACCTGCTCAGAAGGAACAGCAGAGGTAGAAGACAGATATATAGTATATCCACGTGTCTCACTCAGCCTGCTCAGAAGGAACAGCAGAGGTAGAAGACAGATATATAGTATATCCACGTGTCTCACTCAGCCTGCTCAGAAGGAACAGCAGAGGTAGAAGACAGAGATAGATTATATCCACGTGTCTGATCTACACCTCACTCAGCCTGCTCAGAAGGAACAGCAGAGGTAGAAGACAGAGATAGAGTATATCCACGTGTCTGATCTACATCTCACTCAGCCTGCTCAGAAGGAACAGCAGAGGTAAAATACAAAGATAGAGTATATCCACGTGTCTCACTCAGCCTGCTCAGAAGGAACAGCAGAGGTAGAAGACAGAGATAGAGTATATCCACGTGTCTGATCTACACATCACTCAGCCTGCTCAGAAGGGACAGCAGAGGTAGAAGACAGAGATAGAGTATATCCACGTGTCTGATCTACACCTCACTCAGCCTGCTCAGAAGGAACAGCAGAGGTAGAAGACAGATATATATTATATCCACGTGTCTCACTCATCCTGCTCAGAAGAAACAGCAGAAGTAGAAGACAGAGATAGAGTATATCCACGTGTCTGATATACACCTCACTCAGCCTGCTCAGAAGGGACAGCAGAGGTAGAAGACACAGATAAATTATATCCACGTGTCTGATCTACACCTCACTCAGCCTGCTCAGAGGAACAGCAGAGGTAGAAGACAGAGATAGAGTATATCCACGTGTCTGATCTACACCTCACTCAGCCTGCTCAGAAGGAACAGCAGAGGTACAAGACAGAGATATAGTATATCAACGTGTCTCAATCAGCCTGCTCAGAAGGAACAGCAGAGGTAGAAGACAGAGATAGAGTATATCCACGTGTCTCACTCAGCCTGCTCAGAAGGAACAGCAGAGGTAGAAGACAGAGATAGAGTATATCCACTTGTCTGATCTACACCTCACTCAGCCTGCTCAGAAGGAACAGCAGAGATAGAAGACAGAAATAGAGTATATCCACGTGTCTGATCTACACCTCACTCAGCCTGCTCAGAAGAAACAGCAGATGTAGAAGACATAGATATAGTATATCCACGTGTCTCACTCAGCCTGCTTAGAAGGAACAGCAGAGATAGAAGACAGAGATAGAGTATATCCACGTGTCTGATCTACACCTCACTCAGCCTGCTCAGAAGGAACAGCAGAGGTGGAAGACAGAGATAGAGTTTATCCACGTGTCTCACTCAACATGCTCAGAAGGAAGAGCAGAGGTAGAAGACAGAGATAGAGTATATCCACGTGTCTGATATACACCTCACTCAGCCTGCTCAGAAGGAGCAGCAGAGGTAGAAGACAGAGATAGAGTTTATCCACGTGTCTCACTCAACCTGCTCAGAAGGAACAGTAGAGGTAGAAGACAGAGATAGAGTATATCCACGTGTTTGAACCACACCTCACTCAGCCTGCTCAGAAGGAAGAGCAGAGGTAGAAGACAGAGATAGAGTATATCCACGTGTCTGATATACACCTCACTCAGCCTGCTCAGAAGGAGCAACAGAAGTAGAAGACAGAGATAGAGTATATCCACGTGTCTGATCTACACCTCACTCAGCCTGCTCAGTAGGAACAGCAGAGGTAGAAGACAGAGATAGAGTATATCCACGTGTCTGATCTACACTTCATTCAGCCTGCTCAGAAGGAACAGCAGAGGTAGAAGACAGAGATAGAGTATATCCACGTGTCTGATCTACACCTCACTCAGCCTGCTCAGAAGGAACAGCAGAGGTAGAAGACAGAGATAGAGTATATCCACGTGTCTGATCTACACCTCACTCAGCCTTCTCAGAAAGGAACAGCAGAGGTAGAAGACAGATATATAGTATATCCACGTGTCTCACTCATCCTGCTCAGCAGGAACAGCAGAGGTAGAAGACAGAGATAGAGTATATCCACGTGTCTGATATACACCTCACTCAGCCTGCTCAGAAGGAGCAACAGAGGTAGAAGACAGAGATAGAGTATATCCACGTGTCTGATCTACACCTCACTCAGCCTGCTCAGTAGGAACAGCAGAGGTAGAAGACAGAGATAGAGTATATCCACGTGTCTGATCTACACTTCATTCAGCCTGCTCAGAAGGAACAGCAGAGGTAGAAGACAGAGATAGAGTATATCCACGTGTCTGATCTACACCTCACTCAGCCTGCTCAGAAGGAACAGCAGAGGTAGAAGACAGAGATAGAGTATATCCACGTGTCTGATCTACACCTCACTCAGCCTTCTCAGAAAGGAACAGCAGAGGTAGAAGACAGATATATAGTATATCCACGTGTCTCACTCATCCTGCTCAGAAGGAACAGCAGAGGTAGAAGACAGAGATAGAGTATATCCACGTGTCTGATCTACACCTCACTCAGCCTGCTCAGAAGGAACAGCAGAGGTAGAAGACAGAGATAGATTATATCCACGTGTCTGATCTACACCTCACTCAGCCTGCTCAGAAGGAACAGCAGAGGTAGAAGACAGAGATAGAGTATATCCACGTGTCTGATCTACATCTCACTCAGCCTGCTCAGAAGGAACAGCAGAGGTAAAATACAGAGATAGAGTATATCCAGGTGTCTCACTCAGCCTGCTCAGAAGGAACAGCAGAGGTAGAAGACAGAGATAGAGTATATCCACGTGTCTGATCTACACCTCACTCAGCCTGCTCAGAAGGAACAGCAGAGGTAGAAGACAGAGATAGAGTATATCCACGTGTCTGATCTACACCTCACTCAGCCTGCTCGGAAGGAACAGCAGAGGTAAAAGACAGAGATATAGTATATCCACGTGTCTCACTCAGCCTGCTCAGAAGGAACAGCAGAGGTAGAAGACAGAGATAGAGTATATCCACGTGTCTCACTCAGCCTGCTCAGAAGGAACAGCAGAGGTAGACGACAGAGATAGAGTATATCCACGTGTCTGATCTACACCTCACTCAGCCTGCTCAGAAGGAACAGCGGAGGTAGAAGACATAGATGGAGTATATCCACGTGTCTGATCTACACCTCACTCAGCCTGCTCAGAAGGAACAGCAGAGGTAGAAGACAGAGATAGAGTATATCCACGTGTCTCACTCAGCCTGCTCAGAAGGAACAGCAGAGGTAGAAGACAGAGATAGAGTATATCCACCTGTCTGATCTACACCTCACTCAACCTGCTCAGAAGGAACAGCAGAGGTAGAAGACAGATATATAGTATATCCACGTGTCTCACTCAGCCTGCTCAGAAGGAACAGCAGAGGTAGAAGACAGATATATAGTATATCCACGTGTCTCACTCAGCCTGCTCAGAAGGAACAGCAGAGGTAGAAGACAGAGATAGATTATATCCCCGTGTCTGATCTACACCTCACTCAGCCTGCTCAGAAGGAACAGCAGAGGTAGAAGACAGAGATAGAGTATATCCACGTGTCTGATCTACATCTCACTCAGCCTGCTCAGAAGGAACAGCAGAGGTAAAATACAAAGATAGAGTATATCCACGTGTCTCACTCAGCCTGCTCAGAAGGAACAGCAGAGGTAGAAGACAGAGATAGAGTATATCCACGTGTCTGATCTACACCTCACTCAGCCTTCTCAGAAAGGAACAGCAGAGGTAGAAGACAGATATATAGTATATCCACGTGTCTCACTCATCCTGCTCAGCAGGAACAGCAGAGGTAGAAGACAGAGATAGAGTATATCCACGTGTCTGATATACACCTCACTCAGCCTGCTCAGAAGGAGCAACAGAGGTAGAAGACAGAGATAGAGTATATCCACGTGTCTGATCTACACCTCACTCAGCCTGCTCAGTAGGAACAGCAGAGGTAGAAGACAGAGATAGAGTATATCCACGTGTCTGATCTACACTTCATTCAGCCTGCTCAGAAGGAACAGCAGAGGTAGAAGACAGATATATAGTATATCCACGTGTCTCACTCAGCCTGCTCAGAAGGAACAGCAGAGGTAGAAGACAGAGATAGATTATATCCCCGTGTCTGATCTACACCTCACTCAGCCTGCTCAGAAGGAACAGCAGAGGTAGAAGACAGAGATAGAGTATATCCACGTGTCTGATCTACATCTCACTCAGCCTGCTCAGAAGGAACAGCAGAGGTAAAATACAAAGATAGAGTATATCCACGTGTCTCACTCAGCCTGCTCAGAAGGAACAGCAGAGGTAGAAGACAGAGATAGAGTATATCCACGTGTCTGATCTACACATCACTCAGCCTGCTCAGAAGGGACAGCAGAGGTAGAAGACAGAGATAGAGTATATCCACGTGTCTGATCTACACCTCACTCAGCCTGCTCAGAAGGAACAGCAGAGGTAGAAGACAGATATATATTATATCCACGTGTCTCACTCATCCTGCTCAGAAGAAACAGCAGAAGTAGAAGACAGAGATAGAGTATATCCACGTGTCTGATATACACCTCACTCAGCCTGCTCAGAAGGGACAGCAGAGGTAGAAGACACAGATAAATTATATCCACGTGTCTGATCTACACCTCACTCAGCCTGCTCAGAGGAACAGCAGAGGTAGAAGACAGAGATAGAGTATATCCACGTGTCTGATCTACACCTCACTCAGCCTGCTCAGAAGGAACAGCAGAGGTACAAGACAGAGATATAGTATATCAACGTGTCTCAATCAGCCTGCTCAGAAGGAACAGCAGAGGTAGAAGACAGAGATAGAGTATATCCACGTGTCTCACTCAGCCTGCTCAGAAGGAACAGCAGAGGTAGACGACAGAGATAGAGTATATCCACGTGTCTGATCTACACCTCACTCAGCCTGCTCAGAAGGAACAGCAGAGGTAGAAGACATAGGTGGAGTATATCCACGTGTCTGATCTACACCTCACTCAGCCTGCTCAGAAGGAACAGCAGAGGTGGAAGACAGAGATAGAGTTTATCCACGTGTCTCACTCAACATGCTCAGAAGGAACAGCAGAGGTAGAAGACAGAGATAGAGTATATCCACGTGTTTGAACCACACCTCACTCAACCTGCTCAGAAGGAAGAGCAGAGGTAGAAGACAGAGATAGAGTATATCCACGTGTCTGATATATACCTCACTCAGCCTGCTCAGAAGGAGCAGCAGAGGTAGAAGACAGAGATAGAGTTTATCCACGTGTCTCACTCAACCTGCTCAGAAGGAACAGCAGAGGTAGAAGACAGAGATAGAGTATATCCACGTGTCTGATATACACCTCACTCAGCCTGCTCAGAAGGAGCAACAGAGGTAGAAGACAGAGATAGAGTATATCCACGTGTCTGATCTACACCTCACTCAGCCTGCTCAGAAGGAACAGCAGAGGTAGAAGACAGAGATAGAGTATATCCACGTGTCTGATCTACACTTCACTCAGCCTGCTCAGAAGGAACAGCAGAGGTAGAAGACATATATAGAGTATATCCACGTGTCTGATCTACACCTCACTCAGCCTGCTCAGAAGGAACAGCAGAGGTAAAATACAGAGATAGAGTATATCCACGTGTCTCACTCAGCCTGCTCAGAAGGAACAGCAGAGGTAGAAGACAGAGATAGAGTATATCCACGTGTCTGATCTACACCTCACTCAGCCTGCTCAGAAGGAACAGCAGAGGTAGAAGACAGAGATAGAGTATATCCACGTGTCTGAACTACACCTCACTCAGCCTGCTCAGAAGGAACAGCAGAGGTAGAAGACAGAAATAGAGTATATCCACGTGTCTCACTCAGCCTGCTCAGAAGGAACAGCAGAGGTAGAGGACAGATATAGAGTATATCCACGTGTCTCACTCAGCCTGCTCAGAAGGAACGGCAGAGGTAGAAGACAGAGATAGAGTATATCCACGTGTCTCACTCAGCCTGCTCAGAAGGAACAGCAGAGGTAGAAGACAGAGATAGAGTATATCCACTTGTCTGATCTACACCTCACTCAGCCTGCTCAGAAGGAACAGCAGAGATAGAAGACAGAAATAGAGTATATCCACGTGTCTGATCTACACCTCACTCAGCCTGCTCAGAAGAAACAGCAGATGTAGAAGACATAGATATAGTATATCCACGTGTCTCACTCAGCCTGCTTAGAAGGAACAGCAGAGATAGAAGACAGAGATAGAGTATATCCACGTGTCTGAACTACACCTCACTCAGCCTGCTCAGAAGGAACAGCAGAGGTGGAAGACAGAGATAGAGTTTATCCACGTGTCTCACTCAACATGCTCAGAAGGAACAGCAGAGGTAGAAGACAGAGATAGAGTATATCCACGTATTTGAACCACACCTCACTCAGCCTGCTCAGAAGGAAGAGCAGAGGTAGAAGACAGAGATAGAGTATATCCACGTGTCTGATATACACCTCACTCAGCCTGCTCAGAAGGAGCAGCAGAGGTAGAAGACAGAGATAGAGTTTATCCACGTGTCTCACTCAACCTGCTCAGAAGGAACAGTAGAGGTAGAAGACAGAGATAGAGTATATCCACGTGTCTGATATACACCTCACTCAGCCTGCTCAGAAGGAGCAACAGAGGTAGAAGACAGAGATAGAGTATATCCACGTGTCTGATCTACACCTCACTCAGCCTGCTCAGTAGGAACAGCAGAGGTAGAAGACAGAGATAGAGTATATCCACGTGTCTGATCTACACTTCATTCAGCCTGCTCAGAAGGAACAGCAGAGGTAGAAGACAGAGATAGAGTATATCCACGTGTCTGATCTACACCTCACTCAGCCTGCTCAGAAGGAACAGCAGAGGTAGAAGACAGAGATAGAGTATATCCACGTGTCTGAACTACACCTCACTCAGCCTGCTCAGAAGGAACAGCAGAGGTAGAAGACAGAAATAGAGTATATCCACGTGTCTCACTCAGCCTGCTCAGAAGGAACAGCAGAGGTAGAGGACAGATATAGAGTATATCCACGTGTCTCACTCAGCCTGCTCAGAAGGAACGGCAGAGGTAGAAGACAGAGATAGAGTATATCCACGTGTCTCACTCAGCCTGCTCAGAAGGAACAGCAGAGGTAGAAGACAGAGATAGAGTATATCCACTTGTCTGATCTACACCTCACTCAGCCTGCTCAGAAGGAACAGCAGAGATAGAAGACAGAAATAGAGTATATCCACGTGTCTGATCTACACCTCACTCAGCCTGCTCAGAAGAAACAGCAGAGGTAGAAGACAGATATATAGTATATCCACGTGTCTCACTCATCCTGCTCAGAAGAAACAGCAGAAGTAGAAGACAGAGATAGAGTATATCCACGTGTCTGATATACACCTCACTCAGCCTGCTCAGAAGGGACAGCAGAGGTAGAAGACACAGATAAATTATATCCACGTGTCTGATCTACACCTCACTCAGCCTGCTCAGAGGAACAGCAGAGGTAGAAGACAGAGATAGAGTATATCCACGTGTCTGATCTACACCTCACTCAGCCTGCTCAGAAGGAACAGCAGAGGTACAAGACAGAGATATAGTATATCAACGTGTCTCAATCAGCCTGCTCAGAAGGAACAGCAGAGGTAGAAGACAGAGATAGAGTATATCCACGTGTCTCACTCAGCCTGCTCAGAAGGAACAGCAGAGGTAGACGACAGAGATAGAGTATATCCACGTGTCTGATCTACACCTCACTCAGCCTGCTCAGAAGGAACAGCAGAGGTAGAAGACATAGGTGGAGTATATCCACGTGTCTGATCTACACCTCACTCAGCCTTCTCAGAAGGACCAGCAGAGGTGGAAGACAGAGATAGAGTTTATCCACGTGTCTCACTCAACATGCTCAGAAGGAACAGCAGAGGTAGAAGACAGAGATAGAGTATATCCACGTGTTTGAACCACACCTCACTCAACCTGCTCAGAAGGAGCAGCAGAGGTAGAAGACAGAGATAGAGTTTATCCACGTGTCTCACTCAACCTGCTCAGAAGGAACAGCAGAGGTAGAAGACAGAGATAGAGTATATCCACGTGTCTGATATACACCTCACTCAGCCTGCTCAGAAGGAACAGCAGAGGTAGAAGACAGAGATAGAGTATATCCACGTGTCTGATCTACACTTCACTCAGCCTGCTCAGAAGGAACAGCAGAGGTAGAAGACAGAGATAGAGTATATCCACGTGTCTGATCTACACCTCACTCAGCCTGCTCAGTAGGAACAGCAGAGGTAGAAGACAGAGATAGAGTATATCCACGTGTCTGATCTACACTTCATTCAGCCTGCTCAGAAGGAACAGCAGAGGTAGAAGACAGAGATAGAGTATATCCACGTGTCTGATCTACACCTCACTCAGCCTGCTCAGAAGGAACAGCAGAGGTAGAAGACAGAGATAGAGTATATCCACGTGTCTGATCTACACCTCACTCAGCCTGCTCAGAAGGAACAGCAGAGGTAGAAGACAGAGATAGAGTATATCCACGTGTCTGAACTACACCTCACTCAGCCTGCTCAGAAGGAACAGCAGAGGTAGAAGACAGAAATAGAGTATATCCACGTGTCTCACTCAGCCTGCTCAGAAGGAACAGCAGAGGTAGAGGACAGATATAGAGTATATCCACGTGTCTCACTCAGCCTGCTCAGAAGGAACGGCAGAGGTAGAAGACAGAGATAGAGTATATCCACGTGTCTCACTCAGCCTGCTCAGAAGGAACAGCAGAGGTAGAAGACAGAGATAGAGTATATCCACTTGTCTGATCTACACCTCACTCAGCCTGCTCAGAAGGAACAGCAGAGATAGAAGACAGAAATAGAGTATATCCACGTGTATGATCTACACCTCACTCAGCCTGCTCAGAAGAAACAGCAGAGGTAGAAGACAGATATATAGTATATCCACGTGTCTCACTCATCCTGCTCAGAAGAAACAGCAGAAGTAGAAGACAGAGATAGAGTATATCCACGTGTCTGATATACACCTCACTCAGCCTGCTCAGAAGGGACAGCAGAGGTAGAAGACACAGATAAATTATATCCACGTGTCTGATCTACACCTCACTCAGCCTGCTCAGAGGAACAGCAGAGGTAGAAGACAGAGATAGAGTATATCCACGTGTCTGATCTACACCTCACTCAGCCTGCTCAGAAGGAACAGCAGAGGTACAAGACAGAGATATAGTATATCAACGTGTCTCAATCAGCCTGCTCAGAAGGAACAGCAGAGGTAGAAGACAGAGATAGAGTATATCCACGTGTCTCACTCAGCCTGCTCAGAAGGAACAGCAGAGGTAGACGACAGAGATAGAGTATATCCACGTGTCTGATCTACACCTCACTCAGCCTGCTCAGAAGGAACAGCAGAGGTAGAAGACATAGGTGGAGTATATCCACGTGTCTGATCTACACCTCACTCAGCCTTCTCAGAAGGACCAGCAGAGGTGGAAGACAGAGATAGAGTTTATCCACGTGTCTCACTCAACATGCTCAGAAGGAACAGCAGAGGTAGAAGACAGAGATAGAGTATATCCACGTGTTTGAACCACACCTCACTCAACCTGCTCAGAAGGAAGAGCAGAGGTAGAAGACAGAGATAGAGTATATCCACGTGTCTGATATATACCTCACTCAGCCTGCTCAGAAGGAGCAGCAGAGGTAGAAGACAGAGATAGAGTTTATCCACGTGTCTCACTCAACCTGCTCAGAAGGAACAGCAGAGGTAGAAGACAGAGATAGAGTATATCCACGTGTCTGATATACACCTCACTCAGCCTGCTCAGAAGGAACAGCAGAGGTAGAAGACAGAGATAGAGTATATCCACGTGTCTGATCTACACTTCACTCAGCCTGCTCAGAAGGAACAGCAGAGGTAGAAGACAGAGATAGAGTATATCCACGTGTCTGATCTACACCTCACTCAGCCTGCTCAGAAGGAACAGCAGAGGTAAAATACAGAGATAGAGTTTATCCACGTGTCTCACTCAACCTGCTCAGAAGGAACAGTAGAGGTAGAAGACAGAGATAGAGTATATCCACGTGTTTGAACCACACCTCACTCAGCCTGCTCAGAAGGAAGAGCAGAGGTAGAAGACAGAGATAGAGTATATCCACGTGTCTGATATACACCTCACTCAGTCTGCTCAGAATGAGCAACAGAGGTAGAAGACAGAGATAGAGTATATCCACGTGTCTGATCTACACCTCACTCAGCCTGCTCAGTAGGAACAGCAGAGGTAGAAGACAGAGATAGAGTATATCCACGTGTCTGATCTACACTTCATTCAGCCTGCTCAGAAGGAACAGCAGAGGTAGAAGACAGAGATAGAGTATATCCACGTGTCTGATCTACACCTCACTCAGCCTGCTCAGAAGGAACAGCAGAGGTAGAAGACAGAGATAGAGTATATCCACGTGTCTGATCTACACCTCACTCAGCCTGCTCAGAAGGAACAGCAGAGGTAGAAGACAGAGATAGAGTATATCCACGTGTCTGAACTACACCTCACTCAGCCTGCTCAGAAGGAACAGCAGAGGTAGAAGACAGAAATAGAGTATATTCACGTGTCTCACTCAGCCTGCTCAGAAGGAACAGCAGAGGTAGAGGACAGATATAGAGTATATCCACGTGTCTCACTCAGCCTGCTCAGAAGGAACGGCAGAGGTAGAAGACAGAGATAGAGTATATCCACGTGTCTCACTCATCCTGCTCAGAAGGAACAGCAGAGGTAGAAGACAGAGATAGAGTATATCCACTTGTCTGATCTACACCTCACTCAGCCTGCTCAGAAGGAACAGCAGAGATAGAAGACAGAAATAGAGTATATCCACGTGTCTGATCTACACCTCACTCAGCCTGCTCAGAAGAAACAGCAGATGTAGAAGACATAGATATAGTATATCCACGTGTCTCACTCAGCCTGCTTAGAAGGAACAGCAGAGATAGAAGACAGAGATAGAGTATATCCACGTGTCTGATCTACACCTCACTCAGCCTGCTCAGAAGGAACAGCAGAGGTGGAAGACAGAGATAGAGTTTATCCACGTGTCTCACTCAACATGCTCAGAAGGAACAGCAGAGGTAAAAGACAGAGATAGAGTATATCCACGTATTTGAACCACACCTCACTCAGCCTGCTCAGAAGGAAGAGCAGAGGTAGAAGACAGAGATAGAGTATATCCACGTGTCTGATATACACCTCACTCAGCCTGCTCAGAAGGAGCAGCAGAGGTAGAAGACAGAGATAGAGTTTATCCACGTGTCTCACTCAACCTGCTCAGAAGGAACAGTAGAGGTAGAAGACAGAGATAGAGTATATCCACGTGTCTGAACTACACCTCACTCAGCCTGCTCAGAAGGAACAGCAGAGGTAGAAGACAGAAATAGAGTATATCCACGTGTCTCACTCAGCCTGCTCAGAAGGAACAGCAGAGGTAGAGGACAGATATAGAGTATATCCACGTGTCTCACTCAGCCTGCTCAGAAGGAACGGCAGAGGTAGAAGACAGAGATAGAGTATATCCACGTGTCTCACTCAGCCTGCTCAGAAGGAACAGCAGAGGTAGAAGACAGAGATAGAGTATATCCACTTGTCTGATCTACACCTCACTCAGCCTGCTCAGAAGGAACAGCAGAGATAGAAGACAGAAATAGAGTATATCCACGTGTCTGATCTACACCTCACTCAGCCTGCTCAGAAGAAACAGCAGATGTAGAAGACATAGATATAGTATATCCACGTGTCTCACTCAGCCTGCTTAGAAGGAACAGCAGAGATAGAAGACAGAGATATAGTATATCCACGTGTCTGAACTACACCTCACTCAGCCTGCTCAGAAGGAACAGCAGAGGTGGAAGACAGAGATAGAGTTTATCCACGTGTCTCACTCAACATGCTCAGAAGGAACAGCAGAGGTAGAAGACAGAGATAGAGTATATCCACGTATTTGAACCACACCTCACTCAGCCTGCTCAGAAGGAAGAGCAGAGGTAGAAGACAGAGATATAGTATATCCACGTGTCTGATATACACCTCACTCAGCCTGCTCAGAAAGAGCAGCAGAGGTAGAAGACATAGATAGAGTTTATCCACGTGTCTCACTCAACCTGCTCAGAAGGAACAGTAGAGGTAGAAGACAGAGATAGAGTATATCCACGTGTTTGAACCACACCTCACTCAGCCTGCTCATAAGGAAGAGCAGAGGTAGAAGACAGAGATAGAGTATATCCACGTGTCTGATATACACCTCACTCAGCCTGCTCAGAAGGAGCAACAGAGGTAGAAGACAGAGATAGAGTATATCCACGTGTCTGATCTACACCTCACTCAGCCTGCTCAGTAGGAACAGCAGAGGTAGAAGACAGAGATAGAGTATATCCACGTGTCTGATCTACACCTCACTCAGCCTGCTCAGAAGGAACGGCAGAGGTAGAAGACAGAGATAGAGTATATCCACGTGTCTGAACTACACCTCACTCAGCCTGCTCAGAAGGAACAGCAGAGGTAGAAGACAGAAATAGAGTATATCCACGTGTCTCACTCAGCCTGCTCAGAAGGAACAGCAGAGGTAGAGGACAGATATAGAGTATATCCACGTGTCTCACTCAGCCTGCTCAGAAGGAACGGCAGAGGTAGAAGACAGAGATAGATTATATCCACGTGTCTCACTCAGCCTGCTCAGAAGGAACAGCAGAGGTAGAAGACAGAGATAGAGTATATCCACTTGTCTGATCTACACCTCACTCAGCCTGCTCAGAAGGAACAGCAGAGATAGAAGACAGAAATAGAGTATATCCACGTGTCTGATCTACACCTCACTCAGCCTGCTCAGAAGAAACAGCAGATGTAGAAGACATAGATATAGTATATCCACGTGTCTCACTCAGCCTGCTTAGAAGGAACAGCAGAGATAGAAGACAGAGATAGAGTATATCCACGTGTCTGATCTACACCTCACTCAGCCTGCTCAGAAGGAACAGCAGAGGTGGAAGACAGAGATAGAGTTTATCCACGTGTCTCACTCAACATGCTCAGAAGGAACAGCAGAGGTAGAAGACAGAGATAGAGTATATCCACGTATTTGAACCACACCTCACTCAGCCTGCTCAGAAGGAAGAGCAGAGGTAGAAGACAGAGATAGAGTATATCCACGTGTCTGATATACACCTCACTCAGCCTGCTCAGAAGGAGCAGCAGAGGTAGAAGACAGAGATAGAGTTTATCCACGTGTCTCACTCAACCTGCTCAGAAGGAACAGTAGAGGTAGAAGACAGAGATAGAGTATATCCACGTGTTTGAACCACACCTCACTCAGCCTGCTCAGAAGGAAGAGCAGAGGTAGAAGACAGAGATAGAGTATATCCACGTGTCTGATATACACCTCACTCAGTCTGCTCAGAATGAGCAACAGAGGTAGAAGACAGAGATAGAGTATATCCACGTGTCTGATCTACACCTCACTCAGCCTGCTCAGTAGGAACAGCAGAGGTAGAAGACAGAGATAGAGTATATCCACGTGTCTGATCTACACTTCATTTAGCCTGCTCAGAAGGAACAGCAGAGGTAGAAGACAGAGATAGAGTATATCCACGTGTCTGATCTACACCTCACTCAGCCTGCTCAGAACGAACAGCAGAGGTAGAAGACAGAGATAGATTATATCCACGTGTCTGATCTACACCTCACTCAGCCTGCTCAGAAGGAGCAACAGAGGTAGAAGACAGAGATAGAGTATATCCACGTGTCTGATCTACACCTCACTCAGCCTGCTCAGTAGGAACAGCAGAGGTAGAAGACAGAGATAGAGTATATCCACGTGTCTGATCTACACCTCACTCAGCCTGCTCAGAAGGAACGGCAGAGGTAGAAGACAGAGATAGAGTATATCCACGTGTCTGAACTACACCTCACTCAGCCTGCTCAGAAGGAACAGCAGAGGTAGAAGACAGAAATAGAGTATATCCACGTGTCTCACTCAGCCTGCTCAGAAGGAACAGCAGAGGTAGAGGACAGATATAGAGTATATCCACGTGTCTCACTCAGCCTGCTCAGAAGGAACGGCAGAGGTAGAAGACAGAGATAGATTATATCCACGTGTCTCACTCAGCCTGCTCAGAAGGAACAGCAGAGGTAGAAGACAGAGATAGAGTATATCCACTTGTCTGATCTACACCTCACTCAGCCTGCTCAGAAGGAACAGCAGAGATAGAAGACAGAAATAGAGTATATCCACGTGTCTGATCTACACCTCACTCAGCCTGCTCAGAAGAAACAGCAGATGTAGAAGACATAGATATAGTATATCCACGTGTCTCACTCAGCCTGCTTAGAAGGAACAGCAGAGATAGAAGACAGAGATAGAGTATATCCACGTGTCTGATCTACACCTCACTCAGCCTGCTCAGAAGGAACAGCAGAGGTGGAAGACAGAGATAGAGTTTATCCACGTGTCTCACTCAACATGCTCAGAAGGAACAGCAGAGGTAGAAGACAGAGATAGAGTATATCCACGTATTTGAACCACACCTCACTCAGCCTGCTCAGAAGGAAGAGCAGAGGTAGAAGACAGAGATAGAGTATATCCACGTGTCTGATATACACCTCACTCAGCCTGCTCAGAAGGAGCAGCAGAGGTAGAAGACAGAGATAGAGTTTATCCACGTGTCTCACTCAACCTGCTCAGAAGGAACAGTAGAGGTAGAAGACAGAGATAGAGTATATCCACGTGTTTGAACCACACCTCACTCAGCCTGCTCAGAAGGAAGAGCAGAGGTAGAAGACAGAGATAGAGTATATCCACGTGTCTGATATACACCTCACTCAGTCTGCTCAGAATGAGCAACAGAGGTAGAAGACAGAGATAGAGTATATCCACGTGTCTGATCTACACCTCACTCAGCCTGCTCAGTAGGAACAGCAGAGGTAGAAGACAGAGATAGAGTATATCCACGTGTCTGATCTACACTTCATTTAGCCTGCTCAGAAGGAACAGCAGAGGTAGAAGACAGAGATAGAGTATATCCAGGTGTCTCACTCAGCCTGCTCAGAAGGAACAGCAGAGGTAGAAGACAGAGATAGAGTATATCCACGTGTCTGATCTACACCTCACTCAGCCTGCTCAGAAGGAACAGCAGAGGTAGAAGACAGAGATAGAGTATATCCACGTGTCTGATCTACACCTCACTCAGCCTGCTCAGAAGGAACAGCAGAGGTAAAAGACAGAGATATAGTATATCCACGTGTCTCACTCAGACTGCTCAGAAGGAACAGCAGAGGTAGAAGACAGAGATAGAGTATATCCACGTGTCTCACTCAGCCTGCTCAGAAGGAACAGCAGAGGTAGACGACAGAGATAGAGTATATCCACGTGTCTGATCTACACCTCACTCAGCCTGCTCAGAAGGAACAGCGGAGGTAGAAGACATAGATGGAGTATATCCACGTGTCTGATCTACACCTCACTCAGCCTGCTCAGAAGGAAGAGCAGAGGTAGAAGACAGAGATAGAGTATATCCACGTGTCTCACTCAGCCTGCTCAGAAGGAACAGCAGAGGTAGAAGACAGAGATAGAGTATATCCACGTGTCTGATCTACACCTCACTCAGCCTGCTCAGAAGGAACAGCAGAGGTGGAAGACAGAGATATAGTATATCCACGTGTCTCACTCAGCCTGCTCAGAAGGAACAGCAGAGGTAGAAGACAGATAGTATATCCACGTGTCTCACTCAGCCTGCTCAGAAGGAACAGCAGAGGTAGAAGACAGAGATAGAGTATATCCACGTGTCTGATATACACCTCACTCAGCCTGCTCAGAAGGAGCAACAGAGGTAGAAGACAGAGATAGAGTATATCCACGTGTCTGATCTACACCTCACTCAGCCTGCTCAGAAGGAACAGCAGAGGTAGAAGACAGAGATAGAGTATATCCACGTGTCTGATCTACACTTCACTCAGCCTGCTCAGAAGGAACAGCAGAGGTAGAAGACAGAGATAGAGTATATCCACGTGTCTGATCTACACCTCACTCAGCCTGCTCAGAACGAACAGCAGAGGTAGAAGACAGAGATATATTATATCCACGTGTCTGATCTACACCTCACTCAGCCTGCTCAGAAGGAACAGCAGAGGTAGAAGACAGAGATAGAGTATACCCACGTGTCTGATCTACATCTCACTCAGCCTTCTCAGAAAGGAACAGCAGAGGTAGAAGACAGATATATAATATATCCACGTGTCTCACTCATCCTGCTCAGAAGGAACAGCAGAGGTAGAAGACAGAGATAGAGTATATCCACGTGTCTGATCTACACCTCACTCAGCCTGCTCAGAACGAACAGCAGAGGTAGAAGACAGAGATATATTATATCCACGTGTCTGATCTACACCTCACTCAGCCTGCTCATAAGGAACAGCAGAGGTAGAAGACAGAGATAGAGTATATCCACGTGTCTGATCTACATCTCACTCAGCCTGCTCAGAAGGAACAGCAGAGGTAAAATACAGAGATAGAGTATATCCAGGTGTCTCACTCAGCCTGCTCAGAAGGAACAGCAGAGGTAGAAGACAGAGATAGAGTATATCCACGTGTCTGATCTACACCTCACTCAGCCTGCTCAGGAGGAACAGCAGAGGTAGAAGACAGAGATAGAGTATATCCACGTGTCTGATCTACACCTCACTCAGCCTGCTCAGAAGGAACAGCAGAGGTAGAAGACAGATATATAGTATATCCACGTGTCTCACTCATCCTGCTCAGAAGGAACAGCAGAGGTAGAAGACAGAGATAGAGTATATCCACGTGTCTGATCTACACCTCACTCAGCCTGCTCAGAAGGAACAGCAGAGGTAAAAGACAGAGATATAGTATATCCACGTGTCTCACTCAGCCTGCTCAGAAGGAACAGCAGAGGTAGAAGACAGAGATAGAGTATATCCACGTGTCTCACTCAGCCTGCTCAGAAGGAACAGCAGAGGTAGACGACAGAGATAGAGTATATCCACGTGTCTGATCTACACCTCACTCAGCCTGCTCAGAAGGAACAGCGGAGGTAGAAGACATAGATGGAGTATATCCACGTGTCTGATCTACACCTCACTCAGCCTGCTCAGAAGGAAGAGCAGAGGTAGAAGACAGAGATAGAGTATATCCACGTGTCTCACTCAGCCTGCTCAGAAGGAACAGCAGAGGTAGAAGACAGAGATAGAGTATATCCACCTGTCTTATCTACACCTCACTCAACCTGCTCAGAAGGAACAGCAGAGGTAGAAGACAGATATATAGTATATCCACGTGTCTCACTCAGCCTGCTCAGAAGGAACAGCAGAGGTAGAAGACAGATATATAGTATATCCACGTGTCTCACTCAGCCTGCTCAGAAGGAACAGCAGAGGTAGAAGACAGAGATAGATTATATCCACGTGTCTGATCTACACCTCACTCAGCCTGCTCAGAAGGAACAGCAGAGGTAGAAGACAGAGATAGAGTATATCCACGTGTCTGATCTACATCTCACTCAGCCTGCTCAGAAGGAACAGCAGAGGTAAAATACAAAGATAGAGTATATCCACGTGTCTCACTCAGCCTGCTCAGAAGGAACAGCAGAGGTAGAAGACAGAGATAGAGTATATCCACGTGTCTGATCTACACATCACTCAGCCTGCTCAGAAGGGACAGCAGAGGTAGAAGACAGAGATAGAGTATATCCACGTGTCTGATATACACCTCACTCAGCCTGCTCAGAAGGGACAGCAGATGTAGAAGACACAGATAAATTATATCCACGTGTCTGATCTACACCTCACTCAGCCTGCTCAGAGGAACAGCAGAGGTAGAAGACGGAGATAGAGTATATCCACGTGTCTGATCTACACCTCACTCAGCCTGCTCAGAAGGAACAGCAGAGGTGGAAGACAGAGATAGAGTATATCCACGTGTTTGAACCACACCTCACTCAGCCTGCTCAGAAGGAAGAGCAGAGGTAGAATACAGAGATAGAGTATATCCACGTGTCTGATATATACCTCACTCAGCCTGCTCAGAAGGAGCAGCAGAGGTAGAAGACAGAGATAGAGTTTATCCACGTGTCTCACTCAACCTGCTCAGAAGGAACAGCAGAGGTAGAAGACAGAGATAGAGTATATCCACGTGTCTGATATACACCTCACTCAGCCTGCTCAGAAGGAGCAACAGAGGTAGAAGACAGAGATAGAGTATATCCACGTGTCTGATCTACACCTCACTCAGCCTGCTCAGAAGGAACAGCAGAGGTAGAAGACAGAGATAGAGTATATCCACGTGTCTGATCTACACTTCACTCAGCCTGCTCAGAAGGAACAGCAGAGGTAGAAGACAGAGATAGAGTATATCCACGTGTCTGATCTACACCTCACTCAGCCTGCTCAGAACGAACAGCAGAGGTAGAAGACAGAGATATATTATATCCACGTGTCTGATCTACACCTCACTCAGCCTGCTCAGAAGGAACAGCAGAGGTAGAAGACAGAGATAGAGTATATCCACGTGTCTGATCTACACCTCACTCAGCCTGCTCAGAAGGAACAGCAGAGGTAGAAGACAGATATATAGTATATCCACGTGTCTCACTCATCCTGCTCAGAAGGAACAGCAGAGGTAGAAGACAGAGATAGAGTATATCCACGTGTCTGATCTACACCTCACTCAGCCTGCTCAGAAGGAACAGCAGAGGTAAAAGACAGATATATAGTATATCCACGTGTCTCACTCAGCCTGCTCAGAAGGAACAGCAGAGGTAGAAGACAGATATATAGTATATCCACGTGTCTCACTCAGCCTGCTCAGAAGGAACAGCAGAGGTAGAAGACAGAGATAGATTATATCCACGTGTCTGATCTACACCTCACTCAGCCTGCTCAGAAGGAACAGCAGAGGTAGAAGACAGAGATAGAGTATATCCACGTGTCTGATCTACATCTCACTCAGCCTGCTCAGAAGGAACAGCAGAGGTAAAATACAAAGATAGAGTATATCCACGTGTCTCACTCAGCCTGCTCAGAAGGAACAGCAGAGGTAGAAGACAGAGATAGAGTATATCCACGTGTCTGATCTACACATCACTCAGCCTGCTCAGAAGGGACAGCAGAGGTAGAAGACAGAGATAGAGTATATCCACGTGTCTGATATACACCTCACTCAGCCTGCTCAGAAGGGACAGCAGATGTAGAAGACACAGATAAATTATATCCACGTGTCTGATCTACACCTCACTCAGCCTGCTCAGAGGAACAGCAGAGGTATAAGACAGAGATAGAGTATATCCACGTGTCTGATCTACACCTCACTCAGCCTGCTCAGAAGGAACAGCAGAGGTGGAAGACAGAGATAGAGTATATCCACGTGTTTGAACCACACCTCACTCAGCCTGCTCAGAAGGAAGAGCAGAGGTAGAATACAGAGATAGAGTATATCCACGTGTCTGATATATACCTCACTCAGCCTGCTCAGAAGGAGCAGCAGATGTAGAAGACAGAGATAGAGTTTATCCACGTGTCTCACTCAACCTGCTCAGAAGGAACAGCAGAGGTAGAAGACAGAGATAGAGTATATCCACGTGTCTGATATACACCTCACTCAGCCTGCTCAGAAGGAGCAACAGAGGTAGAAGACAGAGATAGAGTATATCCACGTGTCTGATCTACACCTCACTCAGCCTGCTCAGAAGGAACAGCAGAGGTAGAAGACAGAGATAGAGTATATCCACGTGTCTGATCTACACTTCACTCAGCCTGCTCAGAAGGAACAGCAGAGGTAGAAGACAGAGATAGAGTATATCCACGTGTCTGATCTACACCTCACTCAGCCTGCTCAGAACGAACAGCAGAGGTAGAAGACAGAGATATATTGTATCCACGTGTCTGATCTACACCTCACTCAGCCTGCTCAGAAGGAACAGCAGAGGTAGAAGACAGAGATAGAGTATATCCACGTGTCTGATCTACATCTCACTCAGCCTTCTCAGAAAGGAACAGCAGAGGTAGAAGACAGATATATAATATATCCACGTGTCTCACTCATCCTGCTCAGAAGGAACAGCAGAGGTAGAAGACAGAGATAGAGTATATCAACGTGTCTGATCTACACCTCACTCAGCCTGCTCAGAACGAACAGCAGAGGTAGAAGACAGAGATATATTATATCCACGTGTCTGATCTACACCTCACTCAGCCTGCTCAGAAGGAACAGCAGAGGTAGAAGACAGAGATAGAGTATATCCACGTGTCTGATCTACATCTCACTCAGCCTGCTCAGAAGGAACAGCAGAGGTAAAATACAGAGATAGAGTATATCCAGGTGTCTCACTCAGCCTGCTCAGAAGGAACAGCAGAGGTAGAAGACAGAGATAGAGTATATCCACGTGTCTGATCTACACCTCACTCAGCCTGCTCAGGAGGAACAGCAGAGGTAGAAGACAGAGATAGAGTATATCCACGTGTCTGATCTACACCTCACTCAGCCTGCTCAGAAGGAACAGCAGAGGTAGAAGACAGATATATAGTATATCCACGTGTCTCACTCATCCTGCTCAGAAGGAACAGCAGAGGTAGAAGACAGAGATAGAGTATATCCACGTGTCTGATCTACACCTCACTCAGCCTGCTCAGAAGGAACAGCAGAGGTAAAAGACAGAGATATAGTATATCCACGTGTCTCACTCAGCCTGCTCAGAAGGAACAGCAGAGGTAGAAGACAGAGATAGAGTATATCCACGTGTCTCACTCAGCCTGCTCAGAAGGAACAGCAGAGGTAGACGACAGAGATAGAGTATATCCACGTGTCTGATCTACACCTCACTCAGCCTGCTCAGAAGGAACAGCGGAGGTAGAAGACATAGATGGAGTATATCCACGTGTCTGATCTACACCTCACTCAGCCTGCTCAGAAGGAAGAGCAGAGGTAGAAGACAGAGATAGAGTATATCCACGTGTCTCACTCAGCCTGCTCAGAAGGAACAGCAGAGGTAGAAGACAGAGATAGAGTATATCCACCTGTCTTATCTACACCTCACTCAACCTGCTCAGAAGGAACAGCAGAGGTAGAAGACAGATATATAGTATATCCACGTGTCTCACTCAGCCTGCTCAGAAGGAACAGCAGAGGTAGAAGACAGATATATAGTATATCCACGTGTCTCACTCAGCCTGCTCAGAAGGAACAGCAGAGGTAGAAGACAGAGATAGATTATATCCACGTGTCTGATCTACACCTCACTCAGCCTGCTCAGAAGGAACAGCAGAGGTAGAAGACAGAGATAGAGTATATCCACGTGTCTGATCTACATCTCACTCATCCTGCTCAGAAGGAACAGCAGAGGTAAAATACAAAGATAGAGTATATCCACGTGTCTCACTCAGCCTGCTCAGAAGGAACAGCAGAGGTAGAAGACAGAGATAGAGTATATCCACGTGTCTGATCTACACATCACTCAGCCTGCTCAGAAGGGACAGCAGAGGTAGAAGACAGAGATAGAGTATATCCACGTGTCTGATATACACCTCACTCAGCCTGCTCAGAAGGGACAGCAGATGTAGAAGACACAGATAAATTATATCCACGTGTCTGATCTACACCTCACTCAGCCTGCTCAGAGGAACAGCAGAGGTAGAAGACAGAGATAGAGTATATCCACGTGTCTGATCTACACCTCACTCAGCCTGCTCAGAAGGAACAGCAGAGGTGGAAGACAGAGATAGAGTATATCCACGTGTTTGAACCACACCTCACTCAGCCTGCTCAGAAGGAAGAGCAGAGGTAGAATACAGAGATAGAGTATATCCACGTGTCTGATATATACCTCACTCAGCCTGCTCAGAAGGAGCAGCAGAGGTAGAAGACAGAGATAGAGTTTATCCACGTGTCTCACTCAACCTGCTCAGAAGGAACAGCAGAGGTAGAAGACAGAGATAGAGTATATCCACGTGTCTGATATACACCTCACTCAGCCTGCTCAGAAGGAGCAACAGAGGTAGAAGACAGAGATAGAGTATATCCACGTGTCTGATCTACACCTCACTCAGCCTGCTCATAAGGAACAGCAGAGGTAGAAGACAGAGATAGAGTATATCCACGTGTCTGATCTACACTTCACTCAGCCTGCTCAGAAGGAACAGCAGAGGTAGAAGACAGAGATAGAGTATATCCACGTGTCTGATCTACACCTCACTCAGCCTGCTCAGAACGAACAGCAGAGGTAGAAGACAGAGATATATTATATCCACGTGTCTGATCTACACCTCACTCAGCCTGCTCAGAAGGAACAGCAGAGGTAGAAGACAGAGATAGAGTATATCCACGTGTCTGATCTACACCTCACTCAGCCTGCTCAGAAGGAACAGCAGAGGTAGAAGACAGATATATAGTATATCCACGTGTCTCACTCATCCTGCTCAGAAGGAACAGCAGAGGTAGAAGACAGAGATAGAGTATATCCACGTGTCTGATCTACACCTCACTCAGCCTGCTCAGAAGGAACAGCAGAGGTAAAAGACAGAGATATAGTATATCCACGTGTCTCACTCAGCCTGCTCAGAAGGAACAGCAGAGGTAGAAGACAGAGATAGAGTATATCCACGTGTCTCACTCAGCCTGCTCAGAAGGAACAGCAGAGGTAGACGACAGAGATAGAGTATATCCACGTGTCTGATCTACACCTCACTCAGCCTGCTCAGAAGGAACAGCGGAGGTAGAAGACATAGATGGAGTATATCCACGTGTCTGATCTACACCTCACTCAGCCTGCTCAGAAGGAAGAGCAGAGGTAGAAGACAGAGATAGAGTATATCCACGTGTCTCACTCAGCCTGCTCAGAAGGAACAGCAGAGGTAGAAGACAGAGATAGAGTATATCCACCTGTCTGATCTACACCTCACTCAACCTGCTCAGAAGGAACAGCAGAGGTAGAAGACAGATATATAGTATATCCACGTGTCTCACTCAGCCTGCTCAGAAGGAACAGCAGAGGTAGAAGACAGATATATAGTATATCTACGTGTCTCACTCAGCCTGCTCAGAAGGAACAGCAGAGGTAGAAGACAGAGATAGATTATATCCACGTGTCTGATCTACACCTCACTCAGCCTGCTCAGAAGGAACAGCAGAGGTAGAAGACAGAGATAGAGTATATCCACGTGTCTGATCTACATCTCACTCAGCCTGCTCAGAAGGAACAGCAGAGGTAAAATACAAAGATAGAGTATATCCACGTGTCTCACTCAGCCTGCTCAGAAGGAACAGCAGAGGTAGAAGACAGAGATAGAGTATATCCACGTGTCTGATCTACACATCACTCAGCCTGCTCAGAAGGGACAGCAGAGGTAGAAGACAGAGATAGAGTATATCCACGTGTCTGATATACACCTCACTCAGCCTGCTCAGAAGGGACAGCAGATGTAGAAGACACAGATAAATTATATCCACGTGTCTGATCTACATCTCACTCAGCCTGCTCAGAAGGAACAGCAGAGGTAAAATACAAAGATAGAGTATATCCACGTGTCTCACTCAGCCTGCTCAGAAGGAACAGCAGAGGTAGAAGACATAGATAGAGTATATCCACGTGTCTGATCTACACCTCACTCAGCCTGCTCAGAAGGAACAGCAGAGGTAGAAGACAGAGATAGAGTATATCCACGTGTCTGATCTACATCTCACTCAGCCTGCTCAGAAGGAACAGCAGAGGTAAAATACAAAGATAGAGTATATCCACGTGTCTCACTCAGCCTGCTCAGAAGGAACAGCAGAGGTAGAAGACAGAGATAGAGTATATCCACGTGTCTGATCTACACATCACTCAGCCTGCTCAGAAGGGACAGCAGAGGTAGAAGACAGAGATAGAGTATATCCACGTGTCTGATATACACCTCACTCAGCCTGCTCAGAAGGGACAGCAGATGTAGAAGACACAGATAAATTATATCCACGTGTCTGATCTACACCTCACTCAGCCTGCTCAGAGGAACAGCAGAGGTAGAAGACAGAGATAGAGTATATCCACGTGTCTGATCTACACCTCACTCAGCCTGCTCAGAAGGAACAGCAGAGGTGGAAGACAGAGATAGAGTATATCCACGTGTTTGAACCACACCTCACTCAGCCTGCTCAGAAGGAAGAGCAGAGGTAGAATACAGAGATAGAGTATATCCACGTGTCTGATCTACACCTCACTCAGCCTGCTCAGAAGGAAGAGCAGAGGTAGAAGACAGAGATAGAGTATATCCACGTGTCTCACTCAGCCTGCTCAGAAGGAACAGCAGAGGTAGAAGACAGAGATAGAGTATATCCACCTGTCTGATCTACACCTCACTCAACCTGCTCAGAAGGAACAGCAGAGGTAGAAGACAGATATATAGTATATCCACGTGTCTCACTCAGCCTGCTCAGAAGGAACAGCAGAGGTAGAAGACAGATATATAGTATATCCACGTGTCTCACTCAGCCTGCTCAGAAGGAACAGCAGAGGTAGAAGACAGAGATAGATTATATCCACGTGTCTGATCTACACCTCACTCAGCCTGCTCAGGAGGAACAGCAGAGGTAGAAGACAGAGATAGAGTATATCCACGTGTCTGATCTACACCTCACTCAGCCTGCTCAGAAGGAACAGCAGAGGTAGAAGACAGATATATAGTATATCCACGTGTCTCACTCATCCTGCTCAGAAGGAACAGCAGAGGTAGAAGACAGAGATAGAGTATATCCACGTGTCTGATCTACACCTCACTCAGCCTGCTCAGAAGGAACAGCAGAGGTAAAAGACAGAGATATAGTATATCCACGTGTCTCACTCAGCCTGCTCAGAAGGAACAGCAGAGGTAGAAGACAGAGATAGAGTATATCCACGTGTCTCACTCAGCCTGCTCAGAAGGAACAGCAGAGGTAGACGACAGAGATAGAGTATATCCACGTGTCTGATCTACACCTCACTCAGCCTGCTCAGAAGGAACAGCGGAGGTAGAAGACATAGATGGAGTATATCCACGTGTCTGATCTACACCTCACTCAGCCTGCTCAGAAGGAAGAGCAGAGGTAGAAGACAGAGATAGAGTATATCCACGTGTCTCACTCAGCCTGCTCAGAAGGAACAGCAGAGGTAGAAGACAGAGATAGAGTATATCCACCTGTCTTATCTACACCTCACTCAACCTGCTCAGAAGGAACAGCAGAGGTAGAAGACAGATATATAGTATATCCACGTGTCTCACTCAGCCTGCTCAGAAGGAACAGCAGAGGTAGAAGACAGATATATAGTATATCCACGTGTCTCACTCAGCCTGCTCAGAAGGAACAGCAGAGGTAGAAGACAGAGATAGATTATATCCACGTGTCTGATCTACACCTCACTCAGCCTGCTCAGAAGGAACAGCAGAGGTAGAAGACAGAGATAGAGTATATCCACGTGTCTGATCTACATCTCACTCATCCTGCTCAGAAGGAACAGCAGAGGTAAAATACAAAGATAGAGTATATCCACGTGTCTCACTCAGCCTGCTCAGAAGGAACAGCAGAGGTAGAAGACAGAGATAGAGTATATCCACGTGTCTGATCTACACATCACTCAGCCTGCTCAGAAGGGACAGCAGAGGTAGAAGACAGAGATAGAGTATATCCACGTGTCTGATATACACCTCACTCAGCCTGCTCAGAAGGGACAGCAGATGTAGAAGACACAGATAAATTATATCCACGTGTCTGATCTACACCTCACTCAGCCTGCTCAGAGGAACAGCAGAGGTAGAAGACAGAGATAGAGTATATCCACGTGTCTGATCTACACCTCACTCAGCCTGCTCAGAAGGAACAGCAGAGGTGGAAGACAGAGATAGAGTATATCCACGTGTTTGAACCACACCTCACTCAGCCTGCTCAGAAGGAAGAGCAGAGGTAGAATACAGAGATAGAGTATATCCACGTGTCTGATATATACCTCACTCAGCCTGCTCAGAAGGAGCAGCAGAGGTAGAAGACAGAGATAGAGTTTATCCACGTGTCTCACTCAACCTGCTCAGAAGGAACAGCAGAGGTAGAAGACAGAGATAGAGTATATCCACGTGTCTGATATACACCTCACTCAGCCTGCTCAGAAGGAGCAACAGAGGTAGAAGACAGAGATAGAGTATATCCACGTGTCTGATCTACACCTCACTCAGCCTGCTCAGAAGGAACAGCAGAGGTAGAAGACAGAGATAGAGTATATCCACGTGTCTGATCTACACTTCACTCAGCCTGCTCAGAAGGAACAGCAGAGGTAGAAGACAGAGATAGAGTATATCCACGTGTCTGATCTACATCTCACTCAGCCTGCTCAGAAGGAACAGCAGAGGTAAAATACAAAGATAGAGTATATCCACGTGTCTCACTCAGCCTGCTCAGAAGGAACAGCAGAGGTAGAAGACATAGATAGAGTATATCCACGTGTCTGATCTACACCTCACTCAGCCTGCTCAGAAGGAACAGCAGAGGTAGAAGACAGAGATAGAGTATATCCACGTGTCTGATCTACATCTCACTCAGCCTGCTCAGAAGGAACAGCAGAGGTAAAATACAAAGATAGAGTATATCCACGTGTCTCACTCAGCCTGCTCAGAAGGAACAGCAGAGGTAGAAGACAGAGATAGAGTATATCCACGTGTCTGATCTACACATCACTCAGCCTGCTCAGAAGGGACAGCAGAGGTAGAAGACAGAGATAGAGTATATCCACGTGTCTGATATACACCTCACTCAGCCTGCTCAGAAGGGACAGCAGATGTAGAAGACACAGATAAATTATATCCACGTGTCTGATCTACACCTCACTCAGCCTGCTCAGAGGAACAGCAGAGGTAGAAGACAGAGATAGAGTATATCCACGTGTCTGATCTACACCTCACTCAGCCTGCTCAGAAGGAACAGCAGAGGTGGAAGACAGAGATAGAGTATATCCACGTGTTTGAACCACACCTCACTCAGCCTGCTCAGAAGGAAGAGCAGAGGTAGAATACAGAGATAGAGTATATCCACGTGTCTGATCTACACCTCACTCAGCCTGCTCAGAAGGAAGAGCAGAGGTAGAAGACAGAGATAGAGTATATCCACGTGTCTCACTCAGCCTGCTCAGAAGGAACAGCAGAGGTAGAAGACAGAGATAGAGTATATCCACCTGTCTGATCTACACCTCACTCAACCTGCTCAGAAGGAACAGCAGAGGTAGAAGACAGATATATAGTATATCCACGTGTCTCACTCAGCCTGCTCAGAAGGAACAGCAGAGGTAGAAGACAGATATATAGTATATCCACGTGTCTCACTCAGCCTGCTCAGAAGGAACAGCAGAGGTAGAAGACAGAGATAGATTATATCCACGTGTCTGATCTACACCTCACTCAGCCTGCTCAGGAGGAACAGCAGAGGTAGAAGACAGAGATAGAGTATATCCACGTGTCTGATCTACACCTCACTCAGCCTGCTCAGAAGGAACAGCAGAGGTAGAAGACAGATATATAGTATATCCACGTGTCTCACTCATCCTGCTCAGAAGGAACAGCAGAGGTAGAAGACAGAGATAGAGTATATCCACGTGTCTGATCTACACCTCACTCAGCCTGCTCAGAAGGAACAGCAGAGGTAAAAGACAGAGATATAGTATATCCACGTGTCTCACTCAGCCTGCTCAGAAGGAACAGCAGAGGTAAAATACAAAGATAGAGTATATCCACGTGTCTCACTCAGCCTGCTCAGAAGGAACAGCAGAGGTAGAAGACATAGATAGAGTATATCCACGTGTCTGATCTACACCTCACTCAGCCTGCTCAGAAGGAACAGCAGAGGTAGAAGACAGAGATAGAGTATATCCACGTGTCTGATCTACATCTCACTCAGCCTGCTCAGAAGGAACAGCAGAGGTAAAATACAAAGATAGAGTATATCCACGTGTCTCACTCAGCCTGCTCAGAAGGAACAGCAGAGGTAGAAGACAGAGATAGAGTATATCCACGTGTCTGATCTACACATCACTCAGCCTGCTCAGAAGGGACAGCAGAGGTAGAAGACAGAGATAGAGTATATCCACGTGTCTGATATACACCTCACTCAGCCTGCTCAGAAGGGACAGCAGATGTAGAAGACACAGATAAATTATATCCACGTGTCTGATCTACACCTCACTCAGCCTGCTCAGAGGAACAGCAGAGGTAGAAGACAGAGATAGAGTATATCCACGTGTCTGATCTACACCTCACTCAGCCTGCTCAGAAGGAACAGCAGAGGTGGAAGACAGAGATAGAGTATATCCACGTGTTTGAACCACACCTCACTCAGCCTGCTCAGAAGGAAGAGCAGAGGTAGAATACAGAGATAGAGTATATCCACGTGTCTGATCTACACCTCACTCAGCCTGCTCAGAAGGAAGAGCAGAGGTAGAAGACAGAGATAGAGTATATCCACGTGTCTCACTCAGCCTGCTCAGAAGGAACAGCAGAGGTAGAAGACAGATATATAGTATATCCACGTGTCTCACTCAGCCTGCTCAGAAGGAACAGCAGAGGTAGAAGACAGAGATAGATTATATCCACGTGTCTGATCTACACCTCACTCAGCCTGCTCAGGAGGAACAGCAGAGGTAGAAGACAGAGATAGAGTATATCCACGTGTCTGATCTACACCTCACTCAGCCTGCTCAGAAGGAACAGCAGAGGTAGAAGACAGATATATAGTATATCCACGTGTCTCACTCATCCTGCTCAGAAGGAACAGCAGAGGTAGAAGACAGAGATAGAGTATATCCACGTGTCTGATCTACACCTCACTCAGCCTGCTCAGAAGGAACAGCAGAGGTAAAAGACAGAGATATAGTATATCCACGTGTCTCACTCAGCCTGCTCAGAAGGAACAGCAGAGGTAGAAGACAGAGATAGAGTATATCCACGTGTCTCACTCAGCCTGCTCAGAAGGAACAGCAGAGGTAGACGACAGAGATAGAGTATATCCACGTGTCTGATCTACACCTCACTCAGCCTGCTCAGAAGGAACAGCGGAGGTAGAAGACATAGATGGAGTATATCCACGTGTCTGATCTACACCTCACTCAGCCTGCTCAGAAGGAAGAGCAGAGGTAGAAGACAGAGATAGAGTATATCCACGTGTCTCACTCAGCCTGCTCAGAAGGAACAGCAGAGGTAGAAGACAGAGATAGAGTATATCCACCTGTCTTATCTACACCTCACTCAACCTGCTCAGAAGGAACAGCAGAGGTAGAAGACAGATATATAGTATATCCACGTGTCTCACTCAGCCTGCTCAGAAGGAACAGCAGAGGTAGAAGACAGATATATAGTATATCCACGTGTCTCACTCAGCCTGCTCAGAAGGAACAGCAGAGGTAGAAGACAGAGATAGATTATATCCACGTGTCTGATCTACACCTCACTCAGCCTGCTCAGAAGGAACAGCAGAGGTAGAAGACAGAGATAGAGTATATCCACGTGTCTGATCTACATCTCACTCATCCTGCTCAGAAGGAACAGCAGAGGTAAAATACAAAGATAGAGTATATCCACGTGTCTCACTCAGCCTGCTCAGAAGGAACAGCAGAGGTAGAAGACAGAGATAGAGTATATCCACGTGTCTGATCTACACATCACTCAGCCTGCTCAGAAGGGACAGCAGAGGTAGAAGACAGAGATAGAGTATATCCACGTGTCTGATATACACCTCACTCAGCCTGCTCAGAAGGGACAGCAGATGTAGAAGACACAGATAAATTATATCCACGTGTCTGATCTACACCTCACTCAGCCTGCTCAGAGGAACAGCAGAGGTAGAAGACAGAGATAGAGTATATCCACGTGTCTGATCTACACCTCACTCAGCCTGCTCAGAAGGAACAGCAGAGGTGGAAGACAGAGATAGAGTATATCCACGTGTTTGAACCACACCTCACTCAGCCTGCTCAGAAGGAAGAGCAGAGGTAGAATACAGAGATAGAGTATATCCACGTGTCTGATATATACCTCACTCAGCCTGCTCAGAAGGAGCAGCAGAGGTAGAAGACAGAGATAGAGTTTATCCACGTGTCTCACTCAACCTGCTCAGAAGGAACAGCAGAGGTAGAAGACAGAGATAGAGTATATCCACGTGTCTGATATACACCTCACTCAGCCTGCTCAGAAGGAGCAACAGAGGTAGAAGACAGAGATAGAGTATATCCACGTGTCTGATCTACACCTCACTCAGCCTGCTCAGAAGGAACAGCAGAGGTAGAAGACAGAGATAGAGTATATCCACGTGTCTGATCTACACTTCACTCAGCCTGCTCAGAAGGAACAGCAGAGGTAGAAGACAGAGATAGAGTATATCCACGTGTCTGATCTACATCTCACTCAGCCTGCTCAGAAGGAACAGCAGAGGTAAAATACAAAGATAGAGTATATCCACGTGTCTCACTCAGCCTGCTCAGAAGGAACAGCAGAGGTAGAAGACATAGATAGAGTATATCCACGTGTCTGATCTACACCTCACTCAGCCTGCTCAGAAGGAACAGCAGAGGTAGAAGACAGAGATAGAGTATATCCACGTGTCTGATCTACATCTCACTCAGCCTGCTCAGAAGGAACAGCAGAGGTAAAATACAAAGATAGAGTATATCCACGTGTCTCACTCAGCCTGCTCAGAAGGAACAGCAGAGGTAGAAGACAGAGATAGAGTATATCCACGTGTCTGATCTACACATCACTCAGCCTGCTCAGAAGGGACAGCAGAGGTAGAAGACAGAGATAGAGTATATCCACGTGTCTGATATACACCTCACTCAGCCTGCTCAGAAGGGACAGCAGATGTAGAAGACACAGATAAATTATATCCACGTGTCTGATCTACACCTCACTCAGCCTGCTCAGAGGAACAGCAGAGGTAGAAGACAGAGATAGAGTATATCCACGTGTCTGATCTACACCTCACTCAGCCTGCTCAGAAGGAACAGCAGAGGTGGAAGACAGAGATAGAGTATATCCACGTGTTTGAACCACACCTCACTCAGCCTGCTCAGAAGGAAGAGCAGAGGTAGAATACAGAGATAGAGTATATCCACGTGTCTGATCTACACCTCACTCAGCCTGCTCAGAAGGAAGAGCAGAGGTAGAAGACAGAGATAGAGTATATCCACGTGTCTCACTCAGCCTGCTCAGAAGGAACAGCAGAGGTAGAAGACAGAGATAGAGTATATCCACCTGTCTGATCTACACCTCACTCAACCTGCTCAGAAGGAACAGCAGAGGTAGAAGACAGATATATAGTATATCCACGTGTCTCACTCAGCCTGCTCAGAAGGAACAGCAGAGGTAGAAGACAGATATATAGTATATCCACGTGTCTCACTCAGCCTGCTCAGAAGGAACAGCAGAGGTAGAAGACAGAGATAGATTATATCCACGTGTCTGATCTACACCTCACTCAGCCTGCTCAGGAGGAACAGCAGAGGTAGAAGACAGAGATAGAGTATATCCACGTGTCTGATCTACACCTCACTCAGCCTGCTCAGAAGGAACAGCAGAGGTAGAAGACAGATATATAGTATATCCACGTGTCTCACTCATCCTGCTCAGAAGGAACAGCAGAGGTAGAAGACAGAGATAGAGTATATCCACGTGTCTGATCTACACCTCACTCAGCCTGCTCAGAAGGAACAGCAGAGGTAAAAGACAGAGATATAGTATATCCACGTGTCTCACTCAGCCTGCTCAGAAGGAACAGCAGAGGTAGAAGACAGAGATAGAGTATATCCACGTGTCTCACTCAGCCTGCTCAGAAGGAACAGCAGAGGTAGACGACAGAGATAGAGTATATCCACGTGTCTGATCTACACCTCACTCAGCCTGCTCAGAAGGAACAGCGGAGGTAGAAGACATAGATGGAGTATATCCACGTGTCTGATCTACACCTCACTCAGCCTGCTCAGAAGGAAGAGCAGAGGTAGAAGACAGAGATAGAGTATATCCACGTGTCTCACTCAGCCTGCTCAGAAGGAACAGCAGAGGTAGAAGACAGAGATAGAGTATATCCACCTGTCTTATCTACACCTCACTCAACCTGCTCAGAAGGAACAGCAGAGGTAGAAGACAGATATATAGTATATCCACGTGTCTCACTCAGCCTGCTCAGAAGGAACAGCAGAGGTAGAAGACAGATATATAGTATATCCACGTGTCTCACTCAGCCTGCTCAGAAGGAACAGCAGAGGTAGAAGACATAGATAGAGTATATCTACATCTCACTCAGCCTGCTCAGAAGGAACAGCAGAGGTAAAATACAAAGATAGAGTATATCCACGTGTCTCACTCAGCCTGCTCAGAAGGAACAGCAGAGGTAGAAGACATAGATAGAGTATATCCATGTGTCTGATCTACACCTCACTCAGCCTGCTCAGAAGGAACAGCAGAGGTAGAAGACAGAGATAGAGTATATCCACGTGTCTGATCTACATCTCACTCAGCCTGCTCAGAAGGAACAGCAGAGGTAAAATACAAAGATAGAGTATATCCACGTGTCTCACTCAGCCTGCTCAGAAGGAACAGCAGAGGTAGAAGACAGAGATAGAGTATATCCACGTGTCTGATCTACACATCACTCAGCCTGCTCAGAAGGGACAGCAGAGGTAGAAGACAGAGATAGAGTATATCCACGTGTCTGATATACACCTCACTCAGCCTGCTCAGAAGGGACAGCAGATGTAGAAGACACAGATAAATCATATCCACGTGTCTGATCTACACTTCACTCAGCCTGCTCAGAAGGAACAGCAGAGGTAGAAGACAGAGATAGAGTATATCCACGTGTCTGATCTACACCTCACTCAGCCTGCTCAGAACGAACAGCAGAGGTAGAAGACAGAGATATATTATATCCACGTGTCTGATCTACACATCACTCAGCCTGCTCAGAAGGAACAGCAGAGGTAGAAGACAGAGATAGAGTATATCCACGTGTCTGATCTACACCTCACTCAGCCTGCTCAGAAGGAACAGCAGAGGTAGAAGACAGATATATAGTATATCCACGTGTCTCACTCATCCTGCTCAGAAGGAACAGCAGAGGTAGAAGACAGAGATAGAGTATATCCACGTGTCTGATCTACACCTCACTCAGCCTGCTCAGAAGGAACAGCAGAGGTAAAAGACAGAGATATAGTATATCCACGTGTCTCACTCAGCCTGCTCAGAAGGAACAGCAGAGGTAGAAGACAGAGATAGAGTATATCCACGTGTCTCACTCAGCCTGCTCAGAAGGAACAGCAGAGGTAGACGACAGAGATAGAGTATATCCACGTGTCTGATCTACACCTCACTCAGCCTGCTCAGAAGGAACAGCGGAGGTAGAAGACATAGATGGAGTATATCCACGTGTCTGATCTACACCTCACTCAGCCTGCTCAGAAGGAAGAGCAGAGGTAGAAGACAGAGATAGAGTATATCCACGTGTCTCACTCAGCCTGCTCAGAAGGAACAGCAGAGGTAGAAGACAGAGATAGAGTATATCCACCTGTCTGATCTACACCTCACTCAACCTGCTCAGAAGGAACAGCAGAGGTAGAAGACAGATATATAGTATATCCACGTGTCTCACTCAGCCTGCTCAGAAGGAACAGCAGAGGTAGAAGACAGATATATAGTATATCCACGTGTCTCACTCAGCCTGCTCAGAAGGAACAGCAGAGGTAGAAGACAGAGATAGAGTATATCCACGTGTCTGATCTACACATCACTCAGCCTGCTCAGAAGGGACAGCAGAGGTAGAAGACAGAGATAGAGTATATCCACGTGTCTGATATACACCTCACTCAGCCTGCTCAGAAGGGACAGCAGATGTAGAAGACACAGATAAATTATATCCACGTGTCTGATCTACACCTCACTCAGCCTGCTCAGAGGAACAGCAGAGGTAGAAGACAGAGATAGAGTATATCCACGTGTCTGATCTACACCTCACTCAGCCTGCTCAGAAGGAACAGCAGAGGTGGAAGACAGAGATAGAGTATATCCACGTGTTTGAACCACACCTCACTCAGCCTGCTCAGAAGGAAGAGCAGAGGTAGAATACAGAGATAGAGTATATCCACGTGTCTGATCTACACCTCACTCAGCCTGCTCAGAAGGAAGAGCAGAGGTATAAGACAGAGATAGAGTATATCCACGTGTCTCACTCAGCCTGCTCAGAAGGAACAGCAGAGGTAGAAGACAGAGATAGAGTATATCCACCTGTCTGATCTACACCTCACTCAACCTGCTCAGAAGGAACAGCAGAGGTAGAAGACAGATATATAGTATATCCACGTGTCTCACTCAGCCTGCTCAGAAGGAACAGCAGAGGTAGAAGACAGATATATAGTATATCCACGTGTCTCACTCAGCCTGCTCAGAAGGAACAGCAGAGGTAGAAGACAGAGATAGATTATATCCACGTGTCTGATCTACACCTCACTCAGCCTGCTCAGAAGGAACAGCAGAGGTAGAAGACAGAGATAGAGTATATCCACGTGTCTGATCTACATCTCACTCAGCCTGCTCAGAAGGAACAGCAGAGGTAAAATACAAAGATAGAGTATATCCACGTGTCTCACTCAGCCTGCTCAGAAGGAACAGCAGAGGTAGAAGACAGAGATAGAGTATATCCACGTGTCTGATCTACACATCACTCAGCCTGCTCAGAAGGGACAGCAGAGGTAGAAGACAGAGATAGATTATATCCACGTGTCTGATCTACACCTCACTCAGCCTGCTCAGAAGGAACAGCAGAGGTAGAAGACAGAGATAGAGTATATCCACGTGTCTGATCTACATCTCACTCAGCCTGCTCAGAAGGAACAGCAGAGGTAAAATACAAAGATAGAGTATATCCACGTGTCTCACTCAGCCTGCTCAGAAGGAACAGCAGAGGTAGAAGACAGAGATAGAGTATATCCACGTGTCTGATCTACACATCACTCAGCCTGCTCAGAAGGGACAGCAGAGGTAGAAGACAGAGATAGAGTATATCCACGTGTCTGATATACACCTCACTCAGCCTGCTCAGAAGGGACAGCAGATGTAGAAGACACAGATAAATTATATCCACGTGTCTGATCTACACCTCACTCAGCCTGCTCAGAGGAACAGCAGAGGTAGAAGACAGAGATAGAGTATATCCACGTGTCTGATCTACACCTCACTCAGCCTGCTCAGAAGGAACAGCAGAGGTGGAAGACAGAGATAGAGTATATCCACGT
This sequence comes from Crossaster papposus, assembly GCA_037893245.1. NCBI lineage: Eukaryota > Metazoa > Echinodermata > Asteroidea > Velatida > Solasteridae > Crossaster > Crossaster papposus. The sequence goes on from JBAIAA010000865.1 coordinate 789,355, forward strand.
GTTTGAACCACACCTCACTCAGCCTGCTCAGAAGGAAGAGCAGAGGTAGAATACAGAGATAGAGTATATCCACGTGTCTGATATATACCTCACTCAGCCTGCTCAGAAGGAGCAGCAGAGGTAGAAGACAGAGATAGAGTTTATCCACGTGTCTCACTCAACCTGCTCAGAAGGAACAGCAGAGGTAGAAGACAGAGATAGAGTATATCCACGTGTCTGATATACACCTCACTCAGCCTGCTCAGAAGGAGCAACAGAGGTAGAAGACAGAGATAGAGTATATCCACGTGTCTGATCTACACCTCACTCAGCCTGCTCAGAAGGAACAGCAGAGGTAGAAGACAGAGATAGAGTATATCCACGTGTCTGATCTACACTTCACTCAGCCTGCTCAGAAGGAACAGCAGAGGTAGAAGACAGAGATAGAGTATATCCACGTGTCTGATCTACACCTCACTCAGCCTGCTCAGAACGAACAGCAGAGGTAGAAGACAGAGATATATTATATCCACGTGTCTGATCTACACCTCACTCAGCCTGCTCAGAAGGAACAGCAGAGGTAGAAGACAGAGATAGAGTATATCCACGTGTCTGATCTACATCTCACTCAGCCTTCTCAGAAAGGAACAGCAGAGGTAGAAGACAGATATATAATATATCCACGTGTCTCACTCATCCTGCTCAGAAGGAACAGCAGAGGTAGAAGACAGAGATAGAGTATATCCACGTGTCTGATCTACACCTCACTCAGCCTGCTCAGAACGAACAACAGAGGTAGAAGACAGAGATATATTATATCCACGTGTCTGATCTACACCTCACTCAGCCTGCTCAGAAGGAACAGCAGAGGTAGAAGACAGAGATAGAGTATATCCACGTGTCTGATCTACATCTCACTCAGCCTGCTCAGAAGGAACAGCAGAGGTAAAATACAGAGATATAGTATATCCAGGTGTCTCACTCAGCCTGCTCAGAAGGAACAGCAGAGGTAGAAGACAGAGATAGAGTATATCCACGTGTCTGATCTACACCTCACTCAGCCTGCTCAGGAGGAACAGCAGAGGTAGAAGACAGAGATAGAGTATATCCACGTGTCTGATCTACACCTCACTCAGCCTGCTCAGAAGGAACAGCAGAGGTAGAAGACAGATATATAGTATATCCACGTGTCTCACTCATCCTGCTCAGAAGGAACAGCAGAAGTAGAAGACAGAGATAGAGTATATCCACGTGTCTGATATACACCTCACTCAGCCTGCTCAGAAGGAACAGCAGAGGTAGAAGACACAGATAAATTATATCCACGTGTCTGATCTACACCTCACTCAGCCTGCTCAGAGGAACAGCAGAGGTAGAAGACAGAGATAGAGTATATCCACGTGTCTGATCTACACCTCACTCAGCCTGCTCAGAAGGAACAGCAAAGGTAAAAGACAGAGATATAGTATATCCACGTGTCTCACTCAGCCTGCTCAGAAGGAACAGCAGAGGTAGAAGACAGAGATAGAGTATATCCACGTGTCTGAACTACACCTCACTCAGCCTGCTCAGAAGGAACAGCAGAGGTAGAAGACAGAAATAGAGTATATCCACGTGTCTCACTAAGCCTGCTCAGAAGGAACAGCAGAGGTAGAGGACAGATATAGAGTATATCCACGTGTCTCACTCAGCCTGCTCAGAAGGAACGGCAGAGGTAGAAGACAGAGATAGAGTATATCCACGTGTCTCACTCAGCCTGCTCAGAAGGAACAGCAGAGGTAGAAGACAGAGATAGAGTATATCCACTTGTCTGATCTACACCTCACTCAGCCTGCTCAGAAGGAACAGCAGAGATAGAAGACAGAAATAGAGTATATCCACGTGTCTGATCTACACCTCACTCAGCCTGCTCAGAAGAAACAGCAGATGTAGAAGACATAGATATAGTATATCCACGTGTCTCACTCAGCCTGCTTAGAAGGAACAGCAGAGATAGAAGACAGAGATAGAGTATATCCACGTGTCTGATCTACACCTCACTCAGCCTGCTCAGAAGGAACAGCAGAGGTGGAAGACAGAGATAGAGTTTATCCACGTGTCTCACTCAACATGCTCAGAAGGAACAGCAGAAGTAGAAGACAGAGATAGAGTATATCCACGTATTTGAACCACACCTCACTCAGCCTGCTCAGAAGGAAGAGCAGAGGTAGAAGACAGAGATAGAGTATATCCACGTGTCTGATATACACCTCACTCAGCCTGCTCAGAAGGAGCAGCAGAGGTAGAAGACAGAGATAGAGTTTATCCACGTGTCTCACTCAACCTGCTCAGAAGGAACAGTAGAGGTAGAAGACAGAGATAGAGTATATCCACGTGTTTGAACCACACCTCACTCAGCCTGCTCAGAAGGAAGAGCAGAGGTAGAAGACAGAGATAGAGTATATCCACGTGTCTGATATACACCTCACTCAGTCTGCTCAGAATGAGCAACAGAGGTAGAATACAGAGATAGAGTATATCCACGTGTCTGATCTACACCTCACTCAGCCTGCTCAGTAGGAACAGCAGAGGTAGAAGACAGAGATAGAGTATATCCACGTGTCTGATCTACACTTCATTCAGCCTGCTCAGAAGGAACAGCAGAGGTAGAAGACAGAGATAGAGTATATCCACGTGTCTGATCTACACCTCACTCAGCCTGCTCAGAACGAACAGCAGAGGTAGAAGACAGAGATAGATTATATCCACGTGTCTGATCTACACCTCACTCAGCCTGCTCAGAAGGAACAGCAGAGGTAGAAGACAGAGATAGAGTATATCCACGTGTCTGATCTACATCTCACTCAGCCTGCTCAGAAGGAACAGCAGAGGTAAAATACAGAGATAGAGTATATCCAGGTGTCTCACTCAGCCTGCTCAGAAGGAACAGCAGAGGTAGAAGACAGAGATAGAGTATATCCACGTGTCTGATCTACACCTCACTCAGCCTGCTCAGAAGGAACAGCAGAGGTAGAAGACAGAGATAGAGTATATCCACGTGTCTGATCTACACCTCACTCAGCCTGCTCAGAAGGAACAGCAGAGGTAAAAGACAGAGATATAGTATATCCACGTGTCTCACTCAGCCTGCTCAGAAGGAACAGCAGAGGTAGAAGACAGAGATAGAGTATATCCACGTGTCTCACTCAGCCTGCTCAGAAGGAACAGCAGAGGTAGACGACAGAGATAGAGAATATCCACGTGTCTGATCTACACCTCACTCAGCCTGCTCAGAAGGAACAGCGGAGGTAGAAGACATAGATGGAGTATATCCACGTGTCTGATCTACACCTCACTCAGCCTGCTCAGAAGGAACAGCAGAGGTAGAAGACAGAGATAGAGTATATCCACGTGTCTCACTCAGCCTGCTCAGAAGGAACAGCAGAGGTAGAAGACAGAGATAGAGTATATCCACCTGTCTGATCTACACCTCACTCAACCTGCTCAGAAGGAACAGCAGAGGTAGAAGACAGATATATAGTATATCCACGTGTCTCACTCAGCCTGCTCAGAAGGAACAGCAGAGGTAGAAGACAGATATATAGTATATCCACGTGTCTCACTCAGCCTGCTCAGAAGGAACAGCAGAGGTAGAAGACAGAGATAGATTATATCCACGTGTCTGATCTACACCTCACTCAGCCTGCTCAGAAGGAACAGCAGAGGTAGAAGACAGAGATAGAGTATATCCACGTGTCTGATCTACATCTCACTCAGCCTGCTCAGAAGGAACAGCAGAGGTAAAATACAAAGATAGAGTATATCCACGTGTCTCACTCAGCCTGCTCAGAAGGAACAGCAGAGGTAGAAGACAGAGATAGAGTATATCCACGTGTCTGATCTACACATCACTCAGCCTGCTCAGAAGGGACAGCAGAGGTAGAAGACAGAGATAGAGTATATCCACGTGTCTGATATACACCTCACTCAGCCTGCTCAGAAGGGACAGCAGATGTAGAAGACACAGATAAATTATATCCACGTGTCTGATCTACACCTCACTCAGCCTGCTCAGAGGAACAGCAGAGGTAGAAGACAGAGATAGAGTATATCCACGTGTCTGATCTACACCTCACTCAGCCTGCTCAGAAGGAACAGCAGAGGTACAAGACAGAGATATAGTATATCCACGTGTCTCAATCAGCCTGCTCAGAAGGAACAGCAGAGGTAGAAGACAGAGATAGAGTATATCCACGTGTCTCACTCAGCCTGCTCAGAAGGAACAGCAGAGGTAGACGACAGAGATAGAGTATATCCACGTGTCTGATCTACACCTCACTCAGCCTGCTCAGAAGGAACAGCAGAGGTAGAAGACAGAGATAGAGTATATCCACGTGTCTGATCTACACCTCACTCAGCCTGCTCAGAAGGAACAGCAGAGGTAAAAGACAGAGATATAGTATATCCACGTGTCTCACTCAGCCTGCTCAGAAGGAACAGCAGAGGTAGAAGACAGAGATAGAGTATATCCACGTGTCTCACTCAGCCTGCTCAGAAGGAACAGCAGAGGTAGACGACAGAGATAGAGAATATCCACGTGTCTGATCTACACCTCACTCAGCCTGCTCAGAAGGAACAGCGGAGGTAGAAGACATAGATGGAGTATATCCACGTGTCTGATCTACACCTCACTCAGCCTGCTCAGAAGGAACAGCAGAGGTAGAAGACAGAGATAGAGTATATCCACGTGTCTCACTCAGCCTGCTCAGAAGGAACAGCAGAGGTAGAAGACAGAGATAGAGTATATCCACCTGTCTGATCTACACCTCACTCAACCTGCTCAGAAGGAACAGCAGAGGTAGAAGACAGATATATAGTATATCCACGTGTCTCACTCAGCCTGCTCAGAAGGAACAGCAGAGGTAGAAGACAGATATATAGTATATCCACGTGTCTCACTCAGCCTGCTCAGAAGGAACAGCAGAGGTAGAAGACAGAGATAGATTATATCCACGTGTCTGATCTACACCTCACTCAGCCTGCTCAGAAGGAACAGCAGAGGTAGAAGACAGAGATAGAGTATATCCACGTGTCTGATCTACATCTCACTCAGCCTGCTCAGAAGGAACAGCAGAGGTAAAATACAAAGATAGAGTATATCCACGTGTCTCACTCAGCCTGCTCAGAAGGAACAGCAGAGGTAGAAGACAGAGATAGAGTATATCCACGTGTCTGATCTACACATCACTCAGCCTGCTCAGAAGGGACAGCAGAGGTAGAAGACAGAGATAGAGTATATCCACGTGTCTGATATACACCTCACTCAGCCTGCTCAGAAGGGACAGCAGATGTAGAAGACACAGATAAATTATATCCACGTGTCTGATCTACACCTCACTCAGCCTGCTCAGAGGAACAGCAGAGGTAGAAGACAGAGATAGAGTATATCCACGTGTCTGATCTACACCTCACTCAGCCTGCTCAGAAGGAACAGCAGAGGTACAAGACAGAGATATAGTATATCCACGTGTCTCAATCAGCCTGCTCAGAAGGAACAGCAGAGGTAGAAGACAGAGATAGAGTATATCCACGTGTCTCACTCAGCCTGCTCAGAAGGAACAGCAGAGGTAGACGACAGAGATAGAGTATATCCACGTGTCTGATCTACACCTCACTCAGCCTGCTCAGAAGGAACAGCAGAGGTGGAAGACAGAGATAGAGTATATCCACGTGTTTGAACCACACCTCACTCAGCCTGCTCAGAAGGAAGAGCAGAGGTAGAATACAGAGATAGAGTATATCCACGTGTCTGATATATACCTCACTCAGCCTGCTCAGAAGGAGCAGCAGAGGTAGAAGACAGAGATAGAGTTTATCCACGTGTCTCACTCAACCTGCTCAGAAGGAACAGCAGAGGTAGAAGACAGAGATAGTGTATATCCACGTGTACGATATACACCTCACTCAGCCTGCTCAGAAGGAGCAACAGAGGTAGAAGACAGAGATAGAGTATATCCACGTGTCTGATCTACCCCTCACTCAGCCTGCTCAGAAAGAATAGCAGAGGTAGAAGACAGAGATAGAGTATATCCACGTGTCTGATCTACACTTCACTCAGCCTGCTCAGAAGGAACAGCAGAGGTAGAAGACAGAGATAGAGTATATCCACGTGTCTGATCTACACCTCACTCAGCCTGCTCAGAAGGAACAGCAGAGGTAGAATACAGAGATATAATATATCCACGTGTCTCACTCATCCTGCTCAGAAGGAACAGCAGAGGTAGAAGACAGAGATAGAGTATATCCACGTGTCTGATCTACACCTCACTCAGCCTGCTCAGAACGAACAGCAGAGGTAGAAGACAGAGATATATTATATCCACGTGTCTGATCTACACCTCACTCAGCCTGCTCAGAAGGAACAGCAGAGGTAAAATACAGAGATATAGTATATCCAGGTGTCTCACTCAGCCTGCTCAGAAGGAACAGCAGAGGTAGAAGACAGAGATAGAGTATATCCACGTGTCTGATCTACACCTCACTCAGCCTGCTCAGGAGGAACAGCAGAGGTAGAAGACAGAGATAGAGTATATCCACGTGTCTGATCTACACCTCACTCAGCCTGCTCAGAAGGAACAGCAGAGGTAGAAGACAGATATATAGTATATCCACGTGTCTCACTCATCCTGCTCAGAAGGAACAGCAGAAGTAGAAGACAGAGATAGAGTATATCCACGTGTCTGATATACACCTCACTCAGCCTGCTCAGAAGGAACAGCAGAGGTAGAAGACACAGATAAATTATATCCACGTGTCTGATCTACACCTCACTCAGCCTGCTCAGAGGAACAGCAGAGGTAGAAGACAGAGATAGAGTATATCCACGTGTCTGATCTACACCTCACTCAGCCTGCTCAGAAGGAACAGCAAAGGTAAAAGACAGAGATATAGTATATCCACGTGTCTCACTCAGCCTGCTCAGAAGGAACAGCAGAGGTAGAAGACAGAGATAGAGTATATCCACGTGTCTGAACTACACCTCACTCAGCCTGCTCAGAAGGAACAGCAGAGGTAGAAGACAGAAATAGAGTATATCCACGTGTCTCACTAAGCCTGCTCAGAAGGAACAGCAGAGGTAGAGGACAGATATAGAGTATATCCACGTGTCTCACTCAGCCTGCTCAGAAGGAACGGCAGAGGTAGAAGACAGAGATAGAGTATATCCACGTGTCTCACTCAGCCTGCTCAGAAGGAACAGCAGAGGTAGAAGACAGAGATAGAGTATATCCACTTGTCTGATCTACACCTCACTCAGCCTGCTCAGAAGGAACAGCAGAGATAGAAGACAGAAATAGAGTATATCCACGTGTCTGATCTACACCTCACTCAGCCTGCTCAGAAGAAACAGCAGATGTAGAAGACATAGATATAGTATATCCACGTGTCTCACTCAGCCTGCTTAGAAGGAACAGCAGAGATAGAAGACAGAGATAGAGTATATCCACGTGTCTGATCTACACCTCACTCAGCCTGCTCAGAAGGAACAGCAGAGGTGGAAGACAGAGATAGAGTTTATCCACGTGTCTCACTCAACATGCTCAGAAGGAACAGCAGAGGTAGAAGACAGAGATAGAGTATATCCACGTATTTGAACCACACCTCACTCAGCCTGCTCAGAAGGAAGAGCAGAGGTAGAAGACAGAGATAGAGTATATCCACGTGTCTGATATACACCTCACTCAGCCTGCTCAGAAGGAGCAGCAGAGGTAGAAGACAGAGATAGAGTTTATCCACGTGTCTCACTCAACCTGCTCAGAAGGAACAGCAGAGGTAGAAGACAGAGATAGAGTATATCCACGTGTCTGATCTACACCTCACTCAGCCTGCTCAGAACGAACAGCAGAGGTAGAAGACAGAGATATATTATATCCACGTGTCTGATCTACACCTCACTCAGCCTGCTCAGAAGGAACAGCAGAGGTAAAATACAGAGATATAGTATATCCAGGTGTCTCACTCAGCCTGCTCAGAAGGAACAGCAGAGGTAGAAGACAGAGATAGAGTATATCCACGTGTCTGATCTACACCTCACTCAGCCTGCTCAGGAGGAACAGCAGAGGTAGAAGACAGAGATAGAGTATATCCACGTGTCTGATCTACACCTCACTCAGCCTGCTCAGAAGGAACAGCAGAGGTAGAAGACAGATATATAGTATATCCACGTGTCTCACTCATCCTGCTCAGAAGGAACAGCAGAAGTAGAAGACAGAGATAGAGTATATCCACGTGTCTGATATACACCTCACTCAGCCTGCTCAGAAGGAACAGCAGAGGTAGAAGACACAGATAAATTATATCCACGTGTCTGATCTACACCTCACTCAGCCTGCTCAGAGGAACAGCAGAGGTAGAAGACAGAGATAGAGTATATCCACGTGTCTGATCTACACCTCACTCAGCCTGCTCAGAAGGAACAGCAAAGGTAAAAGACAGAGATATAGTATATCCACGTGTCTCACTCAGCCTGCTCAGAAGGAACAGCAGAGGTAGAAGACAGAGATAGAGTATATCCACGTGTCTGAACTACACCTCACTCAGCCTGCTCAGAAGGAACAGCAGAGGTAGAAGACAGAAATAGAGTATATCCACGTGTCTCACTAAGCCTGCTCAGAAGGAACAGCAGAGGTAGAGGACAGATATAGAGTATATCCACGTGTCTCACTCAGCCTGCTCAGAAGGAACGGCAGAGGTAGAAGACAGAGATAGAGTATATCCACGTGTCTCACTCAGCCTGCTCAGAAGGAACAGCAGAGGTAGAAGACAGAGATAGAGTATATCCACTTGTCTGATCTACACCTCACTCAGCCTGCTCAGAAGGAACAGCAGAGATAGAAGACAGAAATAGAGTATATCCACGTGTCTGATCTACACCTCACTCAGCCTGCTCAGAAGAAACAGCAGATGTAGAAGACATAGATATAGTATATCCACGTGTCTCACTCAGCCTGCTTAGAAGGAACAGCAGAGATAGAAGACAGAGATAGAGTATATCCACGTGTCTGATCTACACCTCACTCAGCCTGCTCAGAAGGAACAGCAGAGGTGGAAGACAGAGATAGAGTTTATCCACGTGTCTCACTCAACATGCTCAGAAGGAACAGCAGAGGTAGAAGACAGAGATAGAGTATATCCACGTATTTGAACCACACCTCACTCAGCCTGCTCAGAAGGAAGAGCAGAGGTAGAAGACAGAGATAGAGTATATCCACGTGTCTGATATACACCTCACTCAGCCTGCTCAGAAGGAGCAGCAGAGGTAGAAGACAGAGATAGAGTTTATCCACGTGTCTCACTCAACCTGCTCAGAAGGAACAGTAGAGGTAGAAGACAGAGATAGAGTATATCCACGTGTTTGAACCACACCTCACTCAGCCTGCTCAGAAGGAAGAGCAGAGGTAGAAGACAGAGATAGAGTATATCCACGTGTCTGATATACACCTCACTCAGTCTGCTCAGAATGAGCAACAGAGGTAGAATACAGAGATAGAGTATATCCACGTGTCTGATCTACACCTCACTCAGCCTGCTCAGTAGGAACAGCAGAGGTAGAAGACAGAGATAGAGTATATCCACGTGTCTGATCTACACTTCATTCAGCCTGCTCAGAAGGAACAGCAGAGGTAGAAGACAGAGATAGAGTATATCCACGTGTCTGATCTACACCTCACTCAGCCTGCTCAGAACGAACAGCAGAGGTAGAAGACAGAGATAGATTATATCCACGTGTCTGATCTACACCTCACTCAGCCTGCTCAGAAGGAACAGCAGAGGTAGAAGACAGAGATAGAGTATATCCACGTGTCTGATCTACATCTCACTCAGCCTGCTCAGAAGGAACAGCAGAGGTAAAATACAGAGATAGAGTATATCCACGTGTCTCACTCAGCCTGCTCAGAAGGAACAGCAGAGGTAGAAGACAGAGATAGAGTATATCCACGTGTCTGATCTACACCTCACTCAGCCTGCTCAGAAGGAACAGCAGAGGTAGAAGACAGAGATAGAGTATATCCACGTGTCTGATCTACACCTCACTCAGCCTGCTCAGAAGGAACAGCAGAGGTAAAAGACAGAGATATAGTATATCCACGTGTCTCACTCAGCCTGCTCAGAAGGAACAGCAGAGGTAGAAGACAGAGATAGAGTATATCCACGTGTCTCACTCAGCCTGCTCAGAAGGAACAGCAGAGGTAGACGACAGAGATAGAGAATATCCACGTGTCTGATCTACACCTCACTCAGCCTGCTCAGAAGGAACAGCGGAGGTAGAAGACATAGATGGAGTATATCCACGTGTCTGATCTACACCTCACTCAGCCTGCTCAGAAGGAACAGCAGAGGTAGAAGACAGAGATAGAGTATATCCACGTGTCTCACTCAGCCTGCTCAGAAGGAACAGCAGAGGTAGAAGACAGAGATAGAGTATATCCACCTGTCTGATCTACACCTCACTCAACCTGCTCAGAAGGAACAGCAGAGGTAGAAGACAGATATATAGTATATCCACGTGTCTCACTCAGCCTGCTCAGAAGGAACAGCAGAGGTAGAAGACAGATATATAGTATATCCACGTGTCTCACTCAGCCTGCTCAGAAGGAACAGCAGAGGTAGAAGACAGAGATAGATTATATCCACGTGTCTGATCTACACCTCACTCAGCCTGCTCAGAGGAACAGCAGAGGTAGAAGACAGAGATAGAGTATATCCACGTGTCTGATATACACCTCACTCAGCCTGCTCAGAAGGAGCAGCAGAGGTAGAAGACAGAGATAGAGTTTATCCACGTGTCTCACTCAACCTGCTCAGAAGGAACAGTAGAGGTAGAAGACAGAGATAGAGTATATCCACGTGTTTGAACCACACCTCACTCAGCCTGCTCAGAAGGAAGAGCAGAGGTAGAAGACAGAGATAGAGTATATCCACGTGTCTGATATACACCTCACTCAGTCTGCTCAGAATGAGCAACAGAGGTAGAATACAGAGATAGAGTATATCCACGTGTCTGATCTACACCTCACTCAGCCTGCTCAGTAGGAACAGCAGAGGTAGAAGACAGAGATAGAGTATATCCACGTGTCTGATCTACACTTCATTCAGCCTGCTCAGAAGGAACAGCAGAGGTAGAAGACAGAGATAGAGTATATCCACGTGTCTGATCTACACCTCACTCAGCCTGCTCAGAACGAACAGCAGAGGTAGAAGACAGAGATAGATTATATCCACGTGTCTGATCTACACCTCACTCAGCCTGCTCAGAAGGAACAGCAGAGGTAGAAGACAGAGATAGAGTATATCCACGTGTCTGATCTACATCTCACTCAGCCTGCTCAGAAGGAACAGCAGAGGTAAAATACAGAGATAGAGTATATCCAGGTGTCTCACTCAGCCTGCTCAGAAGGAACAGCAGAGGTAGAAGACAGAGATAGAGTATATCCACGTGTCTGATCTACACCTCACTCAGCCTGCTCAGAAGGAACAGCAGAGGTAGAAGACAGAGATAGAGTATATCCACGTGTCTGATCTACACCTCACTCAGCCTGCTCAGAAGGAACAGCAGAGGTAAAAGACAGAGATATAGTATATCCACGTGTCTCACTCAGCCTGCTCAGAAGGAACAGCAGAGGTAGAAGACAGAGATAGAGTATATCCACGTGTCTCACTCAGCCTGCTCAGAAGGAACAGCAGAGGTAGACGACAGAGATAGAGAATATCCACGTGTCTGATCTACACCTCACTCAGCCTGCTCAGAAGGAACAGCAGAGGTAGAAGACATAGATGGAGTATATCCACGTGTCTGATCTACACCTCACTCAGCCTGCTCAGAAGGAACAGCAGAGGTAGAAGACAGAGATAGAGTATATCCACGTGTCTCACTCAGCCTGCTCAGAAGGAACAGCAGAGGTAGAAGACAGAGATAGAGTATATCCACCTGTCTGATCTACACCTCACTCAACCTGCTCAGAAGGAACAGCAGAGGTAGAAGACAGATATATAGTATATCCACGTGTCTCACTCAGCCTGCTCAGAAGGAACAGCAGAGGTAGAAGACAGATATATAGTATATCCACGTGTCTCACTCAGCCTGCTCAGAAGGAACAGCAGAGGTAGAAGACAGAGATAGATTATATCCACGTGTCTGATCTACACCTCACTCAGCCTGCTCAGAAGGAACAGCAGAGGTAGAAGACAGAGATAGAGTATATCCACGTGTCTGATCTACATCTCACTCAGCCTGCTCAGAAGGAACAGCAGAGGTAAAATACAAAGATAGAGTATATCCACGTGTCTCACTCAGCCTGCTCAGAAGGAACAGCAGAGGTAGAAGACAGAGATAGAGTATATCCACGTGTCTGATCTACACATCACTCAGCCTGCTCAGAAGGGACAGCAGAGGTAGAAGACAGAGATAGAGTATATCCACGTGTCTGATATACACCTCACTCAGCCTGCTCAGAAGGGACAGCAGATGTAGAAGACACAGATAAATTATATCCACGTGTCTGATCTACACCTCACTCAGCCTGCTCAGAGGAACAGCAGAGGTAGAAGACAGAGATAGAGTATATCCACGTGTCTGATCTACACCTCACTCAGCCTGCTCAGAAGGAACAGCAGAGGTACAAGACAGAGATATAGTATATCCACGTGTCTCAATCAGTCTGCTCAGAAGGAACAGCAGAGGTAGAAGACAGAGATAGAGTATATCCACGTGTCTCACTCAGCCTGCTCAGAAGGAACAGCAGAGGTAGACGACAGAGATAGAGTATATCCACGTGTCTGATCTACACCTCACTCAGCCTGCTCAGAAGGAACAGCAGAGGTGGAAGACAGAGATAGAGTATATCCACGTGTTTGAACCACACCTCACTCAGCCTGCTCAGAAGGAAGAGCAGAGGTAGAATACAGAGATAGAGTATATCCACGTGTCTGATATATACCTCACTCAGCCTGCTCAGAAGGAGCAGCAGAGGTAGAAGACAGAGATAGAGTTTATCCACGTGTCTCACTCAACCTGCTCAGAAGGAACAGCAGAGGTAGAAGACAGAGATAGAGTATATCCACGTGTATGATATACACCTCACTCAGCCTGCTCAGAAGGAGCAACAGAGGTAGAAGACAGAGATAGAGTATATCCACGTGTCTGATCTACCCCTCACTCAGCCTGCTCAGAAAGAATAGCAGAGGTAGAAGACAGAGATAGAGTATATCCACGTGTCTGATCTACACTTCACTCAGCCTGCTCAGAAGGAACAGCAGAGGTAGAAGACAGAGATAGAGTATATCCACGTGTCTGATCTACACCTCACTCAGCCTGCTCAGAACGAACAGCAGAGGTAGAAGACAGAGATATATTATATCCACGTGTCTGATCTACACCTCACTCAGCCTGCTCAGAAGGAACAGCAGAGGTAGAAGACAGAGATATAGTATATCCACGTGTCTGATCTACATCTCACTCAGCCTTCTCAGAAAGGAACAGCAGAGGTAGAAGACAGATATATAATATATCCACGTGTCTCACTCATCCTGCTCAGAAGGAACAGCAGAGGTAGAAGACAGAGATAGAGTATATCCACGTGTCTGATCTACACCTCACTCAGCCTGCTCAGAACGAACAGCAGAGGTAGAAGACAGAGATATATTATATCCACGTGTCTGATCTACACCTCACTCAGCCTGCTCAGAAGGAACAGCAGAGGTAGAAGACAGAGATAGAGTATATCCACGTGTCTGATCTACATCTCACTCAGCCTGCTCAGAAGGAACAGCAGAGGTAAAATACAGAGATAGAGTATATCCAGGTGTCTCACTCAGCCTGCTCAGAAGGAACAGCAGAGGTAGAAGACAGAGATAGAGTATATCCACGTGTCTGATCTACACCTCACTCAGCCTGCTCAGGAGGAACAGCAGAGGTAGAAGACAGAGATAGAGTATATCCACGTGTCTGATCTACACCTCACTCAGCCTGCTCAGAAGGAACAGCAGAGGTAGAAGACAGATATATAGTATATCCACGTGTCTCACTCATCCTGCTCAGAAGGAACAGCAGAAGTAGAAGACAGAGATAGAGTATATCCACGTGTCTGATATACACCTCACTCAGCCTGCTCAGAAGGAACAGCAGAGGTAGAAGACACAGATAAATTATATCCACGTGTCTGATCTACACCTCACTCAGCCTGCTCAGAGGAACAGCAGAGGTAGAAGACAGAGATAGAGTATATCCACGTGTCTGATCTACACCTCACTCAGCCTGCTCAGAAGGAACAGCAAAGGTAAAAGACAGAGATATAGTATATCCACGTGTCTCACTCAGCCTGCTCAGAAGGAACAGCAGAGGTAGAAGACAGAGATAGAGTATATCCACGTGTCTGATCTACACATCACTCAGCCTGCTCAGAAGGGACAGCAGAGGTAGAAGACAGAGATAGAGTATATCCACGTGTCTGATCTACACCTCACTCAGCCTGCTCAGAAGGAACAGCAGAGGTAGAAGACAGATATATAGTATATCCACGTGTCTCACTCATCCTGCTCAGAAGAAACAGCAGAAGTAGAAGACAGAGATAGAGTATATCCACGTGTCTGATATACACCTCACTCAGCCTGCTCAGAAGGGACAGCAGAGGTAGACGACACAGATAAATTATATCCACGTGTCTGATCTACACCTCACTCATCCTGCTCAGAGGAACAGCAGAGGTAGAAGACAGAGATAGAGTATATCCACGTGTCTGATCTACACCTCACTCAGCCTGCTCAGAAGGAACAGCAGAGGTACAAGACAGAGATATAGTATATCCACGTGTCTCACTCAGCCTGCTCAGAAGGAACAGCAGAGGTGGAAGACAGAGATAGAGTATATCCACGTGTCTCACTCAGCCTGCTCAGAAGGAACAGCAGAGGTAGACGACAGAGATATAGTATATCCACGTGTCTGATCTACATCTCACTCAGCCTTCTCAGAAAGGAACAGCAGAGGTAGAAGACAGATATATAATATATCCACGTGTCTCACTCATCCTGCTCAGAAGGAACAGCAGAGGTAGAAGACAGAGATAGAGTATATCCACGTGTCTGATCTACACCTCACTCAGCCTGCTCAGAACGAACAGCAGAGGTAGAAGACAGAGATATATTATATCCACGTGTCTGATCTACACCTCACTCAGCCTGCTCAGAAGGAACAGCAGAGGTAGAAGACAGAGATAGAGTATATCCACGTGTCTGATCTACATCTCACTCAGCCTGCTCAGAAGGAACAGCAGAGGTAAAATACAGAGATAGAGTATATCCAGGTGTCTCACTCAGCCTGCTCAGAAGGAACAGCAGAGGTAGAAGACAGAGATAGAGTATATCCACGTGTCTGATCTACACATCACTCAGCCTGCTCAGAAGGGACAGCAGAGGTAGACGACAGAGATAGAGTATATCCACGTGTCTGATCTACACCTCACTCAGCCTGCTCAGAAGGAACAGCAGAGGTAGAAGACAGATATATAGTATATCCACGTGTCTCACTCATCCTGCTCAGAAGAAACAGCAGAAGTAGAAGACAGAGATAGAGTATATCCACGTGTCTGATATACACCTCACTCAGCCTGCTCAGAAGGGACAGCAGAGGTAGACGACACAGATAAATTATATCCACGTGTCTGATCTACACCTCACTCATCCTGCTCAGAGGAACAGCAGAGGTAGAAGACAGAGATAGAGTATATCCACGTGTCTGATCTACACCTCACTCAGCCTGCTCAGAAGGAACAGCAGAGGTACAAGACAGAGATATAGTATATCCACGTGTCTCACTCAGCCTGCTCAGAAGGAACAGCAGAGGTGGAAGACAGAGATAGAGTATATCCACGTGTCTCACTCAGCCTGCTCAGAAGGAACAGCAGAGGTAGACGACAGAGATAGAGTATATCCACGTGTCTGATCTACACCTCACTCAGCCTGCTCAGAAGGAACAGCAGAGGTAGAAGACATAGATGGAGTATATCCACGTGTCTGATCTACACCTCACTCAGCCTGCTCAGAAGGAACAGCAGAGGTGGAAGACAGAGATAGAGTATATCCACGTGTTTGAACCACACCTCACTCAGCCTGCTCAGAAGGAACAGCAGAGGTAGACGACAGAGATAGAGTATATCCACGTGTCTGATCTACACCTCACTCAGCCTGCTCAGAAGGAGCAACAGAGGTAGAAGACAGAGATAGAGTATATCCACGTGTCTGATCTACACCTCACTCAGCCTGCTCAGAAGGAACAGCAGAGGTAGAAGACAGAGATAGAGTATATCCACGTGTCTGATCTACACTTCACTCAGCCTGCTCAGAAGGAACAGCAGAGGTAGAAGACAGAGATAGAGTATATCCACGTGTCTGATCTACACCTCACTCAGCCTGCTCAGACGAAACAGCAGAGGTAGAAGACAGAGATAGAGTATATCCACGTGTCTGATCTACACCTCACTCAGCCTTCTCAGAAAGGAACATCAGAGGTAGAAGACAGATATATAATATATCCACGTGTCTCACTCATCCTGCTCAGAAGGAACAGCAGAGGTAGAAGACAGAGATAGAGTATATCCACGTGTCTGATCTACACCTCACTCAGCCTGCTCAGAAGGAACAGCAGAGGTAGAAGACAGAGATAGATTATATCCACGTGTCTGATCTACACCTCACTCAGCCTGCTCAGAAGGAACAGCAGAGGTAGAAGACAGAGATAGAGTATATCCACGTGTCTGATCTACATCTCACTCAGCCTGCTCAGAAGGAACAGCAGAGGTAAAATACAGAGATAGAGTATATCCAGGTGTCTCACTCAGCCTGCTCAGAAGGAATAGCAGAGGTAGAAGACAGAGATAGAGTATATCCACGTGTCTGATCTACACCTCACTCAGCCTGCTCAGGAGGAACAGCAGAGGTAGAAGACAGAGATAGAGTATATCCACGTGTCTGATCTACACCTCACTCAGCCTGCTCAGAAGGAACAGCAGAGGTAGAAGACAGATATATAGTATATCCACGTGTCTCACTCATCCTGCTCAGAAGGAACAGCAGAAGTAGAAGACACAGATAAATTATATCCACGTGTCTGATCTACACCTCACTCAGCCTGCTCAGAGGAACAGCAGAGGTAGAAGACAGAGATAGAGTATATCCACGTGTCTGATCTACACCTCACTCAGCCTGCTCAGAAGGAACAGCAGAGGTAAAAGACAGAGATATAGTATATCCACGTGTCTCACTCAGCCTGCTCAGAAGTAACAGCAGAGGTAGAAGACAGAAATAGAGTATATCCACGTGTCTGATCTACACATCACTCAGCCTGCTCAGAAGGGACAGCAGAGGTAGAAGACAGAGATAGAGTATATCCACGTGTCTGATCTACACCTCACTCAGCCTGCTCAGAAGGAACAGCAGAGGTAGAAGACAGATATATAGTATATCCACGTGTCTCACTCATCCTGCTCAGAAGAAACAGCAGAAGTAGAAGACAGAGATAGAGTATATCCACGTGTCTGATATACACCTCACTCAGCCTGCTCAGAAGGGATAGCAGAGGTAGAAGACACAGATAAATTATATCCACGTGTCTGATCTACACCTCACTCAGCCTGCTCAGAGGAACAGCAGAGGTAGAAGACAGAGATAGAGTATATCCACGTGTCTGATCTACACCTCACTCAGCCTGCTCAGAAGGAACAGCAGAGGTACAAGACAGAGATATAGTATATCCACGTGTCTCACTCAGCCTGCTCAGAAGGAACAGCAGAGGTAGAAGACAGAGATAGAGTATATCCACGTGTCTCACTCAGCCTGCTCAGAAGGAACAGCAGAGGTAGACGACAGAGATAGAGTATATCCACGTGTCTGATCTACACCTCACTCAGCCTGCTCAGAAGGAACAGCAGAGGTAGAAGACATAGATGGAGTATATCCACGTGTCTGATCTACACCTCACTCAGCCTGCTCAGAAGGAACAGCAGAGGTGGAAGACAGAGATAGAGTATATCCACGTGTCTCACTCAGCCTGCTCAGAAGGAACAGCAGAGGTAGAAGACAGAGATAGAGTATATCCACTTGTCTGATCTACACCTCACTCAGCCTGCTCAGAAGGAACAGCAGAGATAGAAGACAGAAATAGAGTATATCCACGTGTCTGATCTACACCTCACTCAGCCTGCTCAGAAGAAACAGCAGATGTAGAAGACATAGATATAGTATATCCACGTGTCTCACTCAGCCTGCTTAGAAGGAACAGCAGAGATAGAAGACAGAGATAGAGTATATCCACGTGTCTGATCTACACCTCACTCAGCCTGCTCAGAAGGAACAGCAGAGGTGGAAGACAGAGATAGAGTTTATCCACGTGTCTCACTCAACATGCTCAGAAGGAACAGCAGAGGTAGAAGACAGAGATAGAGTATATCCACGTATTTGAACCACACCTCACTCAGCCTGCTCAGAAGGAAGAGCAGAGGTAGAAGACAGAGATAGAGTATATCCACGTGTCTGATATACACCTCACTCAGCCTGCTCAGAAGGAGCAGCAGAGGTAGAAGACAGAGATAGAGTTTATCCACGTGTCTCACTCAACCTGCTCAGAAGGAACAGTAGAGGTAGAAGACAGAGATAGAGTATATCCACGTGTTTGAACCACACCTCACTCAGCCTGCTCAGAAGGAAGAGCAGAGGTAGAAGACAGAGATAGAGTATATCCACGTGTCTGATATACACCTCACTCAGTCTGCTCAGAATGAGCAACAGAGGTAGAAGACAGAGATAGAGTATATCCACGTGTCTGATCTACACCTCACTCAGCCTGCTCAGTAGGAACAGCAGAGGTAGAAGACAGAGATAGAGTATATCCACGTGTCTGATCTACACTTCATTCAGCCTGCTCAGAAGGAACAGCAGAGGTAGAAGACAGAGATAGAGTATATCCACGTGTCTGATCTACACCTCACTCAGCCTGCTCAGAACGAACAGCAGAGGTAGAAGACAGAGATAGATTATATCCACGTGTCTGATCTACACCTCACTCAGCCTGCTCAGAAGGAACAGCAGAGGTAGAAGACAGAGATAGAGTATATCCACGTGTCTGATCTACATCTCACTCAGCCTGCTCAGAAGGAACAGCAGAGGTAAAATACAGAGATAGAGTATATCCAGGTGTCTCACTCAGCCTGCTCAGAAGGAACAGCAGAGGTAGAAGACAGAGATAGAGTATATCCACGTGTCTGATCTACACCTCACTCAGCCTGCTCAGAAGGAACAGCAGAGGTAGAAGACAGAGATAGAGTATATCCACGTGTCTGATCTACACCTCACTCAGCCTGCTCAGAAGGAACAGCAGAGGTAAAAGACAGAGATATAGTATATCCACGTGTCTCACTCAGCCTGCTCAGAAGGAACAGCAGAGGTAGAAGACAGAGATAGAGTATATCCACGTGTCTCACTCAGCCTGCTCAGAAGGAACAGCAGAGGTAGACGACAGAGATAGAGTATATCCACGTGTCTGATCTACACCTCACTCAGCCTGCTCAGAAGGAACAGCGGAGGTAGAAGACATAGATGGAGTATATCCACGTGTCTGATCCACACCTCACTCAGCCTGCTCAGAAGGAACAGCAGAGGTAGAAGACAGAGATAGAGTATATCCACGTGTCTCACTCAGCCTGCTCAGAAGGAACAGCAGAGGTAGAAGACAGAGATAGAGTATATCCACCTGTCTGATCTACACCTCACTCAACCTGCTCAGAAGGAACAGCAGAGGTAGAAGACAGATATATAGTATATCTACGTGTCTCACTCAGCCTGCTCAGAAGGAACAGCAGAGGTAGAAGACAGAGATAGAGTATATCCACGTGTCTCACTCAGCCTGCTCAGAAGGAACAGCAGAGGTAGACGACAGAGATAGAGTATATCCACGTGTCTGATCTACACCTCACTCAGCCTGCTCAGAAGGAACAGCAGAGGTGGAAGACAGAGATAGAGTATATCCACGTGTTTGAACCACACCTCACTCAGCCTGCTCAGAAGGAAGAGCAGAGGTAGAATACAGAGATAGAGTATATCCACGTGTCTGATATATACCTCACTCAGCCTGCTCAGAAGGAGCAGCAGAGGTAGAAGACAGAGATAGAGTTTATCCACGTGTCTCACTCAACCTGCTCAGAAGGAACAGCAGAGGTAGAAGACAGAGATAGAGTATATCCACGTGTCTGATATACACCTCACTCAGCCTGCTCAGAAGGAGCAACAGAGGTAGAAGACAGAGATAGAGTATATCCACGTGTCTGATCTACCCCTCACTCAGCCTGCTCAGAAGGAATAGCAGAGGTAGAAGACAGAGATAGAGTATATCCACGTGTCTGATCTACACTTCACTCAGCCTGCTCAGAAGGAACAGCAGAGGTAGAAGACAGAGATAGAGTATATCCACGTGTCTGATCTACACCTCACTCAGCCTGCTCAGAACGAACAGCAGAGGTAGAAGACAGAGATATATTATATCCACGTGTCTGATCTACACCTCACTCAGCCTGCTCAGAAGGAACAGCAGAGGTAGAAGACAGAGATAGAGTATATCCACGTGTCTGATCTACATCTCACTCAGCCTTCTCAGAAAGGAACAGCAGAGGTAGAAGACAGATATATAATATATCCACGTGTCTCACTCATCCTGCTCAGAAGGAACAGCAGAGGTAGAAGACAGAGATAGAGTATATCCACGTGTCTGATCTACACCTCACTCAGCCTGCTCAGAACGAACAGCAGAGGTAGAAGACAGAGATATATTATATCCACGTGTCTGATCTACACCTCACTCAGCCTGCTCAGAAGGAACAGCAGAGGTAGAAGACAGAGATAGAGTATATCCACGTGTCTGATCTACATCTCACTCAGCCTGCTCAGAAGGAACAGCAGAGGTAAAATACAGAGATAGAGTATATCCAGGTGTCTCACTCAGCCTGCTCAGAAGGAACAGCAGAGGTAGAAGACAGAGATAGAGTATATCCACGTGTCTGATCTACACCTCACTCAGCCTGCTCAGGAGGAACAGCAGAGGTAGAAGACAGAGATAGAGTATATCCACGTGTCTGATCTACACCTCACTCAGCCTGCTCAGAAGGAACAGCAGAGGTAGAAGACAGATATATAGTATATCCACGTGTCTCACTCATCCTGCTCAGAAGGAACAGCAGAAGTAGAAGACAGAGATAGAGTATATCCACGTGTCTGATATACACCTCACTCAGCCTGCTCAGAAGGAACAGCAGAGGTAGAAGACACAGATAAATTATATCCACGTGTCTGATCTACACCTCACTCAGCCTGCTCAGAGGAACAGCAGAGGTAGAAGACAGAGATAGAGTATATCCACGTGTCTGATCTACACCTCACTCAGCCTGCTCAGAAGGAACAGCAAAGGTAAAAGACAGAGATATAGTATATCCACGTGTCTCACTCAGCCTGCTCAGAACGAACAGCAGAGGTAGAAGACAGAGATATATTATATCCACGTGTCTGATCTACACCTCACTCAGCCTGCTCAGAAGGAACAGCAGAGGTAGAAGACAGAGATAGAGTATATCCACGTGTCTGATCTACATCTCACTCAGCCTTCTCAGAAAGGAACAGCAGAGGTAGAAGACAGATATATAATATATCCACGTGTCTCACTCATCCTGCTCAGAAGGAACAGCAGAGGTAGAAGACAGAGATAGAGTATATCCACGTGTCTGATCTACACCTCACTCAGCCTGCTCAGAACGAACAGCAGAGGTAGAAGACAGAGATATATTATATCCACGTGTCTGATCTACACCTCACTCAGCCTGCTCAGAAGGAACAGCAGAGGTAGAAGACAGAGATAGAGTATATCCACGTGTCTGATCTACATCTCACTCAGCCTGCTCAGAAGGAACAGCAGAGGTAAAATACAGAGATAGAGTATATCCAGGTGTCTCACTCAGCCTGCTCAGAAGGAACAGCAGAGGTAGAAGACAGAGATAGAGTATATCCACGTGTCTGATCTACACCTCACTCAGCCTGCTCAGGAGGAACAGCAGAGGTAGAAGACAGAGATAGAGTATATCCACGTGTCTGATCTACACCTCACTCAGCCTGCTCAGAAGGAACAGCAGAGGTAGAAGACAGATATATAGTATATCCACGTGTCTCACTCATCCTGCTCAGAAGGAACAGCAGAAGTAGAAGACAGAGATAGAGTATATCCACGTGTCTGATATACACCTCACTCAGCCTGCTCAGAAGGAACAGCAGAGGTAGAAGACACAGATAAATTATATCCACGTGTCTGATCTACACCTCACTCAGCCTGCTCAGAGGAACAGCAGAGGTAGAAGACAGAGATAGAGTATATCCACGTGTCTGATCTACACCTCACTCAGCCTGCTCAGAAGGAACAGCAAAGGTAAAAGACAGAGATATAGTATATCCACGTGTCTCACTCAGCCTGCTCAGAAGGAACAGCAGAGGTAGAAGACAGAGATAGAGTATATCCACGTGTCTGATCTACACATCACTCAGCCTGCTCAGAAGGGACAGCAGAGGTAGAAGACAGAGATAGAGTATATCCACGTGTCTGATCTACACCTCACTCAGCCTGCTCAGAAGGAACAGCAGAGGTAGAAGACAGATATATAGTATATCCACGTGTCTCACTCATCCTGCTCAGAAGAAACAGCAGAAGTAGAAGACAGAGATAGAGTATATCCACGTGTCTGATATACACCTCACTCAGCCTGCTCAGAAGGGACAGCAGAGGTAGACGACACAGATAAATTATATCCACGTGTCTGATCTACACCTCACTCATCCTGCTCAGAGGAACAGCAGAGGTAGAAGACAGAGATAGAGTATATCCACGTGTCTGATCTACACCTCACTCAGCCTGCTCAGAAGGAACAGCAGAGGTACAAGACAGAGATATAGTATATCCACGTGTCTCACTCAGCCTGCTCAGAAGGAACAGCAGAGGTAGAAGACAGAGATAGAGTATATCCACGTGTCTCACTCAGCCTGCTCAGAAGGAACAGCAGAGGTAGACGACAGAGATAGAGTATATCCACGTGTCTGATCTACACCTCACTCAGCCTGCTCAGAAGGAACAGCAGAGGTAGAAGACATAGATGGAGTATATCCACGTGTCTGATCTACACCTCACTCAGCCTGCTCAGAAGGAACAGCAGAGGTGGAATACAGAGATAGAGTATATCCACGTGTTTGAACCACACCTCACTCAGCCTGCTCAGAAGGAACAGCAGAGGTAGACGACAGAGATAGAGTATATCCCCGTGTCTGATCTACACCTCACTCAGCCTGCTCAGAAGGAGCAACAGAGGTAGAAGACAGAGATAGAGTATATCCACGTGTCTGATCTACACCTCACTCAGCCTGCTCAGAAGGAACAGCAGAGGTAGAAGACAGAGATAGAGTATATCCACGTGTCTGATCTACACTTCACTCAGCCTGCTCAGAAGGAACAGCAGAGGTAGAAGACAGAGATAGAGTATATCCACGTGTCTCACTCATCCTGCTCAGAAGGAACAGCAGAAGTAGAAGACACAGATAAATTATATCCACGTGTCTGATCTACACCTCACTCAGCCTGCTCAGAGGAACAGCAGAGGTAGAAGACAGAGATAGAGTATATCCACGTGTCTGATCTACACCTCACTCAGCCTGCTCAGAAGGAACAGCAGAGGTAAAAGACAGAGATATAGTATATCCACGTGTCTCACTCAGCCTGCTCAGAAGGAACAGCAGAGGTAGAAGACAGAGATAGAGTATATCCACGTGTCTGATCTACACATCACTCAGCCTGCTCAGAAGGGACAGCAGAGGTAGAAGACAGAGATAGAGTATATCCACGTGTCTGATCTACACCTCACTCAGCCTGCTCAGAAGGAACAGCAGAGGTAGAAGACAGATATATAGTATATCCACGTGTCTCACTCATCCTGCTCAGAAGAAACAGCAGAAGTAGAAGACAGAGATAGAGTATATCCACGTGTCTGATATACACCTCACTCAGCCTGCTCAGAAGGGACAGCAGAGGTAGAAGACACAGATAAATTATATCCACGTGTCTGATCTACACCTCACTCAGCCTGCTCAGAGGAACAGCAGAGGTAGAAGACAGAGATAGAGTATATCCACGTGTCTGATCTACACCTCACTCAGCCTGCTCAGAAGGAACAGCAGAGGTACAAGACAGAGATATAGTATATCCACGTGTCTCACTCAGCCTGCTCAGAAGGAACAGCAGAGGTAGAAGACAGAGATAGAGTATATCCACGTGTCTCACTCAGCCTGCTCAGAAGGAACAGCAGAGGTAGACGACAGAGATAGAGTATATCCACGTGTCTGATCTACACCTCACTCAGCCTGCTCAGAAGGAACAACAGAGGTAGAAGACATAGATGGAGTATATCCACGTGTCTGATCTACACCTCACTCAGCCTGCTCAGAAGGAACAGCAGAGGTGGAAGACAGAGATAGAGTATATCCACGTGTTTGAACCACACCTCACTCAGCCTGCTCAGAAGGAAGAGCAGAGGTAGAAGACAGAGATAGAGTATATCCACGTGTCTGATATATACCTCACTCAGCCTGCTCAGAAGGAGCAGCAGAGGTAGAAGACAGAGATAGAGTTTATCCACGTGTCTCACTAAACCTGCTCAGAAGGAACAGCAGAGGTAGAAGACAGAGATAGAGTATATCCACGTGTTTGAACCACACCTCACTCAGCCTGCTCAGAAGGAGCAACAGAGGTAGAAGACAGAGATAGAGTATATCCACGTGTCTGATCTACACCTCACTCAGCCTTCTCAGAAAGGAACAGCAGAGGTAGAAGACAGATATATAGTATATCTACGTGTCTCACTCATCCTGCTCAGAAGGAACAGCAGAGGTAGAAGACAGAGATAGAGTATATCCACGTGTCTGATCTACACCTCACTCAGCCTGCTCAGAAGGAACAGCAGAGGTAGAAGACAGAGATAGATTATATCCACGTGTCTGATCTACACCTCACTCAGCCTGCTCAGGAGGAACAGCAGAGGTAGAAGACAGAGATAGAGTATATCCACGTGTCTGATATACACCTCATTCAGCCTGCTCAGAAAGAACAGCAGAGGTAGAAGACACAGATAAATTATATCCACGTGTCTGATCTACACCTCACTCAGCCTGCTCAGAGGAACAGCAGAGGTAGAAGACAGAGATAGAGTATATCCACGTGTCTGATCTACACCTCACTCAGCCTGCTCAGAAGGAACAGCAGAGGTAGAAGACAGAGATATAGTATATCCACGTGTCTCACTCAGCCTGCTCAGAAGGAACAGCAGAGGTAGAAGACAGAGATAGAGTATATCCACGTGTCTCACTCAGCCTGCTCAGAAGGAACAGCAGAGGTAGACGACAGAGATAGAGTATATCCACGTGTCTGATCTACACCTCACTCAGCCTGCTCAGAAGGAACAGCAGAGGTAGAAGACATAGATGGAGTATATCCACGTGTCTGATCTACACCTCACTCAGCCTGCTCAGAAGGAACAGCAGAGGTAGAAGACAGAGATAGAGTATATCCACGTGTCTCACTCAGCCTGCTCAAAAGGAACAGCAGAGGTAGAAGACAAATATAGAGTATATCCACGTGTCTCACTCATCCTGCTCAGAAGGAACAGCAGAGGTAGAAGACAGAGATAGAGTATATCCACGTGTCTCACTCAGCCTGCTCAGAAGGAACAGCAGAGGTAGAAGACAGAGATAGAGTATATCCACCTGTCTGATCTACACCTCACTCAACCTGCTCAGAAGGAACAGCAGAGGTAGAAGACAGAGATAAAGTATATCCACGTGTCTCACTCAGACTGCGCAGAAGGAACAGCAGAGCTAGAAAACAGAGATATGGTATATCTACGTGTCTCACTCAGCCTGCTCATAAGGAACAGCAGAGGTAGAAGACAGAGATAGAGTATATCCACGTGTCTGATCTACACCTCAGAAGGAACAGCAGAGATAGAAGACAGAGATAGAGTATATCCACGTGTCTGATCTACACCTCACTCAGCCTGCTCAGAAGGAACAGCAGAGGTAAAATACAGAGATAGAGTATATCCACGTGTCTCACTCAGCCTGCTCAGAAGGAACAGCAGAGGTAGAAGACAGAGATAGATTATATCCACGTGTCTGATCTACACCTCACTCAGCCTGCTCAGAAGGAACAGCAGAGGTAAAATACAGAGATAGAGTATATCCACGTGTCTCACTCAGCCTGCTCAGAAGGAACAGCAGAGGTAGAAGACAGAGATAGAGTATATCCACGTGTCTGATCTACACCTCACTCAGCCTGCTCAGAAGGAACAGCAGAGGTAGAAGACAGAGATAGAGTATATCCACGTGTCTGATCTACACCTCACTCAGCCTGCTCAGAAGGAACAGCAGAGGTAGAAGACAGATATATAGTATATCCACGTGTCTCACTCATCCTGCTCAGAAGGAACAGCAGAAGTAGAAGAAAGAGATATAGTATATCCACGTGTCTGATATACACCTCACTCAGCCTGCTCAGAAGGAAGAGCAGAGGTAGAAGACACAGATAAATTATATCCACGTGTCTGATCTACACCTCACTCAGCCTGCTCAGAGGAACAGCAGAGGTAGAAGACAGAGATAGAGTATATCCACGTGTCTGATCTACACCTCACTCAGCCTGCTCAGAAGGAACAGCAGAGGTAAAAGACAGAGATATATTATATCCACGTGTCTCACTCAGCCTGCTCAGAAGAAACAGCAGAGGTAGAAGACAGAGATAGAGTATATCCACATGTCTGATCTACACCTCACTCAGCCTGTTCATAAGAAACAGCAGAGGTAGAAGACAGATATAGAGTATATCCACGTGTCTCACTCAGCCTGCTCAGAAGGAACAGCAGAGGTACAAGACAGAGATAGAGTATATCCACGTGTCTGATCTACACCTCACTCAGCCTGCTCAGAAGGAACAGCAGAGGTAGAAGATAGATAGAGTATATTCACGTGTCTCACTCAGCCTGCTCAGAAGGAACAGCAGAGGTAGAAGACAGAGATAGAGTTTATCCACGTGTCTCACTCAACCTGCTCAGAAGAAACAGCAGAGGTAGAAGACAGATATAGAGTATATCCACGTGTCTGATCTACACCTCACTCGGCCTGCTCAGAAGGAACAGCAGAGGTAGAAGACAGAGATAGAGTATATCCACGTGTCTGATCTACATCTCACTCAGCCTGCTCAGAAGGAACAGCAGAGGTAAAATACAAAGATAGAGTATATCCACGTGTCTCACTCAGCCTGCTCAGAAGGAACAGCAGAGGTAGAAGACAGAGATAGAGTATATCCACGTGTCTGATCTACACATCACTCATCCTGCTCAGAAGGAACAGCAGAGGTAGAAGACAGAGATAGAGTATATCCACGTGTCTGATCTACACCTCACTCAGCCTGCTCAGAAGGAACAGCAGAGGTAGAAGACAGATATATAGTATATCCACGTGTCTCACTCATCCTGCTCAGAAGGAACAGCAGAAGTAGAAGACAGAGATAGAGTATATCCACGTGTCTGATATACACCTCACTCAGCCTGCTCAGAAGGGACAGCAGAGGTAGAAGATACAGATAAATTATATCCACGTGTCTGATCTACACCTCACTCAGCCTGCTCAGAGGAACAGCAGAGGTAGAAGACAGAGATAGAGTATATCCACGTGTCTGATCTACACCTCACTCAGCCTGCTCAGAAGGAACAGCAGAGGTACAAGACAGATATATAGTATATCCACGTGTCTCACTCAGCCTGCTCAGAAGGAACAGCAGAGGTAGAAGACAGAGATAGAGTATATCCACGTGTCTGATCTACACCTCAATCAGCCTGCTCAGAAGGAACAGCAGAGGTAAAATACAGAGATAGAGTATATCCACGTGTCTCACTCAGCCTGCTCAGAAGGAACAGCAGTGGTAGAAGACAGAGATAAATTATATCAACGTGTCTGATCTACACCTCACTCAGCCTGCTCAGAAGGAACAGCAGAGGTAAAAGACAGAGATAAAGTATATCCACGTGTCTGATCTACACCTCACTCAGCCTGCTCAGAAAGAACAGCAGAGGTAAAATACAGAGATAGAGTATATCCACGTGTCTCACTCAGCCTGCTCAGAAGGAACAGCAGAGGTAGAAAACAGAGATAGAGTATATCCACGTGTCTGATCTACACCCCACTCAGCCTGCTCAGAAGGAACAGCAGAGGTAGAAGACAGAGATACAGTATATCCACGTGTCTGAACTACACCTCACTCAGCCTGCTCAGAAGGAACATCAGAGGTAGAAGACAGAAATAGAGTATATCCACGTGTCTCACTCAGCCTGCTCAGAAGGAACAGCAGAGGTAGAAGACAGATATATAGTATATCCACGTGTCTCACTCAGCCTGCTCAGAAGGAACAGCAGAGGTAGAAGACAGAGATAGATTATATCCACGTGTCTGATCTACACCTCACTCAGCCTTCTCAGAAAGGAACAGCAGAGGTAGAAGACAGATATATAGTATATCCACGTGTCTCACTCATCCTGCTCAGAAGGAACAGCAGAGGTAGAAGACAGAGATAGAGTATATCCACGTGTCTGATCTACACCTCACTCAGCCTGCTCAGAAGGAACAGCAGAGGTAGAAGACAGAGATAGATTATATCCACGTGTCTGATCTACACCTCACTCAGCCTGCTCAGGAGGAACAGCAGAGGTAGAAGACAGAGATAGAGTATATCCACGTGTCTGATATACACCTCACTCAGCCTGCTCAGAAGGAACAGCAGAGGTAGAAGACACAGATAAATTATATCCACGTGTCTGATCTACACCTCACTCAGCCTGCTCAGAGGAACAGCAGAGGTAGAAGACAGAGATAGAGTATATCCACGTGTCTGATCTACACCTCACTCAGCCTGCTCAGAAGGAACAGCAGAGGTAGAAGACAGAGATATAGTATATCCACGTGTCTCACTCAGCCTGCTCAGAAGGAACAGCAGAGGTAGAAGACAGAGATAGAGTATATCCACGTGTCTCACTCAGCCTGCTCAGAAGGAACAGCAGAGGTAGACGACAGAGATAGAGTATATCCACGTGTCTGATCTACACCTCACTCAGCCTGCTCAGAAGGAACAGCAGAGGTAGAAGACATAGATGGAGTATATCCACGTGTCTGATCTACACCTCACTCAGCCTGCTCAGAAGGAACAGCAGAGGTAGAAGACAGAGATAGAGTATATCGACGTGTCTCACTCAGCCTGCTCAAAAGGAAGAGCAGAGGTAGAAGACAAATATATAGTATATCCACGTGTCTCACTCATCCTGCTCAGAAGGAACAGCAGAGGTAGAAGACAGAGATAGAGTATATCCACGTGTCTCACTCAGCCTGCTCAGAAGGAACAGCAGAGGTAGAAGACAGAGATAGAGTATATCCACCTGTCTGATCTACACCTCACTCAACCTGCTCAGAAGGAACAGCAGAGGTAGAAGACAGAGATAAAGTATATCCACGTGTCTCACTCAGACTGCGCAGAAGGAACAGCAGAGCTAGAAAACAGAGATATGGTATATCTACGTGTCTCACTCAGCCTGCTCATAAGGAACAGCAGAGGTAGAAGACAGAGATAGAGTATATCCACGTGTCTGATCTACACCTCAGAAGGAACAGCAGAGATAGAAGACAGAGATAGAGTATATCCACGTGTCTGATCTACACCTCACTCAGCCTGCTCAGAAGGAACAGCAGAGGTAGAAGACAGAGATAGATTATATCCACGTGTCTGATCTACACCTCCCTCAGCCTGCTCAGAAGGAACAGCAGAGGTAAAATACAGAGATAGAGTATATCCACGTGTCTCACTCAGCCTGCTCAGAAGGAACAGCAGAGGTAGAAGACAGAGATAGAGTATATCCACGTGTCTGATCTACACCTCACTCAGCCTGCTCAGAAGGAACAGCAGAGGTAGAAGACAGAGATAGAGTATATCCACGTGTCTGATCTACACCTCCCTCAGCCTGCTCAGAAGGAACAGCAGAGGTAGAAGACAGATATATAGTATATCCACGTGTCTCACTCATCCTGCTCAGAAGGAACAGCAGAAGTAGAAGAAAGAGATATAGTATATCCACGTGTCTGATATACACCTCACTCAGCCTGCTCAGAAGGAACAGCAGATGTAGAAGACACAGATAAATTATATCCACGTGTCTGATCTACACCTCACTCAGCCTGCTCAGAGGAACAGCAGAGGTAGAAGACAGAGATAGAGTATATCCACGTGTCTGATCTACACCTCACTCAGCCTGCTCAGAAGGAACAGCAGAGGTAAAAGACAGAGATATAGTATATCCACGTGTCTCACTCAGCCTGCTCAGAAGAAACAGCAGAGGTAGAAGACAGAGATAGAGTATATCCACGTGTCTGATCTACACCTCACTCAGCCTGTTCATAAGAAACAGCAGAGGTAGAAGACAGATATAGAGTATATCCACGTGTCTCACTCAGCCTGCTCAGAAGGAACAGCAGAGGTACAAGACAGAGATAGAGTATATCCACGTGTCTGATCTACACCTCACTCAGCCTGCTCAGAAGGAACAGCAGAGGTAGAAGATAGAAAGAGTATATTCACGTGTCTCACTCAGCCTGCTCAGAAGGAACAGCAGAGGTAGAAGACAGAGATAGAGTTTATCCACGTGTCTCACTCAACCTGCTCAGAAGAAACAGCAGAGGTAGAAGACAGATATAGAGTATATCCACGTGTCTGATCTACACCTCACTCAGCCTGCTCAGAAGGAACAGCAGAGGTAGAAGACAGAGATAGAGTATATCCACGTGTCTGATCTACATCTCACTCAGCCTGCTCAAAAGGAACAGCAGAGGTAAAATACAAAGATAGAGTATATCCACGTGTCTCACTCAGCCTGCTCAGAAGGAACAGCAGAGGTAGAAGACAGAGATAGAGTATATCCACGTGTCTGATCTACACATCACTCAGCCTGCTCAGAAGGAACAGCAGAGGTAGAAGACAGAGATAGAGTATATCCACGTGTCTGATCTACACCTCACTCAGCATGCTCAGAAGGAACAGCAGAGGTAGAAGACAGATATATAGTATATCCACGTGTCTCTCTCATCCTGCTCAGAAGGAACAGCAGAAGTAGAAGACAGAGATAGAGTATATCCACGTGTCTGATATACACCTCACTCAGCCTGCTCAGAAGGGACAGCAGAGGTAGAAGATACAGATAAATTATATCCACGTGTCTGATCTACACCTCACTCAGCCTGCTCAGAGGAACAGCAGAGGTAGAAGACAGAGATAGAGTATATCCACGTGTCTGATCTACACCTCACTCAGCCTGCTCAGAAGGAACAGCAGAGGTACAAGACAGATATATAGTATATCCACGTGTCTCACTCAGCCTGCTCAGAAGGAACAGCAGAGGTAGAAGACAGAGATAGAGTATATCCACGTGTCTCACTCAGCCTGCTCAGAAGGAACACCAGAGGTAGAAGACAGAGATAGAGTATATCCACGTGTCTGATCTACACCTCACTCAGCCTGCTCAGAAGGAACAGCAGAGGTAAAATACAGAGATAGAGTATATCCACGTGTCTCACTCAGCCTGCTCAGAAGGAACAGCAGTGGTAGAAGACAGAGATAAATTATATCAACGTGTCTGATCTACACCTCACTCAGCCTGCTCAGAAGGAACAGCAGAGGTAAAAGACAGAGATAAAGTATATCCACGTGTCTGATCTACACCTCACTCAGCCTGCTCAGAAGGAACAGCAGAGGTAGAAGACAGAGATAGATTATATCCACGTGTCTGATCTACACCTCACTCAGCCTGCTCAGGAGGAACAGCAGAGGTAGAAGACAGAGATAGAGTATATCCACGTGTCTGATATACACCTCACTCAGCCTGCTCAGAAGGAACAGCAAAGGTAGAAGACACAGATAAATTATATCCACGTGTCTGATCTACACCTCACTCAGCCTGCTCAGAGGAACAGCAGAGGTAGAAGACAGAGATAGAGTATATCCACGTGTCTGATCTACACCTCACTCAGCCTGCTCAGAAGGAACAGCAGAGGTAGAAGACAGAGATATAGTATATCCACGTGTCTCACTCAGCCTGCTCAGAAGGAACAGCAGAGGTAGAAGACAGAGATAGAGTATATCCACGTGTCTCACTCAGCCTGTTCAGAAGAAACAGCAGAGGTAGACGACAGAGATAGAGTATATCCACGTGTCTGATCTACACCTCACTCAGCCTGCTCAGAAGGAACAGCAGAGGTAGAAGACATAGATGGAGTATATCCACGTGTCTGATCTACACCTCACTCAGCCTGCTCAGAAGAAACAGCAGAGGTAGAAGACAGAGATAGAGTATATCCACGTGTCTCACTCAGCCTGCTCAAAAGGAACAGCAGAGGTAGAAGACAAATATAGAGTATATCCACGTGTCTCACTCATCCTGCTCAGAAGGAACAGCAGAGGTAGAAGACAGAGAAAGAGTATATCCACGTGTCTCACTCAGCCTGCTCAGAAGGAACAGCAGAGGTAGAAGACAGAGATAGAGTATATCCACCTGTCTGATCTACACCTCACTCAACCTGCTCAGAAGGAACAGCAGAGGTAGAAGACAGAGATAAAGTATATCCACGTGTCTCACTCAGACTGCGCAGAAGGAACAGCAGAGCTAGAAAACAGAGATATGGTATATCTACGTGTCTCACTCAGCCTGCTCATAAGGAACAGCAGAGGTAGAAGACAGAGATAGAGTATATCCACGTGTCTGATCTACACCTCAGAAGGAACAGCAGAGATAGAAGACAGAGATAGAGTATATCCACGTGTCTGATCTACACCTCACTCAGCCTGCTCAGAAGGAACAGCAGAGGTAGAAGACAGAGATAGATTATATCCACGTGTCTGATCTACACCTCCCTCAGCCTGCTCAGAAGGAACAGCAGAGGTAAAATACAGAGATAGAGTATATCCACGTGTCTCACTCAGCCTGCTCAGAAGGAACAGCAGAGGTAGAAGACAGAGATAGAGTATATCCACGTGTCTGATCTACACCTCACTCAGCCTGCTCAGAAGGAACAGCAGAGGTAGAAGACAGAGATAGAGTATATCCACGTGTCTGATCTACACCTCCCTCAGCCTGCTCAGAAGGAACAGCAGAGGTAGAAGACAGATATATAGTATATCCACGTGTCTCACTCATCCTGCTCAGAAGGAACAGCAGAAGTAGAAGAAAGAGATATAGTATATCCACGTGTCTGATATACACCTCACTCAGCCTGCTCAGAAGGAACAGCAGAGGTAGAAGACACAGATAAATTATATCCACGTGTCTGATCTACACCTCACTCAGCCTGCTCAGAGGAACAGCAGAGGTAGAAGACAGAGATAGAGTATATCCACGTGTCTGATCTACACCTCACTCAGCCTGCTCAGAAGGAACAGCAGAGGTAAAAGACAGAGATATAGTATATCCACGTGTCTCACTCAGCCTGCTCAGAAGAAACAGCAGAGGTAGAAGACAGAGATAGAGTATATCCACGTGTCTGATCTACACCTCACTCAGCCTGTTCATAAGAAACAGCAGAGGTAGAAGACAGATATAGAGTATATCCACGTGTCTCACTCAGCCTGCTCAGAAGGAACAGCAGAGGTACAAGACAGAGATAGAGTATATCCACGTGTCTGATCTACACCTCACTCAGCCTGCTCAGAAGGAACAGCAGAGGTAGAAGATAGATAGAGTATATTCACGTGTCTCACTCAGCCTGCTCAGAAGGAACAGCAGAGGTAGAAGACAGAGATAGAGTTTATCCACGTGTCTCACTCAACCTGCTCAGAAGAAACAGCAGAGGTAGAAGACAGATATAGAGTATATCCACGTGTCTGATCTACACCTCACTCAGCCTGCTCAGAAGGAACAGCAGAGGTAGAAGACAGAGATAGAGTATATCCACGTGTCTGATCTACATCTCACTCAGCCTGCTCAGAAGGAACAGCAGAGGTAAAATACAAAGATAGAGTATATCCACGTGTCTCACTCAGCCTGCTCAGAAGGAACAGCAGAGGTAGAAGACAGAGATAGAGTATATCCACGTGTCTGATCTACACATCACTCAGCCTGCTCAGAAGGAACAGCAGAGGTAGAAGACAGAGATAGAGTATATCCACGTGTCTGATCTACACCTCACTCAGCCTGCTCAGAAGGAACAGCAGAGGTAGAAGACAGATATATAGTATATCCACGTGTCTCTCTCATCCTGCTCAGAAGGAACAGCAGAAGTAGAAGACAGAGATAGAGTATATCCACGTGTCTGATATACACCTCACTCAGCCTGCTCAGAAGGGACAGCAGAGGTAGAAGATACAGATAAATTATATCCACGTGTCTGATCTACACCTCACTCAGCCTGCTCAGAGGAACAGCAGAGGTAGAAGACAGAGATAGAGTATATCCACGTGTCTGATCTACACCTCACTCAGCCTGCTCAGAAGGAACAGCAGAGGTAGAAGACAGAGATAGAGTATATCCACGTGTCTCACTCAGCCTGCTCAGAAGGAACACCAGAGGTAGAAGACAGAGATAGAGTATATCCACGTGTCTGATCTACACCTCACTCAGCCTGCTCAGAAGGAACAGCAGAGGTAAAATACAGAGATAGAGTATATCCACGTGTCTCACTCAGCCTGCTCAGAAGGAACAGCAGTGGTAGAAGACAGAAATAAATTATATCAACGTGTCTGATCTACACCTCACTCAGCCTGCTCAGAAGGAACAGCAGAGGTAAAAGACAGAGATAAAGTATATCCACGTGTCTGATCTACACCTCACTCAGCCTGCTCAGAAGGAACAGCAGAGGTAAAATACAGAGATAGAGTATATCCACGTGTCTCACTCAGCCTGCTCAGAAGGAACAGCAGAGGTAGAAAACAGAGATAGAGTATATCCACGTGTCTGATCTACACCCCACTCAGCCTGCTCAGAAGGAACAGCAGAGGTAGAAGACAGAGATAGAGTATATCCACGTGTCTGAACTACACCTCACTCAGCCTGCTCAGAAGGAACATCAGAGGTAGAAGACAGAAATAGAGTATATCCACGTGTCTCACTCAGCCTGCTCAGAAGGAACAGCAGAGGTAGAAGACAGATATATAGTATATCCACGTGTCTCACTCAGCCTGCTCAGAAGGAACAGCAGAGGTAGAAGACAGAGATAGAGTATATCCACGTGTCTGATCTACACCTCACTCAGCCTGCTCAGAAGGAACAGCAGAGGTAGAAGACATAGATAGAGTTTATCCACGTGTCTCACTCAACATGCTCAGAAGGAACAGCAGAGGTAGAAGACAGAGATAGAGTATATCCACGTGTTTGAACCACACCTCACTCAGCCTGCTCAGAAGGAGCAGCAGAGGTAGAAGACAGATATAGAGTATATCCACGTGTCTCACTCAGCCTGCTCAGAAGGAACAGCAGAGGTAGAAGACAGAGATATAGTATATCCACGTGTCTGATCTACACCTCACTCAGCCTGCTCAGAAGGAACAGCAGAGGTAGAAGACAGAGATAGAGTATATCCACGTGTCTGAACTACACCTCACTCAGCCTGCTCAGAAGGAACAGCAGAGGTAGAAGACAGAAATAGAGTATATCCACGTGTCTCACTCAGCCTGCTCAGAAGGAACAGCAGAGGTAGAAGACAGATATAGAGTATATCCACGTGTCTCACTCAGCCTGCTCAGAAGAAACAGCAGAGGTAGAAGACAGAGATAGATTATATCCACGTGTCTGATCTACACCTCACTCAGCCTGCTCAGAAGGAACAGCAGAGGTAGAAGACAGAGATAGAGTATATCCACGTGTCTGATCTACATCTCACTCAGCCTGCTCAGAAGGAACAGCAGAGGTAAAATACAAAGATAGAGTATATCCACGTGTCTCACTCAGCCTGCTCAGAAGGAACAGCAGAGGTAGAAGACAGAGATAGAGTATATCCACGTGTCTGATCTACACTTCACTCAGCCTGCTCAGAAGGAACAGCAGAGGTAGAAGACAGAGATAGAGTATATCCACGTGTCTGATCTACACCTCACTCAGCCTGCTCAGAAGGAACAGCAGAGGTAGAAGACAGATATATAGTATATCCACGTGTCTCACTCATCCTGCTCAGAAGGAACAGCAGAAGTAGAAGAAAGAGATAGAGTATATCCACGTGTCTGATATACACCTCACTCAGCCTGCTCAGAAGGAACAGCAGAGGTAGAAGACACAGATAAATTATATCCACGTGTCTGATCTACACCTCACTCAGCCTGCTCAGAGGAACAGCAGAGGTAGAAGACAGAGATAGAGTATATCCACGTGTCTGATCTACACCTCACTCAGCCTGCTCAGAAGGAACAGCAGAGGTAAAAGACAGAGATATAGTATATCCACGTGTCTCACTCAGCCTGCTCAGAAGAAACAGCAGAGGTAGAAGACAGAGATAGAGTATATCCACGTGTCTGATCTACACCTCACTCAGCCTGTTCATAAGAAACAGCAGAGGTAGAAGACAGATATAGAGTATATCCACGTGTCTCACTCAGCCTGCTCAGAAGGAACAGCAGAGGTACAAGACAGAGATAGAGTATATCCACGTGTCTGATCTACACCTCACTCAGCCTGCTCAGAAGGAACAGCAGAGGTAGAAGATAGATAGAGTATATTCACGTGTCTCACTCAGCCTGCTCAGAAGGAACAGCAGAGGTAGAAGACAGAGATAGAGTTTATCCACGTGTCTCACTCAACCTGCTCAGAAGAAACAGCAGAGGTAGAAGACAGATATAGAGTATATCCACGTGTCTGATCTACACCTCAGTCAGCCTGCTCAGAAGGAACAGCAGAGGTAGAAGACAGAGATAGAGTATATCCACGTGTCTGATCTACATCTCACTCAGCCTGCTCAGAAGGAACAGCAGAGGTAAAATACAAAGATAGAGTATATCCACGTGTCTCACTCAGCCTGCTCAGAAGGAACAGCAGAGGTAGAAGACAGAGATAGAGTATATCCACGTGTCTGATCTACACATCACTCAGCCTGCTCAGAAGGAACAGCAGAGGTAGAAGACAGAGATAGAGTATATCCACGTGTTTGAACCACACCTCACTCAGCCTGCTCAGAAGGAGCAGCAGAGGTAGAAGACAGATATAGAGTATATCCACGTGTCTCACTCAGCCTGCTCAGAAGGAACAGCAGAGGTAGAAGACAGAGATATAGTATATCCACGTGTCTGATCTACACCTCACTCAGCCTGCTCAGAAGGAACAGCAGAGGTAGAAGACAGAGATAGAGTATATCCACGTGTCTGAACTACACCTCACTCAGCCTGCTCAGAAGGAACAGCAGAGGTAGAAGACAGAAATAGAGTATATCCACGTGTCTCACTCAGCCTGCTCAGAAGGAACAGCAGAGGTAGAAGACAGATATAGAGTATATCCACGTGTCTCACTCAGCCTGCTCAGAAGAAACAGCAGAGGTAGAAGACAGAGATAGATTATATCCACGTGTCTGATCTACACCTCACTCAGCCTGCTCAGAAGGAACAGCAGAGGTAGAAGACAGAGATAGAGTATATCCACGTGTCTGATCTACATCTCACTCAGCCTGCTCAGAAGGAACAGCAGAGGTAAAATACAAAGATAGAGTATATCCACGTGTCTCACTCAGCCTGCTCAGAAGGAACAGCAGAGGTAGAAGACAGAGATAGAGTATATCCACGTGTCTGATCTACACCTCACTCAGCCTGCTCAGAAGGAACAGCAGAGGTAGAAGACAGAGATAGAGTATATCCACGTGTCTGATCTACACCTCACTCAGCCTGCTCAGAAGGAACAGCAGAGGTAGAAGACAGATATATAGTATATCCACGTGTCTCACTCATCCTGCTCAGAAGGAACAGCAGAAGTAGAAGAAAGAGATAGAGTATATCCACGTGTCTGATATACACCTCACTCAGCCTGCTCAGAAGGAACAGCAGAGGTAGAAGACACAGATAAATTATATCCACGTGTCTGATCTACACCTCACTCAGCCTGCTCAGAGGAACAGCAGAGGTAGAAGACAGAGATAGAGTATATCCACGTGTCTGATCTACACCTCACTCAGCCTGCTCAGAAGGAACAGCAGAGGTAAAAGACAGAGATATAGTATATCCACGTGTCTCACTCAGCCTGCTCAGAAGAAACAGCAGAGGTAGAAGACAGAGATAGAGTATATCCACGTGTCTGATCTACACCTCACTCAGCCTGTTCATAAGAAA
Organism: Crossaster papposus; assembly: GCA_037893245.1. NCBI lineage: Eukaryota > Metazoa > Echinodermata > Asteroidea > Velatida > Solasteridae > Crossaster > Crossaster papposus. The sequence continues at coordinate 827,810 of JBAIAA010000865.1, forward strand.
CAGCAGAGGTAGAAGACAGATATAGAGTATATCCACGTGTCTCACTCAGCCTGCTCAGAAGGAACAGCAGAGGTACAAGACAGAGATAGAGTATATCCACGTGTCTGATCTACACCTCACTCAGCCTGCTCAGAAGGAACAGCAGAGGTAGAAGATAGATAGAGTATATTCACGTGTCTCACTCAGCCTGCTCAGAAGGAACAGCAGAGGTAGAAGACAGAGATAGAGTTTATCCACGTGTCTCACTCAACCTGCTCAGAAGAAACAGCAGAGGTAGAAGACAGATATAGAGTATATCCACGTGTCTGATCTACACCTCAGTCAGCCTGCTCAGAAGGAACAGCAGAGGTAGAAGACAGAGATAGAGTATATCCACGTGTCTGATCTACATCTCACTCAGCCTGCTCAGAAGGAACAGCAGAGGTAAAATACAAAGATAGAGTATATCCACGTGTCTCACTCAGCCTGCTCAGAAGGAACAGCAGAGGTAGAAGACAGAGATAGAGTATATCCACGTGTCTGATCTACACATCACTCAGCCTGCTCAGAAGGAACAGCAGAGGTAGAAGACAGAGATAGAGTATATCCACGTGTCTGATCTACACCTCACTCAGCCTGCTCAGAAGGAACAGCAGAGGTAGAAGACAGATATATAGTATATCCACGTGTCTCACTCATCCTGCTCAGAAGGAACAGCAGAAGTAGAAGACAGAGATAGAGTATATCCACGTGTCTGATATACACCTCACTCAGCCTGCTCAGAGGAACAGCAGAGGTAGAAGACAGAGATAGAGTATATCCACGTGTCTGATCTACACCTCACTCAGCCTGCTCAGAAGGAACAGCAGAGGTACAAGACAGAGATATAGTATATCCACGTGTCTCACTCAGCCTGCTCAGAAGGAACAGCAGAGGTAGAAGACAGAGATAGAGTATATCCACGTGTCTCACTCAGCCTGCTCAGAAGGAACACCAGAGGTAGAAGACAGAGATAGAGTATATCCACGTGTCTGATCTACACCTCACTCAGCCTGCTCAGAAGGAACAGCAGAGGTAAAATACAGAGATAGAGTATATCCACGTGTCTCACTCAGCCTGCTCAGAAGGAACAGCAGTGGTAGAAGACAGAGATAAATTATATCAACGTGTCTGATCTACACCTCACTCAGCCTGCTCAGAAGGAACAGCAGAGGTAAAAGACAAAGATAAAGTATATTCACGTGTCTGATCTACACCTCACTCAGCCTGCTCAGAAGGAACAGCAGAGGTAAAATACAGAGATAGAGTATATCCACGTGTCTCACTCAGCCTGCTCAGAAGGAACAGCAGAGGTAGAAAACAGAGATAGAGTATATCCACGTGTTTGATCTACACCCCACTCAGCCTGCTCAGAAGGAACAGCAGAGGTAGAAGACAGATATAGAGTATATCCACGTGTCTGATCTACATCTCACTCAGCCTGCTCAGAAGGAACAGCAGAGGTAAAATACAAAGATAGAGTATATCCACGTGTCTCACTCAGCCTGCTCAGAAGGAACAGCAGAGGTAGAAGACAGAGATAGAGTATATCCACGTGTCTGATCTACACATCACTCAGCCTGCTCAGAAGGAACAGCAGAGGTAGAAGACAGAGATAGAGTATATCCACGTGTCTGATCTACACCTCACTCAGCCTGCTCAGAGGGAACAGCAGAGGTAGAAGACAGATATATAGTATATCCACGTGTCTCACTCATCCTGCTCAGAAGGAACAGCAGAAGTAGAAGACAGAGATAGAGTATATCCACGTGTCTGATATACACCTCACTCAGCCTGCTCAGAAGGGACAGCAGAGGTAGAAGACACAGATAAATTATATCCACGTGTCTGATCTACACCTCACTCAGCCTGCTCAGAGGAACAGCAGAGGTAGAAGACAGAGATAGAGTATATCCACGTGTCTGATCTACACCTCACTCAGCCTGCTCAGAAGGAACAGCAGAGGTAGAAGACATAGATAGAGTTTATCCACGTGTCTCACTCAACATGCTCAGAAGGAACAGCAGAGGTAGAAGACAGAGATAGAGTATATCCACGTGTTTGAACCACACCTCACTCAGCCTGCTCAGAAGGAGCAGCAGAGGTAGAAGACAGAGATAGAGTATATCCACGTGTCTCACTCAGCCTGCTCAGAAGGAACAGCAGAGGTAGAAGACAGAGATAGAGTATATCCACGTGTCTGATCTACACCTCACTCAGCCTGCTCAGAAGGAACAGCAGAGGTAGAAGACAGAGATAGAGTATATCCACGTGTCTGAACTACACCTCACTCAGCCTGCTCAGAAGGAACAGCAGAGGTAGAAGACAGAAATAGAGTATATCCACGTGTCTCACTCAGCCTGCTCAGAAGGAACAGCAGAGGTAGAAGACAGATATAGAGTATATCCACGTGTCTCACTCAGCCTGCTCAGAAGAAACAGCAGAGGTAGAAGACAGAGATAGATTATATCCACGTGTCTGATCTACACCTCACTCAGCCTGCTCAGAAGGAACAGCAGAGGTAGAAGACAGAGATAGAGTATATCCACGTGTCTGATCTACATCTCACTCAGCCTGCTCAGAAGGAACAGCAGAGGTAAAATACAAAGATAGAGTATATCCACGTGTCTCACTCAGCCTGCTCAGAAGGAACAGCAGAGGTAGAAGACAGAGATAGAGTATATCCACGTGTCTGATCTACACCTCACTCAGCCTGCTCAGAAGGAACAGCAGAGGTAGAAGACAGAGATAGAGTATATCCACGTGTCTGATCTACACCTCACTCAGCCTGCTCAGAAAGAACAGCAGAGGTAGAAGACACAGATAAATTATATCCACGTGTCTGATCTACACCTCACTCAGCCTGCTCAGAGGAACAGCAGAGGTAGAAGACAGAGATAGAGTATATCCACGTGTCTGATCTACACCTCACTCAGCCTGCTCAGAAGGAACAGCAGAGGTAAAAGACAGAGATATAGTATATCCACGTGTCTCACTCAGCCTGCTCAGAAGAAACAGCAGAGGTAGAAGACAGAGATAGAGTATATCCACGTGTCTGATCTACACCTCACTCAGCCTGCTCAGAGGAACAGCAGAGGTAGAAGACAGAGATAGAGTATATCCACGTGTCTGATCTACACCTCACTCAGCCTGCTCAGAAGGAACAGCAGAGGTAAAAGACAGAGATATAGTATATCCACGTGTCTCACTCAGCCTGCTCAGAAGAAACAGCAGAGGTAGAAGACAGAGATAGAGTATATCCACGTGTCTGATCTACACCTCACTCAGCCTGTTCATAAGAAACAGCAGAGGTAGAAGACAGATATAGAGTATATCCACGTGTCTCACTCAGCCTGCTCAGAAGGAACAGCAGAGGTACAAGACAGAGATAGAGTATATCCACGTGTCTGATCTACACCTCACTCAGCCTGCTCAGAAGGAACAGCAGAGGTAGAAGATAGATAGAGTATATTCACGTGTCTCACTCAGCCTGCTCAGAAGGAACAGCAGAGGTAGAAGACAGAGATAGAGTTTATCCACGTGTCTCACTCAACCTGCTCAGAAGAAACAGCAGAGGTAGAAGACAGATATAGAGTATATCCACGTGTCTGATCTACACCTCAGTCAGCCTGCTCAGAAGGAACAGCAGAGGTAGAAGACAGAGATAGAGTATATCCACGTGTCTGATCTACATCTCACTCAGCCTGCTCAGAAGGAACAGCAGAGGTAAAATACAAAGATAGAGTATATCCACGTGTCTCACTCAGCCTGCTCAGAAGGAACAGCAGAGGTAGAAGACAGAGATAGAGTATATCCACGTGTCTGATCTACACATCACTCAGCCTGCTCAGAAGGAACAGCAGAGGTAGAAGACAGAGATAGAGTATATCCACGTGTCTGATCTACACCTCACTCAGCCTGCTCAGAAGGAACAGCAGAGGTAGAAGACAGATATATAGTATATCCACGTGTCTCACTCATCCTGCTCAGAAGGAACAGCAGAAGTAGAAGACAGAGATAGAGTATATCCACGTGTCTGATATACACCTCACTCAGCCTGCTCAGAGGAACAGCAGAGGTAGAAGACAGAGATAGAGTATATCCACGTGTCTGATCTACACCTCACTCAGCCTGCTCAGAAGGAACAGCAGAGGTACAAGACAGAGATATAGTATATCCACGTGTCTCACTCAGCCTGCTCAGAAGGAACAGCAGAGGTAGAAGACAGAGATAGAGTATATCCACGTGTCTCACTCAGCCTGCTCAGAAGGAACACCAGAGGTAGAAGACAGAGATAGAGTATATCCACGTGTCTGATCTACACCTCACTCAGCCTGCTCAGAAGGAACAGCAGAGGTAAAATACAGAGATAGAGTATATCCACGTGTCTCACTCAGCCTGCTCAGAAGGAACAGCAGTGGTAGAAGACAGAGATAAATTATATCAACGTGTCTGATCTACACCTCACTCAGCCTGCTCAGAAGGAACAGCAGAGGTAAAAGACAAAGATAAAGTATATTCACGTGTCTGATCTACACCTCACTCAGCCTGCTCAGAAGGAACAGCAGAGGTAAAATACAGAGATAGAGTATATCCACGTGTCTCACTCAGCCTGCTCAGAAGGAACAGCAGAGGTAGAAAACAGAGATAGAGTATATCCACGTGTTTGATCTACACCCCACTCAGCCTGCTCAGAAGGAACAGCAGAGGTAGAAGACAGATATAGAGTATATCCACGTGTCTGATCTACATCTCACTCAGCCTGCTCAGAAGGAACAGCAGAGGTAAAATACAAAGATAGAGTATATCCACGTGTCTCACTCAGCCTGCTCAGAAGGAACAGCAGAGGTAGAAGACAGAGATAGAGTATATCCACGTGTCTGATCTACACATCACTCAGCCTGCTCAGAAGGAACAGCAGAGGTAGAAGACAGAGATAGAGTATATCCACGTGTCTGATCTACACCTCACTCAGCCTGCTCAGAGGGAACAGCAGAGGTAGAAGACAGATATATAGTATATCCACGTGTCTCACTCATCCTGCTCAGAAGGAACAGCAGAAGTAGAAGACAGAGATAGAGTATATCCACGTGTCTGATATACACCTCACTCAGCCTGCTCAGAAGGGACAGCAGAGGTAGAAGACACAGATAAATTATATCCACGTGTCTGATCTACACCTCACTCAGCCTGCTCAGAGGAACAGCAGAGGTAGAAGACAGAGATAGAGTATATCCACGTGTCTGATCTACACCTCACTCAGCCTGCTCAGAAGGAACAGCAGAGGTAGAAGACATAGATAGAGTTTATCCACGTGTCTCACTCAACATGCTCAGAAGGAACAGCAGAGGTAGAAGACAGAGATAGAGTATATCCACGTGTTTGAACCACACCTCACTCAGCCTGCTCAGAAGGAGCAGCAGAGGTAGAAGACAGAGATAGAGTATATCCACGTGTCTCACTCAGCCTGCTCAGAAGGAACAGCAGAGGTAGAAGACAGAGATAGAGTATATCCACGTGTCTGATCTACACCTCACTCAGCCTGCTCAGAAGGAACAGCAGAGGTAGAAGACAGAGATAGAGTATATCCACGTGTCTGAACTACACCTTACTCAGCCTGCTCAGAAGGAACAGCAGAGGTAGAAGACAGAAATAGAGTATATCCACGTGTCTCACTCAGCCTGCTCAGAAGGAACAGCAGAGGTAGAAGACAGATATAGAGTATATCCACGTGTCTGATCTACATCTCACTCAGCCTGCTCAGAAGGAACAGCAGAGGTAAAATACAAAGATAGAGTATATCCACGTGTCTCACTCAGCCTGCTCAGAAGGAACAGCAGAGGTAGAAGACAGAGATAGAGTATATCCACGTGTCTGATCTACACATCACTCAGCCTGCTCAGAAGGAACAGCAGAGGTAGAAGACAGAGATAGAGTATATCCACGTGTCTGATCTACACCTCACTCAGCCTGCTCAGAGGGAACAGCAGAGGTAGAAGACAGATATATAGTATATCCACGTGTCTCACTCATCCTGCTCAGAAGGAACAGCAGAAGTAGAAGACAGAGATAGAGTATATCCACGTGTCTGATATACACCTCACTCAGCCTGCTCAGAAGGGACAGCAGAGGTAGAAGACACAGATAAATTATATCCACGTGTCTGATCTACACCTCACTCAGCCTGCTCAGAGGAACAGCAGAGGTAGAAGACAGAGATAGAGTATATCCACGTGTCTGATCTACACCTCACTCAGCCTGCTCAGAAGGAACAGCAGAGGTAGAAGACATAGATAGAGTTTATCCACGTGTCTCACTCAACATGCTCAGAAGGAACAGCAGAGGTAGAAGACAGAGATAGAGTATATCCACGTGTTTGAACCACACCTCACTCAGCCTGCTCAGAAGGAGCAGCAGAGGTAGAAGACAGAGATAGAGTATATCCACGTGTCTCACTCAGCCTGCTCAGAAGGAACAGCAGAGGTAGAAGACAGAGATAGAGTATATCCACGTGTCTGATCTACACCTCACTCAGCCTGCTCAGAAGGAACAGCAGAGGTAGAAGACAGAGATAGAGTATATCCACGTGTCTGAACTACACCTTACTCAGCCTGCTCAGAAGGAACAGCAGAGGTAGAAGACAGAAATAGAGTATATCCACGTGTCTCACTCAGCCTGCTCAGAAGGAACAGCAGAGGTAGAAGACAGATATAGAGTATATCCACGTGTCTCACTCAGCCTGCTCAGAAGAAACAGCAGAGGTAGAAGACAGAGATAGATTATATCCACGTGTCTGATCTACACCTCACTCAGCCTGCTCAGAAGGAACAGCAGAGGTAGAAGACAGAGATAGAGTATATCCACGTGTCTGATCTACATCTCACTCAGCCTGCTCAGAAGGAACAGCAGAGGTAAAATACAAAGATAGAGTATATCCACGTGTCTCACTCAGCCTGCTCAGAAGGAACAGCAGAGGTAGAAGACAGAGATAGAGTATATCCACGTGTCTGATCTACACCTCACTCAGCCTGCTCAGAAGGAACAGCAGAGGTAGAAGACAGAGATAGAGTATATCCACGTGTCTGATCTACACCTCACTCAGCCTGCTCAGAAGGAACAGCAGAGGTAGAAGACAGATATATAGTATATCCACGTGTCTCACTCATCCTGCTCAGAAGGAACAGCAGAAGTAGAAGAAAGAGATAGAGTATATCCACGTGTCTGATATACACCTCACTCAGCCTGCTCAGAAAGAACAGCAGAGGTAGAAGACACAGATAAATTATATCCACGTGTCTGATCTACACCTCACTCAGCCTGCTCAGAGGAACAGCAGAGGTAGAAGACAGAGATAGAGTATATCCACGTGTCTGATCTACACCTCACTCAGCCTGCTCAGAAGGAACAGCAGAGGTAAAAGACAGAGATATAGTATATCCACGTGTCTCACTCAGCCTGCTCAGAAGAAACAGCAGAGGTAGAAGACAGAGATAGAGTATATCCACGTGTCTGATCTACACCTCACTCAGCCTGTTCATAAGAAACAGCAGAGGTAGAAGACAGATATAGAGTATATCCACGTGTCTCACTCAGCCTGCTCAGAAGGAACAGCAGAGGTACAAGACAGAGATAGAGTATATCCACGTGTCTGATCTACACCTCACTCAGCCTGCTCAGAAGGAACAGCAGAGGTAGAAGATAGATAGAGTATATTCACGTGTCTCACTCAGCCTGCTCAGAAGGAACAGCAGAGGTAGAAGACAGAGATAGAGTTTATCCACGTGTCTCACTCAACCTGCTCAGAAGAAACAGCAGAGGTAGAAGACAGATATAGAGTATATCCACGTGTCTGATCTACACCTCAGTCGGCCTGCTCAGAAGGAACAGCAGAGGTAGAAGACAGATATAGAGTATATCCACGTGTCTGATCTACATCTCACTCAGCCTGCTCAGAAGGAACAGCAGAGGTAAAATACAAAGATAGAGTATATCCACGTGTCTCACTCAGCCTGCTCAGAAGGAACAGCAGAGGTAGAAGACAGAGATAGAGTATATCCACGTGTCTGATCTACACATCACTCAGCCTGCTCAGAAGGAACAGCAGAGGTAGAAGACAGAGATAGAGTATATCCACGTGTCTGATCTACACCTCACTCAGCCTGCTCAGAAGGAACAGCAGAGGTAGAAGACAGATATATAGTATATCCACGTGTCTCACTCATCCTGCTCAGAAGGAACAGCAGAAGTAGAAGACAGAGATAGAGTATATCCACGTGTCTGATATACACCTCACCCAGCCTGCTCAGAGGAACAGCAGAGGTAGAAGACAGAGATAGAGTATATCCACGTGTCTGATCTACACCTCACTCAGCCTGCTCAGAAGGAACAGCAGAGGTACAAGACAGAGATATAGTATATCCACGTGTCTCACTCAGCCTGCTCAGAAGGAACAGCAGAGGTAGAAGACAGAGATAGAGTATATCCACGTGTCTCACTCAGCCTGCTCAGAAGGAACACCAGAGGTAGAAGACAGAGATAGAGTATATCCACGTGTCTGATCTACACCTCACTCAGCCTGCTCAGAAGGAACAGCAGAGGTAAAATACAGAGATAGAGTATATCCACGTGTCTCACTCAGCCTGCTCAGAAGGAACAGCAGTGGTAGAAGACAGAGATAAATTATATCAACGTGTCTGATCTACACCTCACTCAGCCTGCTCAGAAGGAACAGCAGAGGTAAAAGACAAAGATAAAGTATATTCACGTGTCTGATCTACACCTCACTCAGCCTGCTCAGAAGGAACAGCAGAGGTAAAATACAGAGATAGAGTATATCCACGTGTCTCACTCAGCCTGCTCAGAAGGAACAGCAGAGGTAGAAAACAGAGATAGAGTATATCCACGTGTCTGAACTACACCTCACTCAGCCTGCTCAGAAGGAACATCAGAGGTAGAAGACAGAAATAGAGTATATCCACGTGTCTCACTCAGCCTGCTCAGAAGGAACAGCAGATGTAGAAGACAGATATATAGTATATCCACGTGTCTCACTCAGCCTGCTCAGAAGGAACAGCAGAGGTAGAAGACAGAGATAGATTATATCCACGTGTCTGATCTACACCTCACTCAGCCTGCTCAGAAGGAACAGCAGAGGTAGAAGACAGATATAGAGTATATCCACGTGTCTGAACTACACCTCACTCAGCCTGCTCAGAAGGAACATCAGAGGTAGAAGACAGAAATAGAGTATATCCACGTGTCTCACTCAGCCTGCTCAGAAGGAACAGCAGATGTAGAAGACAGATATATAGTATATCCACGTGTCTCACTCAGCCTGCTCAGAAGGAACAGCAGAGGTAGAAGACAGAGATAGATTATATCCACGTGTCTGATCTACACCTCACTCAGCCTGCTCAGAAGGAACAGAAGAGGTAGAAGACAGAGATAGAGTATATCCACGTGTCTGATCTACATCTCACTCAGCCTGCTCAGAAGGAACAGCAGAGGTAAAATACAAAGATAGAGTATATCCACGTGTCTCACTCAGCCTGCTCAGAAGGAACAGCAGAGGTAGAAGACAGAGATAGAGTATATCCACGTGTCTGATCTACATCTCACTCAGCCTGCTCAAAAGGAACAGCAGAGGTAAAATACAAAGATAGAGTATATCCACGTGTCTCACTCAGCCTGCTCAGAAGGAACAGCAGATGTAGAAGACAGATATATAGTATATCCACGTGTCTCACTCAGCCTGCTCAGAGGAACAGCAGAGGTAGAAGACAGAGATAGAGTATATCCACGTGTCTGATCTACACCTCACTCAGCCTGCTCAGAAGGAACAGCAGAGGTAGAAGACATAGATAGAGTTTATCCACGTGTCTTACTCAACATGCTCAGAAGGAACAGCAGAGGTAGAAGACAGAGATAGAGTATATCCACGTGTTTGAACCACACCTCACTCAGCCTGCTCAGAAGGAAGAGCAGAGGTAGAAGACAGAGATAGAGTATATCCACGTGTCTGATATATACCTCACTCAGCCTGCTCAGAAGGAGCAGCAGAGGTAGAAGACAGAGATAGAGTTTATCCACGTGTCTCACTCAACCTGCTCAGAAGGAACAGCAGAGGTAGAAGACAGAGATAGAGTATATCCACGTGTTTGAACCACACCTCACTCAGCCTGCTCAGAAGGAAGAGCAGAGGTAGAAGACAGAGATAGAGTATATCCACGTGTCTGATATACACCTCACTCAGCCTGCTCAGAAGGAGCAACAGAGGTAGAAGACAGAGATAGATTATATCCACGTGTCTGATCTACACCTCACTCAGCCTGCTCAGAAGGAACAGCAGAGGTAGAAGACAGAGATAGAGTATATCCACGTGTCTGATCTACATCTCACTCAGCCTGCTCAGAAGGAACAGCAGAGGTAAAATACAAAGATAGAGTATATCCACGTGTCTCACTCAGCCTGCTCAGAAGGAACAGCAGAGGTAGAAGACAGAGATAGAGTATATCCACGTGTCTGATATACACCTCACTCAGCCTGCTCAGAAGGAACAGCAGAGGTAGAAGACACAGATAAATTATATCCACGTGTCTGATCTACACCTCACTCAGCCTGCTCAGAGGAACAGCAGAGGTAGAAGACAGAGATAGAGTATATCCACGTGTCTCACTCATCCTGCTCAGAAGGAACAGCAGAAGTAGAAGAAAGAGATAGAGTGTATCCACGTGTCTGATATACACCTCACTCAGCCTGCTCAGAAGGAACAGCAGAGGTAGAAGACACAGATAAATTATATCCACGTGTCTGATCTACACCTCACTCAGCCTGCTCAGAGGAACAGCAGAGGTAGAAGACAGAGATAGAGTATATCCACGTGTCTGATCTACACCTTACTCAGCCTGCTCAGAAGGAACAGCAGAGGTAAAAGACAGAGATATAGTATATCCACGTGTCTCACTCAGCCTGCTCAGAAGAAACAGCAGAGGTAGAAGACAGAGATAGAGTATATCCACGTGTCTTATCTACACCTCACTCAGCCTGTTCATAAGAAACAGCAGAGGTAGAAGACAGATATAGAGTATATCCACGTGTCTCACTCAGCCTGCTCAGAAGGAACAGCAGAGGTACAAGACAGAGATAGAGTATATCCACGTGTCTGATCTACACCTCACTCAGCCTGCTCAGAAGGAACAGCAGAGGTAGAAGATAGATATAGTATATTCACGTGTCTCACTCAGCCTGCTCAGAAGGAACAGCAGAGGTAGAAGACAGAGATAGAGTTTATCCACGTGTCTCACTCAACCTGCTCAGAAGAAACAGCAGAGGTAGAAGACAGATATAGAGTATATCCACGTGTCTGATCTACACCTCAGTCAGCCTGCTCAGAAGGAACAGCAGAGGTAGAAGACAGAGATAGAGTATATCCACGTGTCTGATCTACATCTCACTCAGCCTGCTCAGAAGGAACAGCAGAGGTAAAATACAAAGATAGAGTATATCCACGTGTCTCACTCAGCCTGCTCAGAAGGAACAGCAGAGGTAGAAGACAGAGATAGAGTATATCCACGTGTCTGATCTACACATCACTCAGCCTGCTCAGAAGGAACAGCAGAGGTAGAAGACAGAGATAGAGTATATCCACGTGTCTGATCTACACCTCACTCAGCCTGCTCAGAAGGAACAGCAGAGGTAGAACACAGATATATAGTATATCCACGTGTCTCACTCATCCTGCTCAGAAGGAACAGCAGAAGTAGAAGACAGAGATAGAGTATATCCACGTGTCTGATATACACCTCACTCAGCCTGCTCAGAGGAACAGCAGAGGTAGAAGACAGAGATAGAGTATATCCACGTGTCTGATCTACACCTCACTCAGCCTGCTCAGAAGGAACAGCAGAGGTACAAGACAGAGATATAGTATATCCACGTGTCTCACTCAGCCTGCTCAGAAGGAACAGCAGAGGTAGAAGACAGAGATAGAGTATATCCACGTGTCTCACTCAGCCTGCTCAGAAGGAACACCAGAGGTAGAAGACAGAGATAGAGTATATCCACGTGTCTGATCTACACCTCACTCAGCCTGCTCAGAAGGAACAGCAGAGGTAAAATACAGAGATAGAGTATATCCACGTGTCTCACTCAGCCTGCTCAGAAGGAACAGCAGTGGTAGAAGACAGAGATAAATTATATCAACGTGTCTGATCTACACCTCACTCAGCCTGCTCAGAAGGAACAGCAGAGGTAAAAGACAAAGATAAAGTATATTCACGTGTCTGATCTACACCTCACTCAGCCTGCTCAGAAGGAACAGCAGAGGTAAAATACAGAGATAGAGTATATCCACGTGTCTCACTCAGCCTGCTCAGAAGGAACAGCAGAGGTAGAAAACAGAGAAAGAGTATATCCACGTGTCTGATCTACACCCCACTCAGCCTGCTCAGAAGGAACAGCAGAGGTAGAAGACAGAGATAGAGTATATCCACGTGTCTGAACTACACCTCACTCAGCCTGCTCAGAAGGAACATCAGAGGTAGAAGACAGAAATAGAGTATATCCACGTGTCTCACTCAGCCTGCTCAGAAGGAACAGCAGATGTAGAAGACAGATATATAGTATATCCACGTGTCTCACTCAGCCTGCTCAGAAAGAACAGCAGAGGTAGAAGACAGAGATAGATTATATCCACGTGTCTGATCTACACCTCACTCAGCCTGCTCAGAAGGAACAGCAGAGGTAGAAGACAGAGATAGAGTATATCCACGTGTCTGATCTACATCTCACTCAGCCTGCTCAGAAGGAACAGCAGAGGTAAAATACAAAGATAGAGTATATCCACGTGTCTCACTCAGCCTGCTCAGAAGGAACAGCAGAGGTAGAAGACAGAGATAGAGTATATCCACGTGTCTGATCTACACATCACTCAGCCTGCTCAGAAGGAACAGCAGAGGTAGAAGACAGAGATAGAGTATATCCACGTGTCTGATCTACACCTCACTCAGCCTGCTCAGAAGGAACAGCAGAGGTAGAAGACAGATATATAGTATATCCACGTGTCTCACTCATCCTGCTCAGAAGGAACAGCAGAAGTAGAAGAAAGAGATAGAGTATATCCACGTGTCTGATATACACCTCACTCAGCCTGCTCAGAAGGAACAGCAGAGGTAGAAGACAGAGATAGAGTATATCCACGTGTCTGATCTACATCTCACTCAGCCTGCTCAAAAGGAACAGCAGAGGTAAAATACAAAGATAGAGTATATCCACGTGTCTCACTCAGCCTGCTCAGAAGGAACAGCAGATGTAGAAGACAGATATATAGTATATCCACGTGTCTCACTCAGCCTGCTCAGAGGAACAGCAGAGGTAGAAGACAGAGATAGAGTATATCCACGTGTCTGATCTACACCTCACTCAGCCTGCTCAGAAGGAACAGCAGAGGTAGAAGACATAGATAGAGTTTATCCACGTGTCTTACTCAACATGCTCAGAAGGAACAGCAGAGGTAGAAGACAGAGATAGAGTATATCCACGTGTTTGAACCACACCTCACTCAGCCTGCTCAGAAGGAAGAGCAGAGGTAGAAGACAGAGATAGAGTATATCCACGTGTCTGATATATACCTCACTCAGCCTGCTCAGAAGGAGCAGCAGAGGTAGAAGACAGAGATAGAGTTTATCCACGTGTCTCACTCAACCTGCTCAGAAGGAACAGCAGAGGTAGAAGACAGAGATAGAGTATATCCACGTGTTTGAACCACACCTCACTCAGCCTGCTCAGAAGGAAGAGCAGAGGTAGAAGACAGAGATAGAGTATATCCACGTGTCTGATATACACCTCACTCAGCCTGCTCAGAAGGAGCAACAGAGGTAGAAGACAGAGATAGATTATATCCACGTGTCTGATCTACACCTCACTCAGCCTGCTCAGAAGGAACAGCAGAGGTAGAAGACAGAGATAGAGTATATCCACGTGTCTGATCTACATCTCACTCAGCCTGCTCAGAAGGAACAGCAGAGGTGAAATACAAAGATAGAGTATATCCACGTGTCTCACTCAGCCTGCTCAGAAGGAACAGCAGAGGTAGAAGACAGAGATAGAGTATATCCACGTGTCTGATATACACCTCACTCAGCCTGCTCAGAAGGAACAGCAGAGGTAGAAGACACAGATAAATTATATCCACGTGTCTGATCTACACCTCACTCAGCCTGCTCAGAGGAACAGCAGAGGTAGAAGACAGAGATAGAGTATATCCACGTGTCTCACTCATCCTGCTCAGAAGGAACAGCAGAAGTAGAAGAAAGAGATAGAGTGTATCCACGTGTCTGATATACACCTCACTCAGCCTGCTCAGAAGGAACAGCAGAGGTAGAAGACACAGATAAATTATATCCACGTGTCTGATCTACACCTCACTCAGCCTGCTCAGAGGAACAGCAGAGGTAGAAGACAGAGATAGAGTATATCCACGTGTCTGATCTACACCTCACTCAGCCTGCTCAGAAGGAACAGCAGAGGTAAAAGACAGAGATATAGTATATCCACGTGTCTGATCTACACCTCACTCAGCCTGTTCATAAGAAACAGCAGAGGTAGAAGACAGATATAGAGTATATCCACGTGTCTCACTCAGCCTGCTCAGAAGGAACAGCAGAGGTACAAGACAGAGATAGAGTATATCCACGTGTCTGATGTACACCTCACTCAGCCTGCTCAGAAGGAACAGCAGAGGTAGAAGATAGATAGAGTATATTCACGTGTCTCACTCAGCCTGCTCAGAAGGAACAGCAGAGGTAGAAGACAGAGATAGAGTTTATCCACGTGTCTCACTCAACCTGCTCAGAAGAAACAGCAGAGGTAGAAGACAGATATAGAGTATATCCACGTGTCTGATCTACACCTCAGTCAGCCTGCTCAGAAGGAACAGCAGAGGTAGAAGACAGAGATAGAGTATATCCACGTGTCTGATCTACATCTCACTCAGCCTGCTCAGAAGGAACAGCAGAGGTAAAATACAAAGATAGAGTATATCCACGTGTCTCACTCAGCCTGCTCAGAAGGAACAGCAGAGGTAGAAGACAGAGATAGAGTATATCCACGTGTCTGATCTACACATCACTCAGCCTGCTCAGAAGGAACAGCAGAGGTAGAAGACAGAGATAGAGTATATCCACGTGTCTGATCTACACCTCACTCAGCCTGCTCAGAAGGAACAGCAGAGGTAGAACACAGATATATAGTATATCCACGTGTCTCACTCATCCTGCTCAGAAGGAACAGCAGAAGTAGAAGACAGAGATAGAGTATATCCACGTGTCTGATATACACCTCACTCAGCCTGCTCAGAGGAACAGCAGAGGTAGAAGACAGAGATAGAGTATATCCACGTGTCTGATCTACACCTCACTCAGCCTGCTCAGAAGGAACAGCAGAGGTACAAGACAGAGATATAGTATATCCACGTGTCTCACTCAGCCTGCTCAGAAGGAACAGCAGAGGTAGAAGACAGAGATAGAGTATATCCACGTGTCTCACTCAGCCTGCTCAGAAGGAACACCAGAGGTAGAAGACAGAGATAGAGTATATCCACGTGTCTGATCTACACCTCACTCAGCCTGCTCAGAAGGAACAGCAGAGGTAAAATACAGAGATAGAGTATATCCACGTGTCTCACTCAGCCTGCTCAGAAGGAACAGCAGTGGTAGAAGACAGAGATAAATTATATCAACGTGTCTGATCTACACCTCACTCAGCCTGCTCAGAAGGAACAGCAGAGGTAAAAGACAAAGATAAAGTATATTCACGTGTCTGATCTACACCTCACTCAGCCTGCTCAGAAGGAACAGCAGAGGTAAAATACAGAGATAGAGTATATCCACGTGTCTCACTCAGCCTGCTCAGAAGGAACAGCAGAGGTAGAAAACAGAGATAGAGTATATCCACGTGTCTGATCTACACCCCACTCAGCCTGCTCAGAAGGAACAGCAGAGGTAGAAGACAGAGATAGAGTATATCCACGTGTCTGAACTACACCTCACTCAGCCTGCTCAGAAGGAACATCAGAGGTAGAAGACAGAAATAGAGTATATCCACGTGTCTCACTCAGCCTGCTCAGAAGGAACAGCAGATGTAGAAGACAGATATATAGTATATCCACGTGTCTCACTCAGCCTGCTCAGAAAGAACAGCAGAGGTAGAAGACAGAGATAGATTATATCCACGTGTCTGATCTACACCTCACTCAGCCTGCTCAGAAGGAACAGCAGAGGTAGAAGACAGAGATAGAGTATATCCACGTGTCTGATCTACATCTTACTCAGCCTGCTCAGAAGGAACAGCAGAGGTAAAATACAAAGATAGAGTATATCCACGTGTCTCACTCAGCCTGCTCAGAAGGAACAGCAGAGGTAGAAGACAGAGATAGAGTATATCCACGTGTCTGATCTACACATCACTCAGCCTGCTCAGAAGGAACAGCAGAGGTAGAAGACAGAGATAGAGTATATCCACGTGTCTGATCTACACCTCACTCAGCCTGCTCAGAAGGAACAGCAGAGGTAGAAGACAGATATATAGTATATCCACGTGTCTCACTCATCCTGCTCAGAAGGAACAGCAGAAGTAGAAGACAGAGATAGAGTATATCCACGTGTCTGATATACACCTCACTCAGCCTGCTCAGAAGGGACAGCAGAGGTAGAAGACACAGATAAATTATATCCACGTGTCTGATCTACACCTCACTCAGCCTGCTCAGAGGAACAGCAGAGGTAGAAGACAGAGATAGAGTATATCCACGTGTCTGATCTACACCTCACTCAGCCTGCTCAGAAGGAACAGCAGATGTAGAAGACATAGATAGAGTTTATCCACGTGTCTCACTCAACATGCTCAGAAGGAACAGCAGAGGTAGAAGACAGAGATAGAGTATATCCACGTGTTTGAACCACACCTCACTCAGCCTGCTCAGAAGGAAGAGCAGAGGTAGAAGACAGAGATAGAGTATATCCACGTGTCTGATATATACCTCACTCAGCCTGCTCAGAAGGAGCAGCAGAGGTAGAAGACAGAGATAGAGTTTATCCACGTGTCTCACTCAACCTGCTCAGAAGGAACAGCAGAGGTAGAAGACAGAGATAGAGTATATCCACGTGTTTGAACCACACCTCACTCAGCCTGCTCAGAAGGAAGAGCAGAGGTAGAAGACAGAGATAGAGTATATCCACGTGTCTGATATACACCTCACTCAGCCTGCTCAGAAGGAGCAACAGAGGTAGAAGACAGAGATAGAGTATATCCACGTGTCTGATCTACACCTCACTCAGCCTGCTCAGAAGGAACAGCAGAGGTAGAAGACAGAGATAGAGTATATCCACGTGTCTGATCTACACTTCACTCAGCCTGCTCAGAAGGAACAGCAGAGGTAGAAGACAGAGATAGAGTATATCCACGTGTCTGATCTACACCTCACTCAGCCTGCTCAGAAGGAACAGCAGAGGTAGAATACAGAGATAGAGTATATCCACGTGTCTGATCTACACCTCACTCAGCCTTCTCAGAAAGGAACAGCAGAGGTAGAAGACAGATATATAGTATATCCACGTGTCTCACTCATCCTGCTCAGAAGTAACAGCAGAGGTAGAAGACAGAGATAGAGTATATCCACGTGTCTGATCTACACCTCACTCAGCCTGCTCAGAAGGAACAGCAGAGGTAGAAGACAGAGATAGATTATATCCACGTGTCTGATCTACACCTCACTCAGCCTGCTCAGAAGGAACAGCAGAGGTAGAAGACAGAGATAGAGTATATCCACGTGTCTGATCTACATCTCACTCAGCCTGCTCAGAAGGAACAGCAGAGGTAAAATACAGAGATAGAGTATATCCAGGTGTCTCACTCAGCCTGCTCAGAGGGAACAGCAGAGGTAGAAGACAGAGATAGAGTATATCCACGTGTCTGATCTACACCTCACTCAGCCTGCTCAGAAGGAACAGCAGAGGTAGAAGACAGATATATAGTATATCCACGTGTCTCACTCATCCTGCTCAGAAGGAACAGCAGAAGTAGAAGACAGAGATAGAGTATATCCACGTGTCTGATATACACCTCACTCAGCCTGCTCAGAAGGAACAGCAGAGGTAGAAGACACATATAAATTATATCCACGTGTCTGATCTACACCTCACTCAGCCTGCTCAGAGGAACAGCAGAGGTAGAAGACAGAGATAGAGTATATCCACGTGTCTGATCTACACCTCACTCAGCCTGCTCAGAAGGAACAGCAGAGGTAAAAGACAGAGATATAGTATATCCACGTGTCTCACTCAGCCTGCTCAGAAGGAACAGCAGAGGTAGAAGACAGAGATAGAGTATATCCACGTGTCTCACTCAGCCTGCTCAGAAGGAACAGCAGAGGTAGACGACAGAGATAGAGTATATCCACGTGTCTGATCTACACCTCACTCAGCCTGCTCAGAAGGAACAGCAGAGGTAGAAGACATAGATGGAGTATATCCACGTGTCTGATCTACACCTCACTCAGCCTGCTCAGAAGGAACAGCAGAGGTAGAAGACAGATATAGAGTATATCCACGTGTCTCACTCTTCCTGCTCAGAAGGAACAGCAGAGGTAGAAGACAGAGATAGAGTATATCCACGTGTCTCACTCAGCCTGCTCAGAAGGAACAGCAGAGGTAGAAGACAGAGATAGAGTATATCCACCTGTCTGATCTACACCTCACTCAACCTGCTCAGAAGGAACAGCAGAGGTAGAAGACAGAGATAAAGTATATCCACGTGTCTCACTCAGACTGCGCAGAAGGAACAGCAGAGGTAGAAAACATAGATAAGGTATATCTACGTGTCTCACTCAGCCTGCTCATAAGGAACAGCAGAGGTAGAAGACAGAGATAGAGTATATCCACGTGTCTGATCTACACCTCAGAAGGAACAGCAGAGATAGAAGACAGAGATAGAGTATATCCACGTGTCTGATCTACACCTCACTCAGCCTGCTCAGAAGGAACAGCAGAGGTAGAAGACAGAGATGGATTATATCCACGTGTCTGATCTACACCTCACTCAGCCTGCTCAGAAGGAACAGCAGAGGTAGAAGACAGAGATAGAGTATATCCACGTGTCTGATCTACACCTCACTCAGCCTGTTCAGAAGGAACAGCAGAGGTAAAATACAGAGATAGAGTATATCCACGTGTCTCACTCAGCCTGCTCAGAAGGAACAGCAGTGGTAGAAGACAGAGATAAATTATATCAACGTGTCTGATCTACACCTCACTCAGCCTGCTCAGAAGGAACAGCAGAGGTAAAAGACAGAGATAGAGTATATCCACGTGTCTGATCTACACCTCACTCAGCCTGCTCAGAAGGAACAGCAGAGGTAAAATACAGAGATAGAGTATATCCACGTGTCTGATCTACACCTCACTCAGCCTGCTCAGAAGGAACAGCAGAGGTAGAAGACAGAGATAGAGTATATCCACGTGTCCGATCTACACTTCACTCAGCCTGCTCAGAAGGAGCAGCAGAGGTAGAAGACAGAGATAGAGTATATCCACGTGTCTGATCTACACCTCACTCAGCCTGCTCAGAAGGAACAGCAGAGGTAGAAGACAGAGATAGAGTATATCCACGTGTCTGATCTACACCTCACTCAGCCTTCTCAGAAAGGAACAGCAGAGGTAGAAGACAGATATATAGTATATCCACGTGTCTCACTCATCCTGCTCAGAAGGAGCAGCAGAGGTAGAAGACAGAGATAGAGTATATCCACGTGTCTGATCTACACCTCACTCAGCCTGCTCAGAAGGAACAGCAGAGGTAAAAGACAGAGATATAGTATATCCACGTGTCTCACTCAGCCTGCTCAGAAGGAACAGCAGAGGTAGAAGACAGAGATAGAGTATATCCACGTGTCTCACTCAGCCTGCTCAGAAGGAACAGCAGAGGTAGACGACAGAGATAGAGTATATCCACGTGTCTGATCTACACCTCACTCAGCCTGCTCAGAAGGAACAGCAGAGGTAGAAGACATAGATGGAGTATATCCACGTGTCTGATCTACACCTCACTCAGCCTGCTCAGAAGGAACAGCAGAGGTAGAAGACAGGTATAGAGTATATCCACGTGTCTCACTCTTCCTGCTCAGAAGGAACAGCAGAGGTAGAAGACAGAGATAGAGTATATCCACGTGTCTCACTCAGCCTGCTCAGAAGGAACAGCAGAGGTAGAAGACAGAGATAGAGTATATCCACCTGTCTGATCTACACCTCACTCAACCTGCTCAGAAGGAACAGCAGAGGTAGAAGACAGAGATAAAGTATATCCACGTGTCTCACTCAGACTGCGCAGAAGGAACAGCAGAGTTAGAAAACATAGATAAGGTATATCTACGTGTCTCACTCAGCCTGCTCATAAGGAACAGCAGAGGTAGAAGACAGAGATAGAGTATATCCACGTGTCTGATCTACACCTCAGAAGGAACAGCAGAGATAGAAGACAGAGATAGAGTATATCCACGTGTCTGATCTACACCTCACTCAGCCTGCTCAGAAGGAACAGCAGAGGTAGAAGACAGAGATGGATTATATCCACGTGTCTGATCTACACCTCACTCAGCCTGCTCAGAAGGAACAGCAGAGGTAGAAGACAGAGATAGAGTATATCCACGTGTCTGATCTACACCTCACTCAGCCTGTTCAGAAGGAACAGCAGAGGTAAAATACAGAGATAGAGTATATCCACGTGTCTCACTCAGCCTGCTCAGAAGGAACAGCAGTGGTAGAAGACAGAGATAAATTATATCAACGTGTCTGATCTACACCTCACTCAGCCTGCTCAGAAGGAACAGCAGAGGTAAAAGACAGAGATAGAGTATATCCACGTGTCTGATCTACACCTCACTCAGCCTGCTCAGAAGGAACAGCAGAGGTAAAATACAGAGATAGAGTATATCCACGTGTCTGATCTACACCTCACTCAGCCTGCTCAGAAGGAACAGCAGAGGTAGAAGACAGAGATAGAGTATATCCACGTGTCCGATCTACACTTCACTCAGCCTGCTCAGAAGGAGCAGCAGAGGTAGAAGACAGAGATAGAGTATATCCACGTGTCTGATCTACACCTCACTCAGCCTGCTCAGAAGGAACAGCAGAGGTAGAAGACAGAGATAGAGTATATCCACGTGTCTGATCTACACCTCACTCAGCCTTCTCAGAAAGGAACAGCAGAGGTAGAAGACAGATATATAGTATATCCACGTGTCTCACTCATCCTGCTCAGAAGGAGCAGCAGAGGTAGAAGACAGAGATAGAGTATATCCACGTGTCTGATCTACACCTCACTCAGCCTGCTCAGAAGGAACAGCAGAGGTAGAAGACAGATATAGAGTATATCCACGTGTCTGATCTACACCTCACTCAGCCTTCTCAGAAAGGAACAGCAGAGGTAGAAGACAGATATATAGTATATCCACGTGTCTCACTCATCCTGCTCAGAAGGAACAGCAGAGGTAGAAGACAGAGATAGAGTATATCCACGTGTCTGATCTACACCTCACTCAGCCTGCTCAGAAGGAACAGCAGAGGTAGAAGACAGAGATAGATTATATCCACGTGTCTGATCTACATCTCACTCAGCCTGCTCAGAAGGAACAGCAGAGGTAAAATACAAAGATAGAGTATATCCACGTGTCTCACTCAGCCTGCTCAGAAGGAACAGCAGAGGTAGAAGACAGATATAGAGTATATCCACGTGTCTGATCTACACATCACTCAGCCTGCTCAGAAGGAACAGCAGAGGTAGAAGACAGAGATAGAGTATATCCACGTGTCTGATCTACACCTCACTCAGCCTGCTCAGAAGGAACAGCAGAGGTAGAAGACAGATATATAGTATATCCACGTGTCTCACTCATCCTGCTCAGAAGGAACAGCAGAAGTAGAAGACAGAGATAGAGTATATCCACGTGTCTGATATACACCTCACTCAGCCTGCTCAGAAGGGACAGCAGAGGTAGAAGACACAGATAAATTATATCCACGTGTCTGATCTACACCTCACTCAGCCTGCTCAGAGGAACAGCAGAGGTAGAAGACAGAGATAGAGTATATCCACGTGTCTGATCTACACCTCACTCAGCCTGCTCAGAAGGAACAGCAGAGGTAGAAGACATAGATAGAGTTTATCCACGTGTCTCACTCAACATGCTCAGAAGGAACAGCAGAGGTAGAAGACAGAGATAGAGTATATCCACGTGTTTGAACCACACCTCACTCAGCCTGCTCAGAAGGAAGAGCAGAGGTAGAAGACAGAGATAGAGTATATCCACGTGTCTGATATATACCTCACTCAGCCTGCTCAGAAGGAGCAGCAGAGGTAGAAGACAGAGATAGAGTTTATCCACGTGTCTCACTCAACCTGCTCAGAAGGAACAGCAGAGGTAGACGACAGAGATAGAGTATATCCACGTGTTTGAACCACACCTCACTCAGCCTGCTCAGAAGGAAGAGCAGAGGTAGAAGACAGAGATAGAGTATATCCACGTGTCTGATATACACCTCACTCAGCCTGCTCAGAAGGAGCAACAGAGGTAGAAGACAGAGATAGAGTATATCCACGTGTCTGATCTACACCTCACTCAGCCTGCTCAGAAGGAACAGCAGAGGTAGAAGACAGAGATAGAGTATATCCACGTGTCTGATCTACACTTCACTCAGCCTGCTCAGAAGGAACAGCAGAGGTAGAAGACAGAGATAGAGTATATCCACGTGTCTGATCTACACCTCACTCAGCCTGCTCAGAAGGAACAGCAGAGGTAGAAGACAGAGATAGAGTATATCCACGTGTCTGATCTACACCTCACTCAGCCTTCTCAGAAAGGAACAGCAGACGTAGAAGACAGATATATAGTATATCCACGTGTCTCACTCATCCTGCTCAGAAGGAACAGCAGAGGTAGAAGACAGAGATAGAGTATATCCACGTGTCTGATCTACACCTCACTCAGCCTGCTCAGAAGGAACAGCAGAGGTAGAAGACAGAGATAGATTATATCCATGTGTCTGATCTACACCTCACTCAGCCTGCTCAGAAGGAACAGCAGAGGTAGAAGACAGAGATAGAGTATATCCACGTGTCTGATCTACATCTCACTCAGCCTGCTCAGAAGGAACAGCAGAGGTAAAATACAGAGATAGAGTATATCCAGGTGTCTCACTCAGCCTGCTCAGAAGGAACAGCAGAGGAAGAAGACAGAGATAGAGTATATCCACGTGTCTGATCTACACCTCACTCAGCCTGCTCAGGAGGAACAGCAGAGGTAGAAGACAGAGATAGAGTATATCCACGTGTCTGATCTACACCTCACTCAGCCTGCTCAGAAGGAACAGCAGAGGTAGAAGACAGATATATAGTATATCCACGTGTCTCACTCATCCTGCTCAGAAGGAACAGCAGAAGTAGAAGACAGAGATAGAGTATATCCACGTGTCTGATATACACCTCACTCAGCCTGCTCAGAAGGAACAGCAGAGGTAGAAGACACAGATAAATTATATCCACGTGTCTGATCTACACCTGACTCAGCCTGCTCAGAGGAACAGCAGAGGTAGAAGACAGAGATAGAGTATATCCACGTGTCTGATCTACACCTCACTCAGCCTGCTCAGAAGGAACAGCAGAGGTAAAAGACAGAGATATAGTATATCCACGTGTCTCACTCAGCCTGCTCAGAAGGAACAGCAGAGGTAGAAGACAGAGATAGAGTATATCCACGTGTCTAACTCAGCCTGCTCAGAAGGAACAGCAGAGGTAGACGACAGAGATAGAGTATATCCACGTGTCTGATCTACACCTCACTCAGCCTGCTCAGAAGGAACAGCAGAGGTAGAAGACATAGATGGAGTATATCCACGTGTCTGATCTACACCTCACTCAGCCTGCTCAGAAGGAACAGCAGAGGTAGAAGACAGAGATAGAGTATATCCACGTGTCTCACTCAGCCTGCTCAGAAGGAACAGCAGAGGTAGAAGACAGATATAGAGTATATCCACGTGTCTCACTCATCCTGCTCAGAAGGAACAGCAGAGGTAGAAGACAGAGATAGAGTATATCCACGTGTCTCACTCAGCCTGCTCAGAAGGAACAGCAGAGGTAGAAGACAGAGATAGAGTATATCCACCTGTCTGATCTACACCTCACTCAACCTGCTCAGAAGGAACAGCAGAGGTAGAAGACAGAGATAAAGTATATCCACGTGTCTCACTCAGACTGCGCAGAAGGAACAGCAGAGGTAGAAAACAGAGATATGGTATATCTACGTGTCTCACTCAGCCTGCTCATAAGGAACAGCAGAGGTAGAAGACAGAGATAGAGTATATCCACGTGTCTGATCTACACCTCAGAAGGAACAGCAGAGATAGAAGACAGAGATAGAGTATATCCACGTGTCTGATCTACACCTCACTCAGCCTGCTTAGAAGGAACAGCAGAGGTAGAAGACAGAGATAGATTATATCCACGTGTCTG
Source organism: Crossaster papposus (assembly GCA_037893245.1). NCBI lineage: Eukaryota > Metazoa > Echinodermata > Asteroidea > Velatida > Solasteridae > Crossaster > Crossaster papposus. Next base: position 852,383 of record JBAIAA010000865.1, read on the forward strand.
ATCTACACCTCACTCAGCCTGCTCAGAAGGAACAGCAGAGGTAGAAGACAAAGATAGAGTATATCCACGTGTCTGATCTACACCTCACTCAGCCTGTTCAGAAGGAACAGCAGAGGTAAAATACAGAGATAGAGTATATCCACGTGTCTCACTCAGCCTGCTCAGAAGGAACAGCAGTGGTAGAAGACAGAGATAAATTATATCAACGTGTCTGATCTACACCTCACTCAGCCTGCTCAGAAGGAACAGCAGAGGTAAAAGACAGAGATAGAGTATATCCACGTGTCTGATCTACACCTCACTCAGCCTGCTCAGAAGGAACAGCAGAGGTAAAATACAGAGATAGAGTATATCCACGTGTCTGATCTACACCTCACTCAGCCTGCTCAGAAGGAACAGCAGAGGTAGAAGACAGAGATAGAGTATATCCACGTGTCTGATCTACACTTCACTCAGCCTGCTCAGAAGGAGCAGCAGAGGTAGAAGACAGAGATAGAGTATATCCACGTGTCTGATCTACACCTCACTCAGCCTGCTCAGAAGGAACAGCAGAGGTAGAAGACAGATATATAGTATATCCACGTGTCTCACTCATCCTGCTCAGAAGGAACAGCAGAAGTAGAAGAAAGAGATAGAGTATATCCACGTGTCTGATATACACCTCACTCAGCCTGCTCAGAAGGAACAGCAGAGGTAGAAGACACAGATAAATTATATCCACGTGTCTGATCTACACCTCACTCAGCCTGCTCAGAAGGAACAGCAGAGGTAAAAGACAGAGATATAGTATATCCACGTGTCTCACTCAGCCTGCTCAGAAGAAACAGCAGAGGTAGAAGACAGAGATAGAGTATATCCACGTGTCTGATCTACACCTCACTCAGCCTGTTCATAAGAAACAGCAGAGGTAGAAGACAGATATAGAGTATATCCACGTGTCTCACTCAGCCTGCTCAGAAGGAACAGCAGAGGTACAAGACAGAGATAGAGTATATCCACGTGTCTGATCTACACCTCACTCAGCCTGCTCAGAAGGAACAGCAGAGGTAGAAGATAGATAGAGTATATTCACGTGTCTCACTCAGCCTGCTCAGAAGGAACAGCAGAGGTAGAAGACAGAGATAGAGTTTATCCACGTGTCTCACTCAACCTGCTCAGAAGAAATAGCAGAGGTAGAAGACAGATATAGAGTATATACACGTGTCTGGTCTACACCTCAGTCAGCCTGCTCAGAAGGAACAGCAGAGGTAGAAGACAGAGATAGAGTATATCCACGTGTCTGATCTACATCTCACTCAGCCTGCTCAGAAGGAACAGCAGAGGTAAAATACAAAGATAGAGTATATCCACGTGTCTCACTCAGCCTGCTCAGAAGGAACAGCAGAGGTAGAAGACAGAGATAGAGTATATCCACGTGTCTGATCTACACATCACTCAGCCTGCTCAGAAGGAACAGCAGAGGTATAAGACAGAGATAGAGTATATCCACGTGTCTGATCTACACCTCACTCAGCCTGCTCAGAAGGAACAGCAGAGGTAGAAGACAGATATATAGTATATCCACGTGTCTCACTCATCCTGCTCAGAAGGAACAGCAGAAGTAGAAGACAGAGATGGAGTATATCCACGTGTCTGATATACACCTCACTCAGCCTGCTCAGAGGAACAGCAGAGGTAGAAGACAGAGATAGAGTATATCCACGTGTCTGATCTACACCTCACTCAGCCTGCTCAGAAGGAACAGCAGAGGTACAAGACAGAGATATAGTATATCCACGTGTCTCACTCAGCCTGCTCAGAAGGAACAGCAGAGGTAGAAGACAGAGATAGAGTATATCCACGTGTCTCACTCAGCCTGCTCAGAAGGAACACCAGAGGTAGAAGACAGAGATAGAGTATATCCACGTGTCTGATCTACACCTCACTCAGCCTGCTCAGAAGGAACAGCAGAGGTAAAATACAGAGATAGAGTATATCCACGTGTCTCACTCAGCCTGCTCAGAAGGAACAGCAGTGGTAGAAGACAGAGATAAATTATATCAACGTGTCTGATCTACACCTCACTCAGCCTGCTCAGAAGGAACAGCAGAGGTAAAAGACAAAGATAAAGTATATTCACGTGTCTGATCTACACCTCACTCAGCCTGCTCAGAAGGAACAGCAGAGGTAAAATACAGAGATAGAGTATATCCACGTGTCTCACTCAGCCCGCTCAGAAGGAACAGCAGAGGTAGAAAACAGAGATAGAGTATATCCACGTGTCTGATCTACACCCCACTCAGCCTGCTCAGAAGGAACAGCAGAGGTAGAAGACAGAGATAGAGTATATCCACGTGTCTGAACTACACCTCACTCAGCCTGCTCAGAAGGAACATCAGAGGTAGAAGACAGAAATAGAGTATATCCACGTGTCTCACTCAGCCTGCTCAGAAGGAACAGCAGATGTAGAAGACAGATATATAGTATATCCACGTGTCTCACTCAGCCTGCTCAGAAGGAACAGCAGAGGTAGAAGACAGAGATAGATTATATCCACGTGTCTGATCTACACCTCACTCAGCCTGCTCAGAAGGAACAGCAGAGGTAGAAGACAGAGATAGAGTATATCCACGTGTCTGATCTACACATCACTCAGCCTGCTCACAAGGAACAGCAGAGGTAGAAGACAGATATATAGTATATCCACGTGTCTCACTCATCCTGCTCAGAAGGAACAGCAGAAGTAGAAGACAGAGATAGAGTATATCCACGTGTCTGATATACACCTCACTCAGCCTGCTCAGAAGGGACAGCAGAGGTAGAAGACACAGATAAATTATATCCACGTGTCTGATCTACACCTCACTCAGCCTGCTCAGAGGAACAGCAGAGGTAGAAGACAGAGATAGAGTATATCCACGTGTCTGATCTACACCTCACTCAGCCTGCTCAGAATGAACAGCAGATGTAGAAGACATAGATAGAGTTTATCCACGTGTCTCACTCAACATGCTCAGAAGGAACAGCAGAGGTAGAAGACAGAGATAGAGTATATCCACGTGTTTGAACCACACCTCACTCAGCCTGCTCAGAAGGAAGAGCAGAGGTAGAAGACAGAGATAGAGTATATCCACGTGTCTGATATATACCTCACTCAGCCTGCTCAGAAGGAGCAGCAGAGGTAGAAGACAGAGATAGAGTTTATCCACGTGTCTCACTCAACCTGCTCAGAAGGAACAGCAGAGGTAGAAGACAGAGATAGAGTATATCCACGTGTCTCACTCAGCCTGCTCAGAAGGAACACCAGAGGTAGAAGACAGAGATAGAGTATATCCACGTGTCTGATCTACACCTCACTCAGCCTGCTCAGAAGGAACAGCAGATGTAGAAGACATAGATAGAGTTTATCCACGTGTCTCACTCAACATGCTCAGAAGGAACAGCAGAGGTAGAAGACAGAGATAGAGTATATCCACGTGTTTGAACCACACCTCACTCAGCCTGCTCAGAAGGAAGAGCAGAGGTAGAAGACAGAGATAGAGTATATCCACGTGTCTGATATATACCTCACTCAGCCTGCTCAGAAGGAGCAGCAGAGGTAGAAGACATAGATAGAGTTTATCCACGTGTCTCACTCAACATGCTCAGAAGGAACAGCAGAGGTAGAAGACAGAGATAGAGTATATCCACGTGTTTGAACCACACCTCACTCAGCCTGCTCAGAAGGAAGAGCAGAGGTAGAAGACAGAGATAGAGTATATCCACGTGTCTGATATATACCTCACTCAGCCTGCTCAGAAGGAGCAGCAGAGGTAGAAGACAGAGATAGAGTTTATCCACGTGTCTCACTCAACCTGCTCAGAAGGAACAGCAGAGGTAGAAGACAGAGATAGAGTATATCCACGTGTTTGAACCACACCTCACTCAGCCTGCTCAGAAGGAAGAGCAGAGGTAGAAGACAGAGATAGAGTATATCCACGTGTCTGATATACACCTCACTCAGCCTGCTCAGAAGGAGCAACAGAGGTAGAAGACAGAGATAGAGTATATCCACGTGTCTGATCTACACCTCACTCAGCCTGCTCAGAAGGAACAGCAGAGGTAGAAGACAGAGATAGAGTATATCCACGTGTCTGATCTACACTTCACTCAGCCTGCTCAGAAGGAACAGCAGAGGTAGAAGACAGAGATAGAGTATATCCACGTGTCTGATCTACACCTCACTCAGCCTGCTCAGAAGGAACAGCAGAGGTAGAAGACAGAGATAGAGTATATCCACGTGTCTGATCTACACCTCACTCAGCCTTCTGAGAAAGGAACAGCAGAGGTAGAAGACAGATATATAGTATATCCACGTGTCTCACTCATCCTGCTCAGAAGTAAAAGCAGAGGTAGAAGACAGAGATAGAGTATATCCACGTGTCTGATCTACACCTCACTCAGCCTGCTCAGAAGGAACAGCAGAGGTAGAAGACAGAGATAGATTATATCCACGTGTCTGATCTACACCTCACTCAGCCTGCTCAGAAGGAACAGCAGAGGTAGAAGACAGAGATAGAGTATATCCACGTGTCTGATCTACATCTCACTCAGCCTGCTCAGAAGGAACAGCAGAGGTAAAATACAGAGATAGAGTATATCCAGGTGTCTCACTCAGCCTGCTCAGAAGGAACAGCAGAGGTAGAAGACAGAGATAGAGTATATTCACGTGTCTGATCTACACCTCACTCAGCCTGATCAGGAGGAACAGCAGAGGTAGAAGACAGAGATAGAGTATATCCACGTGTCTGATCTACACCTCACTCAGCCTGCTCAGAAGGAACAGCAGAGGTAGAAGACAGATATATAGTATATCCACGTGTCTCACTCATCCTGCTCAGAAGGAACAGCAGAAGTAGAAGACAGAGATAGAGTATATCCACGTGTCTGATATACACCTCACTCAGCCTGCTCAGAAGGAACAGCAGAGGTAGAAGACACAGATAAATTATATCCACGTGTCTGATCTACACCTCACTCAGCCTGCTCAGAGGAACAGCAGAGGTAGAAGACAGAGATAGAGTATATCCACGTGTCTGATCTACACCTCACTCAGCCTGCTCAGAAGGAACAGCAGAGGTAAAAGACAGAGATATAGTATATCCACGTGTCTCACTCAGCCTGCTCAGAAGGAACAGCAGAGGTAGAAGACAGAGATAGAGTATATCCACGTGTCTCACTCAGCCTGCTCAGAAGGAACAGCAGAGGTAGACGACAGAGATAGAGTATATCCACGTGTCTGATCTACACCTCACTCAGCCTGCTCAGAAGGAACAGCAGAGGTAGAAGACATAGATGGAGTATATCCACGTGTCTGATCTACACCTCACTCAGCCTGCTCAGAAGGAACAGCAGAGGTAGAAGACAGATATAGAGTATATCCACGTGTCTCACTCATCCTGCTCAGAAGGAACAGCAGAGGTAGAAGACAGAGATAGAGTATATCCACGTGTCTCACTCAACCTGCTCAGAAGGAACAGCAGAGGTAGAAGACAGAGATAGAGTATATCCACCTGTCTGATCTACACCTCACTCAACCTGCTCAGAAGGAAAAGCAGAGGTAGAAGACAGAGATAAAGTATATCCACGTGTCTCACTCAGACTGCGCAGAAGGAACAGCAGAGGTAGAAAACAGAGATAAGGTATATCTACGTGTCTCACTCAGCCTGCTCATAAGGAACAGCAGAGGTAGAAGACAGAGATAGAGTATATCCACGTGTCTGATCTACACCTCAGAAGGAACAGCAGAGATAGAAGACAGAGATAGAGTATATCCACGTGTCTGATCTACACCTCACTCAGCCTGCTCAGAAGGAACAGCAGAGGTAGAAGACAGAGATGAATTATATCCACGTGTCTGATCTACACCTCACTCAGCCTGCTCAGAAGGAACAGCAGAGGTAGAAGACAGCGATAGAGTATATCCACGTGTCTGATCTACACCTCACTCAACCTGCTCAGAAGGAACAGCAGAGGTAGAAGACAGAGATAAAGTATATCCACGTGTCTCACTCAGACTGCGCAGAAGGAACAGCAGAGGTAGAAAACAGAGATAAGGTATATCTACGTGTCTCACTCAGCCTGCTCATAAGGAACAGCAGAGGTAGAAGACAGAGATAGAGTATATCCACGTGTCTGATCTACACCTCAGAAGGAACAGCAGAGATAGAAGACAGAGATAGAGTATATCCACGTGTCTGATCTACACCTCACTCAGCCTGCTCAGAAGGAACAGCAGAGGTAGAAGACAGAGATGGATTATATCCACGTGTCTGATCTACACCTCACTCAGCCTGCTCAGAAGGAACAGCAGAGGTAGAAGACAGAGATAGAGTATATCCACGTGTCTGATCTACACCTCACTCAGCCTGTTCAGAAGGAACAGCAGAGGTAAAATACAGAGATAGAGTATATCCACGTGTCTCACTCAGCCTGCTCAGAAGGAACAGCAGTGGTAGAAGACAGAGATAAATTATATCAACGTGTCTGATCTACACCTCACTCAGCCTGCTCAGAAGGAACAGCAGAGGTAAACGACAGAGATAGAGTATATCCACGTGTCTGATCTACACCTCACTCAGCCTGCTCAGAAGGAACAGCAGAGGTAAAATACAGAGATAGAGTATATCCACGTGTCTGATCTACACATCACTCAGCCTGCTCAGAAGGAACAGCAGAGGTAGAAGACAGAGATAGAGTATATCCACGTGTCTGATCTACACCTCACTCAGCCTGCTCAGAAGGAACAGCAGAGGTAGAAGACAGATATATAGTATATCCACGTGTCTCACTCATCCTGCTCAGAAGGAACAGCAGAAGTAGAAGACAGAGATAGAGTATATCCACGTGTCTGATATACACCTCACTCAGCCTGCTCAGAAGGGACAGCAGAGGTAGAAGACACAGATAAATTATATCCACGTGTCTGATCTACACCTCACTCAGCCTGCTCAGAGGAACAGCAGAGGTAGAAGACAGAGATAGAGTATATCCACGTGTCTGATCTACACCTCACTCAGCCTGCTCAGAAGGAACAGCAGATGTAGAAGACATAGATAGAGTTTATCCACGTGTCTCACTCAACATGCTCAGAAGGAACAGCAGAGGTAGAAGACAGAGATAGAGTATATCCACGTGTTTGAACCACACCTCACTCAGCCTGCTCAGAAGGAAGAGCAGAGGTAGAAGACAGAGATAGAGTATATCCACGTGTCTGATATATACCTCACTCAGCCTGCTCAGAAGGAGCAGCAGAGGTAGAAGACAGATATAGAGTTTATCCACGTGTCTCACTCAACCTGCTCAGAAGGAACAGCAGAGGTAGAAGACAGAGATAGAGTATATCCACGTGTTTGAACCACACCTCACTCAGCCTGCTCAGAAGGAAGAGCAGAGGTAGAAGACAGAGATAGAGTATATCCACGTGTCTGATCTACACTTCACTCAGCCTGCTCAGAAGGAACAGCAGAGGTAGAAGACAGAGATAGAGTATATCCACGTGTCTGATCTACACCTCACTCAGCCTGCTCAGAAGGAACAGCAGAGGTAGAAGACAGAGATAGAGTATATCCACGTGTCTGATCTACACCTCACTCAGCCTTCTCAGAAAGGAACAGCAGAGGTAGAAGACAGATATATAGTATATCCACGTGTCTCACTCATCCTGCTCAGAAGTAACAGCAGAGGTAGAAGACAGAGATAGAGTATATCCACGTGTCTGATCTACACCTCACTCAGCCTGCTCAGAAGGAACAGCAGAGGTAGAAGACAGAGATAGAGTATATCCACGTGTCTGATCTACATCTCACTCAGCCTGCTCAGAAGGAACAGCAGAGGTAAAATACAGAGATAGAGTATATCCAGGTGTCTCACTCAGCCTGCTCAGAAGGAACAGCAGAGGTAGAAGACAGAGATAGAGTATATCCACGTGTCTGATCTACACCTCACTCAGCCTGATCAGGAGGAACAGCAGAGGTAGAAGACAGAGATAGAGTATATCCACGTGTCTGATCTACACCTCACTCAGCCTGCTCAGAAGGAACAGCAGAGGTAGAAGACAGATATATAGTATATCCACGTGTCTCACTCATCCTGCTCAGAAGGAACAGCAGAAGTAGAAGACAGAGATAGAGTATATCCACGTGTCTGATATACACCTCACTCAGCCTGCTCAGAAGGAACAGCAGAGGTAGAAGACACAGATAAATTATATCCACGTGTCTGATCTACACCTCACTCAGCCTGCTCAGAGGAACAGCAGAGGTAGAAGACAGAGATAGAGTATATCCACGTGTCTGATCTACACCTCACTCAGCCTGCTCAGAAGGAACAGCAGAGGTAAAATACAGAGATATAGTATATCCACGTGTCTCACTCAGCCTGCTCAGAAGGAACAGCAGAGGTAGAAGACAGAGATAGAGTATATCCACGTGTCTCACTCAGCCTGCTCAGAAGGAACAGCAGAGGTAGACGACAGAGATAGAGTATATCCACGTGTCTGATCTACACCTCACTCAGCCTGCTCAGAAGGAACAGCAGAGGTAGAAGACATAGATGGAGTATATCCACGTGTCTGATCTACACCTCACTCAGCCTGCTCAGAAGGAACAGCAGAGGTAGAAGACAGATATAGAGTATATCCACGTGTCTCACTCATCCTGCTCAGAAGGAACAGCAGAGGTAGAAGACAGAGATAGAGTATATCCACGTGTCTCACTCAGCCTGCTCAGAAGGAACAGCAGAGGTAGAAGACAGAGATAGAGTATATCCACCTGTCTGATCTACACCTCACTCAACCTGCTCAGAAGGAACAGCAGAGGTAGAAGACAGAGATAAAGTATATCCACGTGTCTCACTCAGACTGCGCAGAAGGAACAGCAGAGGTAGAAAACAGAGATAAGGTATATCTACGTGTCTCACTCAGCCTGCTCATAAGGAACAGCAGAGGTAGAAGACAGAGATAGAGTATATCCACGTGTCTGATCTACACCTCAGAAGGAACAGCAGAGATAGAAGACAGAGATAGAGTATATCCACGTGTCTGATCTACACCTCACTCAGCCTGCTCAGAAGGAACAGCAGAGGTAGAAGACAGAGATGGATTATATCCACGTGTCTGATCTACACCTCACTCAGCCTGCTCAGAAGGAACAGCAGAGGTAGAAGACAGAGATAGAGTATATCCACGTGTCTGATCTACACCTCACTCAGCCTGTTCAGAAGGAACAGCAGAGGTAAAATACAGAGATAGAGTATATCCACGTGTCTCACTCAGCCTGCTCAGAAGGAACAGCAGTGGTAGAAGACAGAGATAAATTATATCAACGTGTCTGATCTACACCTCACTCAGCCTGCTCAGAAGGAACAGCAGAGGTAAAAGACAGAGATAGAGTATATCCACGTGTCTGATCTACACCTCACTCAGCCTGCTCAGAAGGAACAGCAGAGGTAAAATACAGAGATAGAGTATATCCACGTGTCTGATCTACACCTCACTCAGCCTGCTCAGAAGGAACAGCAGAGGTAGAAGACAGAGATAGAGTATATCCACGTGTCCGATCTACACTTCACTCAGCCTGCTCAGAAGGAGCAGCAGAGGTAGAAGACAGAGATAGAGTATATCCACGTGTCTGATCTACACCTCACTCAGCCTGCTCAGAAGGAACAGCAGAGGTAGAAGACAGAGATAGAGTATATCCACGTGTCTGATCTACACCTCACTCAGCCTTCTCAGAAAGGAACAGCAGAGGTAGAAGACAGATATATAGTATATCCACGTGTCTCACTCATCCTGCTCAGAAGGAACAGCAGAGGTAGAAGACAGAGATAGAGTATATCCACGTGTCTGATCTACACCTCACTCAGCCTGCTCAGAAGGAACAGCAGAGGTAGAAGACAGAGATAGATTATATCCACGTGTCTGATCTACATCTCACTCAGCCTGCTCAGAAGGAACAGCAGAGGTAAAATACAAAGATAGAGTATATCCACGTGTCTCACTCAGCCTGCTCAGAAGGAACAGAAGAGGTAGAAGACAGAGATAGAGTATATCCACGTGTCTGATCTACACATCACTCAGCCTGCTCAGAAGGAACAGCAGAGGTAGAAGACAGAGATAGAGTATATCCACGTGTCTGATCTACACCTCACTCAGCCTGCTCAGAAGGAACAGCAGAGGTAGAAGACAGAGATAGATTATATCCACGTGTCTCACTCATCCTGCTCAGAAGGAACAGCAGAAGTAGAAGACAGAGATAGAGTATATCCACGTGTCTGATATACACCTCACTCAGCCTGCTCAGAAGGGACAGCAGAGGTAGAAGACACAGATAAATTATATCCACGTGTCTGATCTACACCTCACTCAGCCTGCTCAGAGGAACAGCAGAGGTAGAAGACAGAGATAGAGTATATCCACGTGTCTGATCTACACCTCACTCAGCCTGCTCAGAAGGAACAGCAGAGGTAGAAGACATAGATAGAGTTTATCCACGTGTCTCACTCAACATGCTCAGAAGGAACAGCAGAGGTAGAAGACAGAGATAGAGTATATCAACGTGTTTGAACCACACCTCACTCAGCCTGCTCAGAAGGAAGAGCAGAGGTAGAAGACAGAGATAGAGTATATCCACGTGTCTGATATATACCTCACTCAGCCTGCTCAGAAGGAGCAGCAGAGGTAGAAGACAGAGATAGAGTTTATCCACGTGTCTCACTCAACCTGCTCAGAAGGAACAGCAGAGGTAGAAGACAGAGATAGAGTATATCCACGTGTTTGAACCACACCTCACTCAGCCTGCTCAGAAGGAAGAGCAGAGGTAGAAGACAGAGATAGAGTATATCCACGTGTCTGATATACACCTCACTCAGCCTGCTCAGAAGGAGCAACAGAGGTAGAAGACAGAGATAGAGTATATCCACGTGTCTGATCTACACCTCACTCAGCCTGCTCAGAAGGAACAGCAGAGGTAGAAGACAGAGATAGAGTATATCCACGTGTCTGATCTACACTTCACTCAGCCTGCTCAGAAGGAACAGCAGAGGTAGAAGACAGAGATAGTGTATATCCACGTGTCTGATCTACACCTCACTCAGCCTGCTCAGAAGGAACAGCAGAGGTAGAAGACAGAGATAGAGTATATCCACGTGTCTGATCTACACCTCACTCAGCCTTCTCAGAAAGGAACAGCAGAGGTAGAAGACAGATATATATAGTATATCCACGTGTCTCACTCATCCTGCTCAGAAGGAACAGCAGAGGTAGAAGACAGAGATAGAGTATATCCACGTGTCTGATCTACACCTCACTCAGCCTGCTCAGAAGGAACAGCAGAGGTAGAAGACAGAGATAGATTATATCCACGTGTCTGATCTACACCTCACTCAGCCTGCTCAGAAGGAACAGCAGAGGTAGAAGACAGAGATAGAGTATATCCACGTGTCTGATCTACATCTCACTCAGCCTGCACAGAAGGAACAGCAGAGGTAAAATACAGAGATAGAGTATATCCAGGTGTCTCACTCAGCCTGCTCAGAAGGAACAGCAGAGGTAGAAGACAGAGATAGAGTATATCCACGTGTCTGATCTACACCTCACTCAGCCTGCTCAGGAGGAACAGCAGAGGTAGAAGACAGAGATAGAGTATATCCACGTGTCTGATCTACACCTCACTCAGCCTGCTCAGAAGGAACAGCAGAGGTAGAAGACAGATATATAGTATATCCACGTGTCTCACTCATCCTGCTCAGAAGGAACAGCAGAAGTAGAAGACAGAGATAGAGTATATCCACGTGTCTGATATACACCTCACTCATCCTGCTCAGAAGGAACAGCAGAGGTAGAAGACACAGATAAATTATATCCACGTGTCTGATCTACACCTCACTCAGCCTGCTCAGAGGAACAGCAGAGGTAGAAGACAGAGATAGAGTATATCCACGTGTCTGATCTACACCTCACTCAGCCTGCTCAGAAGGAGCAACAGAGGTAGAAGACAGAGATAGAGTATATCCACGTGTCTGATCTACACCTCACTCAGTCTGCTCAGAAGGAACAGCAGAGGTAGAAGACAGAGATAGAGTATATCCACGTGTCTGATCTACACTTCACTCAGCCTGCTCAGAAGGAACAGCAGAGGTAGAAGACAGAGATAGTGTATATCCACGTGTCTGATCTACACCTCACTCAGCCTGCTCAGAAGGAACAGCAGAGGTAGAAGACAGAGATAGAGTATATCCACGTGTCTGATCTACACCTCACTCAGCCTTCTCAGAAAGGAACAGCAGAGGTAGAAGACAGATATATAGTATATCCACGTGTCTCACTCATCCTGCTCAGAAGGAACAGCAGAGGTAGAAGACAGAGATAGAGTATATCCACGTGTCTGATCTACACCTCACTCAGCCTGCTCAGAAGGAACAGCAGAGGTAGAAGACAGAGATAGATTATATCCACGTGTCTGATCTACACCTCACTCAGCCTGCTCAGAAGGAACAGCAGAGGTAGAAGACAGAGATAGAGTATATCCACGTGTCTGATCTACATCTCACTCAGCCTGCTCAGAAGGAACAGCAGAGGTAAAATACAGAGATAGAGTATATCCAGGTGTCTCACTCAGCCTGCTCAGAAGGAACAGCAGAGGTAGAAGACAGAGATAGAGTATATCCACGTGTCTGATCTACACCTCACTCAGCCTGCTCAGGAGGAACAGCAGAGGTAGAATACAGAGATAGAGTATATCCACGTGTCTGATCTACACCTCACTCAGCCTGCTCAGAAGGAACAGCAGAGGTAGAAGACAGATATATAGTATATCCACGTGTCTCACTCATCCTGCTCAGAAGGAACAGCAGAAGTAGAAGACAGAGATAGAGTATATCCACGTGTCTGATATACACCTCACTCATCCTGCTCAGAAGGAACAGCAGAGGTAGAAGACACAGATAAATTATATCCACGTGTCTGATCTACACCTCACTCAGCCTGCTCAGAGGAACAGCAGAGGTAGAAGACAGAGATAGAGTATATCCACGTGTCTGATCTACACCTCACTCAGCCTGCTCAGAAGGAGCAACAGAGGTAGAAGACAGAGATAGAGTATATCCACGTGTCTGATCTACACCTCACTCAGCCTGCTCAGAAGGAACAGCAGAGGTAGAAGACAGAGATAGAGTATATCCACGTGTCTGATCTACACTTCACTCAGCCTGCTCAGAAGGAACAGCAGAGGTAGAAGACAGAGATAGTGTATATCCACGTGTCTGATCTACACCTCACTCAGCCTGCTCAGAAGGAACAGCAGAGGTAGAAGACAGAGATAGAGTATATCCACGTGTCTGATCTACACCTCACTCAGCCTTCTCAGAAAGGAACAGCAGAGGTAGAAGACAGAGATAGAGTATATCCACGTGTCTCACTCATCCTGCTCAGAAGGAACAGCAGAGGTAGAAGACAGAGATAGAGTATATCCACGTGTCTGATCTACACCTCACTCAGCCTGCTCAGAAGGAACAGCAGAGGTAGAAGACAGAGATAGAGTATATCCACGTGTCTGATCTACACTTCACTCAGCCTGCTCAGAAGGAACAGCAGAGGTAGAAGACAGAGATAGTGTATATCCACGTGTCTGATCTACACCTCACTCAGCCTGCTCAGAAGGAACAGCAGAGGTAGAAGACAGAGATAGAGTATATCCACGTGTCTGATCTACACCTCACTCAGCCTTCTCAGAAAGGAACAGCAGAGGTAGAAGACAGATATATAGTATATCCACGTGTCTCACTCATCCTGCTCAGAAGGAACAGCAGAGGTAGAAGACAGAGATAGAGTATATCCACGTGTCTGATCTACACCTCACTCAGCCTGCTCAGAAGGAACAGCAGAGGTAGAAGACAGAGATAGATTATATCCACGTGTCTGATCTACACCTCACTCAGCCTGCTCAGAAGGAACAGCAGAGGTAGAAGACAGAGATAGAGTATATCCACGTGTCTGATCTACATCTCACTCAGCCTGCTCAGAAGGAACAGCAGAGGTAAAATACAGAGATAGAGTATATCCAGGTGTCTCACTCAGCCTGCTCAGAAGGAACAGCAGAGGTAGAAGACAGAGATAGAGTATATCCACGTGTCTGATCTACACCTCACTCAGCCTGCTCAGGAGGAACAGCAGAGGTAGAAGACAGAGATAGAGTATATCCACGTGTCTGATCTACACCTCACTCAGCCTGCTCAGAAGGAACAGCAGAGGTAGAAGACAGATATATAGTATATCCACGTGTCTCACTCATCCTGCTCAGAAGGAACAGCAGAAGTAGAAGACAGAGATAGAGTATATCCACGTGTCTGATATACACCTCACTCAGCCTGCTTAGAAGGAACAGCAGAGGTAGAAGACACAGATAAATTATATCCACGTGTCTGATCTACACCTCACTCAGCCTGCTCAGAGGAACAGCAGAGGTAGAAGACAGAGATAGAGTATATCCACGTGTCTGATCTACACCTCACTTAGCCTGCTCAGAAGGAACAGCAGAGGTAAAAGACAGATATAGAGTATATCCACGTGTCTCACTCATCCTGCTCAGAAGGAACAGCAGAAGTAGAAGACAGAGATAGAGTATATCCACGTGTCTGATATACACCTCACTCATCCTGCTCAGAAGGAACAGCAGAGGTAGAAGACACAGATAAATTATATCCACGTGTCTGATCTACACCTCACTCAGCCTGCTCAGAGGAACAGCAGAGGTAGAAGACAGAGATAGAGTATATCCACGTGTCTGATCTACACCTCACTCAGCCTGCTCAGAAGGAGCAACAGAGGTAGAAGACAGAGATAGAGTATATCCACGTGTCTGATCTACACCTCACTCAGCCTGCTCAGAAGGAACAGCAGAGGTAGAAGACAGAGATAGAGTATATCCACGTGTCTGATCTACACTTCACTCAGCCTGCTCAGAAGGAACAGCAGAGGTAGAAGACAGAGATAGTGTATATCCACGTGTCTGATCTACACCTCACTCAGCCTGCTCAGAAGGAACAGCAGAGGTAGAAGACAGAGATAGAGTATATCCACGTGTCTGATCTACACCTCACTCAGCCTTCTCAGAAAGGAACAGCAGAGGTAGAAGACAGAGATAGAGTATATCCACGTGTCTCACTCATCCTGCTCAGAAGGAACAGCAGAGGTAGAAGACAGAGATAGAGTATATCCACGTGTCTGATCTACACCTCACTCAGCCTGCTCAGAAGGAACAGCAGAGGTAGAAGACAGAGATAGAGTATATCCACGTGTCTGATCTACACTTCACTCAGCCTGCTCAGAAGGAACAGCAGAGGTAGAAGACAGAGATAGTGTATATCCACGTGTCTGATCTACACCTCACTCAGCCTGCTCAGAAGGAACAGCAGAGGTAGAAGACAGAGATAGAGTATATCCACGTGTCTGATCTACACCTCACTCAGCCTTCTCAGAAAGGAACAGCAGAGGTAGAAGACAGATATATAGTATATCCACGTGTCTCACTCATCCTGCTCAGAAGGAACAGCAGAGGTAGAAGACAGAGATAGAGTATATCCACGTGTCTGATCTACACCTCACTCAGCCTGCTCAGAAGGAACAGCAGAGGTAGAAGACAGAGATAGATTATATCCACGTGTCTGATCTACACCTCACTCAGCCTGCTCAGAAGGAACAGCAGAGGTAGAAGACAGAGATAGAGTATATCCACGTGTCTGATCTACATCTCACTCAGCCTGCTCAGAAGGAACAGCAGAGGTAAAATACAGAGATAGAGTATATCCAGGTGTCTCACTCAGCCTGCTCAGAAGGAACAGCAGAGGTAGAAGACAGAGATAGAGTATATCCACGTGTCTGATCTACACCTCACTCAGCCTGCTCAGGAGGAACAGCAGAGGTAGAAGACAGAGATAGAGTATATCCACGTGTCTGATCTACACCTCACTCAGCCTGCTCAGAAGGAACAGCAGAGGTAGAAGACAGATATATAGTATATCCACGTGTCTCACTCATCCTGCTCAGAAGGAACAGCAGAAGTAGAAGACAGAGATAGAGTATATCCACGTGTCTGATATACACCTCACTCAGCCTGCTCAGAAGGAACAGCAGAGGTAGAAGACACAGATAAATTATATCCACGTGTCTGATCTACACCTCACTCAGCCTGCTCAGAGGAACAGCAGAGGTAGAAGACAGAGATAGAGTATATCCACGTGTCTGATCTACACCTCACTTAGCCTGCTCAGAAGGAACAGCAGAGGTAAAAGACAGAGATATAGTATATCCACGTGTCTCACTCAGCCTGCTCAGAAGGAACAGCAGAGGTAGAAGACAGAGATAGAGTATATCCACGTGTCTCACTCAGCCTGCTCAGAAGGAACAGCAGAGGTAGACGACAGAGATAGAGTATATCCACGTGTCTGATCTACACCTCACTCAGCCTGCTCAGAAGGAACAGCAGAAGTAGAAGACAGAGATAGAGTATATCCACGTGTCTCACTCAGCCTGCTCAGAAGGAACAGCAGAGGTAGAAGACAGATATAGAGTATATCCACGTGTCTCACTCATCCTGCTCAGAAGGAACAGCAGAGGTAGAAGACAGAGATAGAGTATATCCACGTGTCTCACTCAGCCTGCTCAGAAGGAACAGCAGAGGTAGAAGACAGAGATAGAGTATATCCACCTGTCTGATCTACACCTCACTCAACCTGCTCAGAAGGAACAGCAGAGGTAGAAGACAGAGATAAAGTATATCCACGTGTCTCACTCAGACTGCGCAGAAGGAACAGCAGAGGTAGAAAACAGAGATATGTTATATCTACGTGTCTCACTCAGCCTGCTCATAAGGAACAGCAGAGGTAGAAGACAGAGATAGAGTATATCTACGTGTCTGATCTACACCTCAGAAGGAACAGCAGAGATAGAAGACAGAGATAGAGTATATCCACGTGTCTGATCTACACCTCACTCAGCCTGCTTAGAAGGAACAGCAGAGGTAGAAGACAGAGATAGATTATATCCACGTGTCTGATCTACACCTCACTCAGCCTGCTCAGAAGGAACAGCAGAGGTAGAAGACAGAGATAGAGTATATCCACGTGTCTGATCTACACCTCACTCAGCCTGTTCAGAAGGAACAGCAGAGGTAAAATACAGAGATAGAGTATATCCACGTGTCTCACTCAGCCTGCTCAGAAGGAACAGCAGTGGTAGAAGACAGAGATAAATTATATCAACGTGTCTGATCTACACCTCACTCAGCCTGCTCAGAAGGAACAGCAGAGGTAAAAGACAGAGATAGAGTATATCCACGTGTCTGATCTACACCTCACTCAGCCTGCTCAGAAGGAACAGCAGAGGTAAAATACAGAGATAGAGTATATCCACGTGTCTGATCTACACCTCACTCAGCCTGCTCAGAAGGAACAGCAGAGGTAGAAGACAGAGATAGAGTATATCCACGTGTCTGATCTACACTTCACTCAGCCTGCTCAGAAGGAGCAGCAGAGGTAGAAGACAGAGATAGAGTATATCCACGTGTCTGATCTACACCTCACTCAGCCTGCTCAGAAGGAACAGCAGAGGTAGAAGACAGAGATAGAGTATATCCACGTGTCTGATCTACACCTCACTCAGCCTTCTCAGAAAGGAACAGCAGAGGTAGAAGACAGATATATAGTATATCCACGTGTCTCACTCATCCTGCTCAGAAGGAACAGCAGAGGTAGAAGACAGAGATAGAGTATATCCACGTGTCTGATCTACACCTCACTCAGCCTTCTCAGAAAGGAACAGCAGAGGTAGAAGACAGATATATAGTATATCCACGTGTCTCACTCATCCTGCTCAGAAGGAACAGCATAGGTAGAAGACAGAGATAAAGTATATCCACGTGTCTCACTCAGACTGCGCAGAAGGAACAGCAGAGGTAGAAAACAGAGATATGGTATATCTACGTGTCTCACTCAGCCTGCTCATAAGGAACAGCAGAGGTAGAAGACAGAGATAGAGTATATCCACGTGTCTGATCTACACCTCAGAAGGAACAGCAGAGATAGAAGACAGAGATAGAGTATATCCACGTGTCTGATCTACACCTCACTTAGCCTGCTCAGAAGGAACAGCAGAGGTAGAAGACAGAGATAGATTATATCCACGTGTCTGATCTACACCTCACTCAGCCTGCTCAGAAGGAACAGCAGAGGTAGAAGACAGAGATAGAGTATATCCACGTGTCTGATCTACACCTCACTCAGCCTGTTCAGAAGGAACAGCAGAGGTAAAATACAGAGATAGAGTATATCCACGTGTCTCACTCAGCCTGCTCAGAAGGAACAGCAGTGGTAGAAGACAGAGATAAATTATATCAACGTGTCTGATCTACACCTCACTCAGCCTGCTCAGAAGGAACAGCAGAGGTAAAAGACAGAGATAGAGTATATCCACGTGTCTGATCTACACCTCACTCAGCCTGCTCAGAAGGAACAGCAGAGGTAAAATACAGAGATAGAGTATATCCACGTGTCTGATCTACACCTCACTCAGCCTGCTCAGAAGGAACAGCAGAGGTAGAAGACAGAGATAGAGTATATCCACGTGTCTGATCTACACCTCACTCAGCCTTCTCAGAAAGGAACAGCAGAGGTAGAAGACAGATATATAGTATATCCACGTGTCTCACTCATCCTGCTCAGAAGGAACAGCAGAGGTAGAAGACAGAGATAGAGTATATCCACGTGTCTGATCTACACCTCACTCAGCCTGCTCAGAAGGAACAGCAGAGGTATAAGACAGAGATAGAGTATATCCACGTGTCTGATCTACATCTCACTCAGCCTGCTCAGAAGGAACAGCAGAGGTAAAATACAGAGATAGAGTATATCCAGGTGTCTCACTCAGCCTGCTCAGAAGGAACAGCAGAGGTAGAAGACAGAGATAGAGTATATCCACGTGTCTGATCTACACCTCACTCAGCCTGCTCAGGAGGAACAGCAGAGGTAGAAGACAGAGATAGAGTATATCCACGTGTCTGATCTACACCTCACTCAGCCTGCTCAGAAGGAACAGCAGAGGTAGAAGACAGATATATAGTATATCCACGTGTCTCACTCATCCTGCTCAGAAGGAACAGCAGAAGTAGAAGACAGAGATAGAGTATATCCACGTGTCTGATATACACCTCACTCAGCCTGCTCAGAAGGAACAGCAGAGGTAGAAGACACAGATAAATTATATCCACGTGTCTGATCTACACCTCACTCAGCCTGCTCAGAGGAACAGCAGAGGTAGAAGACAGAGATAGAGTATATCCACGTGTCTGATCTACACCTCACTCAGCCTGCTCAGAAGGAACAGCAGAGGTAAAAGACAGAGATATAGTATATCCACGTGTCTCACTCAGCCTGCTCAGAAGAAACAGCAGAGGTAGAAGACAGAGATAGAGTATATCCACGTGTCTCACTCAGCCTGCTCAGAAGGAACAGCAGAGGTAGACGACAGAGATAGAGTATATCCACGTGTCTGATCTACACCTCACTCAGCTTGCTCAGAAGGAACAGCAGAGGTAGAAGACATAGATGGAGTATATCCACGTGTCTGATCTACACCTCACTCAGCCTGCTCAGAAGGAACAGCAGAGGTAGAAGACAGAGATAGAGTATATCCACGTGTCTCACTCAGCCTGCTCAGAAGGAACAGCAGAGGTAGAAGACAGATATAGAGTATATCCACGTGTCTCACTCATCCTGCTCAGAAGGAACAGCAGAGGTAGAAGACAGAGATAGAGTATATCCACGTGTCTCACTCAGACTGCGCAGAAGGAACAGCAGAGGTAGAAAACAGAGATATGGTATATCTACGTGTCTCACTCAGCCTGCTCATAAGGAACAGCAGAGGTAGAAGACAGAGATAGAGTATATCCACGTGTCTGATCTACGCCTTATAAGGAACAGCAGAGATAGAAGACAGAGATAGAGTATATCCACGTGTCTGATCTACACCTCACTCAGCCTGTTCAGAAGGAACAGCAGAGGTAAAATACAGAGATAGAGTATATCCACGTGTCTCACTCAGCCTGCTCAGAAGGAACAGCAGTGGTAGAAGACAGAGATAAATTATATCAACGTGTCTGATCTACACCTCACTCAGCCTGCTCAGAAGGAACAGCAGAGGTAGAAGACAGAGATAGAGTATATCCACGTGTCTGATCTACACCTCACTCAGCCTGTTCAGAAGGAACAGCAGAGGTAAAATACAGAGATAGAGTATATCCACGTGTCTCACTCAGCCTGCTCAGAAGGAACAGCAGTGGTAGAAGACAGAGATAAATTATATCAACGTGTTTGATCTACACCTCACTCAGCCTGCTCAGAAGGAACAGCAGAGGTAAAAGACAGAGATAGAGTATATCCACGTGTCTGATCTACACCTCACTCAGCCTGCTCAGAAGGAACAGCAGAGGTAAAATACAGAGATAGAGTATATCCACGTGTCTCACTCAGCCTGCTCAGAAGGAACAGCAGAGGTAGAAGACAGAGATAGAGTATATCCACGTGTCTGATCTACACCTCACTCAGCCTGCTCAGAAGGAACAGCAGAGGTAGAAGACAGAGATAAAGTATATCCACGTGTCTGAACTACACCTCACTCAGCCTGCTCAGAAGGAACAGCAGAGGAAGAAGACAGAAAAAGAGTATATCCACGTGTCTCACTCAGCCTGCTCAGAAGGAACAGCAGAGGTAGAAGACAGATATAGAGTATATCCACGTGTCTCACTCAGCCTGCTCAGAAGCAACAGCAGAGGTAGAAGACAGAGATAGATTATATCCACGTGTCTGATCTACACCTCACTCAGCCTGCTCAGAAGGAACAGCAGAGGTAGAAGACAGAGATAGAGTATATCCACGTGTCTGATTTACATCTCACTCAGCCTGCTCAGAAGGAACAGCAGAGGTAAAATACAAAGATAGAGTATATCCACGTGTCTCACTCAGCCTGCTCAGAAGGAACAGCAGAGGTAGAAGACAGAGATAGAGTATATCCACGTGTCTGATCTACACCTCACTCAGCCTGCTCAGAAGGAACAGCAGATATAGAAGACAGAGATAGAGTATATCCAGGTGTCTGATCTACACCTCACTCAGCCTGCTCAGAAGAAACAGCAGAGGTAGAAGACATAGATATAGTATATCCACGTGTCTCACTCAGCCTGCTTAGAAGGAACAGCAGAAATAGAAGACAGAGATAGAGTATATCCACGTGTCTGATCTACACCTCACTCAGCCTGCTCAGAAGGAACAGCAGAGGTAGAAGACAGAGATAGAGTTTATCCACGTGTCTCACTCAACATGCTCAGAAGGAACAGCAGAGGTAGAAGACAGAGATAGAGTATATCCACGTGTTTGAACCACACCTCACTCAGCCTGCTCAGAAGGAAGAGCAGAGGTAGAAGACAGAGATAGAGTATATCACGTGTCTGATATACACCTCACTCAGCCTGCTCAGAAGGAGCAGCAGAGGTAGAAGACAGAGATATAGTTTATCCACGTGTCTCACTCAACCTGCTCTGAAGGAACAGCAGAGGTAGAAGACAGAGATAGAGTATATCCACGTGTTTGAACCACACCTCACTCAGCCTGCTCAGAAGGAAGAGCAGAGGTAGAAGACAGAGATAGAGTATATCCACGTGTCTGATCTACACCTCACTCAGCCTGCTCAGAAGGAACAGCAGAGGTAGAAGACAGAGATAGAGTATATCCACGTGTCTGATCTACACCTCACTCAGCCTTCTCAGAAAGGAACAGCAGAGGTAGAAGACAGATATATAGTATATCCACGTGTCTCACTCATCCTGCTCAGAAGGAACAGCAGAGGTAGAAGAGATAGATAGAGTATATCCACGTGTCTGATCTACACCTCACTCAGCCTGCTCAGAAGGAACAGCAGAGGTAGAAGACAGAGATAGATTATATCCACGTGTCTGATCTACACCTCACTCAGCCTGCTCAGAAGGAACAGCAGAGGTAGAAGACAGAGATAGAGTATATCCACGTGTCTGATCTACATCTCACTCAGCCTGCTCAGAAGGAACAGCAGAGGTAAAATACAGAGAGAGAGTATATCCACGTGTCTCACTCAGCCTGCTCAGAAGGAACAGCAGAGGTAGAAGACAGAGATAGAGTATATCCACGTGTTTGAACCACACCTCACTCAGCCTGCTCAGAAGGAAGAGCAGAGGTAGAAGACAGAGATAGAGTATATCACGTGTCTGATATACACCTCACTCAGCCTGCTCAGAAGGAGCAGCAGAGGTAGAAGACAGACATATAGTTTATCCACGTGTCTGATCTACACCTCACTCAGCCTTCTCAGAAAGGAACAGCAGAGGTAGAAGACAGATATATAGTATATCCACGTGTCTCACTCATCCTGCTCAGAAGGAACAGCAGAGGTAGAAGACAGAGATAGAGTATATCCACGTGTCTGATCTACACCTCACTCAGCCTGCTCAGAAGGAACAGCAGAGGTAGAAGACAGAGATAGAGTATATCCACGTGTCTGATCTACATCTCACTCAGCCTGCTCAGAAGGAACAGCAGAGGTAAAATACAGAGATAGAGTATATCCAGGTGTCTCACTCAGCCTGCTCAGAAGGAACAGCAGAGGTAGAAGACAGAGATAGAGTATATCCACGTGTCTGATCTACACCTCACTCAGCCTGCTCAGGAGGAACAGCAGAGGTAGAAGACAGAGATAGAGTATATCCACGTGTCTGATCTACACCTCACTCAGCCTGCTCAGAAGGAACAGCAGAGGTAGAAGACAGATATATAGTATATCCACGTGTCTCACTCATCATGCTCAGAAGGAACAGCAGAAGTAGAAGACAGAGATAGAGTATATCCACGTGTCTGATATACACCTCACTCAGCCTGCTCAGAAGGAACAGCAGAGGTAGAAGACACAGATAAATTATATCCACGTGTCTGATCTACACCTCACTCAGCCTGCTCAGAGGAACAGCAGAGGTAGAAGACAGAGATAGAGTATATCCACGTGTCTGATCTACACCTCACTCAGCCTGCTCAGAAGGAACAGCAGAGGTAAAAGACAGAGATATAGTATATCCACGTGTCTCACTCAGCCTGCTCAGAAGAAACAGCAGAGGTAGAAGACAGAGATAGAGTATATCCACGTGTCTCACTCAGCCTGCTCAGAAGGAACAGCAGAGGTAGACGACAGAGATAGAGTATATCCACGTGTCTGATCTACACCTCACTCAGCTTGCTCAGAAGGAACAGCAGAGGTAGAAGACATAGATGGAGTATATCCACGTGTCTGATCTACACCTCACTCAGCCTGCTCAGAAGGAACAGCAGAGGTAGAAGACAGAGATAGAGTATATCCACGTGTCTCACTCAGCCTGCTCAGAAGGAACAGCAGAGGTAGAAGACAGATATAGAGTATATCCACGTGTCTCACTCATCCTGCTCAGAAGGAACAGCAGAGGTAGAAGACAGAGATAGAGTATATCCACGTGTCTCACTCAGCCTGCTCAGAAGGAACAGCAGAGGTAGAAGACAGAGGTAGAGTATATCCACCTGTCTGATCTACACCTCACTCAACCTGCTCAGAAGGAACAGCAGAGGTAGAAGACAGAGATAAAGTATATCCACGTGTCTCACTCAGACTGCGCAGAAGGAACAGCAGAGGTAGAAAACAGAGATATGGTATATCTACGTGTCTCACTCAGCCTGCTCATAAGGAACAGCAGAGGTAGAAGACAGAGATAGAGTATATCCACGTGTCTGATCTACGCCTCAGAAGGAACAGCAGAGATAGAAGACAGAGATAGAGTATATCCACGTGTATGATCTACACCTCACTCAGCCTGCTCAGAAGGAACAGCAGAGGTAGAAGACAGAGATAGATTATATCCACGTGTCTGATCTACACCTCACTCAGCCTGCTCAGAAGGAACAGCAGAGGTAGAAGACAGAGATAGAGTATATCCACGTGTCTGATCTACACCTCACTCAGCCTGTTCAGAAGGAACAGCAGAGGTAAAATACAGAGATAGAGTATATCCACGTGTCTCACTCAGCCTGCTCAGAAGGAACAGCAGTGGTAGAAGACAGAGATAAATTATATCAACGTGTCTGATCTACACCTCACTCAGCCTGCTCAGAAGGAACAGCAGAGGTAAAAGACAGAGATAGAGTATATCCACGTGTCTGATCTACACCTCACTCAGCCTGCTCAGAAGGAACAGCAGAGGTAAAAGACAGAGATAGAGTATATCCACGTGTCTGATCTACACCTCACTCAGCCTGCTCAGAAGGAACAGCAGAGGTAAAATACAGAGATAGAGTATATCCACGTGTCTCACTCAGCCTGCTCAGAAGGAACAGCAGAGGTAGAAGACAGAGATAGAGTATATCCACGTGTCTGATCTACACCTCACTCAGCCTGCTCAGAAGGAACAGCAGAGGTAGAAGACAGAGATAAAGTATATCCACGTGTCTGAACTACACCTCACTCAGCCTGCTCAGAAGGAACAGCAGAGGAAGAAGACAGAAAAAGAGTATATCCACGTGTCTCACTCAGCCTGCTCAGAAGGAACAGCAGAGGTAGAAGACAGATATAGAGTATATCCACGTGTCTCACTCAGCCTGCTCAGAAGCAACAGCAGAGGTAGAAGACAGAGATAGATTATATCCACGTGTCTGATCTACACCTCACTCAGCCTGCTCAGAAGGAACAGCAGAGGTAGAAGACAGAGATAGAGTATATCCACGTGTCTGATTTACATCTCACTCAGCCTGCTCAGAAGGAACAGCAGAGGTAAAATACAAAGATAGAGTATATCCACGTGTCTCACTCAGCCTGCTCAGAAGGAACAGCAGAGGTAGAAGACAGAGATAGAGTATATCCACGTGTCTGATCTACACCTCACTCAGCCTGCTCAGAAGGAACAGCAGATATAGAAGACAGAGATAGAGTATATCCAGGTGTCTGATCTACACCTCACTCAGCCTGCTCAGAAGAAACAGCAGAGGTAGAAGACATAGATATAGTATATCCACGTGTCTCACTCAGCCTGCTTAGAAGGAACAGCAGAAATAGAAGACAGAGATAGAGTATATCCACGTGTCTGATCTACACCTCACTCAGCCTGCTCAGAAGGAACAGCAGAGGTAGAAGACAGAGATAGAGTTTATCCACGTGTCTCACTCAACATGCTCAGAAGGAACAGCAGAGGTAGAAGACAGAGATAGAGTATATCCACGTGTTTGAACCACACCTCACTCAGCCTGCTCAGAAGGAAGAGCAGAGGTAGAAGACAGAGATAGAGTATATCACGTGTCTGATATACACCTCACTCAGCCTGCTCAGAAGGAGCAGCAGAGGTAGAAGACAGAGATATAGTTTATCCACGTGTCTCACTCAACCTGCTCTGAAGGAACAGCAGAGGTAGAAGACAGAGATAGAGTATATCCACGTGTTTGAACCACACCTCACTCAGCCTGCTCAGAAGGAAGAGCAGAGGTAGAAGACAGAGATAGAGTATATCCACGTGTCTGATCTACACCTCACTCAGCCTGCTCAGTAGGAACAGCAGAGGTAGAAGACAGAGATAGAGTATATCCACGTGTCTGATCTACACCTCACTCAGCCTTCTCAGAAAGGAACAGCAGAGGTAGAAGACAGATATATAGTATATCCACGTGTCTCACTCATCCTGCTCAGAAGGAACAGCAGAGGTAGAAGAGATAGATAGAGTATATCCACGTGTCTGATCTACACCTCACTCAGCCTGCTCAGAAGGAACAGCAGAGGTAGAAGACAGAGATAGATTATATCCACGTGTCTGATCTACACCTCACTCAGCCTGCTCAGAAGGAACAGCAGAGGTAGAAGACAGAGATAGAGTATATCCACGTGTCTGATCTACATCTCACTCAGCCTGCTCAGAAGGAACAGCAGAGGTAAAATACAGAGAGAGAGTATATCCACGTGTCTCACTCAGCCTGCTCAGAAGGAACAGCAGAGGTAGAAGACAGAGATAGAGTATATCCACGTGTTTGAACCACACCTCACTCAGCCTGCTCAGAAGGAAGAGCAGAGGTAGAAGACAGAGATAGAGTATATCACGTGTCTGATATACACCTCACTCAGCCTGCTCAGAAGGAGCAGCAGAGGTAGAAGACAGACATATAGTTTATCCACGTGTCTGATCTACACCTCACTCAGCCTTCTCAGAAAGGAACAGCAGAGGTAGAAGACAGATATATAGTATATCCACGTGTCTCACTCATCCTGCTCAGAAGGAACAGCAGAGGTAGAAGACAGAGATAGAGTATATCCACGTGTCTGATCTACACCTCACTCAGCCTGCTCAGAAGGAACAGCAGAGGTAGAAGACAGAGATAGATTATATCCACGTGTCTGATCTACACCTCACTCAGCCTGCTCAGAAGGAACAGCAGAGGTAGAAGACAGAGATAGAGTATATCCACGTGTCTGATCTACATCTCACTCAGCCTGCTCAGAAGGAACAGCAGAGGTAAAATACAGAGAGAGAGTATATCCACGTGTCTCACTCAGCCTGCTCAGAAGGAACAGCAGAGGTAGAAGACAGAGACAGAGTATATCCACGTGTCTGATCTACACCTCAATCAGCCAGCTCAGAAGGAACATCAGAGGTAGAAGACAGAGATAGGGTATATCCACGTGTCTAATCTACACCTCACTCAGCCTGCTCAGAAGGAACAGCAGAGGTAGAAGACAGATATATAGTATATCCACGCGTCTCACTCATCCTGCTCAGAAGGAACAGCAGAAGTAGAAGACAGAGATAGAGTATATCCACTTGTCTGATATACACCTTACTCAGCCTGCTCAGAAGGAACAGCAGAGGTAGAAGACACAGATAAATTATATCCACGTGTCTGATCTACACCTCACTCAGCCTGCTCAGAGGAACAGCAGAGGTAGAAGACAGAGATAGAGTATATCCATGTGTCTAATTTACACCTCACTCAGCCTGCTCAGAAGGAACAGCAGAGGTAAAAGACAGAGATATAGTATATCCACGTGTCTCACTCAGCCTGATCAGAAGGAACAGCAGAGGTAAAATACAGAGATAGAGTATATCCACGTGTCTCACTCAGCCTGCTCAGAAGGAACAGCAGAGGTAGAAGACAGAGATAGAGTATATCCACGTGTCTGATCTACACCTCGCTCAGCCTGCTCAGAAGGAACAGCAGAGGTAGAAGACAGAGATAGAGTATATCCACGTGTCTGAACTACACCTCACTCAGCCTGCTCAGAAGGAACAGCAGAGGTAGAAGACATAAATAGAGTATATCCACGTGTCTCACTCAGCCTGCTCAGAAGGAACAGCAGAGGTAGAAGACAGATATAGAGTATATCCACGTGTCTCACTCAGCCTGCTCAGAAGGAACAGCAGAGATAGAAGACAGAGATAGAGTATATCCACATGTCTCACTCAGCCTGCTCAGAAGGAACAGCAGAGGTAGAAGACAGAGATAGAGTATATCCACTTGTCTGATCTACACCTCACTCAGCCTGCTCAGAAGGAACAGCAGAGGTAGAAGACAGAGATAGATTATATCCACGTGTCTGATCTACACCTCACTCAGCCTGCTCAGAAGGAACAGCAGAGGTAGAAGACAGAGATAGAGTATATCCACGTGTCTGATCTACACCTCACTCAGCCTGTTCAGAAGGAACAGCAGAGGTAAAATACAGAGATAGAGTATATCCACGTGTCTCACTCAGCCTGCTCAGAAGGAACAGCAGTGGTAGAAGACAGAGATAAATTATATCAACGTGTCTGATCTACACCTCACTCAGCCTGCTCAGAAGGAACAGCAGAGGTAGAAGAGAGAGATAGAGTATATCCACGTGTCTGATCTACACCTCACTCAGCCTGCTCAGAAGGAACAGCAGAGGTAGAAGACAGAGATAGATTATATCCACGTGTCTGATCTACACCTCACTCAGCCTGCTCAGAAGGAACAGCAGAGGTAGAAGACAGAGATAGAGTATATCCACGTGTCTGATCTACATCTCACTCAGCCTGCTCAGAAGGAACAGCAGAGGTAAAATACAGAGAGAGAGTATATCCACGTGTCTCACTCAGCCTGCTCAGAAGGAACAGCAGAGGTAGAAGACAGAGATAGAGTATATCCACGTGTTTGAACCACACCTCACTCAGCCTGCTCAGAAGGAAGAGCAGAGGTAGAAGACAGAGATAGAGTATATCACGTGTCTGATATACACCTCACTCAGCCTGCTCAGAAGGAGCAGCAGAGGTAGAAGACAGACATATAGTTTATCCACGTGTCTGATCTACACCTCACTCAGCCTTCTCAGAAAGGAACAGCAGAGGTAGAAGACAGATATATAGTATATCCACGTGTCTCACTCATCCTGCTCAGAAGGAACAGCAGAGGTAGAAGACAGAGATAGAGTATATCCACGTGTCTGATCTACACCTCACTCAGCCTGCTCAGAAGGAACAGCAGAGGTAGAAGACAGAGATAGATTATATCCACGTGTCTGATCTACACCTCACTCAGCCTGCTCAGAAGGAACAGCAGAGGTAGAAGACAGAGATAGAGTATATCCACGTGTCTGATCTACATCTCACTCAGCCTGCTCAGAAGGAACAGCAGAGGTAAAATACAGAGAGAGAGTATATCCACGTGTCTCACTCAGCCTGCTCAGAAGGAACAGCAGAGGTAGAAGACAGAGATAGAGTATATCCACGTGTCTGATCTACACCTCACTCAGCCAGCTCAGAAGGAACATCAGAGGTAGAAGACAGAGATAGGGTATATCCACGTGTCTAATCTACACCTCACTCAGCCTGCTCAGAAGGAACAGCAGAGGTAGAAGACAGATATATAGTATATCCACGCGTCTCACTCATCCTGCTCAGAAGGAACAGCAGAAGTAGAAGACAGAGATAGAGTATATCCACGTGTCTGATATACACCTTACTCAGCCTGCTCAGAAGGAACAGCAGAGGTAGAAGACAGAGATAGAGTATATCCATGTGTCTAATTTACACCTCACTCAGCCTGCTCAGAAGGAACAGCAGAGGTAAAAGACAGAGATATAGTATATCCACGTGTCTCACTCAGCCTGATCAGAAGGAACAGCAGAGGTAAAATACAGAGATAGAGTATATCCACGTGTCTCACTCAGCCTGCTCAGAAGGAACAGCAGAGGTAGAAGACAGAGATAGAGTATATCCACGTGTCTGATCTACACCTCGCTCAGCCTGCTCAGAAGGAACAGCAGAGGTAGAAGACAGAGATAGAGTATATCCACGTGTCTGAACTACACCTCACTCAGCCTGCTCAGAAGGAACAGCAGAGGTAGAAGACATAAATAGAGTATATCCACGTGTCTCACTCAGCCTGCTCAGAAGGAACAGCAGAGGTAGAAGACAGATATAGAGTATATCCACGTGTCTCACTCAGCCTGCTCAGAAGGAACAGCAGAGATAGAAGACAGAGATAGAGTATATCCACGTGTCTCACTCAGCCTGCTCAGAAGGAACAGCAGAGGTAGAAGACAGAGATAGAGTATATCCACTTGTCTGATCTACACCTCACTCAGCCTGCTCAGAAGGAACAGCAGAGGTAGAAGACAGAGATAGATTATATCCACGTGTCTGATCTACACCTCACTCAGCCTGCTCAGAAGGAACAGCAGAGGTAGAAGACAGAGATAGAGTATATCCACGTGTCTGATCTACACCTCACTCAGCCTGTTCAGAAGGAACAGCAGAGGTAAAATACAGAGATAGAGTATATCCACGTGTCTCACTCAGCCTGCTCAGAAGGAACAGCAGTGGTAGAAGACAGAGATAGAGTATATCCACGTGTCTGATCTACACCTCACTCAGCCTGCTCAGAAGGAACAGCAGAGGTAAAATACAGAGATAGAGTATATCCACGTGTCTCACTCAGCCTGCTCAGAAGGAACAGCAGAGGTAGAAGACAGATATAGAGTATATCCACGTGTCTCACTCATCCTGCTCAGAAGGAACAGCAGAGGTAGAAGACAGAGATAGAGTATATCCACGTGTCTGATCTACACCTCACTCAGCCTGTTCAGAAGGAACAGCAGAGGTAAAATACAGAGATAGAGTATATCCACGTGTCTCACTCAGCCTGCTCAGAAGGAACAGCAGTGGTAGAAGACAGAGATAAATTATATCAACGTGTCTGATCTACACCTCACTCAGCCTGCTCAGAAGGAACAGCAGAGGTAAAAGACAGAGATAGAGTATATCCACGTGTCTGATCTACACCTCACTCAGCCTGCTCAGAAGGAACAGCAGAGGTAAAATACAGAGATAGAGTATATCCACGTGTCTCACTCAGCCTGCTCAGAAGGAACAGCAGAGGTAGAAGACAGAGATAGAGTATATCCACGTGTCTGATCTACACCTCACTCAGCCTGCTCAGAAGGAACAGCAGAGGTAGAAGACAGAGATAGAGTATATCCACGTGTCTGAACTACACCTCACTCAGCCTGCTCAGAAGGAACAGCAGAGGTAGAAGACAGAAATAGAGTATATCCACGTGTCTCACTCAGCCTGCTCAGAAGGAACAGCAGAGGTAGAAGACAGATATAGAGTATATCCACGTGTCTCACTCAGCCTGCTCAGAAGCAACAGCAGAGGTAGAAGACAGAGATAGAGTATATCCACGTGTCTCACTCAGCCTGCTCAGAAGGAACAGCAGAGGTAGAAGACAGAGATAGAGTATATCCACCTGTCTGATCTACACCTCACTCAACCTGCTCAGAAGGAACAACAGAGGTAGAAGACAGAGATAAAGTATATCCACGTGTCTCACTCAGACTGCGCAGAAGGAACAGCAGAGGTAGAAAACAGAGATATGGTATATCTACGTGTCTCACTCAGCCTGATCATAAGGAACAGCAGAGGTAGAAGACAGAGATAGAGTATATCCACGTGTCTGATCTACGCCTCAGAAGGAACAGCAGAGATAGAAGACAGAGATAGAGTATATCCACGTGTCTGATCTACACCTCACTCAGCCTGCTCAGAAGGAACAGCAGAGGTAGAAGACAGAGATAGATTATATCCACGTGTCTGATCTACACCTCACTCAGCCTGCTCAGAAGGAACAGCAGAGGTAGAAGACAGAGATAGAGTATATCCACGTGTCTGATCTACACCTCACTCAGCCTGTTCAGAAGGAACAGCAGAGGTAAAATACAGAGATAGAGTATATCCACGTGTCTCACTCAGCCTGCTCAGAAGGAACAGCAGTGGTAGAAGACAGAGATAAATTATATCAACGTGTCTGATCTACACCTCACTCAGCCTGCTCAGAAGGAACAGCAGAGGTAAAAGACAGAGATAGAGTATATCCACGTGTCTGATCTACACCTCACTCAGCCTGCTCAGAAGGAACAGCAGAGGTAAAATACAGAGATAGAGTATATCCACGTGTCTCACTCAGCCTGGTCAGAAGGAACAGCAGAGGTAGAAGACAGAGATAGAGTATATCCACGTGTCTGATCTACACCTCACTCAGCCTGCTCAGAAGGAACAGCAGAGGTAGAAGACAGAGATAGAGTATATCCACGTGTCTGAACTACACCTCACTCAGCCTGCTCAGAAGGAACAGCAGAGGTAGAAGACAGAAATAGAGTATATCCACGTGTCTCACTCAGCCTGCTCAGAAGGAACAGCAGAGGTAGAAGACAGATATAGAGTATATCCACGTGTCTCACTCAGCCTGCTCAGAAGCAACAGCAGAGGTAGAAGACAGAGATAGATTATATCCACGTGTCTGATCTACACCTCACTCAGCCTGCTCAAAAGGAACAGCAGAGGTAGAAGACAGAGATAGAGTATATCCACGTGTCTGATCTACATCTCACTCAGCCTGCTCAGAAGGAACAGCAGAGGTAAAATACAAAGATAGAGTATATCCACGTGTCTCACTCAGCCTGCTCAGAAGGAACAGCAGAGGTAGAAGACAGAGATAGAGTATATCCACGTGTCTGATCTACACCTCACTCAGCCTGCTCAGAAGGAACAGCAGAGATAGAAGACAGAGATAGAGTATATCCACGTGTCTGATCTACACCTCACTCAGCCTGCTCAGAAGAAACAGCAGAGGTAGAAGACATAGATATAGTATATCCACGTGTCTCACTCAGCCTGCTTAGAAGGAACAGCAGAAATAGAAGACAGAGATAGAGTATATCCACGTGTCTGATCTACACCTCACTCAGCCTGCTCAGAGGGAACAGCAGAGGTAGAAGACAGAGATAGAGTTTATCCACGTGTCTCACTCAACCTGCTCAGAAGGAACAGCAGAGGTAGAAGACAGAGATAGAGTATATCCACGTGTTTGAACCACACCTCACTCAGCCTGCTCAGAAGGAAGAGCAGAGGTAGAAGACAGAGATAGAGTATATCACGTGTCTGATATACACCTCACTCAGCCTGCTCAGAAGGAGCAGCAGAGGTAGAAGACAGAGATATAGTTTATCCACGTGTCTCACTCAACCTGCTCTGAAGGAACAGCAGAGGTAGAAGACAGAGATAGAGTATATCCACGTGTTTGAACCACACCTCACTCAGCCTGCTCAGAAGGAAGAGCAGAGGTAGAAGACAGAGATAGAGTATATCCACGTGTCTGACTACACCTCACTCAGCCTGCTCAGAAGGAACAGCAGAGGTAGAAGACAGATATATAGTATATCCACGTGTCTCACTCATCCTGCTCAGAAGGAACAGCAGAGGTAGAAGACAGAGATAGAGTATATCCACGTGTCTGATCTACACCTCACTCAGCCTGCTCAGAAGGAACAGCAGAGGTAGAAGACAGAGATAGATTATATCCACGTGTCTGATCTACACCTCACTCAGCCTGCTCAGAAGGAACAGCAGAGGTAGAAGACAGAGATAGAGTATATCCACGTGTCTGATCTACATCTCACTCAGCCTGCTCAGAAGGAACAGCAGAGGTAAAATACAGAGAGAGAGTATATCCACGTGTCTCACTCAGCCTGCTCAGAAGGAACAGCAGAGGTAGAAGACAGAGATAGAGTATATCCACGTGTTTGAACCACACCTCACTCAGCCTGCTCAGAAGGAAGAGCAGAGGTAGAAGACAGAGATAGAGTATATCACGTGTCTGATATACACCTCACTCAGCCTGTTCAGAAGGAGCAGCAGAGGTAGAAGACAGAGATATAGTTTATCCACGTGTCTCACTCAACCTGCTCTGAAGGAACAGCAGAGGTAGAAGACAGAGATAGAGTATATCCACGTGTTTGAACCACACCTCACTCAGCCTGCTCAGAAGGAAGAGCAGAGGTAGAAGACAGAGATAGAGTATATCCACGTGTCTGATCTACACCTCACTCAGCCTGCTCAGAAGGAACAGCAGAGGTAGAAGACAGAGATAGAGTATATCCACGTGTCTGATCTACACCTCACTCAGCCTTCTCAGAAAGGAACAGCAGAGGTAGAAGACAGATATATAGTATATCCACGTGTCTCACTCATCCTGCTCAGAAGGAACAGCAGAGGTAGAAGACAGAGATAGAGTATATCCACGTGTCTGATCTACACCTCACTCAGCCTGCTCAGAAGGAACAGCAGAGGTAGAAGACAGAGATAGATTATATCCACGTGTCTGATCTACACCTCACTCAGCCTGCTCAGAAGGAACAGCAGAGGTAGAAGACAGAGATAGAGTATATCCACGTGTCTGATCTACATCTCACTCAGCCTGCTCAGAAGGAACAGCAGAGGTAAAATACAGAGAGAGAGTATATCCACGTGTCTCACTCAGCCTGCTCAGAAGGAACAGCAGAGGTAGAAGACAGAGATAGAGTATATCCACGTGTCTGATCTACACCTCACTCAGCCAGCTCAGAAGGAACAGCAGAGGTAGAAGACAGAGATAGGGTATATCCACGTGTCTAATCTACACCTCACTCAGCCTGCTCAGAAGGAACAGCAGAGGTAGAAGACAGATATATAGTATATCCACGCGTCTCACTCATCCTGCTCAGAAGGAACAGCAGAAGTAGAAGACAGAGATAGAGTATATCCACGTGTCTGATATACACCTTACTCAGCCTGCTCAGAAGGAACAGCAGAGGTAGAAGACACAGATAAATTATATCCACGTGTCTGATCTACACCTCACTCAGCCTGCTCAGAGGAACAGCAGAGGTAGAAGACAGAGATAGAGTATATCCATGTGTCTAATTTACACCTCACTCAGCCTGCTCAGAAGGAACAGCAGAGGTAAAAGACAGAGATATAGTATATCCACGTGTCTCACTCAGCCTGATCAGAAGGAACAGCAGAGGTAAAATACAGGGATAGAGTATATCCACGTGTCTCACTCAGCCTGCTCAGAAGGAACAGCAGAGGTAGAAGACAGAGATAGAGTATATCCACGTGTCTGATCTACACCTCGCTCAGCCTGCTCAGAAGGAACAGCAGAGGTAGAAGACAGAGATAGAGTATATCCACGTGTCTGAACTACACCTCACTCAGCCTGCTCAGAAGGAACAGCAGAGGTAGAAGACATAAATAGAGTATATCCACGTGTCTCACTCAGCCTGCTCAGAAGGAACAGCAGAGGTAGAAGACAGATATAGAGTATATCCACGTGTCTCACTCAGCCTGCTCAGAAGGAACAGCAGAGGTAGAAGACAGAGATAGAGTATATCCACGTGTCTCACTCAGCCTGCTCAGAAGGAACAGCAGAGGTAGAAGACAGAGATAGAGTATATCCACTTGTCTGATCTACACCTCACTCAGCCTGCTCAGAAGGAACAGCAGAGGTAGAAGACAGAGATAGATTATATCCACGTGTCTGATCTACACCTCACTCAGCCTGCTCAGAAGGAACAGCAGAGGTAGAAGACAGAGATAGAGTATATCCACGTGTCTGATCTACACCTCACTCAGCCTGTTCAGAAGGAACAGCAGAGGTAAAATACAGAGATAGAGTATATCCACGTGTCTCACTCAGCCTGCTCAGAAGGAACAGCAGTGGTAGAAGACAGAGATAAATTATATCAACGTGTCTGATCTACACCTCACTCAGCCTGCTCAGAAGGAACAGCAGAGGTAAAAGACAGAGATAGAGTATATCCACGTGTCTGATCTACACCTCACTCAGCCTGCTCAGAAGGAACAGCAGAGGTAAAATACAGAGATAGAGTATATCCACGTGTCTCACTCAGCCTGCTCAGAAGGAACAGCAGAGGTAGAAGACAGAGATAGAGTATATCCACGTGTCTGATCTACACCTCACTCAGCCTGCTCAGAATGAACAGCAGAGGTAGAAGACAGAGATAGAGTATATCCACATGTCTGAACTACACCTCACTCAGCCTGCTCAGAAGGAACAGCAGAGGTAGAAGACAGAAATAGAGTATATCCACGTGTCTCACTCAGCCTGCTCAGAAGGAACAGCAGAGGTAGAAGACAGATATAGAGTATATCCACGTGTCTCACTCAGCCTGCTCAGAAGCAACAGCAGAGGTAGAAGACAGAGATAGATTATATCCACGTGTCTGATCTACACCTCACTCAGCCTGCTCAGAAGGAACAGCAGAGGTAGAAGACAGAGATAGAGTATATCCACGTGTCTGATCTACATCTCACTCAGCCTGCTCAGAAGGAACAGCAGAGGTAAAATACAAAGATAGAGTATATCCACGTGTCTCACTCAGCCTGCTCAGAAGGAACAGCAGAGGTAGAAGACAGAGATAGAGTATATCCACGTGTCTGATCTACACCTCACTCAGCCTGCTCAGAAGGAACAGCAGATATAGAAGACAGAGATAGAGTATATCCACGTGTCTGATCTACACCTCACTCAGCCTGCTCAGAAGAAACAGCAGAGGTAGAAGACATAGATATAGTATATCCACGTGTCTCACTCAGCCTGCTTAGAAGGAACAGCAGAAATAGAAGACAGAGATAGAGTATATCCACGTGTCTGATCTACACCTCACTCAGCCTGCTCAGAAGGAACAGCAGAGGTAGAAGACAGAGATAGAGTTTATCCACGTGTCTCACTCAACCTGCTCAGAAGGAACAGCAGAGGTAGAAGACAGAGATAGAGTATATCCACGTGTTTGAACCACACCTCACTCAGCCTGCTCAGAAGGAAGAGCAGAGGTAGAAGACAGAGATAGAGTATATCACGTGTCTGATATACACCTCACTCAGCCTGCTCAGAAGGAGCAGCAGAGGTAGAAGACAGAGATATAGTTTATCCACGTGTCTCACTCAACCTGCTCTGAAGGAACAGCAGAGGTAGAAGACAGAGATAGAGTATATCCACGTGTTTGAACCACACCTCACTCAGCCTGCTCAGAAGGAAGAGCAGAGGTAGAAGACAGAGATAGAGTATATCCACGTGTCTGATCTACACCTCACTCAGCCTGCTCAGAAGGAACAGCAGAGGTAGAAGACAGAGATAGAGTATATCCACGTGTCTGATCTACACCTCACTCAGCCTTCTCAGAAAGGAACAGCAGAGGTAGAAGACAGATATATAGTATATCCACGTGTCTCACTCATCCTGCTCAGAAGGAACAGCAGAGGTAGAAGACAGAGATAGATTATATCCACGTGTCTGATCTACACCTCACTCAGCCTGCTCAGAAGGAACAGCAGAGGTAGAAGACAGAGATAGAGTATATCCACGTGTCTGATCTACATCTCACTCAGCCTGCTCAGAAGGAACAGCAGAGGTAAAATACAGAGAGAGAGTATATCCACGTGTCTCACTCAGCCTGCTCAGAAGGAACAGCAGAGGTAGAAGACAGAGATAGAGTATATCCACGTGTCTGATCTACACCTCACTCAGCCAGCTCAGAAGGAACAGCAGAGGTAGAAGACAGAGATAGGGTATATCCACGTGTCTAATCTACACCTCACTCAGCCTGCTCAGAAGGAACAGCAGAGGTAGAAGACAGATATATAGTATATCCACGCGTCTCACTCATCCTGCTCAGAAGGAACAGCAGAAGTAGAAGACAGAGATAGAGTATATCCACGTGTCTGATATACACCTTACTCAGCCTGCTCAGAAGGAACAGCAGAGGTAGAAGACACAGATAAATTATATCCACGTGTCTGATCTACACCTCACTCAGCCTGCTCAGAGGAACAGCAGAGGTAGAAGACAGAGATAGAGTATATCCATGTGTCTAATTTACACCTCACTCAGCCTGCTCAGAAGGAACAGCAGAGGTAAAAGACAGAGATATAGTATATTCACGTGTCTCACTCAGCCTGATCAGAAGGAACAGCAGAGGTAAAATACAGAGATAGAGTATATCCACGTGTCTCACTCAGCCTGCTCAGAAGGAACAGCAGAGGTAGAAGACAGAGATAGAGTATATCCACGTGTCTGAACTACACCTCACTCAGCCTGCTCAGAAGGAACAGCAGAGGTAGAAGACATAAATAGAGTATATCCACGTGTCTCACTCAGCCTGCTCAGAAGGAACAGCAGAGGTAGAAGACAGATATAGAGTATATCCACGTGTCTCACTCAGCCTGATCAGAAGGAACAGCAGAGGTAGAAGACAGAGATAGAGTATATCCACGTGTCTCACTCAGCCTGCTCAGAAGGAACAGCAGAGGTAGAAGACAGAGATATAGTATATCCACTTGTCTGATCTACACCTCACTCAGCCTGCTCAGAAGGAACAGCAGAGATAGAAGACAGAGATAGAGTTTATCCACGTGTCTCACTCAACCTGCTCAGAAGGAACAGCAGAGGTAGAAGACAGAGATAGAGTATATCCACGTGTTTGAACCACACCTCACTCAGCCTGCTCAGAAGGAAGAGCAGAGGTAGAAGACAGAGATAGAGTATATCCACGTGTCTGATATACACCTCACTCAGCCTGCTCAGAAGGAGCAGCAGAGGTAGAAGACAGAGATAGAGTTTATCCACGTGTCTCACTCAACCTGCTCTGAAGGAACAGCAGAGGTAGAAGACAGAAATAGAGTATATCCACGTGTTTGAACCACACCTCACTCAGCCTGCTCAGAAGGAAGAGCAGAGGTAGAAGACAGAAATAGAGTATATCCACGTGTCTGATCTACACCTCACTCAGCCTGCTCAGAGGGAACAGCAGAGGTAGAATACAGAAATAGAGTATATCCACGTGTCTGATCTACACTTCACTCAGCCTGCTCAGAAGGAAGAGCAGAGGTAGAAGACAGAGATAGAGTATATCCACGTGTCTGATCTACACCTCACTCAGCCTGATCAGAAGGAACAGCAGAGGTAGAAGACAGAGATAGAGTATATCCACGTGTCTGATCTACACCTCACTCAGCCTTCTCAGAAAGGAACAGCAGAGGTAGAAGACAGATATATAGTATATCCACGTGTCTCACTCATCCTGCTCAGAAGGAACAGCAGAGGTAGAAGACAGAGATAGAGTATATCCACGTGTCTGATCTACACCTCACTCAGCCTGCTCAGAAGGAACAGCAGAGGTAAAATACAGAGATAGGGTACATCCACGTGTCTAATCCACACCTCACTCAGCCTGCTCAGAAGGAACAGCAGAGGTAAAAGACAGAGATATAGTATATCCACATGTCTCACTCAGCCTGCTCAGAAGGAACAGCAGAGGTAGAAGACAGAGATAGAGTATATCCACGTGTCTCATTCAGCCTGCTCAGAAGGAACAGCAGAGGTAGAAGACAGAGATAGAGTATATCCACGTGTCTGATCTACACCTCACTCAGCCTGCTCAGAAGGAACAGCAGAAGTAGAAGACATAGATGGAGTATATTCACGTGTCTGATCTACACCTCACTCAGCCTGCTCAGAAGGAACAGCAGAGGTAGAAGACAGAGATAGAGTATATCCACGTGTCTCACTCAGCCTGCTCAGAAGGAACAGCAGAGGTAGAAGACAGATATAGAGTATATCCACGTGTCTCACGCATCCTGCTCAGAAGGAACAGCAGAGGTAGAAGACAGAGATAGAGTATATCCACGTGTCTCACTCAGCCTGCTCAGAAGGAACAGCAGAGGTAGAAGACAGAGATAGAGTATATCCACCTGTCTGATCTACACCTCACTCAACATGCTCAGAAGGAACAGCAGAGGTAGAAGACAGAGATAAAGTATATCCACGTGTCTCACTCAGCCTGCTCAGAAGGAACAGCAGAGGTAGAAGACAGAGATAGGGTATATCCACTTGTCTGATCTCCACCTCACTCAGCCTGCTCAGAAGGAACAGCAGAGATAGAAGACAGAGATAGAGTATATCCACGTGTTTGATCTACACCTCACTCAGCCTGCTCAGAAGAAACAGCAGAGGTAGAAGACATAGATATAGTATATCCACGTGTCTCACTCAGCCTGCTTAGAAGGAACAGCAGAGATAAAAGACAGAGATAGAGTATATCCACGTGTCTGATCTACACCTCACTCAGCCTGCTCAGAAGGAACAGCAGAGGTAGAAGACAGAGATAGAGTTTATCCACGTGTCTCACTCAGCCTGCTCAGAAGGAAGAGCAGAGGTAGAAGACAGAGATAGAGTTTATCCACGTGTTTGAACCACACCTCACTCAGCCTGCTCAGAAGGAAGAGCAGAGGTAGCAGACAGAGATAGAGTATATCCACGTGTCTGATATACACCTCACTCAGCCTGCTCAGAAGGAGCAGCAGAGGTAGAAGACAGAGATAGAGTTTATCCACGTGTCTCACTCAACCTGCTCAGAAGGAACAGCAGAGGTAGAAGACAGAGATAGAGTATATCCACGTGTTTGAACCACACCTCACTCAGCCTGCTCAGAAGGAAGAGCAGAGGTAGAAGACAGAGATAGAGTATATCCACGTGTCTGATATACACCTCACTCAGCCTGCTCAGAAGGAGCAACAGAGGTAGAAGACAGAGATAGATTATATCCACGTGTCTGATCTACACCTCACTCAGCCTGCTCAGAAGGAACAGCAGAGGTAGAAGA
The DNA here is from genome assembly GCA_037893245.1 of Crossaster papposus. Taxonomy (NCBI): domain Eukaryota; kingdom Metazoa; phylum Echinodermata; class Asteroidea; order Velatida; family Solasteridae; genus Crossaster; species Crossaster papposus. Next base: position 892,488 of record JBAIAA010000865.1, read on the forward strand.
CAGAGATAGAGTATATCCACGTGTTTGAACCACACCTCACTCAGCCTGCTCAGAAGGAAGAGCAGAGGTAGAAGACAGAGATAGAGTATATCCACGTGTCTGATATACACCTCGCTCAGCCTGCTCAGAAGGAGCAGCAGAGGTAGAAGACAGAGATAGAGTTTATCCACGTGTCTCACTCAACCTGCTCTGAAGGAACAGCAGAGGTAGAAGACAGAGATAGAGTATATCCACGTGTTTGAACCACACCTCACTCAGCCTGCTCAGAAGGAAGAGCAGAGGTAGAAGACAGAGATAGAGTATATCCACGTGTCTGATCTACACCTCACTCAGCCTGCTCAGAGGGAACAGCAGAGGTAGAATACAGAGATAGAGTATATCCACGTGTCTGATCTACACTTCACTCAGCCTGCTCAGAAGGAAGAGCAGAGGTAGAAGACAGAGATAGAGTATATCCACGTGTCTGATCTACACCTCACTCAGCCTGATCAGAAGGAACAGCAGAGGTAGAAGACAGAGATAGAGTATATCCACGTGTCTGATCTACACCTCACTCAGCCTTCTCAGAAAGGAACAGCAGAGGTAGAAGACAGATATATAGTATATCCACGTGTCTCACTCATCCTGCTCAGAAGGAACAGCAGAGGTAGAAGACAGAGATAGAGTATATCCACGTGTCTGATCTACACCTCACTCAGCCTGCTCAGAAGGAACAGCAGAGGTAAAATACAGAGATAGGGTACATCCACGTGTCTAATCCACACCTCACTCAGCCTGCTCAGAAGGAACAGCAGAGGTAAAAGACAGAGATATAGTATATCCACATGTCTCACTCAGCCTGCTCAGAAGGAACAGCAGAGGTAGAAGACAGAGATAGAGTATATCCACGTGTCTCATTCAGCCTGCTCAGAAGGAACAGCAGAGGTAGAAGACAGAGATAGAGTATATCCACGTGTCTGATCTACACCTCACTCAGCCTGCTCAGAAGGAACAGCAGAAGTAGAAGACAGAGATGGAGTATATTCACGTGTCTGATCTACACCTCACTCAGCCTGCTCAGAAGGAACAGCAGAGGTAGAAGACAGAGATAGAGTATATCCACGTGTCTCACTCAGCCTGCTCAGAAGGAACAGCAGAGGTAGAAGACAGATATAGAGTATATCCACGTGTCTCACGCATCCTGCTCAGAAGGAACAGCAGAGGTAGAAGATAGAGATAGAGTATATCCACGTGTCTCACTCAGCCTGCTCAGAAGGAACAGCAGAGGTAGAAGACAGAGATAGAGTATATCCACCTGTCTGATCTACACCTCACTCAACATGCTCAGAAGGAACAGCAGAGGTAGAAGACAGAGATAAAGTATATCCACGTGTCTCACTCAGCCTGCTCAGAAGGAACAGCAGAGGTAGAAGACAGAGATAGGGTATATCCACTTGTCTGATCTCCACCTCACTCAGCCTGCTCAGAAGGAACAGCAGAGATAGAAGACAGAGATAGAGTATATCCACGTGTCTGATCTACACCTCACTCAGCCTGCTCAGAAGAAACAGCAGAGGTAGAAGACATAGATATAGTATATCCACGTGTCTCACTCAGCCTGCTTAGAAGGAACAGCAGAGATAAAAGACAGAGATAGAGTATATCCACGTGTCTGATCTACACCTCACTCAGCCTGCTCAGAAGGAACAGCAGAGGTAGAAGACAGAGATAGAGTTTATCCACGTGTCTCACTCAGCCTGCTCAGAAGGAAGAGCAGAGGTAGAAGACAGAGATAGAGTATATCCACGTGTCTGATATACACCTTACTCAGCCTGCTCAGAAGGAACAGCAGAGGTAGAAGACACAGATAAATTATATCCACGTGTCTGATCTACACCTCACTCAGCCTGCTCAGAGGAACAGCAGAGGTAGAAGACAGAGATAGAGTATATCCATGTGTCTAATTTACACCTCACTCAGCCTGCTCAGAAGGAACAGCAGAGGTAAAAGACAGAGATATAGTATATCCACGTGTCTCACTCAGCCTGATCAGAAGGAACAGCAGAGGTAAAATACAGAGATAGAGTATATCCACGTGTCTCACTCAGCCTGCTCAGAAGGAACAGCAGAGGTAGAAGACAGAGACAGAGTATATCCACGTGTCTGAACTACACCTCACTCAGCCTGCTCAGAAGGAACAGCAGAGGTAGAAGACATAAATAGAGTATATCCACGTGTCTCACTCAGCCTGCTCAGAAGGAACAGCAGAGGTTGAAGACAGATATAGAGTATATCCACGTGTCTCACTCAGCCTGCTCAGAAGGAACAGCAGAGGTAGAAGACAGAGATAGAGTATATCCACGTGTCTCACTCAGCCTGCTCAGAAGGAACAGCAGAGGTAGAAGACAGAGATATAGTATATCCACTTGTCTGATCTACACCTCACTCAGCCTGCTCAGAAGGAACAGCAGAGGTAGAAGACAGAGATAGAGTTTATCCACGTGTCTCACTCAGCCTGCTCAGAAGGAAGAGCAGAGGTAGAAGACAGAGATAGAGTATATCCACGTGTCTGATATACACCTTACTCAGCCTGCTCAGAAGGAACAGCAGAGGTAGAAGACACAGATAAATTATATCCACGTGTCTGATCTACACCTCACTCAGCCTGCTCAGAGGAACAGCAGAGGTAGAAGACAGAGATAGAGTATATCCATGTGTCTAATTTACACCTCACTCAGCCTGCTCAGAAGGAACAGCAGAGGTAAAAGACAGAGATATAGTATATCCACGTGTCTCACTCAGCCTGATCAGAAGGAACAGCAGAGGTAAAATACAGAGATAGAGTATATCCACGTGTCTCACTCAGCCTGCTCAGAAGGAACAGCAGAGGTAGAAGACAGAGACAGAGTATATCCACGTGTCTGAACTACACCTCACTCAGCCTGCTCAGAAGGAACAGCAGAGGTAGAAGACATAAATAGAGTATATCCACGTGTCTCACTCAGCCTGCTCAGAAGGAACAGCAGAGGTAGAAGACAGATATAGAGTATATCCACGTGTCTCACTCAGCCTGCTCAGAAGGAACAGCAGAGGTAGAAGACAGAGATAGAGTATATCCACGTGTCTCACTCAGCCTGCTCAGAAGGAACAGCAGAGGTAGAAGACAGAGATATAGTATATCCACTTGTCTGATCTACACCTCACTCAGCCTGCTCAGAAGGAACAGCAGAGATAGAAGACAGAGATAGAGTATATCCACGTGTCTGATCTACACCTCACTCAGCCTGCTCAGAAGAAACAGCAGAGGTAGAAGACATAGATATAGTATATCCACGTGTCTCACTCAGCCTGCTTAGAAGGAACAGCAGAAATATAAGACAGAGATAGAGTATATCCACGTGTCTGATCTACACCTCACTCAGCCTGCTCAGAAGGAACAGCAGAGGTAGAAGACAGAGATAGAGTTTATCCACGTGTCTCACTCAACCTGCTCAGAAGGAACAGCAGAGGTAGAAGACAGAGATAGAGTATATCCACGTGTTTGAACCACACCTCACTCAGCCTGCTCAGAAGGAAGAGCAGAGGTAGAAGACAGAGATAGAGTATATCCACGTGTCTGATATACACCTCACTCAGCCTGCTCAGAAGGAGCAGCAGAGGTAGAAGACAGAGATAGAGTTTATCCACGTGTCTCACTCAACCTGCTCTGAAGGAACAGCAGAGGTAGAAGACAGAGATAGAGTATATCCACGTGTTTGAACCACACCTCACTCAGCCTGCTCAGAAGGAAGAGCAGAGTTAGAAGACAGAGATAGAGTATATCCACGTGTCTGATCTACACCTCACTCAGCCTGCTCAGAGGGAACAGCAGAGGTAGAATACAGAGATAGAGTATATCCACGTGTCTGATCTACACTTCACTCAGCCTGCTCAGAAGGAAGAGCAGAGGTAGAAGACAGAGATAGAGTATATCCACGTGTCTGATCTACACCTCACTCAGCCTGATCAGAAGGAACAGCAGAGGTAGAAGACAGAGATAGAGTATATCCACGTGTCTGATCTACACCTCACTCAGCCTTCTCAGAAAGGAACAGCAGAGGTAGAAGACAGATATATAGTATATCCACGTGTCTCACTCATCCTGCTCAGAAGGAACAGCAGAGGTAGAAGACAGAGATAGAGTATATCCACGTGTCTGATCTACACCTCACTCAGCCTGCTCAGAAGGAACAGCAGAGGTAAAATACAGAGATAGGGTACATCCACGTGTCTAATCCACACCTCACTCAGCCTGCTCAGAAGGAACAGCAGAGGTAAAAGACAGAGATATAGTATATCCACATGTCTCACTCAGCCTGCTCAGAAGGAACAGCAGAGGTAGAAGACAGAGATAGAGTATATCCACGTGTCTCATTCAGCCTGCTCAGAAGGAACAGCAGAGGTAGAAGACAGAGATAGAGTATATCCACGTGTCTGATCTACACCTCACTCAGCCTGCTCAGAAGGAACAGCAGAAGTAGAAGACAGAGATGGAGTATATTCACGTGTCTGATCTACACCTCACTCAGCCTGCTCAGAAGGAACAGCAGAGGTAGAAGACAGAGATAGAGTATATCCACGTGTCTCACTCAGCCTGCTCAGAAGGAACAGCAGAGGTAGAAGACAGATATAGAGTATATCCACGTGTCTCACGCATCCTGCTCAGAAGGAACAGCAGAGGTAGAAGACAGAGATAGAGTATATCCACGTGTCTCACTCAGCCTGCTCAGAAGGAACAGCAGAGGTAGAAGACAGAGATAGAGTATATCCACCTGTCTGATCTACACCTCACTCAACATGCTCAGAAGGAACAGCAGAGGTAGAAGACAGAGATAAAGTATATCCACGTGTCTCACTCAGCCTGCTCAGAAGGAACAGCAGAGGTAGAAGACAGAGATAGGGTATATCCACTTGTCTGATCTCCACCTTACTCAGCCTGCTCAGAAGGAACAGCAGAGATAGAAGACAGAGATAGAGTATATCCACGTGTCTGATCTACACCTCACTCAGCCTGCTCAGAAGAAACAGCAGAGGTAGAAGACATAGATATAGTATATCCACGTGTCTCACTCAGCCTGCTTAGAAGGAACAGCAGAGATAAAAGACAGAGATAGAGTATATCCACGTGTCTGATCTACACCTCACTCAGCCTGCTCAGAAGGAACAGCAGAGGTAGAAGACAGAGATAGAGTTTATCCACGTGTCTCACTCAGCCTGCTCAGAAGGAAGAGCAGAGGTAGAAGACAGAGATAGAGTTTATCCACGTGTTTGAACCACACCTCACTCAGCCTGCTCAGAAGGAAGAGCAGAGGTAGCAGACAGAGATAGAGTATATCCACGTGTCTGATATACACCTCACTCAGCCTGCTCAGAAGGAGCAGCAGAGGTAGAAGACAGAGATAGAGTTTATCCACGTGTCTCACTCAACCTGCTCAGAAGGAACAGCAGAGGTAGAAGACAGAGATAGAGTATATCCACGTGTTTGAACCACACCTCACTCAGCCTGCTCAGAAGGAAGAGCAGAGGTAGAAGACAGAGATAGAGTATATCCACGTGTCTGATATACACCTCACTCAGCCTGCTCAGAAGGAGCAACAGAGGTAGAAGACAGAGATAGATTATATCCACGTGTCTGATCTACACCTCACTCAGCCTGCTCAGAAGGAACAGCAGAGGTAGAAGACAGAGATAGAGTATATCCACGTGTTTGAACCACACCTCACTCAGCCTGCTCAGAAGGAAGAGCAGAGGTAGAAGACAGAGATAGAGTATATCCACGTGTCTGATATACACCTCACTCAGCCTGCTCAGAAGGAGCAGCAGAGGTAGAAGACAGAGATAGAGTTTATCCACGTGTCTCACTCAACCTGCTCTGAAGGAACAGCAGAGGTAGAAGACAGAGATAGAGTATATCCACGTGTTTGAACCACACCTCACTCAGCCTGCTCAGAAGGAAGAGCAGAGGTAGAAGACAGAGATAGAGTATATCCACGTGTCTGATCTACACCTCACTCAGCCTGCTCAGAGGGAACAGCAGAGGTAGAATACAGAGATAGAGTATATCCACGTGTCTGATCTACACTTCACTCAGCCTGCTCAGAAGGAAGAGCAGAGGTAGAAGACAGAGATAGAGTATATCCACGTGTCTGATCTACACCTCACTCAGCCTGATCAGAAGGAACAGCAGAGGTAGAAGACAGAGATAGAGTATATCCACGTGTCTGATCTACACCTCACTCAGCCTTCTCAGAAAGGAACAGCAGAGGTAGAAGACAGATATATAGTATATCCACGTGTCTCACTCATCCTGCTCAGAAGGAACAGCAGAGGTAGAAGACAGAGATAGAGTATATCCACGTGTCTGATCTACACCTCACTCAGCCTGCTCAGAAGGAACAGCAGAGGTAAAATACAGAGATAGGGTACATCCACGTGTCTAATCCACACCTCACTCAGCCTGCTCAGAAGGAACAGCAGAGGTAAAAGACAGAGATATAGTATATCCACATGTCTCACTCAGCCTGCTCAGAAGGAACAGCAGAGGTAGAAGACAGAGATAGAGTATATCCACGTGTCTCATTCAGCCTGCTCAGAAGGAACAGCAGAGGTAGAAGACAGAGATAGAGTATATCCACGTGTCTGATCTACACCTCACTCAGCCTGCTCAGAAGGAACAGCAGAAGTAGAAGACAGAGATGGAGTATATTCACGTGTCTGATCTACACCTCACTCAGCCTGCTCAGAAGGAACAGCAGAGGTAGAAGACAGAGATAGAGTATATCCACGTGTCTCACTCAGCCTGCTCAGAAGGAACAGCAGAGGTAGAAGACAGATATAGAGTATATCCACGTGTCTCACGCATCCTGCTCAGAAGGAACAGCAGAGGTAGAAGACAGAGATAGAGTATATCCACGTGTCTCACTCAGCCTGCTCAGAAGGAACAGCAGAGGTAGAAGACAGAGATAGAGTATATCCACCTGTCTGATCTACACCTCACTCAACATGCTCAGAAGGAACAGCAGAGGTAGAAGACAGAGATAAAGTATATCCACGTGTCTCACTCAGCCTGCTCAGAAGGAACAGCAGAGGTAGAAGACAGAGATAGGGTATATCCACTTGTCTGATCTCCACCTCACTCAGCCTGCTCAGAAGGAACAGCAGAGATAGAAGACAGAGATAGAGTTTATCCACGTGTCTCACTCAACCTGCTCAGATGGAACAGCAGAGGTAGAAGACAGAGATAGAGTATATCCACGTGTTTGAACCACACCTCACTCAGCCTGCTCAGAAGGAAGAGCAGAGGTAGAAGACAGAGATAGAGTATATCCACGTGTCTGATATACACCTCACTCAGCCTGCTCAGAAGGAGCAGCAGAGGTAGAAGACAGAGATAGAGTTTATCCACGTGTCTCACTCAACCTGCTCTGAAGGAACAGCAGAGGTAGAAGACAGAGATAGAGTATATCCACGTGTTTGAACCACACCTCACTCAGCCTGCTCAGAAGGAAGAGCAGAGGTAGAAGACAGAGATAGAGTATATCCACGTGTCTGATCTACACCTCACTCAGCCTGCTCAGAAGGAAGAGCAGAGGTAGAAGACAGAGATAGAGTATATCCACGTGTCTGATCTACACCTCACTCAGCCTGCTCAGAAGGAACAGCAGAGGTAGAAGACAGAGATAGAGTATATCCACGTGTCTGATCTACACCTCACTCAGCCTTCTCAGAAAGGAACAGCAGAGGTAGAAGACAGATATATAGTATATCCACGTGTCTCACTCATCCTGCTCAGAAGGAACAGCAGAGGTAGAAGACAGAGATAGAGTATATCCACGTGTCTGATCTACACCTCACTCAGCCTGCTCAGAAGGAACAGCAGAGGTAAAATACAGAGATAGGGTACATCCACGTGTCTAATCCACACCTCACTCAGCCTGCTCAGAAGGAACAGCAGAGGTAAAAGACAGAGATATAGTATATCCACATGTCTCACTCAGCCTGCTCAGAAGGAACAGCAGAGGTAGAAGACAGAGATAGAGTATATCCACGTGTCTCATTCAGCCTGCTCAGAAGGAACAGCAGAGGTAGAAGACAGAGATAGAGTATATCCACGTGTCTGATCTACACCTCACTCAGCCTGCTCAGAAGGAACAGCAGAAGTAGAAGACAGAGATGGAGTATATTCACGTGTCTGATCTACACCTCACTCAGCCTGCTCAGAAGGAACAGCAGAGGTAGAAGACAGAGATAGAGTATATCCACTTGTCTGATCTACACCTCACTCAGCCTGCTCAGAAGGAACAGCAGAGATAGAAGACAGAGATAGAGTATATACACGTGTCTGATCTACACCTCACTCAGCCTGCTCAGAAGAAACAGCAGAGGTAGAAGACATAGATATAGTATATCCACGTGTCTCACTCAGCCTGCTTAGAAGGAACAGCAGAAATAGAAGACAGAGATAGAGTATATCCACGTGTCTGATCTACACCTCACTCAGCCTGCTCAGAAGGAACAGCAGAGGTAGAAGACAGAGATAGAGTTTATCCACGTGTCTCACTCAACCTGCTCAGATGGAAGAGCAGAGGTAGAAGACAGAGATAGAGTATATCCACGTGTTTGAACCACACCTCACTCAGCCTGCTCAGAAGGAAGAGCAGAGGTAGAAGACAGAGATAGAGTATATCCACGTGTCTGATATACACCTCACTCAGCCTGCTCAGAAGGAGCAGCAGAGGTAGAAGACAGAGATAGAGTTTATCCACGTGTCTCACTCAACCTGCTCTGAAGGAACAGCAGAGGTAGAAGACAGAGATAGAGTATATCCACGTGTTTGAACCACACCTCACTCAGCCTGCTCAGAAGGAAGAGCAGAGGTAGAAGACAGAGATAGAGTATATCCACGTGTCTGATCTACACCTCACTCAGCCTGCTCAGAAGGAAGAGCAGAGGTAGAAGACAGAGATAGAGTATATCCACGTGTCTGATCTACACCTCACTCAGCCTGCTCAGAAGGAACAGCAGAGGTAGAAGACAGAGATAGAGTATATCCACGTGTCTGATCTACACCTCACTCAGCCTTCTCAGAAAGGAACAGCAGAGGTAGAAGACAGATATATAGTATATCCACGTGTCTCACTCATCCTGCTCAGAAGGAACAGCAGAGGTAGAAGACAGAGATAGAGTATATCCACGTGTCTGATCTACACCTCACTCAGCCTGCTCAGAAGGAACAGCAGAGGTAAAATACAGAGATAGGGTACATCCACGTGTCTAATCCACACCTCACTCAGCCTGCTCAGAAGGAACAGCAGAGGTAAAAGACAGAGATATAGTATATCCACATGTCTCACTCAGCCTGCTCAGAAGGAACAGCAGAGGTAGAAGACAGAGATAGAGTATATCCACGTGTCTCATTCAGCCTGCTCAGAAGGAACAGCAGAGATAGAAGACAGAGATAGAGTATATCCACGTGTCTGATCTACACCTCACCCAGCCTGCTCAGAAGGAACAGCAGAAGTAGAAGACAGAGATGGAGTATATTCACGTGTCTGATCTACACCTCACTCAGCCTGCTCAGAAGGAACAGCAGAGGTAGAAGACAGAGATATAGTATATCCACGTGTCTCATTCAGCCTGCTCAGAAGGAACAGCAGAGGTAGAAGACAGAGATAGAGTATATCCACGTGTCTGATCTACACCTCACTCAGCCTGCTCAGAAGGAACAGCAGAAGTAGAAGACAGAGATGGAGTATATTCACGTGTCTGATCTACACCTCACTCAGCCTGCTCAGAAGGAACAGCAGAGGTAGAAGACAGATATAGAGTATATCCACGTGTCTCACGCATCCTGCTCAGAAGGAACAGCAGAGGTAGAAGACAGAGATAGAGTATATCCACGTGTCTCACTCAGCCTGCTCAGAAGGAACAGCAGAGGTAGAAGACAGAGATAGAGTATATCCACCTGTCTGATCTACACCTCACTCAACATGCTCAGAAGGAACAGCAGAGGTAGAAGACAGAGATAAAGTATATCCACGTGTCTCACTCAGCCTGCTCAGAAGGAACAGCAGAGGTAGAAGACAGAGATAGGGTATATCCACTTGTCTGATCTCCACCTCACTCAGCCTGCTCAGAAGGAACAGCAGAGATAGAAGACAGAGATAGAGTATATCCACGTGTCTGATCTACACCTCACTCAGCCTGCTCAGAAGAAACAGCAGAGGTAGAAGACATAGATATAGTATATCCACGTGTCTCACTCAGCCTGCTTAGAAGGAACAGCAGAGATAAAAGACAGAGATAGAGTATATCCACGTGTCTGATCTACACCTCACTCAGCCTGCTCAGAAGGAACAGCAGAGGTAGAAGACAGAGATAGAGTTTATCCACGTGTCTCACTCAGGCTGCTCAGAAGGAAGAGCAGAGGTAGAAGACAGAGATAGAGTATATCCACGTGTTTGAACCACACCTCACTCAGCCTGCTCAGAAGGAAGAGCAGAGGTAGCAGACAGAGATAGAGTATATCCACGTGTCTGATATACACCTCACTCAGCCTGCTCAGAAGGAGCAGCAGAGGTAGAAGACAGAGATAGAGTTTATCCACGTGTCTCACTCAACCTGCTCAGAAGGAACAGCAGAGGTAGAAGACAGAGATAGAGTATATCTACGTGTTTGAACCACACCTCACTCAGCCTGCTCAGAAGGAAGAGCAGAGGTAGAAGACAGAGATAGAGTATATCCACGTGTCTGATATACACCTCACTCAGCCTGCTCAGAAGGAGCAACAGAGGTAGAAGACAGAGATAGAGTATATCCACGTGTCTGATCTACACCTCACTCAGCCTGCTCAGAAGGAACAGCAGAGGTAGAAGACAGATATATAGTATATCCACTTGTCTCACTCATCCTGCTTAGAAGGAACAGCAGAAGTAGAAGACAGAGATAGAGTATATCCACGTGTCTGATATACACCTCACTCAGCCGGCTCAGAAGGAACAGCAGAGGTAGAAGACAGAGATAAAGTATATCCACGTGTCTCACTCAGCCTGCTCAGAAGGAACAGCAGAGGTAGAAGACAGAGATAGGGTATATCCACTTGTCTGATCTACACCTCACTCAGCCTGCTCAGAAGGAACAGCAGAGATAGAAGACAGAGATAGAGTATATCCACGTGTTTGAACCACACCTCACTCAACCTGCTCAGAAGGAACAGCAGAGGTAGAAGACAGAGATAGAGTATATCCACGTGTTTGAACGACACCTCACTCAGCCTGCTCAGAAAGAAGAGCAGAGGTAGAAGACAGAGATAGAGTATATCCAAGTGTCTGATCTACACCTCACTCAGCCTTCTCAGAAAGGAACAGCAGAGGTAGAAGACAGATATATAGTATATCCACGTGTCTCACTCATCCTGCTCAGAAGGAACAGCAGAGGTAGAAGACAGAGATAGAGTATATCCACGTGTCTCACTCAGCCTGCTCAGAAGCAACAGCAGAGGTAGAAGACAGAGATAGAGTATATACACGTGTCTGATCTACACCTCACTCAGCCTGCTCAGAAGGAACAGCAGAAGTAGAAGACAGAGATGGAGTATATCCACGTGTCTGAACTACACCTCACTCAGCCTGCTCAGAAGGAACAGCAGAGGTAGAAGACAGAGATAGAGTATATCCACGTGTCTCACTCAGCCTGCTCAGAAGGAACAGCAGAGGTAGAAGACAGATATAGAGTATATCCACGTGTCTCACGCATCCTGCTCAGAAGGAACAGCAGAGGTAGAAGACAGAGACAGAGTATATCCACGTGTCTCACTCAGCCTGCTCAGAAGGAACAGCAGAGGTAGAAGACAGAGATAGAGTATATCCACCTGTCTGATCTACACCTCACTCAACCTGCTCAGAAGGAACAGCAGAGGTAGAAGACAGAGATAAAGTATATCCACGTGTCTCACTCAGCCTGCTCAGAAGGAACAGCAGAGGTAGAAGACAGAGATAGGGTATATCCACTTGTCTGATCTACACCTCACTCAGCCTGCTCAGAACGAACAGCAGAGATAGAAGACAGAGATAGAGTATGTCCACGTGTATGATCTACACCTCACTCAGCCTGCTCAGAAGAAACAGCAGAGGTAGAAGACATAGATATAGTATATCCACGTGTCTCACTCCGCCTGCTTAGAAGGAACAGCAGAGATAGAAGACAGAGATAGAGTGTATCCACGTGTCTGATCTACACCTCACTCAGCCTGCTCAGAAGGAACAGCAGAGGTAGAAGACAGAGATAGATTTTATCCACTTGTCTGATCTCCACCTCACTCAGCCTGCTCAGAAGGAACAGCAGAGATAGAAGACAGAGATAGAGTTTATCCACGTGTCTCACTCAACCTGCTCAGATGGAACAGCAGAGGTAGAAGACAGAGATAGAGTATATCCACGTGTTTGAACCACACCTCACTCAGCCTGCTCAGAAGGAAGAGCAGAGGTAGAAGACAGAGATAGAGTATATCCACGTGTCTGATATACACCTCACTCAGCCTGCTCAGAAGGAGCAGCAGAGGTAGAAGACAGAGATAGAGTTTATCCACGTGTCTCACTCAACCTGCTCTGAAGGAACAGCAGAGGTAGAAGACAGAGATAGAGTATATCCACGTGTTTGAACCACACCTCACTCAGCCTGCTCAGAAGGAAGAGCAGAGGTAGAAGACAGAGATAGAGTATATCCACGTGTCTGATCTACACCTCACTCAGCCTGCTCAGAAGGAAGAGCAGAGGTAGAAGACAGAGATAGAGTATATCCACGTGTCTGATCTACACCTCACTCAGCCTGCTCAGAAGGAACAGCAGAGGTAGAAGACAGAGATAGAGTATATCCACGTGTCTGATCTACACCTCACTCAGCCTTCTCAGAAAGGAACAGCAGAGGTAGAAGACAGATATATAGTATATCCACGTGTCTCACTCATCCTGCTCAGAAGGAACAGCAGAGGTAGAAGACAGAGATAGAGTATATCCACGTGTCTGATCTACACCTCACTCAGCCTTCTCAGAAAGGAACAGCAGAGGTAGAAGACAGATATATAGTATATCCACGTGTCTCACTCATCCTGCTCAGAAGGAACAGCAGAGGTAGAAGACAGAGATAGAGTATATCCACGTGTCTGATCTACACCTCACTCAGCCTGCTCAGAAGGAACAGCAGAGGTAAAATACAGAGATAGGGTACATCCACGTGTCTAATCCACACCTCACTCAGCCTGCTCAGAAGGAACAGCAGAGGTAAAAGACAGAGATATAGTATATCCACATGTCTCACTCAGCCTGCTCAGAAGGAACAGCAGAGGTAGAAGACAGAGATAGAGTATATCCACGTGTCTCATTCAGCCTGCTCAGAAGGAACAGCAGAGGTAGAAGACAGAGATAGAGTATATCCACGTGTCTGATCTACACCTCACTCAGCCTGCTCAGAAGGAACAGCAGAAGTAGAAGACAGAGATGGAGTATATTCACGTGTCTGATCTACACCTCACTCAGCCTGCTCAGAAGGAACAGCAGAGGTAGAAGACAGAGATATAGTATATCCACGTGTCTCATTCAGCCTGCTCAGAAGGAACAGCAGAGGTAGAAGACAGAGATAGAGTATATCCACGTGTCTGATCTACACCTCACTCAGCCTGCTCAGAAGGAACAGCAGAAGTAGAAGACAGAGATGGAGTATATTCACGTGTCTGATCTACACCTCACTCAGCCTGCTCAGAAGGAACAGCAGAGGTAGAAGACAGAGATAGAGTATATCCACGTGTCTCACTCAGCCTGCTCAGAAGGAACAGCAGAGGTAGAAGACAGATATAGAGTATATCCACGTGTCTCACGCATCCTGCTCAGAAGGAACAGCAGAGGTAGAAGACAGAGATAGAGTATATCCACGTGTCTCACTCAGCCTGCTCAGAAGGAACAGCAGAGGTAGAAGACAGAGATAGAGTAAATCCACCTGTCTGATCTACACCTCACTCAACATGCTCAGAAGGAACAGCAGAGGTAGAAGACAGAGATAAAGTATATCCACGTGTCTCACTCAGCCTGCTCAGAAGGAACAGCAGAGGTAGAAGACAGAGATAGGGTATATCCACTTGTCTGATCTCCACCTCACTCAGCCTGCTCAGAAGGAACAGCAGAGATAGAAGACAGAGATAGAGTATATCCACGTGTCTGATCTACACCTCACTCAGCCTGCTCAGAAGAAACAGCAGAGGTAGAAGACATAGATATAGTATATCCACGTGTCTCACTCAGCCTGCTTAGAAGGAACAGCAGAGATAAAAGACAGAGATAGAGTATATCCACGTGTCTGATCTACACCTCACTCAGCCTGCTCAGAAGGAACAGCAGAGGTAGAAGACAGAGATAGAGTTTATCCACGTGTCTCACTCAGGCTGCTCAGAAGGAAGAGCAGAGGTAGAAGACAGAGATAGAGTATATCCACGTGTTTGAACCACACCTCACTCAGCCTGCTCAGAAGGAAGAGCAGAGGTAGCAGACAGAGATAGAGTATATCCACGTGTCTGATATACACCTCACTCAGCCTGCTCAGAAGGAGCAGCAGAGGTAGAAGACAGAGATAGAGTTTATCCACGTGTCTCACTCAACCTGCTCAGAAGGAACAGCAGAGGTAGAAGACAGAGATAGAGTATATCTACGTGTTTGAACCACACCTCACTCAGCCTGCTCAGAAGGAAGAGCAGAGGTAGAAGACAGAGATAGAGTATATCCACGTGTCTGATATACACCTCACTCAGCCTGCTCAGAAGGAGCAACAGAGGTAGAAGACAGAGATAGAGTATATCCACGTGTCTGATCTACACCTCACTCAGCCTGCTCAGAAGGAACAGCAGAGGTAGAAGACAGATATATAGTATATCCACTTGTCTCACTCATCCTGCTTAGAAGGAACAGCAGAAGTAGAAGACAGAGATAGAGTATATCCACGTGTCTGATATACACCTCACTCAGCCGGCTCAGAAGGAACAGCAGAGGTAGAAGACAGAGATAAAGTATATCCACGTGTCTCACTCAGCCTGCTCAGAAGGAACAGCAGAGGTAGAAGACAGAGATAGGGTATATCCACTTGTCTGATCTACACCTCACTCAGCCTGCTCAGAAGGAACAGCAGAGATAGAAGACAGAGATAGAGTATATCCACGTGTTTGAACCACACCTCACTCAACCTGCTCAGAAGGAACAGCAGAGGTAGAAGACAGAGATAGAGTATATCCACGTGTTTGAACGACACCTCACTCAGCCTGCTCAGAAAGAAGAGCAGAGGTAGAAGACAGAGATAGAGTATATCCAAGTGTCTGATCTACACCTCACTCAGCCTTCTCAGAAAGGAACAGCAGAGGTAGAAGACAGATATATAGTATATCCACGTGTCTCACTCATCCTGCTCAGAAGGAACAGCAGAGGTAGAAGACAGAGATAGAGTATATCCACGTGTCTCACTCAGCCTGCTCAGAAGCAACAGCAGAGGTAGAAGACAGAGATAGAGTATATACACGTGTCTGATCTACACCTCACTCAGCCTGCTCAGAAGGAACAGCAGAAGTAGAAGACAGAGATGGAGTATATCCACGTGTCTGAACTACACCTCACTCAGCCTGCTCAGAAGGAACAGCAGAGGTAGAAGACAGAGATAGAGTATATCCACGTGTCTCACTCAGCCTGCTCAGAAGGAACAGCAGAGGTAGAAGACAGATATAGAGTATATCCACGTGTCTCACGCATCCTGCTCAGAAGGAACAGCAGAGGTAGAAGACAGAGACAGAGTATATCCACGTGTCTCACTCAGCCTGCTCAGAAGGAACAGCAGAGGTAGAAGACAGAGATAGAGTATATCCACCTGTCTGATCTACACCTCACTCAACCTGCTCAGAAGGAACAGCAGAGGTAGAAGACAGAGATAAAGTATATCCACGTGTCTCACTCAGCCTGCTCAGAAGGAACAGCAGAGGTAGAAGACAGAGATAGGGTATATCCACTTGTCTGATCTACACCTCACTCAGCCTGCTCAGAACGAACAGCAGAGATAGAAGACAGAGATAGAGTATGTCCACGTGTATGATCTACACCTCACTCAGCCTGCTCAGAAGAAACAGCAGAGGTAGAAGACATAGATATAGTATATCCACGTGTCTCACTCCGCCTGCTTAGAAGGAACAGCAGAGATAGAAGACAGAGATAGAGTGTATCCACGTGTCTGATCTACACCTCACTCAGCCTGCTCAGAAGGAACAGCAGAGGTAGAAGACAGAGATAGATTTTATCCACTTGTCTGATCTCCACCTCACTCAGCCTGCTCAGAAGGAACAGCAGAGATAGAAGACAGAGATAGAGTTTATCCACGTGTCTCACTCAACCTGCTCAGATGGAACAGCAGAGGTAGAAGACAGAGATAGAGTATATCCACGTGTTTGAACCACACCTCACTCAGCCTGCTCAGAAGGAAGAGCAGAGGTAGAAGACAGAGATAGAGTATATCCACGTGTCTGATATACACCTCACTCAGCCTGCTCAGAAGGAGCAGCAGAGGTAGAAGACAGAGATAGAGTTTATCCACGTGTCTCACTCAACCTGCTCTGAAGGAACAGCAGAGGTAGAAGACAGAGATAGAGTATATCCACGTGTTTGAACCACACCTCACTCAGCCTGCTCAGAAGGAAGAGCAGAGGTAGAAGACAGAGATAGAGTATATCCACGTGTCTGATCTACACCTCACTCAGCCTGCTCAGAAGGAAGAGCAGAGGTAGAAGACAGAGATAGAGTATATCCACGTGTCTGATCTACACCTCACTCAGCCTGCTCAGAAGGAACAGCAGAGGTAGAAGACAGAGATAGAGTATATCCACGTGTCTGATCTACACCTCACTCAGCCTTCTCAGAAAGGAACAGCAGAGGTAGAAGACAGATATATAGTATATCCACGTGTCTCACTCATCCTGCTCAGAAGGAACAGCAGAGGTAGAAGACAGAGATAGAGTATATCCACGTGTCTGATCTACACCTCACTCAGCCTGCTCAGAAGGAACAGCAGAGGTAAAATACAGAGATAGGGTACATCCACGTGTCTAATCCACACCTCACTCAGCCTGCTCAGAAGGAACAGCAGAGGTAAAAGACAGAGATATAGTATATCCACATGTCTCACTCAGCCTGCTCAGAAGGAACAGCAGAGGTAGAAGACAGAGATAGAGTATATCCACGTGTCTCATTCAGCCTGCTCAGAAGGAACAGCAGAGGTAGAAGACAGAGATAGAGTATATCCACGTGTCTGATCTACACCTCACTCAGCCTGCTCAGAAGGAACAGCAGAAGTAGAAGACAGAGATGGAGTATATTCACGTGTCTGATCTACACCTCACTCAGCCTGCTCAGAAGGAACAGCAGAGGTAGAAGACAGAGATAGAGTATATCCACTTGTCTGATCTACACCTCACTCAGCCTGCTCAGAAGGAACAGCAGAGATAGAAGACAGAGATAGAGTATATACACGTGTCTGATCTACACCTCACTCAGCCTGCTCAGAAGAAACAGCAGAGGTAGAAGACATAGATATAGTATATCCACGTGTCTCACTCAGCCTGCTTAGAAGGAACAGCAGAAATAGAAGACAGAGATAGAGTATATCCACGTGTCTGATCTACACCTCACTCAGCCTGCTCAGAAGGAACAGCAGAGGTAGAAGACAGAGATAGAGTTTATCCACGTGTCTCACTCAACCTGCTCAGATGGAAGAGCAGAGGTAGAAGACAGAGATAGAGTATATCCACGTGTTTGAACCACACCTCACTCAGCCTGCTCAGAAGGAAGAGCAGAGGTAGAAGACAGAGATAGAGTATATCCACGTGTCTGATATACACCTCACTCAGCCTGCTCAGAAGGAGCAGCAGAGGTAGAAGACAGAGATAGAGTTTATCCACGTGTCTCACTCAACCTGCTCTGAAGGAACAGCAGAGGTAGAAGACAGAGATAGAGTATATCCACGTGTTTGAACCACACCTCACTCAGCCTGCTCAGAAGGAAGAGCAGAGGTAGAAGACAGAGATAGAGTATATCCACGTGTCTGATCTACACCTCACTCAGCCTGCTCAGAAGGAAGAGCAGAGGTAGAAGACAGAGATAGAGTATATCCACGTGTCTGATCTACACCTCACTCAGCCTGCTCAGAAGGAACAGCAGAGGTAGAAGACAGAGATAGAGTATATCCACGTGTCTGATCTACACCTCACTCAGCCTTCTCAGAAAGGAACAGCAGAGGTAGAAGACAGATATATAGTATATCCACGTGTCTCACTCATCCTGCTCAGAAGGAACAGCAGAGGTAGAAGACAGAGATAGAGTATATCCACGTGTCTGATCTACACCTCACTCAGCCTGCTCAGAAGGAACAGCAGAGGTAAAATACAGAGATAGGGTACATCCACGTGTCTAATCCACACCTCACTCAGCCTGCTCAGAAGGAACAGCAGAGGTAAAAGACAGAGATATAGTATATCCACATGTCTCACTCAGCCTGCTCAGAAGGAACAGCAGAGGTAGAAGACAGAGATAGAGTATATCCACGTGTCTCATTCAGCCTGCTCAGAAGGAACAGCAGAGGTAGAAGACAGAGATAGAGTATATCCACGTGTCTGATCTACACCTCACTCAGCCTGCTCAGAAGGAACAGCAGAAGTAGAAGACAGAGATGGAGTATATTCACGTGTCTGATCTACACCTCACTCAGCCTGCTCAGAAGGAACAGCAGAGGTAGAAGACAGAGATATAGTATATCCACGTGTCTCACTCAGCCTGCTCAGAAGGAACAGCAGAGGTAGAAGACAGAGATAGAGTATATCCACGTGTCTGATCTACACCTCACTCAGCCTGCTCAGAAGGAACAGCAGAAGTAGAAGACAGAGATGGAGTATATTCACGTGTCTGATCTACACCTCACTCAGCCTGCTCAGAAGGAACAGCAGAGGTAGAAGACAGAGATAGAGTATATCCACGTGTCTCACTCAGCCTGCTCAGAAGGAACAGCAGAGGTAGAAGACAGAGATAGAGTATATCCACGTGTTTGAACCACACCTCACTCAGCCTGCTCAGAAGGAAGAGCAGAGGTAGAAGACAGAGATAGAGTATATCCACGTGTCTGATCTACACCTCACTCAGCCTGCTCAGAAGGAAGAGCAGAGGTAGAAGACAGAGATAGAGTATATCCACGTGTCTGATCTACACCTCACTCAGCCTGCTCAGAAGGAACAGCAGAGGTAGAAGACAGAGATAGAGTATATCCACGTGTCTGATCTACACCTCACTCAGCCTTCTCAGAAAGGAACAGCAGAGGTAGAAGACAGATATATAGTATATCCACGTGTCTCACTCATCCTGCTCAGAAGGAACAGCAGAGGTAGAAGACAGAGATAGAGTATATCCACGTGTCTGATCTACACCTCACTCAGCCTGCTCAGAAGGAACAGCAGAGGTAAAATACAGAGATAGGGTACATCCACGTGTCTAATCCACACCTCACTCAGCCTGCTCAGAAGGAACAGCAGAGGTAAAAGACAGAGATATAGTATATCCACATGTCTCACTCAGCCTGCTCAGAAGGAACAGCAGAGGTAGAAGACAGAGATAGAGTATATCCACGTGTCTCATTCAGCCTGCTCAGAAGGAACAGCAGAGGTAGAAGACAGAGATAGAGTATATCCACGTGTCTGATCTACACCTCACTCAGCCTGCTCAGAAGGAACAGCAGAAGTAGAAGACAGAGATGGAGTATATTCACGTGTCTGATCTACACCTCACTCAGCCTGCTCAGAAGGAACAGCAGAGGTAGAAGACAGAGATAGAGTATATCCACTTGTCTGATCTACACCTCACTCAGCCTGCTCAGAAGGAACAGCAGAGATAGAAGACAGAGATAGAGTATATACACGTGTCTGATCTACACCTCACTCAGCCTGCTCAGAAGAAACAGCAGAGGTAGAAGACATAGATATAGTATATCCACGTGTCTCACTCAGCCTGCTTAGAAGGAACAGCAGAAATAGAAGACAGAGATAGAGTATATCCACGTGTCTGATCTACACCTCACTCAGCCTGCTCAGAAGGAACAGCAGAGGTAGAAGACAGAGATAGAGTTTATCCACGTGTCTCACTCAACCTGCTCAGATGGAAGAGCAGAGGTAGAAGACAGAGATAGAGTATATCCACGTGTTTGAACCACACCTCACTCAGCCTGCTCAGAAGGAAGAGCAGAGGTAGAAGACAGAGATAGAGTATATCCACGTGTCTGATATACACCTCACTCAGCCTGCTCAGAAGGAGCAGCAGAGGTAGAAGACAGAGATAGAGTTTATCCACGTGTCTCACTCAACCTGCTCTGAAGGAACAGCAGAGGTAGAAGACAGAGATAGAGTATATCCACGTGTTTGAACCACACCTCACTCAGCCTGCTCAGAAGGAAGAGCAGAGGTAGAAGACAGAGATAGAGTATATCCACGTGTCTGATCTACACCTCACTCAGCCTGCTCAGAAGGAAGAGCAGAGGTAGAAGACAGAGATAGAGTATATCCACGTGTCTGATCTACACCTCACTCAGCCTGCTCAGAAGGAACAGCAGAGGTAGAAGACAGAGATAGAGTATATCCACGTGTCTGATCTACACCTCACTCAGCCTTCTCAGAAAGGAACAGCAGAGGTAGAAGACAGATATATAGTATATCCACGTGTCTCACTCATCCTGCTCAGAAGGAACAGCAGAGGTAGAAGACAGAGATAGAGTATATCCACGTGTCTGATCTACACCTCACTCAGCCTGCTCAGAAGGAACAGCAGAGGTAAAATACAGAGATAGGGTACATCCACGTGTCTAATCCACACCTCACTCAGCCTGCTCAGAAGGAACAGCAGAGGTAAAAGACAGAGATACAGTATATCCACATGTCTCACTCAGCCTGCTCAGAAGGAACAGCAGAGGTAGAAGACAGAGATAGAGTATATCCACGTGTCTCATTCAGCCTGCTCAGAAGGAACAGCAGAGGTAGAAGACAGAGATAGAGTATATCCACGTGTCTGATCTACACCTCACTCAGCCTGCTCAGAAGGAACAGCAGAAGTAGAAGACAGAGATGGAGTATATTCACGTGTCTGATCTACACCTCACTCAGCCTGCTCAGAAGGAACAGCAGAGGTAGAAGACAGAGATATAGTATATCCACGTGTCTCACTCAGCCTGCTCAGAAGGAACAGCAGAGGTAGAAGACAGAGATAGAGTATATCCACGTGTCTGATCTACACCTCACTCAGCCTGCTCAGAAGGAACAGCAGAAGTAGAAGACAGAGATGGAGTATATTCACGTGTCTGATCTACACCTCACTCAGCCTGCTCAGAAGGAACAGCAGAGGTAGAAGACAGAGATAGAGTATATCCACGTGTCTCACTCAGCCTGCTCAGAAGGAACAGCAGAGGTAGAAGACAGATATAGAGTATATCCACGTGTCTCACGCATCCTGCTCAGAAGGAACAGCAGAGGTAGAAGACAGAGATAGAGTATATCCACGTGTCTCACTCAGCCTGCTCAGAAGGAACAGCAGAGGTAGAAGACAGAGATAGAGTATATCCACCTGTCTGATCTACACCTCACTCAACATGCTCAGAAGGAACTGCAGAGGTAGAAGACAGAGATAAAGTATATCCACGTGTCTCACTCAGCCTGCTCAGAAGGAACAGCAGAGGTAGAAGACAGAGATAGGGTATATCCACTTGTCTGATCTCCACCTCACTCAGCCTGCTCAGAAGGAACAGCAGAGGTAAAATACAGAGATAGGGTACATCCACGTGTCTAATCCACACCTCACTCAGCCTGCTCAGAAGGAACAGCAGAGGTAAAAGACAGAGATATAGTATATCCACATGTCTCACTCAGCCTGCTCAGAAGGAACAGCAGAGGTAGAAGACAGAGATAGAGTATATCCACGTGTCTCATTCAGCCTGCTCAGAAGGAACAGCAGAGGTAGAAGACAGAGATAGAGTATATCCACGTGTCTGATCTACACCTCACTCAGCCTGCTCAGAAGGAACAGCAGAAGTAGAAGACAGAGATGGAGTATATTCACGTGTCTGATCTACACCTCACTCAGCCTGCTCAGAAGGAACAGCAGAGGTAGAAGACAGAGATATAGTATATCCACGTGTCTCACTCAGCCTGCTCAGAAGGAACAGCAGAGGTAGAAGACAGAGATAGAGTATATCCACGTGTCTGATCTACACCTCACTCAGCCTGCTCAGAAGGAACAGCAGAAGTAGAAGACAGAGATGGAGTATATTCACGTGTCTGATCTACACCTCACTCAGCCTGCTCAGAAGGAACAGCAGAGGTAGAAGACAGAGATAGAGTATATCCACGTGTCTCACTCAGCCTGCTCAGAAGGAACAGCAGAGGTAGAAGACAGATATAGAGTATATCCACGTGTCTCACGCATCCTGCTCAGAAGGAACAGCAGAGGTAGAAGACAGAGATAGAGTATATCCACGTGTCTCACTCAGCCTGCTCAGAAGGAACAGCAGAGGTAGAAGACAGAGATAGAGTATATCCACCTGTCTGATCTACACCTCACTCAACATGCTCAGAAGGAACTGCAGAGGTAGAAGACAGAGATAAAGTATATCCACGTGTCTCACTCAGCCTGCTCAGAAGGAACAGCAGAGGTAGAAGACAGAGATAGGGTATATCCACTTGTCTGATCTCCACCTCACTCAGCCTGCTCAGAAGGAACAGCAGAGATAGAAGACAGAGATAGAGTATATCCACGTGTCTGATCTACACCTCACTCAGCCTGCTCAGAAGAAACAGCAGAGGTAGAAGACATAGATATAGTATATCCACGTGTCTCACTCAGCCTGCTTAGAAGGAACAGCAGAGATAAAAGACAGAGATAGAGTATATCCACGTGTCTGATCTACACCTCACTCAGCCTGCTCAGAAGGAACAGCAGAGGTAGAAGACAGAGATAGAGTTTATCCACGTGTCTCACTCAGGCTGCTCAGAAGGAAGAGCAGAGGTAGAAGACAGAGATAGAGTATATCCACGTGTTTGAACCACACCTCACTCAGCCTGCTCAGAAGGAAGAGCAGAGGTAGCAGACAGAGATAGAGTATATCCACGTGTCTGATATACACCTCACTCAGCCTGCTCAGAAGGAGCAGCAGAGGTAGAAGACAGAGATAGAGTTTATCCACGTGTCTCACTCAACCTGCTCAGAAGGAACAGCAGAGGTAGAAGACAGAGATATAGTATATCCACGTGTTTGAACCACACCTCACTCAGCCTGCTCAGAAGGAAGAGCAGAGGTAGAAGACAGAGATAGAGTATATCCACGTGTCTGATATACACCTCACTCAGCCTGCTCAGAAGGAGCAACAGAGGTAGAAGACAGAGATAGAGTATATCCACGTGTCTGATCTACACCTCACTCAGCCTGCTCAGAAGGAACAGCAGAGGTAGAAGACAGATATATAGTATATCCACTTGTCTCACTCATCCTGCTTAGAAGGAACAGCAGAAGTAGAAGACAGAGATAGAGTATATCCACGTGTCTGATATACACCTCACTCAGCCGGCTCAGAAGGAACAGCAGAGGTAGAAGACAGAGATAAAGTATATCCACGTGTCTCACTCAGCCTGCTCAGAAGGAACAGCAGAGGTAGAAGACAGAGATAGGGTATATCCACTTGTCTGATCTACACCTCACTCAGCCTGCTCAGAAGGAACAGCAGAGATAGAAGACAGAGATAGAGTATATCCACGTGTTTGAACCACACCTCACTCAACCTGCTCAGAAGGAACAGCAGAGGTAGAAGACAGAGATAGAGTATATCCACGTGTTTGAACGACACCTCACTCAGCCTGCTCAGAAAGAAGAGCAGAGGTAGAAGACAGAGATAGAGTATATCCAAGTGTCTGATCTACACCTCACTCAGCCTTCTCAGAAAGGAACAGCAGAGGTAGAAGACAGATATATAGTATATCCACGTGTCTCACTCATCCTGCTCAGAAGGAACAGCAGAGGTAGAAGACAGAGATAGAGTATATCCACGTGTCTCACTCAGCCTGCTCAGAAGCAACAGCAGAGGTAGAAGACAGAGATAGAGTATATACACGTGTCTGATCTACACCTCACTCAGCCTGCTCAGAAGGAACAGCAGAAGTAGAAGACAGAGATGGAGTATATCCACGTGTCTGAACTACACCTCACTCAGCCTGCTCAGAAGGAACAGCAGAGGTAGAAGACAGAGATAGAGTATATCCACGTGTCTCACTCAGCCTGCTCAGAAGGAACAGCAGAGGTAGAAGACAGATATAGAGTATATCCACGTGTCTCACGCATCCTGCTCAGAAGGAACAGCAGAGGTAGAAGACAGAGACAGAGTATATCCACGTGTCTCACTCAGCCTGCTCAGAAGGAACAGCAGAGGTAGAAGACAGAGATAGAGTATATCCACCTGTCTGATCTACACCTCACTCAACCTGCTCAGAAGGAACAGCAGAGGTAGAAGACAGAGATAAAGTATATCCACGTGTCTCACTCAGCCTGCTCAGAAGGAACAGCAGAGGTAGAAGACAGAGATAGGGTATATCCACTTGTCTGATCTACACCTCACTCAGCCTGCTCAGAACGAACAGCAGAGATAGAAGACAGAGATAGAGTATGTCCACGTGTATGATCTACACCTCACTCAGCCTGCTCAGAAGAAACAGCAGAGGTAGAAGACATAGATATAGTATATCCACGTGTCTCACTCCGCCTGCTTAGAAGGAACAGCAGAGATAGAAGACAGAGATAGAGTGTATCCACGTGTCTGATCTACACCTCACTCAGCCTGCTCAGAAGGAACAGCAGAGGTAGAAGACAGAGATAGATTTTATCCACGTGTCTCACTCAACCTGCTCAGAAGGAACAGCAGAGGTAGAAGACAGAGATAGAGTATATCCACGTGTCTGATCTACACCTCACTCAGCCTGCTCAGAAGGAACAGCAGAGGTAGAAGACAGAGATAGAGTATATCCACGTGTTTGAACCACACCTCACTCAGCCTGCTCAGAAGGAAGAGCAGAGGTAGAAGACAGAGATAGAGTATATCCACGTGTCTGATATACACCTCACTCAGCCTGCTCAGAAGGAGCAGCAGAGGTAGAAGACAGAGATAAAGTTTATCCACGTGTCTCACTCAACCTGCTCAGAAGGAACAGCAGAGGTAGAAGACAGAGATAGAGTATATCCACGTGTTTGAACCACACCTCACTCAGCCTGCTCAGAAGGAAGAGCAGAGATAGAAGACAGAGATAGAGTATATCCACGTGTCTGATATACACCTCACTCAGCCTGCTCAGAAGGAGCAGCAGAGGTAGAAGACAGATATAGAGTATATCCACGTGTCTCACGCATCCTGCTCAGAAGGAACAGCAGAGGTAGAAGACAGAGATAGAGTATATCCACGTGTCTCACTCAGCCTGCTCAGAAGGAACAGCAGAGGTAGAAGACAGAGATAGAGTATATCCACCTGTCTGATCTACACCTCACTCAACCTGCTCAGAAGGAACAGCAGAGGTAGAAGACAGAGATAAAGTATATCCACGTGTCTCACTCAGCCTGCTCAGAAGGAACAGCAAAGGTAGAAGACAGAGATAGGGTATATCCACTTGTCTGATCTACACCTCACTCAGCCTGCTCAGAACGAACAGCAGAGATAGAAGACAGAGATAGAGTATATCCACGTGTCTGATTTACACCTCACTCAGCCTGCTCAGAAGAAACAGCAGAGGTAGAAGACATATATATAGTATATCCACGTGTCTCACTCCGCCTGCTTAGAAGGAACAGCAGAGATAGAAGACAGAGATAGAGTGTATCCACGTGTCTGATCTACACCTCACTCAGCCTGCTCAGAAGGAACAGCAGAGGTAGAAGACAGAGATAGAGTTTATCCACGTGTCTCACTCAACCTGCTCAGAAGGAACAGCAGAGGTAGAAGACAGAGATAGAGTATATCCACGTGTCTGATCTACACCTCACTCAGCCTGCTCAGAAGGAACAGCAGAGGTAGAAGACAGAGATAGAGTATATCCACGTGTTTGAACCACACCTCACTCAGCCTGCTCAGAAGGAAGAGCAGAGGTAGAAGACAGAGATAGAGTATATCCACGTGTCTGATATACACCTCACTCAGCCTGCTCAGAAGGAGCAGCAGAGGTAGAAGACAGAGATAGAGTTTATCCACGTGTCTCACTCAACCTGCTCAGAAGGAACAGCAGAGGTAGAAGACAGAGATAGAGTATATCCACGTGTTTGAACCACACCTCACTCAGCCTGCTCAGAAGGAACAGCAGAAGTAGAAGACAGAGATAGAGTATATCCACGTGTCTGATATACACCTCACTCAGCCTGCTCAGAAGGAACAGCAGAGGTAGAAGACACAGATAAATTATATCCACGTGTCTGATCTACACCTCACTCAGCCTGCTCAGAGGAACAGCAGAGGTAGAAGACAGAGATAGAGTATATCCACGTGTCTGATCTACACCTCACTCAGCCTGCTCAGAAGGAACAGCAGAGGTAAAAGACAGAGATATAGTATATCCACGTGTCTCACTCAGCCTGCTCAGAAGGAACAGCAGAGGTAGAAGACAGAGATAGAGTATATCCACGTGTCTCACTCAGCCTGCTCAGAAGGAACAGCAGAGGTAGTAGACAGAGATAGAGTATATCCACATGTGTGATCTACACCTCAATCAGCCTGCTCAGAAGGAACAGCAGAAGTAGAAGACAGAGATAGAGTATATCCACGTGTCTGATATACACCTCACTCAGCCTGCTCAGAAGGAGCAGCAGAGGTAGAAGACAGAGATAGAGTATATCCACGTGTCTCACTCAGCCTGCTCAGAAGGAACAGCAGAGGTAGAAGACAGAGATAGAGTATATCCACCTGTCTGATCTACACCTCACTCAACCTGCTCAGAAGGAACAGCAGAGGTAGAAGACAGAGATAAAGTATATCCACGTGTCTCACTCAGCCTGCTCAGAAGGAACAGCAGAGGTAGAAGACAGAAATAGGGTATATCCACTTGTCTGATCTACACCTCACTCAGCCTGCTCAGAACGAACAGCAGAGATAGAAGACAGAGATAGAGTATATCCACGTGTCTGATCTACACCTCACTCAGCCTGCTCAGAAGAAACAGCAGAGGTAGAAGACATAGATATAGTATATCCACGTGTCTCACTCCGCCTGCTTAGAAGGAACAGCAGAGATAGAAGACAGAGATAGAGTGTATCCACGTGTCTGATCTACACCTCACTCAGCCTGCTCAGAAGAAACAGCAGAGGTAGAAGACATAGATATAGTATATCCACGTGTCTCACTCCGCCTGCTTAGAAGGAACAGCAGAGATAGAAGACAGAGATAGAGTGTATCCACGTGTCTGATCTACACCTCACTCAGCCTGCTCAGAAGGAACAGCAGAGGTAGAAGACAGAGATAGATTTTATCCACGTGTCTCACTCAACCTGCTCAGAAGGAACAGCAGAGGTAGAAGACAGAGATAGAGTATATCCACGTGTCTGATCTACACCTCACTCAGCCTGCTCAGAAGGAACAGCAGAGGTAGAAGACAGAGATAGAGTATATCCACGTGTATGAACCACACCTCACTCAGCCTGCTCAGAAGGAAGAGCAGAGGTAGAAGACAGAGATAGAGTATATCCTCGTGTCTGATATACACCTCACTCAGCCTGCTCAGAAGGAGCAGCAGAGGTAGAAGACAGAGATAGAGTTTATCCACGTGTCTCACTCAACCTGCTCAGAAGGAACAGCAGAGGTAGAAGACAGAGATAGAGTATATCCACGTGTTTGAACCACACCTCACTCAGCCTGCTCAGAAGGAAGAGCAGAGATAGAAGACATAGATAGAGTATATCCACGTGTCTGATATACACCTCACTCAGCCTGCTCAGAAGGAGCAGCAGAGGTAGAAGACAGATATAGAGTATATCCACGTGTCTCACGCATCCTGCTCAGAAGGAACAGCAGAGGTAGAAGACAGAGATAGAGTATATCCACGTGTCTCACTCAGCCTGCTCAGAAGGAACAGCAGAGGTAGAAGACAGAGATAGAGTATATCCACGTGTCTCACTCAGCCTGCTCAGAAGGAACAGCAGAGGTAGAAGACAGATATAGAGTATATCCACGTGTCTCACGCATCCTGCTCAGAAGGAACAGCAGAGGTAGAAGACAGAGATAGAGTATATCCACGTGTCTCACTCAGCCTGCTCAGAAGGAAGAGCAGAGGTAGAAGACAGAGATAGAGTATATCCACCTGTCTGATCTACACCTCACTCAACCTGCTCAGAAGGAACAGCAGAGGTAGAAGACAGAGATAAAGTATATCCACGTGTCTCACTCAGCCTGCTCAGAAGGAACAGCAGAGGTAGAAGACAGAGATAGGGTATATCCACTTGTCTGATCTACACCTCACTCAGCCTGCTCAGAACGAACAGCAGAGATAGAAGACAGAGATAGAGTATGTCCACGTGTATGATCTACACCTCACTCAGCCTGCTCAGAAGAAACAGCAGAGGTAGAAGACATAGATATAGTATATCCACGTGTCTCACTCCGCCTGCTTAGAAAGAACAGCAGAGATAGAAGACAGAGATAGAGTGTATCCACGTGTCTGATCTACACCTCACTCAGCCTGCTCAGAAGGAACAGCAGAGGTAGAAGACAGAGATAGATTTTATCCACGTGTCTCACTCAACCTGCTCAGAAGGAACAGCAGAGGTAGAAGACAGAGATAGAGTATATCCACGTGTCTGATCTACACCTCACTCAGCCTGCTCAGAAGGAACAGCAGAGGTAGAAGACAGAGATAGAGTATATCCACGTGTTTGAACCACACCTCACTCAGCCTGCTCAGAAGGAAGAGCAGAGGTAGAAGACAGAGATAGAGTATATCCACGTGTCTGATATACACCTCACTCAGCCTGCTCAGAAGGAGCAGCAGAGGTAGAAGACAGAGATAGAGTTTATCCACGTGTCTCACTCAACCTGCTCAGAAGGAACAGCAGAGGTAGAAGACAGAGATAGAGTATATCCACGTGTTTGAACCACACCTCACTCAGCCTGCTCAGAAGGAAGAGCAGAGATAGAAGACAGAGATAGAGTATATCCACGTGTCTGATATACACCTCACTCAGCCTGCTCAGAAGGAGCAGCAGAGGTAGAAGACAGATATAGAGTATATCCACGTGTCTCACGCATCCTGCTCAGAAGGAACAGCAGAGGTAGAAGACAGAGATAGAGTATATCCACGTGTCTCACTCAGCCTGCTCAGAAGGAACAGCAGAGGTAGAAGACAGAGATAGAGTATATCCACCTGTCTGATCTACACCTCACTCAACCTGCTCAGAAGGAACAGCAGAGGTAGAAGACAGAGATAAAGTATATCCACGTGTCTCACTCAGCCTGCTCAGAAGGAACAGCAAAGGTAGAAGACAGAGATAGGGTATATCCACTTGTCTGATCTACACCTCACTCAGCCTGCTCAAAACGAACAGCAGAGATAGAAGACAGAGATAGAGTATATCCACGTGTCTGATCTACACCTCACTCAGCCTGCTCAGAAGAAACAGCAGAGGTAGAAGACATATATATAGTATATCCACGTGTCTCACTCCGCCTGCTTAGAAGGAACAGCAGAGATAGAAGACAGAGATAGAGTGTATCCACGTGTCTGATCTACACCTCACTCAGCCTGCTCAGAAGGAACAGCAGAGGTAGAAGACAGAGATAGAGTTTATCCACGTGTCTCACTCAACCTGCTCAGAAGGAACAGCAGAGGTAGAAGACAGAGATAGAGTATATCCACGTGTCTGATCTACACCTCACTCAGCCTGCTCAGAAGGAACAGCAGAGGTAGAAGACAGAGATAGAGTATATCCACGTGTTTGAACCACACCTCACTCAGCCTGCTCAGAAGGAAGAGCAGAGGTAGAAGACAGAGATAGAGTATATCCACGTGTCTGATATACACCTCACTCAGCCTGCTCAGAAGGAGCAGCAGAGGTAGAAGACAGAGATAGAGTTTATCCACGTGTCTCACTCAACATGCTCAGAAGGAACAGCAGAGGTAGAAGACAGAGATAGAGTATATCCACGTGTTTGAACCACACCTCACTCAGCCTGCTCAGAAGGAACAGCAGAAGTAGAAGACAGAGATAGAGTATATCCACGTGTCTGATATACACCTCACTCAGCCTGCTCAGAAGGAACAGCAGAGGTAGAAGACACATATAAATTATATCCACGTGTCTGATCTACACCTCACTCAGCCTGCTCAGAGGAACAGCAGAGGTAGAAGACAGAGATAGAGTATATCCACGTGTCTGATCTACACCTCACTCAGCCTGCTCAGAAGGAACAGCAGAGGTAAAAGACAGAGATATAGTATATCCACGTGTCTCACTCAGCCTGCTCAGAAGGAACAGCAGAGGTAGAAGACAGAGATAGAGTATATCCACGTGTCTCACTCAGCCTGCTCAGAAGGAACAGCAGAGGTAGTAGACAGAGATAGAGTATATCCACATGTGTGATCTACACCTCACTCAGCCTGCTCAGAAGGAACAGCAGAAGTAGAAGACAGAGATGGAGTATATCCACGTGTCTGATCTACACCTCACTCAGCCTGCTCAGAAGGAACAGCAGAGGTAGAAGACAGAGATAGAGTATATCCACGTGTCTCACTCAGCCTGCTCAGAAGGAACAGCAGAGGTAGAAGACAGAGATAGAGTATATCCACCTGTCTGATCTACACCTCACTCAACCTGCTCAGAAGGAACAGCAGAGGTAGAAGACAGAGATAAAGTATATCCACGTGTCTCACTCAGCCTGCTCAGAAGGAACAGCAGAGGTAGAAGACAGAGATAGGGTATATCCACTTGTCTGATCTACACCTCACTCAGCCTGCTCAGAACGAACAGCAGAGATAGAAGACAGAGATAGAGTATATCCACGTGTCTGATCTACACCTCACTCAGCCTGCTCAGAAGAAACAGCAGAGGTAGAAGACATAGATATAGTATATCCACGTGTCTCACTCCGCCTGCTTAGAAGGAACAGCAGAGATAGAAGACAGAGATAGAGTGTATCCACGTGTCTGATCTACACCTCACTCAGCCTGCTCAGAAGAAACAGCAGAGGTAGAAGACATAGATATAGTATATCCACGTGTCTCACTCCGCCTGCTTAGAAGGAACAGCAGAGATAGAAGACAGAGATAGAGTGTATCCACGTGTCTGATCTACACCTCACTCAGCCTGCTCAGAAGGAACAGCAGAGGTAGAAGACAGAGATAGATTTTATCCACGTGTCTCACTCAACCTGCTCAGAAGGAACAGCAGAGGTAGAAGACAGAGATAGAGTATATCCACGTGTCTGATCTACACCTCACTCAGCCTGCTCAGAAGGAACAGCAGAGGTAGAAGACAGAGATAGAGTATATCCACGTGTATGAACCACACCTCACTCAGCCTGCTCAGAAGGAAGAGCAGAGGTAGAAGACAGAGATAGAGTATATCCTCGTGTCTGATATACACCTCACTCAGCCTGCTCAGAAGGAGCAGCAGAGGTAGAAGACAGAGATAGAGTTTATCCACGTGTCTCACTCAACCTGCTCAGAAGGAACAGCAGAGGTAGAAGACAGAGATAGAGTATATCCACGTGTTTGAACCACACCTCACTCAGCCTGCTCAGAAGGAAGAGCAGAGATAGAAGACATAGATAGAGTATATCCACGTGTCTGATATACACCTCACTCAGCCTGCTCAGAAGGAGCAGCAGAGGTAGAAGACAGATATAGAGTATATCCACGTGTCTCACGCATCCTGCTCAGAAGGAACAGCAGAGGTAGAAGACAGAGATAGAGTATATCCACGTGTCTCACTCAGCCTGCTCAGAAGGAACAGCAGAGGTAGAAGACAGAGATAGAGTATATCCACCTGTCTGATCTACACCTCACTCAACCTGCTCAGAAGGAACAGCAGAGGTAGAAGACAGAGATAAAGTATATCCACGTGTCTCACTCAGCCTGCTCAGAAGGAACAGCAGAGGTAGAAGACAGAGATAGGGTATATCCACTTGTCTGATCTACACCTCACTCAGCCTGCTCAGAACGAACAGCAGAGATAGAAGACAGAGATAGAGTATATCCACGTGTCTGATCTACACCTCACTCAGCCTGCTCAGAAGAAACAGCAGAGGTAGAAGACATATATATAGTATATCCACGTGTCTCACTCCGCCTGCTTAGAAGGAACAGCAGAGATAGAAGACAGAGATAGAGTGTATCCACGTGTCTGATCTACACCTCACTCAGCCTGCTCAGAAGGAACAGCAGAGGTAGAAGACAGAGATAGAGTTTATCCACGTGTCTCACTCAACCTGCTCAGAAGGAACAGCAGAGGTAGAAGACAGAGATAGAGTATATCCACGTGTCTGATCTACACCTCACTCAGCCTGCTCAGAAGGAACAGCAGAGGTAGAAGACAGAGATAGAGTATATCCACGTGTTTGAACCACACCTCACTCAGCCTGCTCAGAAGGAAGAGCAGAGGTAGAAGACAGAGATAGAGTATATCCACGTGTCTGATATACACCTCACTCAGCCTGCTCAGAAGGAGCAGCAGAGGTAGAAGACAGAGATAGAGTTTATCCACGTGTCTCACTCAACCTGCTCAGAAGGAACAGCAGAGGTAGAAGACAGAGATAGAGTATATCCACGTGTCTGATCTACACCTCACTCAGCCTGCTCAGAAGGAACAGCAGAGGTAGAAGACAGAGATAGAGTATATCCACGTGTTTGAACCACACCTCACTCAGCCTGCTCAGAAGGAAGAGCAGAGGTAGAAGACAGAGATAGAGTATATCCACGTGTCTGATATACACCTCACTCAGCCTGCTCAGAAGGAGCAGCAGAGGTAGAAGACAGAGATAGAGTTTATCCACGTGTCTCACTCAACCTGCTCAGAAGGAACAGCAGAGGTAGAAGACAGAGATAGAGTATATCCACGTGTTTGAACCACACCTCACTCAGCCTGCTCAGAAGGAAGAGCAGAGGTAGAAGACAGAGATAGAGTGTATCCACGTGTCTGATATACACCTCACTCAGCCTGCTCAGAAGGAACAGCAGAGGTAGAAGACAGATATATAGTATATCCACGTGTCTCACTCATCCTGCTCAGAAGGAACAGCAGAAGTAGAAGACAGAGATAGAGTATATCCACGTGTCTGATATACACCTCACTCAGCCTGCTCAGAAGGAACAGCAGAGGTAGAAGACACAGATAAATTATATCCACGTGTCTGATCTACACCTCACTCAGCCTGCTCAGAGGAACAGCAGAGGTAGAAGACAGAGATAGAGTATATCCACGTGTCTGATCTACACCTCACTCAGCCTGCTCAGAAGGAACAGCAGAGGTAAAAGACAGAGATATAGTATATCCACGTGTCTCACTCAGCCTGCTCAGAAGGAACAGCAGAGGTAGAAGACAGAGATAGAGTATATCCACGTGTCTCACTCAGCCTGCTCAGAAGGAACAGCAGAGGTAGTAGACAGAGATAGAGTATATCCACATGTGTGATCTACACCTCACTCAGCCTGCTCAGAAGGAACAGCAGAAGTAGAAGACAGAGATGGAGTATATCCACGTGTCTGATCTACACCTCACTCAGCCTGCTCAGAAGGAACAGCAGAGGTAGAAGACAGAGATAGAGTATATCCACGTGTCTCACTCAGCCTGCTCAGAAGGAACAGCAGAGGTAGAAGACAGAGATAGAGTATATCCACCTGTCTGATCTACACCTCACTCAACCTGCTCAGAAGGAACAGCAGAGGTAGAAGACAGAGATAAAGTATATCCACGTGTCTCACTCAACCTGCTCAGAAGGAACAGCAGAGGTAGAAGACAGAGATAGGGTATATCCACTTGTCTGATCTACACCTCACTCAGCCTGCTCAGAACGAACAGCAGAGATAGAAGACAGAGATAGAGTATATCCACGTGTCTGATCTACACCTCACTCAGCCTGCTCAGAAGAAACAGCAGAGGTAGAAGACATAGATATAGTATATCCACGTGTCTCACTCCGCCTGCTTAGAAGGAACAGCAGAGATAGAAGACAGAGATAGAGTGTATCCACGTGTCTGATCTACACCTCACTCAGCCTGCTCAGAAGGAACAGCAGAGGTAGAAGACAGAGATAGAGTTTATCCACGTGTCTCACTCAACCTGCTCAGAAGGAACAGCAGAGGTAGAAGACAGAGATAGAGTATATCCACGTGTCTGATCTACACCTCACTCAGCCTGCTCAGAAGGAACAGCAGAGGTAGAAGACAGAGATAGAGTATATCCACGTGTTTGAACCACACCTCACTCAGCCTGCTCAGAAGGAAGAGCAGAGGTAGAAGACAGAGATAGAGTATATCCACGTGTCTGATATACACCTCACTCAGCCTGCTCAGAAGGAGCAGCAGAGGTAGAAGACAGAGATAGAGTTTATCCACGTGTCTCACTCAACCTGCTCAGAAGGAACAGCAGAGGTAGAAGACAGAGATAGAGTATATCCACGTGTTTGAACCACACCTCACTCAGCCTGCTCAGAAGGAAGAGCAGAGGTAGAAGACAGAGATAGAGTATATCCACGTGTCTGATATACACCTCACTCAGCCTGCTCAGAAGGAACAGCAGAGGTAGAAGACAGATATATAGTATATCCACGTGTCTCACTCATCCTGCTCAGAAGGAACAGCAGAAGTAGAAGACAGAGATAGAGTATATCCACGTGTCTGATATACACCTCACTCAGCCTGCTCAGAAGGAACAGCAGAGGTAGAAGACACAGATAAATTATATCCACGTGTCTGATCTACACCTCACTCAGCCTGCTCAGAGGAACAGCAGAGGTAGAAGACAGAGATAGAGTATATCCACGTGTCTGATCTACACCTCACTCAGCCTGCTCAGAAGGAACAGCAGAGGTAAAAGACAGAGATATAGTATATCCACGTGTCTCACTCAGCCTGCTCAGAAGGAACAGCAGAGGTAGAAGACAGAGATAGAGTATATTCACGTGTCTCACTCAGCCTGCTCAGAAGGAACAGCAGAGGTAGTAGACAGAGATAGAGTATATCCACATGTGTGATCTACACCTCACTCAGCCTGCTCAGAAGGAACAGCAGAAGTAGAAGACAGAGATGGAGTATATCCACGTGTCTGATCTACACCTCACTCAGCCTGCTCAGAAGGAACAGCAGAGGTAGAAGACAGAGATAGAGTATATCCACGTGTCTCACTCAGCCTGCTCAGAAGGAACAGCAGAGATAGAAGACAGATATAGAGTATATCCACGTGTCTCACGCATCCTGCTCAGAAGGAACAGCAGAGGTAGAAGACAGAGATAGAGTATATCCACGTGTCTCACTCAGCCTGCTCAGAAGGAACAGCAGAGGTAGAAGACAGAGATAGAGTATATCCACCTGTCTGATCTACACCTCACTCAACCTGCTCAGAAGGAACAGCAGAGGTAGAAGACAGAGATAAAGTATATCCACGTGTCTCACTCAGCCTGCTCAGAAGGAACAGCAGAGATAGAAGACAGAGATAGAGTATATCCACGTGTCTGATCTACACCTCACTCAGCCTGCTCAGAAGAAACAGCAGAGGTAGAAGACATAGATATAGTATATCCACGTGTCTCACTCAGCCTGCTTAGAAGGAACAGCAGAGATAGAAGACAGAGATAGAGTATATCCACGTGTCTGATCTACACCTCACTCAGCCTGCTCAGAAGGAACAGCAGAGGTAGAAGACAGAGATAGAGTTTATCCACGTGTCTCACTCAACCTGATCAGAAGGAACAGCAGAGGTAGAAGACAGAGATAGAGTATATTCACGTGTTTGAACCACACCTCACTCAGCCTGCTCAGAAGGAAGAGCAGAGGTAGAAGACAGAGATAGGGTATATCCACGTGTCTGATATACACCTCACTCAGCCTGCTCAGAAGGAGCAGCAGAGGTAGAAGACAGAGATAGAGTTTATCCACGTGTCTCACTCAACCTGCTCAGAAGGAACAGCAGAGGTAGAAGACAGATATAGAGTATATCCACGTGTTTGAACCACACCTCACTCAGCCTGCTCAGAAGGAAGAGCAGAGGTAGAAGACAGAGATAGAGTATATCCACGTGTCTGATATACACCTCACTCAGCCTGCTCAGAAGGAGCAACAGAGGTAGAAGACAGAGATAGAGTATATCCACGTGTCTGATCTACACCTCACTCAGCCTGCTCAGAATGAACAGCAGAGGTAGAAGACAGAGATAGAGTATATCCACGTGTCTGATCTACACTTCACTCAGCCTGCTCAGAAGGAACAGCAGAGGTAGAAGACAGAGATAGAGTATATCCACGTGTCTGATCTACACGTCACTCAGCCTGCTCAGAAGGAACAGCAGAGGTAGAAGACAGAGATAGAGTATATCCACGTGTCTGATCTACACCTCACTCAGCCTTCTCAGAAAGGAACAGCAGAGGTAGAAGACAGATATATAGTATATCCACGTGTCTCACTCATCCTGCTCAGAAGGAACAGCAGAGGTAGAAGACAGAGATAGAGTATATCCACGTGTCTGATCTACACCTCACTCAGCCTGCTCAGAAGGAACAGCAGAGGTAGAAGACAGAGATAGATTATATCCACGTGTCTGATCTACACCTCACTCAGCCTGCTCAGAAGGAACAGCAGAGGTAGAAGACAGAGATAGAGTATATCCACGTGTCTGATCTACACCTCACTCAGCCTGCTCAGAAGGAACAGCAGAGGTAAAAGACAGAGATATAGTATATCCACGTGTCTCACTCAGCCTGCTCAGAAGGAACAGCAGAGGTAGAAGACAGAGATAGAGTATATCCACGTGTCTCACTCAGCCTGCTCAGAAGGAACAGCAGAGGTAGTAGACAGAGATAGAGTATATCCACATGTGTGATCTACACCTCACTCAGCCTGCTCAGAAGGAACAGCAGAAGTAGAAGACAGAGATGGAGTATATCCACCTGTCTGATCTACACCTCACTCAGCCTGCTCAGAAGGAACAGCAGAGGTAGAAGACAGAGATAGAGTATATCCACGTGTCTCACTCAGCCTGCTCAGAAGGAACAGCAGAGGTAGAAGACAGATATATAGTATATCCACGTGTCTCACTCATCCTGCTCAGAAGGAACAGCAGAAGTAGAAGACAGAGATAGAGTATATCCACGTGTCTGATATACACCTCACTCAGCCTGCTCAGAAGGAAGAGCAGAGGTAGAAGACAGAGATAGAGTATATCCACGTGTCTGATATACACCTCACTCAGCCTGCTCAGAAGGAGCAGCAGAGGTAGAAGACAGAGATAGAGTTTATCCACGTGTCTCACTCAACCTGCTCAGAAGGAACAGCAGAGGTAGAAGACAGAGATAGAGTATATCCACGTGTTTGAACCACACCTCACTCAGCCTGCTCAGAAGGAAGAGCAGAGGTAGAAGACAGAGATAGAGTATATCCACGTGTCTGATATACACCTCACTCAGCCTGCTCAGAAGGAGCAACAGAGGTAGAAGACAGAGATAGAGTATATCCACGTGTCTGATCTACACCTCACTCAGCCTGCTCAGAATGAACAGCAGAGGTAGAAGACAGAGATAGAGTATATCCACGTGTCTGATCTACACTTCACTCAGCCTGCTCAGAAGGAACAGCAGAGGTAGAAGACAGAGATAGAGTATATCCACGTGTCTGATCTACACGTCACTCAGCCTGCTCAGAAGGAACAGCAGAGGTAGAAGACAGAGATAGAGTATATCCACGTGTCTGATCTACACCTCACTCAGCCTTCTCAGAAAGGAACAGCAGAGGTAGAAGACAGATATATAGTATATCCACGTGTCTCACTCATCCTGCTCAGAAGGAACAGCAGAGGTAGAAGACAGAGATAGAGTATATCCACGTGTCTGATCTACACCTCACTCAGCCTGCTCAGAAGGAACAGCAGAGGTAGAAGACAGAGATAGATTATATCCACGTGTCTGATCTACACCTCACTCAGCCTGCTCAGAAGGAACAGCAGAGGTAGCAGACAGAGATAGAGTATATCCACGTGTCTGATCTACACCTCACTCAGCCTGCTCAGAAGGAACAGCAGAGGTAAAAGACAGAGATATAGTATATCCACGTGTCTCACTCAGCCTGCTCAGAAGGAACAGCAGAGGTAGAAGACAGAGATAGAGTATATCCACGTGTCTCACTCAGCCTGCTCAGAAGGAACAGCAGAGGTAGTAGACAGAGATAGAGTATATCCACATGTGTGATCTACACCTCACTCAGCCTGCTCAGAAGGAACAGCAGAAGTAGAAGACAGAGATGGAGTATATCCACCTGTCTGATCTACACCTCACTCAGCCTGCTCAGAAGGAACAGCAGAGGTAGAAGACAGAGATAGAGTATATCCACGTGTCTCACTCAGCCTGCTCAGAAGGAACAGCAGAGGTAGAAGACATAGATGGAGTATATCCACGTGTCTGATCTACACCTCACTCAGCCTGCTCAGAAGGAACAGCAGAGGTAGAAGACAGATATAGAGTATATCCACGTGTCTCACTCATCCTGCTCAGAAGGAACAGCAGAGGTAGAAGACAGAGATAGAGTATATCCACGTGTCTCACTCAGCCTGCTCAGAAGGAACAGCAGAGGTAGAAGACAGAGATAGAGTATATCCACCTGTCTGATCTACACCTCACTCAACCTGCTCAGAAGGAACAGCAGAGGTAGAAGACAGAGATAAAGTATATCCACGTGTCTCACTCAGACTGCGCAGAAGGAACAGCAGAGGTAGAAAACAGAGATAAGGTATATCTACGTGTCTCACTCAGCCTGCTCATAAGGAACAGCAGAGGTAGAAGACAGAGATAGAGTATATCCACGTGTCTGATCTACACCTCAGAAGGAACAGCAGAGATAGAAGACAGAGATAGAGTATATCCACGTGTCTGATCTACACCTCACTCAGCCTGCTCAGAAGGAACAGCAGAGGTAGAAGACAGAGATGGATTATATCCACGTGTCTGATCTACACCTCACTCAGCCTGCTCAGAAGGAACAGCAGAGGTAGAAGACAGAGATAGAGTATATCCACGTGTCTGATCTACACCTCACTCAGCCTGTTCAGAAGGAACAGCAGAGGTAAAATACAGAGATAGAGTATATCCACGTGTCTCACTCAGCCTGCTCAGAAGGAACAGCAGTGGTAGAAGACAGAGATAAATTATATCAACGTGTCTGATCTACACCTCACTCAGCCTGCTCAGAAGGAACAGCAGAGGTAAAATACAGAGATAGAGTATATCCACGTGTCTGATCTACACCTCACTCAGCCTGCTCAGAAGGAACAGCAGAGGTAGAAGACAGAGATAGAGTATATCCACGTGTCCGATCTACACTTCACTCAGCCTGCTCAGAAGGAGCAGCAGAGGTAGAAGACAGAGATAGAGTATATCCACGTGTCTGATCTACACCTCACTCAGCCTGCTCAGAAGGAACAGCAGAGGTAGAAGACAGAGATAGAGTATATCCACGTGTCTGATCTACACCTCACTCAGCCTTCTCAGAAAGGAACAGCAGAGGTAGAAGACAGATATATAGTATATCCACGTGTCTCACTCATCCTGCTCAGAAGGAGCAGCAGAGGTAGAAGACAGAGATAGAGTATATCCACGTGTCTGATCTACACCTCACTCAGCCTGCTCAGAAGGAACAGCAGAGGTAGAAGACAGAGATAGAGTATATCCACGTGTCTGATCTACACCTCACTCAGCCTTCTCAGAAAGGAACAGCAGAGGTAGAAGACAGATATATAGTATATCCACGTGTCTCACTCATCCTGCTCAGAAGGAACAGCAGAGGTAGAAGACAGAGATAGAGTATATCCACGTGTCTGATCTACACCTCACTCAGCCTGCTCAGAAGGAACAGCAGAGGTAGAAGACAGAGATAGATTATATCCACGTGTCTGATCTACATCTCACTCAGCCTGCTCAGAAGGAACAGCAGAGGTAAAATACAAAGATAGAGTATATCCACGTGTCTCACTCAGCCTGCTCAGAAGGAACAGAAGAGGTAGAAGACAGAGATAGAGTATATCCACGTGTCTGATCTACACATCACTCAGCCTGCTCAGAAGGAACAGCAGAGGTAGAAGACAGAGATAGAGTATATCCACGTGTCTGATCTACACCTCACTCAGCCTGCTCAGAAGGAACAGCAGAGGTAGAAGACAGAGATAGATTATATCCACGTGTCTCACTCATCCTGCTCAGAAGGAACAGCAGAAGTAGAAGACAGAGATAGAGTATATCCACGTGTCTGATATACACCTCACTCAGCCTGCTCAGAAGGGACAGCAGAGGTAGAAGACACAGATAAATTATATCCACGTGTCTGATCTACACCTCACTCAGCCTGCTCAGAAGGAACAGCAGAGGTAGAAGACAGAGATAGAGTATATCCACGTGTCTGATCTACACCTCACTCAGCCTGTTCAGAAGGAACAGCAGAGGTAAAATACAGAGATAGAGTATATCCACGTGTCTCACTCAGCCTGCTCAGAAGGAACAGCAGTGGTAGAAGACAGAGATAAATTATATCAACGTGTCTGATCTACACCTCACTCAGCCTGCTCAGAAGGAACAGCAGAGGTAAAAGACAGAGATAGAGTATATCCACGTGTCTGATCTACACCTCACTCAGCCTGCTCAGAAGGAACAGCAGAGGTAAAATACAGAGATAGAGTATATCCACGTGTCTGATCTACACCTCACTCAGCCTGCTCAGAAGGAACAGCAGAGGTAGAAGACAGAGATAGAGTATATCCACGTGTCCGATCTACACTTCACTCAGCCTGCTCAGAAGGAGCAGCAGAGGTAGAAGACAGAGATAGAGTATATCCACGTGTCTGATCTACACCTCACTCAGCCTGCTCAGAAGGAACAGCAGAGGTAGAAGACAGAGATAGAGTATATCCACGTGTCTGATCTACACCTCACTCAGCCTTCTCAGAAAGGAACAGCAGAGGTAGAAGACAGATATATAGTATATCCACGTGTCTCACTCATCCTGCTCAGAAGGAGCAGCAGAGGTAGAAGACAGAGATAGAGTATATCCACGTGTCTGATCTACACCTCACTCAGCCTGCTCAGAAGGAACAGCAGAGGTAGAAGACAGAGATAGAGTATATCCACGTGTCTGATCTACACCTCACTCAGCCTTCTCAGAAAGGAACAGCAGAGGTAGAAGACAGATATATAGTATATCCACGTGTCTCACTCATCCTGCTCAGAAGGAACAGCAGAGGTAGAAGACAGAGATAGAGTATATCCACGTGTCTGATCTACACCTCACTCAGCCTGCTCAGAAGGAACAGCAGAGGTAGAAGACAGAGATAGATTATATCCACGTGTCTGATCTACATCTCACTCAGCCTGCTCAGAAGGAACAGCAGAGGTAAAATACAAAGATAGAGTATATCCACGTGTCTCACTCAGCCTGCTCAGAAGGAACAGAAGAGGTAGAAGACAGAGATAGAGTATATCCACGTGTCTGATCTACACATCACTCAGCCTGCTCAGAAGGAACAGCAGAGGTAGAAGACAGAGATAGAGTATATCCACGTGTCTGATCTACACCTCACTCAGCCTGCTCAGAAGGAACAGCAGAGGTAGAAGACAGAGATAGATTATATCCACGTGTCTCACTCATCCTGCTCAGAAGGAACAGCAGAAGTAGAAGACAGAGATAGAGTATATCCACGTGTCTGATATACACCTCACTCAGCCTGCTCAGAAGGGACAGCAGAGGTAGAAGACACAGATAAATTATATCCACGTGTCTGATCTACACCTCACTCAGCCTGCTCAGAGGAACAGCAGAGGTAGAAGACAGAGATAGAGTATATCCACGTGTCTGATCTACACCTCACTCAGCCTGCTCAGAAGGAACAGCAGAGGTAGAAGACATAGATAGAGTTTATCCACGTGTCTCACTCAACATGCTCAGAAGGAACAGCAGAGGTAGAAGACAGAGATAGAGTATATCAACGTGTTTGAACCACACCTCACTCAGCCTGCTCAGAAGGAAGAGCAGAGGTAGAAGACAGAGATAGAGTATATCCACGTGTCTGATATATACCTCACCCAGCCTGCTCAGAAGGAGCAGCAGAGGTAGAAGACAGAGATAGAGTTTATCCACGTGTCTCACTCAACCTGCTCAGAAGGAACAGCAGAGGTAGAAGACAGAGATAGAGTATATCCACGTGTTTGAACCACACCTCACTCAGCCTGCTCAGAAGGAAGAGCAGAGGTAGAAGACAGAGATAGAGTATATCCACGTGTCTGATATACACCTCACTCAGCCTGCTCAGAAGGAGCAACAGAGGTAGAAGACAGAGATAGAGTATATCCACGTGTCTGATCTACACCTCACTCAGCCTGCTCAGAAGGAACAGCAGAGGTAGAAGACAGAGATAGAGTATATCCACGTGTCTGATCTACACTTCACTCAGCCTGCTCAGAAGGAACAGCAGAGGTAGAAGACAGAGATAGTGTATATCCACGTGTCTGATCTACACCTCACTCAGCC
The DNA here is from genome assembly GCA_037893245.1 of Crossaster papposus. Taxonomy (NCBI): domain Eukaryota; kingdom Metazoa; phylum Echinodermata; class Asteroidea; order Velatida; family Solasteridae; genus Crossaster; species Crossaster papposus. The sequence goes on from JBAIAA010000865.1 coordinate 935,326, forward strand.
TGCTCAGAAGGAACAGCAGAGGTAGAAGACAGAGATAGAGTATATCCACGTGTCTGATCTACACCTCACTCAGCCTTCTCAGAAAGGAACAGCAGAGGTAGAAGACAGATATATAGTATATCCACGTGTCTCACTCATCCTGCTCAGAAGGAACAGCAGAGGTAGAAGACAGAGATAGAGTATATCCACGTGTCTGATCTACACGTCACTCAGCCTGCTCAGAAGGAACAGCAGAGGTAGAAGACAGAGATAGAGTATATCCACGTGTCTGATCTACACCTCACTCAGCCTTCTCAGAAAGGAACAGCAGAGGTAGAAGACAGATATATAGTATATCCACGTGTCTCACTCATCCTGCTCAGAAGGAACAGCAGAGGTAGAAGACAGAGATAGAGTATATCCACGTGTCTGATCTACACCTCACTCAGCCTGCTCAGAAGGAACAGCAGAGGTAGAAGACAGAGATAGATTATATCCACGTGTCTGATCTACACCTCACTCAGCCTGCTCAGAAGGAACAGCAGAGGTAGAAGACAGAGATAGAGTATATCCACGTGTCTGATCTACACCTCACTCAGCCTGCTCAGAAGGAACAGCAGAGGTAAAAGACAGAGATATAGTATATCCACGTGTCTCACTCAGCCTGCTCAGAAGGAACAGCAGAGGTAGAAGACAGAGATAGAGTATATCCACGTGTCTCACTCAGCCTGCTCAGAAGGAACAGCAGAGGTAGTAGACAGAGATAGAGTATATCCACATGTGTGATCTACACCTCACTCAGCCTGCTCAGAAGGAACAGCAGAAGTAGAAGACAGAGATGGAGTATATCCACCTGTCTGATCTACACCTCACTCAGCCTGCTCAGAAGGAACAGCAGAGGTAGAAGACAGAGATAGAGTATATCCACGTGTCTCACTCAGCCTGCTCAGAAGGAACAGCAGAGGTAGAAGACAGATATATAGTATATCCACGTGTCTCACTCATCCTGCTCAGAAGGAACAGCAGAAGTAGAAGACAGAGATAGAGTATATCCACGTGTCTGATATACACCTCACTCAGCCTGCTCAGAAGGAAGAGCAGAGGTAGAAGACAGAGATAGAGTATATCCACGTGTCTGATATACACCTCACTCAGCCTGCTCAGAAGGAGCAGCAGAGGTAGAAGACAGAGATAGAGTTTATCCACGTGTCTCACTCAACCTGCTCAGAAGGAACAGCAGAGGTAGAAGACAGAGATAGAGTATATCCACGTGTTTGAACCACACCTCACTCAGCCTGCTCAGAAGGAAGAGCAGAGGTAGAAGACAGAGATAGAGTATATCCACGTGTCTGATATACACCTCACTCAGCCTGCTCAGAATGAACAGCAGAGGTAGAAGACAGAGATAGAGTATATCCACGTGTCTGATCTACACTTCACTCAGCCTGCTCAGAAGGAACAGCAGAGGTAGAAGACAGAGATAGAGTATATCCACGTGTCTGATCTACACGTCACTCAGCCTGCTCAGAAGGAACAGCAGAGGTAGAAGACAGAGATAGAGTATATCCACGTGTCTGATCTACACCTCACTCAGCCTTCTCAGAAAGGAACAGCAGAGGTAGAAGACAGATATATAGTATATCCACGTGTCTCACTCATCCTGCTCAGAAGGAACAGCAGAGGTAGAAGACAGAGATAGAGTATATCCACGTGTCTGATCTACACCTCACTCAGCCTGCTCAGAAGGAACAGCAGAGGTAGAAGACAGAGATAGATTATATCCACGTGTCTGATCTACACCTCACTCAGCCTGCTCAGAAGGAACAGCAGAGGTAGCAGACAGAGATAGAGTATATCCACGTGTCTGATCTACACCTCACTCAGCCTGCTCAGAAGGAACAGCAGAGGTAAAAGACAGAGATATAGTATATCCACGTGTCTCACTCAGCCTGCTCAGAAGGAACAGCAGAGGTAGAAGACAGAGATAGAGTATATCCACGTGTCTCACTCAGCCTGCTCAGAAGGAACAGCAGAGGTAGTAGACAGAGATAGAGTATATCCACATGTGTGATCTACACCTCACTCAGCCTGCTCAGAAGGAACAGCAGAAGTAGAAGACAGAGATGGAGTATATCCACCTGTCTGATCTACACCTCACTCAGCCTGCTCAGAAGGAACAGCAGAGGTAGAAGACAGAGATAGAGTATATCCACGTGTCTCACTCAGCCTGCTCAGAAGGAACAGCAGAGGTAGAAGACAGATATATAGTATATCCACGTGTCTCACTCATCCTGCTCAGAAGGAACAGCAGAAGTAGAAGACAGAGATAGAGTATATCCACGTGTCTGATATACACCTCACTCAGCCTGCTCAGAAGGAACAGCAGAGGTAGAAGACACAGATACATTATATCCACGTGTCTGATTTACACCTCACTGAGCCTGCTCAGAGGAACAGCAGAGGTAGAAGACAGAGATAGAGTATATCCACGTGTCTGATCTACACCTCACTCAGCCTGCTCAGAAGGAACAGCAGAGGTAAAAGACAGAGATATAGTATATCCACGTGTCTCACTCAGCCTGCTCAGAAGGAACAGCAGAGGTAGAAGACAGAGATAGAGTATATCCACGTGTCTCACTCAGCCTGCTCAGAAGGAACAGCAGAGGTAGAAGACAGATATAGAGTATATCCACGTGTCTCACTCAGCCTGCTCAGAAGGAACAGCAGAGGTAGAAGACAGAGATAGAGTATATCCACCTGTCTGATCTACACCTCACTCAACCTGCTCAGAAGGAACAGCAGAGGTAGAAGACAGAGATAAAGTATATCCACGTGTCTCACTCAGACTGCGCAGAAGGAACAGCAGAGGTAGAAAACAGAGATATGGTATATCTACGTGTCTCACTCAGCCTGCTCATAAGGAACAGCAGAGGTAGAAGACAGAGATAGAGTATATCCACGTGTCTGATCTACACCTCACTCAGCCTGCTCAGAAGGAACAGCAGAGGTAGAAGACAGAGATAGAGTATATCCACGTGTCTGATCTACACCTCACTCAGCCTGCTCAGAAGGAACAGCAGAGGTAAAAGACAGAGATAGAGTATATCCACGTGTCTGATCTACACCTCACTCAGCCTGCTCAGAAGGAACAGCAGAGGTAGAAGACAGATATAGAGTATATCTACGTGTCTCACTCAGCCTGCTCAGAAGGAACAGCAGAGGTAGAAGACAGAGATAGAGTATATCCACGTGTCTCACTGAGCCTGCTCAGAAGGAACAGCAGAGGTAGAAGACAGAGATAGAGTATATCCACTTGTCTGATCTACACCTCACTCAGCCTGCTCAGAAGGAACAGCAGAGATAGAAGACAGAGATAGAGTATATCCACGTGTCTGATCTACACCTCACTCAGCCTGCTCAGAAAAAACAGCAGAGGTAGAAGACATAGATATAGTATATCCACGTGTCTCACTCAGCCTGCTTAGAAGGAACAGCAGAGATAGAAGACAGAGATAGAGTATATCCACGTGTCTGATCTACACCTCACTCAGCCTGCTCAGAAGGAACAGCAGAGGTAGAAGACAGAGATAGAGTTTATCCACGTGTCTCACTCAACCTGCTCAGAAGGAACAGCAGAGGTAGAAGACAGAGATAGAGTATATCCACGTGTTTGAACCACACCTCACTCAGCCTGCTCAGAAGGAAGAGCAGAGGTAGAAGACAGAGATAGAGTATATCCACGTGTCTGATATACACCTCACTCTGCCTGCTCAGAAGGAGCAGCAGAGGTAGAAGACAGAGATGGAGTTTATCCACGTGTCTCACTCAACCTGCTCAGAATGAACAGCAGAGGTAGAAGACAGAGATAGAGTATATCCACGTGTTTGAACCACACCTCACTCAGCCTGCTCAGAAGGAACAGCAGAAGTAGAAGACAGAGATGGAGTATATCCACCTGTCTGATCTACACCTCACTCAGCCTGCTCAGAAGGAACAGCAGAGGTAGAAGACAGAGATAGAGTATATCCACGTGTCTCACTCAGCCTGCTCAGAAGGAACAGCAGAGGTAGAAGACAGATATATAGTATATCCACGTGTCTCACTCATCCTGCTCAGAAGGAACAGCAGAAGTAGAAGACAGAGATAGAGTATATCCACGTGTCTGATATACACCTCACTCAGCCTGCTCAGAAGGAACAGCAGAGGTAGAAGACACAGATACATTATATCCACGTGTCTGATCTACACCTCACTGAGCCTGCTCAGAGGAACAGCAGAGGTAGAAGACAGAGATAGAGTATATCCACGTGTCTGATCTACACCTCACTCAGCCTGCTCAGAAGGAACAGCAGAGGTAAAAGACAGAGATATAGTATATCCACGTGTCTCACTCAGCCTGCTCAGAAGGAACAGCAGAGGTAGAAGACAGAGATAGAGTATATCCACGTGTCTCATTCAGCCTGCTCAGAAGGAACAGCAGAGGTAGAAGACAGAGATAGAGTATATCCACGTGTCTGATCTACACCTCACTCAGCCTGCTCAGAAGGAACAGCAGAGGTAGAAGACAGAGATAGAGTATATCCACCTGTCTGATCTACACCTCACTCAACCTGCTCAGAAGGAACAGCAGAGGTAGAAGACAGAGATAAAGTATATCCACGTGTCTCACTCAGACTGCGCAGAAGGAACAGCAGAGGTAGAAAACAGAGATATGGTATATCTACGTGTCTCACTCAGCCTGCTCATAAGGAACAGCAGAGGTAGAAGACAGAGATAGAGTATATCCACGTGTCTGATCTACACCTCACTCAGCCTGCTCAGAAGGAACAGCAGAGGTAGAAGACAGAGATAGAGTATATCCACGTGTCTGATCTACACCTCACTCAGCCTGCTCAGAAGGAACAGCAGAGGTAGAAGACAGAGATAGAGTATATCCACGTGTCTGATCTACACCTCACTCAGCCTGCTCAGAAGGAACAGCAGAGGTAGAAGACAGATATAGAGTATATCTACGTGTCTCACTCAGCCTGCTCAGAAGGAACAGCAGAGGTAGAAGACAGAGATAGAGTATATCCACGTGTCTCACTGAGCCTGCTCAGAAGGAACAGCAGAGGTAGAAGACAGAGATAGAGTATATCCACTTGTCTGATCTACACCTCACTCAGCCTGCTCAGAAGGAACAGCAGAGATAGAAGACAGAGATAGAGTATATCCACGTGTCTGATCTACACCTCACTCAGCCTGCTCAGAAAAAACAGCAGAGGTAGAAGACATAGATATAGTATATCCACGTGTCTCACTCAGCCTGCTTAGAAGGAACAGCAGAGATAGAAGACAGAGATAGAGTATATCCACGTGTCTGATCTACACCTCACTCAGCCTGCTCAGAAGGAACAGCAGAGGTAGAAGACAGAGATAGAGTTTATCCACGTGTCTCACTCAACCTGCTCAGAAGGAACAGCAGAGGTAGAAGACAGAGATAGAGTATATCCACGTGTTTGAACCACACCTCACTCAGCCTGCTCAGAAGGAAGAGCAGAGGTAGAAGACAGAGATAGAGTATATCCACGTGTCTGATATACACCTCACTCTGCCTGCTCAGAAGAAGCAGCAGAGGTAGAAGACAGAGATGGAGTTTATCCACGTGTCTCACTCAACCTGCTCAGAATGAACAGCAGAGGTAGAAGACAGAGATAGAGTATATCCACGTGTTTGAACCACACCTCACTCAGCCTGCTCAGAAGGAACAGCAGAAGTAGAAGACAGAGATGGAGTATATCCACCTGTCTGATCTACACCTCACTCAGCCTGCTCAGAAGGAACAGCAGAGGTAGAAGACAGAGATAGAGTATATCCACGTGTCTCACTCAGCCTGCTCAGAAGGAACAGCAGAGGTAGAAGACAGATATATAGTATATCCACGTGTCTCACTCATCCTGCTCAGAAGGAACAGCAGAAGTAGAAGACAGAGATAGAGTATATCCACGTGTCTGATATACACCTCACTCAGCCTGCTCAGAAGGAACAGCAGAGGTAGAAGACACAGATACATTATATCCACGTGTCTGATCTACACCTCACTGAGCCTGCTCAGAGGAACAGCAGAGGTAGAAGACAGAGATAGAGTATATCCACGTGTCTGATCTACACCTCACTCAGCCTGCTCAGAAGGAACAGCAGAGGTAAAAGACAGAGATATAGTATATCCACGTGTCTCACTCAGCCTGCTCAGAAGGAACAGCAGAGGTAGAAGACAGAGATAGAGTATATCCACGTGTCTCATTCAGCCTGCTCAGAAGGAACAGCAGAGGTAGAAGACAGAGATAGAGTATATCCACGTGTCTGATCTACACCTCACTCAGCCTGCTCAGAAGGAACAGCAGAGGTAGAAGACAGAGATAGAGTATATCCACCTGTCTGATCTACACCTCACTCAACCTGCTCAGAAGGAACAGCAGAGGTAGAAGACAGAGATAAAGTATATCCACGTGTCTCACTCAGACTGCGCAGAAGGAACAGCAGAGGTAGAAAACAGAGATATGGTATATCTACGTGTCTCACTCAGCCTGCTCATAAGGAACAGCAGAGGTAGAAGACAGAGATAGAGTATATCCACGTGTCTGATCTACACCTCACTCAGCCTGCTCAGAAGGAACAGCAGAGGTAGAAGACAGAGATAGAGTATATCCACGTGTCTGATCTACACCTCACTCAGCCTGCTCAGAAGGAACAGCAGAGGTAGAAGACAGAGATAGAGTATATCCACGTGTCTGATCTACACCTCACTCAGCCTGCTCAGAAGGAACAGCAGAGGTAGAAGACAGATATAGAGTATATCTACGTGTCTCACTCAGCCTGCTCAGAAGGAACAGCAGAGGTAGAAGACAGAGATAGAGTATATCCACGTGTCTCACTGAGCCTGCTCAGAAGGAACAGCAGAGGTAGAAGACAGAGATAGAGTATATCCACTTGTCTGATCTACACCTCACTCAGCCTGCTCAGAAGGAACAGCAGAGATAGAAGACAGAGATAGAGTATATCCACGTGTCTGATCTACACCTCACTCAGCCTGCTCAGAAGAAACAGCAGAGGTAGAAGACATAGATATAGTATATCCACGTGTCTCACTCAGCCTGCATAGAAGGAACAGCAGAGATAGAAGACAGAGATAGAGTATATCCACGTGTCTGATCTACACCTCACTCAGCCTGCTCAGAAGGAACAGCAGAGGTAGAAGACAGAGATAGAGTTTATCCACGTGTCTCACTCAACCTGCTCAGAAGGAACAGCAGAGGTAGAAGACAGAGATAGAGTATATCCACGTGTTTGAACCACACCTCACTCAGCCTGCTCAGAAGGAAGAGCAGAGGTAGAAGACAGAGATAGAGTATATCCACGTGTCTGATATACACCTCACTCTGCCTGCTCAGAAGGAGCAGCAGAGGTAGAAGACAGAGATGGAGTTTATCCACGTGTCTCACTCAACCTGCTCAGAATGAACAGCAGAGGTAGAAGACAGAGATATATTATATCCACGTGTTTGAACCACACCTCACTCAGCCTGCTCAGAAGGAACAGCAGAAGTAGAAGACAGAGATGGAGTATATCCACCTGTCTGATCTACACCTCACTCAGCCTGCTCAGAAGGAACAGCAGAGGTAGAAGACAGAGATAGAGTATATCCACGTGTCTCACTCAGCCTGCTCAGAAGGAACAGCAGAGGTAGAAGACAGATATATAGTATATCCACGTGTCTCACTCATCCTGCTCAGAAGGAACAGCAGAAGTAGAAGACAGAGATAGAGTATATCCACGTGTCTGATATACACCTCACTCAGCCTGCTCAGAAGGAACAGCAGAGGTAGAAGACACAGATACATTATATCCACGTGTCTGATCTACACCTCACTGAGCCTGCTCAGAGGAACAGCAGAGGTAGAAGACAGAGATAGAGTATATCCACGTGTCTGATCTCCACCTCACTCAGCCTGCTCAGAAGGAACAGCAGAGGTAAAAGACAGAGATATAGTATATCCACGTGTCTCACTCAGCCTGCTCAGAAGGAACAGCAGAGGTAGAAGACACAGATACATTATATCCACGTGTCTGATCTACACCTCACTGATCCTGCTCAGAGGAACAGCAGAGGTAGAAGACAGAGATAGAGTATATCCACGTGTCTGATCTACACCTCACTCAGCCTGCTCAGAAGGAACAGCAGAGGTAAAAGACAGAGATATAGTATATCCACGTGTCTCACTCAGCCTGCTCAGAAGGAACAGCAGAGGTAGAAGACAGAGATAGAGTATATCCACGTGTCTCACTCAGCCTGCTCAGAAGGAACAGCAGAGGTAGAAGACAGAGATAGAGTATATCCACGTGTCTGATCTACACCTCACTCAGCCTGCTCAGAAGGAACAGCAGAGGTAGAAGACAGAGATGGAGTATATCCACGTGTCTGATCTACACCTCACTCAGCCTGCTCAGAAGGAACAGCAGAAGTAGAAGACAGAGATAGAGTATATCCACGTGTCTCACTCAGCCTGCTCAGAAGAAACAGCAGAGGTAGAAGACAGATATAGAGTATATCCACGTGTCTCACTCAGCCTGCTCAGAAGGAACAGCAGAGGTAGAAGACAGAGATAGAGTATATCCACCTGTCTGATCTACACCTCACTCAACCTGCTCAGAAGGAACAGCAGAGGTAGAAGACAGAGATAAAGTATATCCACGTGTCTCACTCAGACTGCGCAGAAGGAACAGCAGAGGTAGAAAACAGAGATATGGTATATCTACGTGTCTCACTCAGCCTGCTCATAAGGAACAGCAGAGGTAGAAGACAGAGATAGAGTATATCCACGTGTCTGATCTACACCTCACTCAGCCTGCTCAAAAGGAACAGCAGAGGTAGAAGACAGAGATAGAGTATATCCACGTGTCTGATCTACACCTCACTCAGCCTGCTCAGAAGGAACAGCAGAGGTAGAAGACAGAGATAGAGTATATCCCCGTGTCTGATCTACACCTCACTCAGCCTGCTCAGAAGGAACAGCAGAGGTAGAAGACAGATATAGAGTATATCTACGTGTCTCACTCAGCCTGCTCAGAAGGAACAGCAGAGGTAGAAGACAGAGATAGAGTATATCCACGTGTCTCACTGAGCCTGCTCAGAAGGAACAGCAGAGGTAGAAGACAGAGATAGAGTATATCCACTTGTCTGATCTACACCTCACTCAGCCTGCTCAGAAGGAACAGCAGAGATAGAAGACAGAGATAGAGTATATCCACGTGTCTGATCTACACCTCACTCAGCCTGCTCAGAAGAAACAGCAGAGGTAGAAGACATAGATATAGTATATCCACGTGTCTCACTCAGCCTGCTTAGAAGGAACAGCAGAGATAGAAGACAGAGATAGAGTATATCCACGTGTCTGATCTACACCTCACTCAGCCTGCTCAGAAGGAACAGCAGAGGTAGAAGACAGAGATAGAGTTTATCCACGTGTCTCACTCAACCTGCTCAGAAGGAACAGCAGAGGTAGAAGACAGAGATAGAGTATATCCACGTGTTTGAACCACACCTCACTCAGCCTGCTCAGAAGGAAGAGCAGAGGTAGAAGACAGAGATAGAGTATATCCACGTGTCTGATATACACCTCACTCTGCCTGCTCAGAAGGAGCAGCAGAGGTAGAAGACAGAGATGGAGTTTATCCACGTGTCTCACTCAACCTGCTCAGAATGAACAGCAGAGGTAGAAGACAGAGATAGAGTATATCCACGTGTTTGAACCACACCTCACTCAGCCTGCTCAGAAGGAAGAGCAGAGGTAGAAGACAGAGATAGAGTATATCCACGTGTCTGATATACACCTCACTCAGCCTGCTCAGAAGGAGCAACAGAGGTAGAAGACAGAGATAGAGTATATCCACGTGTTTGAACCACACCTCACTCAGCCTGCTCAGAAGGAACAGCAGAAGTAGAAGACAGAGATGGAGTATATCCACCTGTCTGATCTACACCTCACTCAGCATGCTCAGAAGGAACAGCAGAGGTAGAAGACAGAGATAGAGTATATCCACGTGTCTCACTCAGCCTGCTCAGAAGGAACAGCAGAGGTAGAAGACAGATATATAGTATATCCACGTGTCTCACTCATCCTGCTCAGAAGGAACAGCAGAAGTAGAAGACAGAGATAGAGTATATCCACGTGTCTGATATACACCTCACTCAGCCTGCTCAGAAGGAACAGCAGAGGTAGAAGACACAGATACATTATATCCACGTGTCTGATCTACACCTCACTGAGCCTGCTCAGAGGAACAGCAGAGGTAGAAGACAGAGATAGAGTATATCCACGTGTCTGATCTACACCTCACTCAGCCTGCTCAGAAGGAACAGCAGAGGTAAAAGACAGAGATATAGTATATCCACGTGTCTCACTCAGCCTGCTCAGAAGGAACAGCAGAGGTAGAAGACAGAGATAGAGTATATCCACGTGTCTCATTCAGCCTGCTCAGAAGGAACAGCAGATGTAGAAGACAGAGATAGAGTATATCCACGTGTCTGATCTACACCTCACTCAGCCTGCTCAGAAGGAACAGCAGAGGTAGAAGACAGAGATGGAGTATATCCACGTGTCTGATCTACACCTCACTCAGCCTGCTCAGAAGGAACAGCAGAGGTAGAAGACAGAGATGGAGTTTATCCACGTGTCTCACTCAACCTGCTCAGAATGAACAGCAGAGGTAGAAGACAGAGATAGATTATATCCACGTGTTTGAACCACACCTCACTCAGCCTGCTCAGAAGGAACAGCAGAAGTAGAAGACAGAGATGGAGTATATCCACCTGTCTGATCTACACCTCACTCAGCCTGCTCAGAAGGAACAGCAGAGGTAGAAGACAGAGATAGAGTATATCCACGTGTCTCACTCAGCCTGCTCAGAAGGAACAGCAGAGGTAGAAGACAGATATATAGTATATCCACGTGTCTCACTCATCCTGCTCAGAAGGAACAGCTGAAGTAGAAGACAGAGATAGAGTATATCCACGTGTCTGATATACACCTCACTCAGCCTGCTCAGAAGGAACAGCAGAGGTAGAAGACACAGATACATTATATCCACGTGTCTGATCTACACCTCACTGAGCCTGCTCAGAGGAACAGCAGAGGTAGAAGACAGAGATAGAGTATATCCACGTGTCTGATCTCCACCTCACTCAGCCTGCTCAGAAGGAACAGCAGAGGTAAAAGACAGAGATATAGTATATCCACGTGTCTCACTCAGCCTGCTCAGAAGGAACAGCAGAGGTAGAAGACAGAGATGGAGTATATCCACGTGTCTCACTCAGCCTGCTCAGAAGGAACAGCAGAGGTAGAATACAGAGATAGAGTATATCCACGTGTCTGATCTACACCTCACTCAGCCTGCTCAGAAGGAACAGCAGAGGTAGAAGACAGAGATGGAGTATATCCACGTGTCTGATCTACACCTCACTCAGCCTGCTCAGAAGGAACAGCAGAGGTAGAAGACAGAGATAGAGTATATCCACGTGTCTCACTCAGCCTGCTCAGAAGGAACAGCAGAGGTAGAAGACAGATATAGAGTATATCCACGTGTCTCACTCAGCCTGCTCAGAAGGAACAGCAGAGGTAGAAGACAGAGATAGAGTATATCCACCTGTCTGATCTACACCTCACTCAACCTGCTCAGAAGGAACAGCAGAGGTAGAAGACAGAGATAAAGTATATCCACGTGTCTCACTCAGACTGCGCAGAAGGAACAGCAGAGGTAGAAAACAGAGATATGGTATATCTACGTGTCTCACTCAGCCTGCTCATAAGGAACAGCAGAGGTAGAAGACAGAGATAGAGTATATCCACGTGTCTGATCTACACCTCACTCAGCCTGCTCAGAAGGAACAGCAGAGGTAGAAGACAGAGATAGAGTATATCCACGTGTCTGATCTACACCTCACTCAGCCTGCTCAGAAGGAACAGCAGAGGTAGAAGACAGAGATAGAGTATATCCCCGTGTCTGATCTACACCTCACTCAGCCTGCTCAGAAGGAACAGCAGAGGTAGAAGACAGATATAGAGTATATCTACGTGTCTCACTCAGCCTGCTCAGAAGGAACAGCAGAGGTAGAAGACAGAGATAGAGTATATCCACGTGTCTCACTGAGCCTGCTCAGAAGGAACAGCAGAGGTAGAAGACAGAGATAGAGTATATCCACTTGTCTGATCTACACCTCACTCAGCCTGCTCAGAAGGAACAGCAGAGATAGAAGACAGAGATAGAGTATATCCACGTGTCAGATCTACACCTCACTCAGCCTGCTCAGAAGAAACAGCAGAGGTAGAAGACATAGATATAGTATATCCACGTGTCTCACTCAGCCTGCTTAGAAGGAACAGCAGAGATAGAAGACAGAGATAGAGTATATCCACGTGTCTGATCTACACCTCACTCAGCCTGCTCAGAAGGAACAGCAGAGGTAGAAGACAGAGATAGAGTTTATCCACGTGTCTCACTCAACCTGCTCAGAAGGAACAGCAGAGGTAGAAGACAGAGATAGAGTATATCCACGTGTTTGAACCACACCTCACTCAGCCTGCTCAGAAGGAAGAGCAGAGGTAGAAGACAGAGATAGAGTATATCCACGTGTCTGATATACACCTCACTCTGCCTGCTCAGAAGGAGCAGCAGAGGTAGAAGACAGAGATGGAGTTTATCCACGTGTCTCACTCAACCTGCTCAGAATGAACAGCAGAGGTAGAAGACAGAGATAGAGTATATCCACGTGTTTGAACCACACCTCACTCAGCCTGCTCAGAAGGAAGAGCAGAGGTAGAAGACAGAGATAGAGTATATCCACGTGTCTGATATACACCTCACTCAGCCTGCTCAGAAGGAGCAACAGAGGTAGAAGACAGAGATAGAGTATATCCACGTGTCTGATCTACTACACCTCACTCAGCCTGCTCAGAAGGAACAGCAGAGGTAGAAGACAGAGATAGAGTATATCCACGTGTCTGATCTACACTTCACTCAGCCTGCTCAGAAGGAACAGCAGAGGTCGAAGACAGAGATAGAGTATATCCACGTGTCTGATCTACACCTCACTCAGCCTGCTCAGAAGGAACAGCAAAGGTAGAAGACAGAGATAGAGTATATCCACGTGTCTGATCTACACCTCACTCAGCCTTCTCAGAAAGGAACAGCAGAGGTAGAAGACAGATATATAGTATATCCACGTGTCTCACTCATCCTGCTCAGAAGGAACAGCAGAGGTAGAAGACAGAGATAAAGTATATCCACGTGTCTCACTCAGACTGCGCAGAAGGAACAGCAGAGGTAGAAAACAGAGATATGGTATATCTACGTGTCTCACTCAGCCTGCTCATAAGGAACAGCAGAGGTAGAAGACAGAGATAGAGTATATCCACGTGTCTGATCTACACCTCACTCAGCCTGCTCAGAAGGAACAGCAGAGGTAGAAGACAGAGATAGAGTATATCCACGTGTCTGATCTACACCTCACTCAGCCTGCTCAGAAGGAACAGCAGAGGTAGAAGACAGATAGATAGTATATCCACGTATCTAACTCATCCTGCTCAGAAGGAACAGCAGAGGTAGAAGACAGAGATAGAGTATATCCACGTGTCTGATCTACACCTCACTCAGCCTGCTCAGAAGGAACAGCAGAGGTAGAAGACAGAGATAGATTATATCCACGTGTCTGATCTACACCTCACTCAGCCTGCTCAGAAGGAACAGCAGAGGTAGAAGACAGAGATAGAGTATATCCACGTGTCTGATCTACATCTCACTCAGCCTGCTCAGAAGGAACAGCAGAGGTAAAATACAGAGATAGAGTATATCCACGTGTCTCACTCAGCCTGCTCAGAAGGAACAGCAGAGGTAGAAGACAGAGATAGAGTATATCCACGTGTCTGATCTACACCTCACTCAGCCTGCTCAGAAGGAACAGCAGAGGTAGAAGACAGAGATAGAGTATATCCACGTGTCTGATCTACACCTCACTCAGCCTGCTCAGAAGGAACAGCAGAGGTAGAAGACAGATATATAGTATATCCACGTGTCTCACTCCTCCTGCTCAGAAGGAACAGCAGAAGTAGAAGACAGAGATAGAGTATATCCACGTGTCTGATATACACCTCACTCAGCCTGCTCAGAAGGAACAGCAGAGGTAGAAAACACAGATACATTATATCCACGTGTCTGATCTACACCTCACTGAGCCTGCTCAGAGGAACAGCAGAGGTAGAAGACAGAGATAGAGTATATCCACGTGTCTGATCTACACCTCACTCAGCCTGCTCAGAAGGAGCAGCAGAGGTAGAAGACAGAGATGGAGTTTATCCACGTGTCTCACTCAACCTGCTCAGAATGAACAGCAGAGGTAGAAGACAGAGATAGAGTATATCCACGTGTTTGAACCACACCTCACTCAGCCTGCTCAGAAGGAAGAGCAGAGGTAGAAGACAGAGATAGAGTATATCCACGTGTCTGATATACACCTCACTCAGCCTGCTCAGAAGGAGCAACAGAGGTAGAAGACAGAGATAGAGTATATCCACGTGTCTGATCTACTACACCTCACTCAGCCTGCTCAGAAGGAACAGCAGAGGTAGAAGACAGAGATAGAGTATATCCACGTGTCTGATCTACACTTCACTCAGCCTGCTCAGAAGGAACAGCAGAGGTCGAAGACAGAGATAGAGTATATCCACGTGTCTGATCTACACCTCACTCAGCCTGCTCAGAAGGAACAGCAAAGGTAGAAGACAGAGATAGAGTATATCCACGTGTCTGATCTACACCTCACTCAGCCTTCTCAGAAAGGAACAGCAGAGGTAGAAGACAGATATATAGTATATCCACGTGTCTCACTCATCCTGCTCAGAAGGAACAGCAGAGGTAGAAGACAGAGATAAAGTATATCCACGTGTCTCACTCAGACTGCGCAGAAGGAACAGCAGAGGTAGAAAACAGAGATATGGTATATCTACGTGTCTCACTCAGCCTGCTCATAAGGAACAGCAGAGGTAGAAGACAGAGATAGAGTATATCCACGTGTCTGATCTACACCTCACTCAGCCTGCTCAGAAGGAACAGCAGAGGTAGAAGACAGAGATAGAGTATATCCACGTGTCTGATCTACACCTCACTCAGCCTGCTCAGAAGGAACAGCAGAGGTAGAAGACAGATAGATAGTATATCCACGTATCTAACTCATCCTGCTCAGAAGGAACAGCAGAGGTAGAAGACAGAGATAGAGTATATCCACGTGTCTGATCTACACCTCACTCAGCCTGCTCAGAAGGAACAGCAGAGGTAGAAGACAGAGATAGATTATATCCACGTGTCTGATCTACACCTCACTCAGCCTGCTCAGAAGGAACAGCAGAGGTAGAAGACAGAGATAGAGTATATCCACGTGTCTGATCTACATCTCACTCAGCCTGCTCAGAAGGAACAGCAGAGGTAAAATACAGAGATAGAGTATATCCACGTGTCTCACTCAGCCTGCTCAGAAGGAACAGCAGAGGTAGAAGACAGAGATAGAGTATATCCACGTGTCTGATCTACACCTCACTCAGCCTGCTCAGAAGGAACAGCAGAGGTAGAAGACAGAGATAGAGTATATCCACGTGTCTGATCTACACCTCACTCAGCCTGCTCAGAAGGAACAGCAGAGGTAGAAGACAGATATATAGTATATCCACGTGTCTCACTCCTCCTGCTCAGAAGGAACAGCAGAAGTAGAAGACAGAGATAGAGTATATCCACGTGTCTGATATACACCTCACTCAGCCTGCTCAGAAGGAACAGCAGAGGTAGAAAACACAGATACATTATATCCACGTGTCTGATCTACACCTCACTGAGCCTGCTCAGAGGAACAGCAGAGGTAGAAGACAGAGATAGAGTATATCCACGTGTCTGATCTACACCTCACTCAGCCTGCTCAGAAGGAACAGCAGAGGTAAAAGACAGAGATATAGTATATCCACGTGTCTCACTCAGCCTGCTCAGAAGGAACAGCAGAGGTAGAAGACAGAGATAGAGTATATCCACGTGTCTCACTCAGCCTGCTCAGAAGGAACAGCAGAGGTAGAAGACAGAGATAGAGTATATCCACGTGTCTGATCTACACCTCACTCAGCCTGCTCAGAAGGAACAGCAGAGGTAGAAGACAGAGATGGAGTATATCCACGTGTCTGATCTACACCTCACTCAGCCTGCTCAGAAGGAACAGCAGAGGTAGAAGACAGAGATAGAGTATATCCACGTGTCTCACTCAGCCTGCTCAGAAGGAACAGCAGAGTTAGAAGACAGATATAGAGTATATCCACGTGTCTCACTCAGCCTGCTCAGAAGGAACAGCAGAGGTAGAAGACAGAGATAGAGTATATCCACCTGTCTGATCTACACCTCACTCAACCTGCTCAGAAGGAACAGCAGAGGTAGAAGACAGAGATAAAGTATATCCACGTGTCTCACTCAGACTGCGCAGAAGGAACAGCAGAGGTAGAAAACAGAGATATGGTATATCTACGTGTCTCACTCAGCCTGCTCATAAGGAACAGCAGAGGTAGAAGACAGAGATAGAGTATATCCACGTGTCTGATCTACACCTCACTCAGCCTGCTCAGAAGGAACAGCAGAGGTAGAAGACAGAGATAGAGTATATCCACGTGTCTGAACTACACCTCACTCAGCCTGCTCAGAAGGAACAGCAGAGGTAGAAGACAGAGATAGAGTATATCCACGTGTCTGATCTACACCTCACTCAGCCTGCTCAGAAGGAACAGCAGAGGTAGAAGACAGATATATAGTATATCCCCGTGTCTCACTCATCCTGCTCAGAAGGAACAGCAGAAGTAGAAGACAGAGATAGAGTATATCCACGTGTCTGATCTACACCTCAGAAGGAACAGCAGAGATAGAAGACAGAGATAGACTATATCCACGTGTCTGATCTACACCTCACTCAGCCTGCTCAGAAGGAACAGCAGAGGTAGAAGACAGAGATAGAGTATATCCACGTGTCTGATCTACACCTCACTCAGCCTGCTCAGAAGGAACAGCAGAGGTAGAAGACAGATATATAGTATATCCACGTGTCTCACTCCTCCTGCTCAGAAGGAACAGCAGAAGTAGAAGACAGAGATAGAGTATATCCACGTGTCTGATATACACCTCACTCAGCCTGCTCAGAAGGAACAGCAGAGGTAGAAAACACAGATACATTATATCCACGTGTCTGATCTACACCTCACTGAGCCTGCTCAGAGGAACAGCAGAGGTAGAAGACAGAGATAGAGTATATCCACGTGTCTGATCTACACCTCACTCAGCCTGCTCAGAAGGAACAGCAGAGGTAAAAGACAGAGATATAGTATATCCACGTGTCTCACTCAGCCTGCTCAGAAGGAACAGCAGAGGTAGAAGACAGAGATAGAGTATATCCACGTGTCTCACTCAGCCTGCTCAGAAGGAACAGCAGAGGTAGAAGACAGAGATAGAGTATATCCACGTGTCTGATCTACACCTCACTCAGCCTGCTCAGAAGGAACAGCAGAGGTAGAAGACAGAGATGGAGTATATCCACGTGTCTGATCTACACCTCACTCAGCCTGCTCAGAAGGAACAGCAGAGGTAGAAGACAGAGATAGAGTATATCCACGTGTCTCACTCAGCCTGCTCAGAAGGAACAGCAGAGTTAGAAGACAGATATAGAGTATATCCACGTGTCTCACTCAGCCTGCTCAGAAGGAACAGCAGAGGTAGAAGACAGAGATAGAGTATATCCACCTGTCTGATCTACACCTCACTCAACCTGCTCAGAAGGAACAGCAGAGGTAGAAGACAGAGATAAAGTATATCCACGTGTCTCACTCAGACTGCGCAGAAGGAACAGCAGAGGTAGAAAACAGAGATATGGTATATCTACGTGTCTCACTCAGCCTGCTCATAAGGAACAGCAGAGGTAGAAGACAGAGATAGAGTATATCCACGTGTCTGATCTACACCTCACTCAGCCTGCTCAGAAGGAACAGCAGAGGTAGAAGACAGAGATAGAGTATATCCACGTGTCTGAACTACACCTCACTCAGCCTGCTCAGAAGGAACAGCAGAGGTAGAAGACAGAGATAGAGTATATCCACGTGTCTGATCTACACCTCACTCAGCCTGCTCAGAAGGAACAGCAGAGGTAGAAGACAGATATATAGTATATCCCCGTGTCTCACTCATCCTGCTCAGAAGGAACAGCAGAAGTAGAAGACAGAGATAGAGTATATCCACGTGTCTGATCTACACCTCAGAAGGAACAGCAGAGATAGAAGACAGAGATAGACTATATCCACGTGTCTGATCTACACCTCACTCAGCCTGCTCAGAAGGAACAGCAGAGGTAGAAGACAGAGATAGAGTATATCCACGTGTCTGATCTACACCTCACTCAGCCTGCTCAGAAGGAACAGCAGAGGTATAAGTCAGAGATAGAGTATATCCACGTGTCTCACTCAGCCTGCTCAGAAGGAACAGCAGAGGTAGAAGACAGATATAGAGTATATCCACGTGTCTCACTCATCCTGCTCAGAAGGAACAGCAGAGGTAGAAGACAGAGATAGAGTATATCCACGTGTCTCACTCAGCCTGCTCAGAAGGAACAGCAGAGGTAGAAGACAGAGATAGAGTATATCCACCTGTCTAATCTACACCTCACTCAAACTGCTCAGAAGGAACAGCAGAGGTAGAAGACAGAGATAAAGTATATCCACGGGTCTCACTCAGACTGCGCAGAAGGAACAGCAGAGGTAGAAAACAGAGATATGGTATATCTACGTGTCTCACTCAGCCTGCTCATAAGGAACAGCAGAGGTAGAAGACAGAGATAGAGTATATCCACGTGTCTGATCTACACCTCACTCAGCCTGCTCAGAAGGAACAGCAGAGGTAGAAGACAGAGATAGAGTATATCCACGTGTCTGATCTACACCTCACTCAGCCTGCTCAGAAGGAACAGCAGAGGTAGAAGACAGAAATAGAGTATATCCACGTGTCTGATCTACACCTCACTCAGCCTGCTCAGAAGGAACAGCAGAGGTAAAATACAGAGATAGAGTATATCCACGTGTCTCACTCAGCCTGCTCAGAAGGAACAGCAGAGGTAGAAGACAGAGATAGAGTATATCCACGTGTCTGATCTACACCTCACTCAGCCTGCTCAGAAGGAACAGCAGAGGTAGAAGACAGAGATAGAGTATATCCACGTGTCTGATCTACACCTCACTCAGCCTGCTCAGAAGGAACAGCAGAGGTAGAAGACAGATATATAGTATATCCACGTGTCTCACTCATCCTGCTCAGAAGGAACAGCAGAAGTAGAAGACAGAGATAGAGTATATCCACGTGTCTGATATACACCTCACTCAGCCTGCTCAGAAGGAACAGCAGAGGTAGAAAACACAGATACATTATATCCACGTGTCTGATCTACACCTCACTGAGCCTGCTCAGAGGAACAGCAGAGGTAGAAGACAGAGATAGAGTATATCCACGTGTCTGATCTACACCTCACTCAGCCTGCTCAGAAGGAACAGCAGAGGTAAAAGACAGAGATATAGTATATCCACGTGTCTCACTCAGCCTGCTCAGAAGGAACAGCAGAGGTAGAAGACAGAGATAGAGTATATCCACTTGTCTCACTCAGCCTGCTCAGAAGGAACAGCAGAGGTAGAAGACAGAGATAGAGTATATCCACGTGTCTGATCTACACCTCACTCAGCCTGCTCATAAGGAACAGCAGAGGTAGAAGACAGAGATGGAGTATATCCACGTGTCTGATCTACACCTCACTCAGCCTGCTCAGAAGGAACAGCAGAGGTAGAAGACAGAGATAGAGTATATCCACGTGTCTCACTCAGCCTGCTCAGAAGGAACAGCAGAGTTAGAAGACATATATAGAGTATATCCACGTGTCTCACTCAGCCTGCTCAGAAGGAACAGCAGAGGTAGAAGACAGAGATAGAGTATATCCACCTGTCTGATCTACACCTCACTCAACCTGCTCAGAAGGAACAGCAGAGGTAGAAGACAGAGATAAAGTATATCCACGTGTCTCACTCAGACTGCGCAGAAGGAACAGCAGAGGTAGAAAACATAGATATGGTATATCTACGTGTCTCACTCAGCCTGCTCATAAGGAACAGCAGAGGTAGAAGACAGAGATAGAGTATATCCACGTGTCTGATCTACACCTCACTCAGCCTGCTCAGAAGGAACAGCAGAGGTAGAAGACAGAGATAGAGTATATCCACGTGTCTGAACTACACCTCACTCAGCCTGCTCAGAAGGAACAGCAGAGGTAGAAGACAGAGATAGAGTATATCCACGTGTCTGATCTACACCTCACTCAGCCTGCTCAGAAGGAACAGCAGAGGTAGAAGACAGATATATAGTATATCCACGTGTCTCACTCATCCTGCTCAGAAGGAACAGCAGAAGTAGAAGACAGAGATAGAGTATATCCACGTGTCTGATCTACACCTCAGAAGGAACAGCAGAGATAGAAGACAGAGATAGACTATATCCACGTGTCTGATCTACACCTCACTCAGCCTGCTCAGAAGGAACAGCAGAGGTAGAAGACAGAGATAGAGTATATCCACGTGTCTGATCTACACCTCACTCAGCCTGCTCAGAAGGAACAGCAGAGGTATAAGTCAGAGATAGAGTATATCCACGTGTCTCACTCAGCCTGCTCAGAAGGAACAGCAGAGGTAGAAGACAGATATAGAGTATATCCACGTGTCTCACTCATCCTGCTCAGAAGGAACAGCAGAGGTAGAAGACAGAGATAGAGTATATCCACGTGTTTCACTCAGCCTGCTCAGAAGGAACAGCAGAGGTAGAAGACAGAGATAGAGTATATCCACCTGTCTAATCTACACCTCACTCAAACTGCTCAGAAGGAACAGCAGAGGTAGAAGACAGAGATAAAGTATATCCACGGGTCTCACTCAGACTGCGCAGAAGGAACAGCAGAGGTAGAAAACAGAGATATGGTATATCTACGTGTCTCACTCAGCCTGCTCATAAGGAACAGCAGAGGTAGAAGACAGAGATAGAGTATATCCACGTGTCTGATCTACACCTCACTCAGCCTGCTCAGAAGGAACAGCAGAGGTAGAAGACAGAGATAGAGTATATCCACGTGTCTGATCTACACCTCACTCAGCCTGCTCAGAAGGAACAGCAGAGGTAGAAGACAGAGATAGAGTATATCCACGTGTCTGATCTACACCTCACTCAGCCTGCTCAGAAGGAACAGCAGAGGTAAAATACAGAGATAGAGTATATCCACGTGTCTCACTCAGCCTGCTCAGAAGGAACAGCAGAGGTAGAAGACAGAGATAGAGTATATCCACGTGTCTGATCTACACCTCACTCAGCCTGCTCAGAAGGAACAGCAGAGGTAGAAGACAGAGATATAGTATATCCACGTGTCTGATCTACACCTCACTCAGCCTGCTCAGAAGGAACAGCAGAGGTAGAAGACAGAGATAGAGTATATCCACGTGTCTGATCTACACCTCACTCAGCCTGCTCAGAAGGAACAGCAGAGGTAGAAGACAGAGATAGAGTATATCCACGTGTCTGATCTACACCTCACTCAGCCTGCTCAGAAGGAACTGCAGAGGTAAAATACAGAGATAGAGTATATCCACGTGTCTCACTCGTCCTGCTCAGAAGGAACAGCAGAGGTAGAAGACAGCGATAGATTATATCAACGTGTCTGATCTACACCTCACTCAGCCTGCTCAGAAGGAACAGCAGAGGTAAAAGACAGAGATAGAGTATATCCACGTGTCTGATCTACACCTCACTCAGCCTGCTCAGAAGGAACAGCAGAGGTAAAATACAGAGATAGAGTATATCCACGTGTCTCACTCAGCCTGCTCAGAAGGAACAGCAGAGGTAGAAGACAGAGATAGAGTATATCCACGTGTCTGATCTACACCTCACTCAGCCTGCTCAGAAGGAACAGCAGAGGTAGAAGACAGAGATATAGTATATCCACGTGTCTGAACTACACCTCACTCAGCCTGCTCAGAAGGAACAGCAGAGGTAGAAGACAGAAATAGAGTATATCCACGTGTCTCACTCAGCCTGCTCAGAAGGAACAGCAGAGGTAGAAGACAGATATAGAGTATATCCACGTGTCTCACTCAGCCTGCTCAGAAGGAACAGCAGAGGTAGAAGACAGAGATAGAGTATATCCACGTGTCTGATCTACACCTCACTCAGCCTGCTCAGAAGGAACAGCAGAGGTAGAAGACAGAGATAGAGTATATCCACGTGTCTCACTCAGCCTGCTCAGAAGGAACAGCAGAGTTAGAAGACAGATATAGAGTATATCCACGTGTCTCACTCAGCCTGCTCAGAAGGAACAACAGAGGTAGAAGACAGAAATAGAGTATATACACCTGTCTGATCTACACCTCACTCAACCTGCTCAGAAGGAACAGCAGAGGTAGAAGACAGAGATAAAGTATATCCACGTGTCTCACTCAGACTGCGCAGAAGGAACAGCAGAGGTAGAAAACAGAGATATGGTATATCTACGTGTCTCACTCAGCCTGCTCATAAGAACAGCAGAGGTAGAAGACAGAGATAGAGTATATCCACGTGTCTGATCTACACCTCACTCAGCCTGCTCAGAAGGAACAGCAGAGGTAGAAGACAGAGATAGAGTATATCCACGTGTCTGAACTACACCTCACTCAGCCTGCTCAGAAGGAACAGCAGAGGTAGAAGACAGAGATAGAGTATATCCACGTGTCTGATCTACACCTCACTCAGCCTGCTCAGAAGGAACAGCAGAGGTAGAAGACAGATATATAGTATATCCACGTGTCTCACTCATCCTGCTCAGAAGGAACAGCAGAAGTAGAAGACAGAGATAGAGTATATCCACGTGTCTGATCTACACCTCAGAAGGAACAGCAGAGATAGAAGACAGAGATAGACTATATCCACGTGTCTGATCTACACCTCACTCAGCCTGCTCAGAAGGAACAGCAGAGGTAGAAGACAGAGATAGAGTATATCCACGTGTCTGATCTACACCTCACTCAGCCTGCTCAGAAGGAACAGCAGAGGTATAAGTCAGAGATATAGTATATCCACGTGTCTCACTCAGCCTGCTCAGAAGGAACAGCAGAGGTAGAAGACAGAGATAGGGTATATCCACGTGTCTCACTCAGCCTGCTCAGAAGGAACAGCAGAGGTAGAAGACAGAGATAGAGTATATCCACCTGTCTAATCTACACCTCACTCAAACTGCTCAGAAGGAACAGCAGAGGTAGAAGACAGAGATAAAGTATATCCACGGGTCTCACTCAGACTGCGCAGAAGGAACAGCAGAGGTAGAAAACAGAGATATGGTATATCTACGTGTCTCACTCAGCCTGCTCATAAGGAACAGCAGAGGTAGAAGACAGAGATAGAGTATATCCACGTGTCTGATCTACACCTCACTCAGCCTGCTCAGAAGGAACAGCAGAGGTAGAAGACAGAGATAGAGTATATCCACGTGTCTGAACTACACCTCACTCAGCCTGCTCAGAAGGAACAGCAGAGGTAGAAGACAGAGATAGAGTATATCCACGTGTCTGATCTACACCTCACTCAGCCTGCTCAGAAGGAACAGCAGAGGTAGAAGACAGATATATAGTATATCCACGTGTCTCACTCATCCTGCTCAGAAGGAACAGCAGAAGTAGAAGACAGAGATAGAGTATATCCACGTGTCTGATCTACACCTCAGAAGGAACAGCAGAGATAGAAGACAGAGATAGACTATATCCACGTGTCTGATCTACACCTCACTCAGCCTGCTCAGAAGGAACAGCAGAGGTAGAAGACAGAGATAGAGTATATCCACGTGTCTGATCTACACCTCACTCAGCCTGCTCAGAAGGAACAGCAGAGGTATAAGTCAGAGATAGAGTATATCCACGTGTCTCACTCAGCCTGCTCAGAAGGAACAGCAGAGGTAGAAGACAGATATAGAGTATATCCACGTGTCTCACTCATCCTGCTCAGAAGGAACAGCAGAGGTAGAAGACAGAGATAGAGTATATCCACGTGTTTCACTCAGCCTGCTCAGAAGGAACAGCAGAGGTAGAAGACAGAGATAGAGTATATCCACCTGTCTAATCTACACCTCACTCAAACTGCTCAGAAGGAACAGCAGAGGTAGAAGACAGAGATAAAGTATATCCACGGGTCTCACTCAGACTGCGCAGAAGGAACAGCAGAGGTAGAAAACAGAGATATGGTATATCTACGTGTCTCACTCAGCCTGCTCATAAGGAACAGCAGAGGTAGAAGACAGAGATAGAGTATATCCACGTGTCTGATCTACACCTCACTCAGCCTGCTCAGAAGGAACAGCAGAGGTAGAAGACAGAGATAGAGTATATCCACGTGTCTGATCTACACCTCACTCAGCCTGCTCAGAAGGAACAGCAGAGGTAGAAGACAGAGATAGAGTATATCCACGTGTCTGATCTACACCTCACTCAGCCTGCTCAGAAGGAACAGCAGAGGTAAAATACAGAGATAGAGTATATCCACGTGTCTCACTCAGCCTGCTCAGAAGGAACAGCAGAGGTAGAAGACAGAGATAGAGTATATCCACGTGTCTGATCTACACCTCACTCAGCCTGCTCAGAAGGAACAGCAGAGGTAGAAGACAGAGATATAGTATATCCACGTGTCTGATCTACACCTCACTCAGCCTGCTCAGAAGGAACAGCAGAGGTAGAAGACAGAGATAGAGTATATCCACGTGTCTGATCTACACCTCACTCAGCCTGCTCAGAAGGAACAGCAGAGGTAGAAGACAGAGATAGAGTATATCCACGTGTCTGATCTACACCTCACTCAGCCTGCTCAGAAGGAACTGCAGAGGTAAAATACAGAGATAGAGTATATCCACGTGTCTCACTCGTCCTGCTCAGAAGGAACAGCAGAGGTAGAAGACAGCGATAGATTATATCAACGTGTCTGATCTACACCTCACTCAGCCTGCTCAGAAGGAACAGCAGAGGTAAAAGACAGAGATAGAGTATATCCACGTGTCTGATCTACACCTCACTCAGCCTGCTCAGAAGGAACAGCAGAGGTAAAATACAGAGATAGAGTATATCCACGTGTCTCACTCAGCCTGCTCAGAAGGAACAGCAGAGGTAGAAGACAGAGATAGAGTATATCCACGTGTCTGATCTACACCTCACTCAGCCTGCTCAGAAGGAACAGCAGAGGTAGAAGACAGAGATATAGTATATCCACGTGTCTGAACTACACCTCACTCAGCCTGCTCAGAAGGAACAGCAGAGGTAGAAGACAGAAATAGAGTATATCCACGTGTCTCACTCAGCCTGCTCAGAAGGAACAGCAGAGGTAGAAGACAGATATAGAGTATATCCACGTGTCTCACTCAGCCTGCTCAGAAGGAACAGCAGAGGTAGAAGACAGAGATAGAGTATATCCACGTGTCTGATCTACACCTCACTCAGCCTGCTCAGAAGGAACAGCAGAGGTAGAAGACAGAGATAGAGTATATCCACGTGTCTCACTCAGCCTGCTCAGAAGGAACAGCAGAGTTAGAAGACAGATATAGAGTATATCCACGTGTCTCACTCAGCCTGCTCAGAAGGAACAACAGAGGTAGAAGACAGAAATAGAGTATATCCACCTGTCTGATCTACACCTCACTCAACCTGCTCAGAAGGAACAGCAGAGGTAGAAGACAGAGATAAAGTATATCCACGTGTCTCACTCAGACTGCGCAGAAGGAACAGCAGAGGTAATAATAATAATAATAAACCATTTTTATATAGCGCATAACACATAGTGATTAAACATGTCCCTATGCGCTGTAGAGAAAGAAAAAAAGACAACAAAATACAAAAACAAGATGTACTAGGTTTCAAACAAAAATGCATGACCTAAATGTTAAATAGGTGCGTCTTTAAAGCAATCTTGAACTTATCAATGGAATCAATATTTTTCAAATGTTCCGGGAGATTGTTCCATAGGGTTGAAGCAGTGTGAGCGAAGCTGCGTTCACCATATGACCTGGTTGAAACTGGTGGAATAACAAACAATTTTTTCTTATTAGAACGAAGATTTCTTGATGGTGTGTACAATGTTAACAGCTCTATCAAATAAGGTGGCGCAAAATTATAAAAACATTCGTATGCCAACAACAACATTTTGAATGAAATGCGAGAGTGAATGGGTAGCCAATGTAATTCTCTTAGGAGAAGAGACACAGATTCATGTTTCCTAATGCGAAAAATAAGACGAGCTGCAGAGTTCTGCACAACCTGCATCTTTTGCACCTGACGAGCCGGAATCCCAGAAAGGAGGCTATTACAGAAATCGAGGTGACACATCACAAATGCGTGAATTAAGCGTTCAGTAGTACGTTTATCTATCAGATTGCGAATTTTTCCAATTTTGTAAAGTGCAAAAGATGCAGATCTGCATTTCTGTGAAACAAAATTGTCCATAGTGAAATGGTCATCAAATATTGCACCCAAATTTCTACACTTCCTTACAGAATTAACCTGCGTGCCATCTAAGTCAATAAATGATACACGATCTGTCGAACGAAAACGTGAAGATATGTGAAGAAATTCAGTCTTGTTGCTATTGAGCTTAAGACCGTTTACTTGTGACCATTCTTTAATTGCTTGAACACAATCAACCATTTGTGAAATAACATCTCCTACATCCGACTGTTTAAATGCTATATACAATTGAGTGTCGTCAGCGTAAAACATTTTATGAACATTGTGATTGTCAATTAGTACCTCTAGTGGTGAAGTGTATAGTGTGAACAACAGGGGACCTAGCACTGATCCTTGTGGTACCCCTTGAGAAGTACAATATCTTGATGATGGTTCGTTTTCTATAACAACAGTGTGGGTTCGATTTGACAAATAAGACTCAATCCAGTCGAGTGCCCTACTGCAAATACCAAACTTTTGTGACAATCGTTGCAACAAGATATCATGCTTTATGGTATCAAACGCAGACGAAAAATCTAAGAGGACAAGTATAACTTCTTCACCCTTATCAAGTGTCAACAATACATCATTTGATATTCGCAGCAAGGCAGTTTCCACACTATGGAATGATCTATACCCAGATTGAAATTTTGCATGGAGTTTATGATCATTTAGGTACCGTTGCAACTGTAATGCTGCCATTCTTTCTAATGTCTTAGAAAAGAACTTCAAGTTTGCAATAGGACGATAATTCTTAAGTTCATCAGAATCACATTTCAAACCCTTGAGAATTGGTACAATATTTGCTAATTTGAATTTTTCAGGAAAACATCCATTTTTAAATGACTCATTGATAACAACAGTTATGATAGGTGTAAGCTCATGAAGACAATTCTTTAGCAAGTGAGTTGGGATTGGGTCAAGATTACACGTCGTTGAAGTAGAGTCAGTGATGACTTGCAACACTTCTTTTTCAGTGACATGCTTAAATTTGTCAAATGAAAAAATTGTCTGCTGTTCAGGAAGTCGATCAGTATCAGTAGGTAATGATGACTGCAGTTCTGCAGTTATCTTGTTGACTTTCTCAGCAAAGAATTGAAGGAACCGCTCAGGAAGAGGAACTTCACTGTCATGATTACTTGGAAAAACCTTGGCAGAACGTGAGCGGGTGAGTTGATCCACCTTTCTGAACAGTTCACGGTTACTGCAGTCTTTCAACTGATCTCTGTGGTGCCGCTTTTTGGCAGATGATAGTTTATTGTTGTATTGATGACAGGCACTTCTAAAAATCTGACGGTCGATTTCTAGGCCTCTTGAAGAAAATGCCCTCCTTTCCAGTGCCCGGAGTTCTTGCTTCGCTGTACGGAGCTCGTCATTAAACCAAGGAGAGTTAGGATGACATCTAACTGTACGCGAGATCAACGGAGCATGCTTATCGAGGAGAGCAGAAAGGACAAGCTCATATTGATCAATAAGGGTGTTCATATCAATTGATGGCGAGACACACAACTCAGATTGCAGAATGTCATCGCGAAAGTGTTCAAGATTGATATCACGAATTTTCCGCATGTTGATGGTGATTTTCACAGGTTCAGGCTTACGTATATGCAGGGAGCACTTAACAGCTGCGTGATCAGATGGAAGGTACCTGGTTGAGCCGACATCGCTGACGAAACTTTCAATGTCACGAGAAAGAATGAGGTCAAGTGTGTGACCACCTCTGTGTGTAGGAAAGGACACGTGCTGCTTCAAGTTAAGGGATGTGATGAGACCCATAAAATTAATAGCGCTGCGATCAGTTTCAGAGTTGACGTGAAAGTTAAAATCTCCAACTATCATAAGTCGATGGGGAGTTGACATCAGTTGCTCCAAGAAAGTTGAGAACTCTTGAAGGAATAACTGGTCTGTTATCTCTCCTGTGCTTGTTCTTTGAGGGCGATATATAACAACCAGCTGTACCGGAGTTTGCTGGCGAGAAGTCAGTAGTAGATTGATACGCTCAAATGAAGAAAAATCTGGAGATTCAAGTATTCGAACATGAAAAGATTTGTTGAGACAAACACCGACGCCTCCACCCACACGACCCACACGTGGATTGTGGTACCACGCATAGTTCTTGAGTGTAGATAGAAGTTGTGCCAGTGTAAAGTCATCACGATCATCCCCAGAGCACCACGTCTCTGTGACGGCTAAGATATCGATGCTATCATCAATAACAAAGTCACATAACATATGGACTTTGTTTGTTAATGATCTGGCGTTCCAGAGGGCAAATCTCACATGATCTTTGCTTGATTCAGAGGCTAAGGTAGACTGTGCTTGTAGGCGACGGCGGCATCTTCCCCCCTTCCGACTTCGCCTTGTACGATGTTTGCCAATTTCAAGAGTGTGGAGGGTTGTCCACACAGTTGGTGTTACTCGAAAATGCTGGCGGTTAAGGCTCCGTAACGTGTCTACATCATACCGAATCCTGTTTGATGTACCGGTAGCATAATTCTTCCTATGTGGACAGTCCTCGGTATTCGATTCGTGATGTTGTTGATGAACTTCAGGACCGGGATTCGGATGTATATCCCCACATTCTACAAGCTGAACATGGAAGGTAGATGTGGATGTGGCAGTCCGGTAGTAGGATACTCTTTTCCCGATGTATTTTGTCTTTGATGAAAACCTGCACTTAGATGTGAATAGTACATCATAGCTTTCTATAGTACTACAACTTGTTGTACAAGAAAGGAAGTAGGCAAGGCCCACAATGATGACCAGGAACATATGAATGGAAGTCATTGTGAATCTGTGGTCCAGTCCATTGTTGACGGAGTCCAGTTCAATTGAGGGCAGACAAAGGACTTATGCACAGTTGATCACACATGAATAGATGAATAGATGTTCAGTGGCTTTGTACTGTACGTTGTATGTAACTCCATCATGGCTACAGGTTTGTAGCTCCAAGTGTGTGTATATGTAGAACCACAGAATATGGTTATCATAAACGTTGTGTATAAAGTCTAAAATATCAGTTCAAACTAGTCCTGCAGGATCAGCACAGTATCATAACAACATGATACTAAAATCTCCAGTTGGCAGAAACCCAGTACAGTGAAAATAGAGATAGTTATAGGAGCCTGGCAGAGCAGCTGCTACGCGCTCCACTTCACTCCACATATATTACAATAGGTAGAAAACAGAGATATGGTATATCTACGTGTCTCACTCAGCCTGCTCATAAGAACAGCAGAGGTAGAAGACAGAGATAGAGTATATCCACGTGTCTGATCTACACCTCACTCAGCCTGCTCAGAAGGAACAGCAGAGGTAGAAGACAGAGATAGAGTATATCCACGTGTCTGAACTACACCTCACTCAGCCTGCTCAGAAGGAACAGCAGAGGTAGAAGACAGAGATAGAGTATATCCACGTGTCTGATCTACACCTCACTCAGCCTGCTCAGAAGGAACAGCAGAGGTAGAAGACAGATATATAGTATATCCACGTGTCTCACTCATCCTGCTCAGAAGGAACAGCAGAAGTAGAAGACAGAGATAGAGTATATCCACGTGTCTGATCTACACCTCAGAAGGAACAGCAGAGATAGAAGACAGAGATAGACTATATCCACGTGTCTGATCTACACCTCACTCAGCCTGCTCAGAAGGAACAGCAGAGGTAGAAGACAGAGATAGAGTATATCCACGTGTCTGATCTACACCTCACTCAGCCTGCTCAGAAGGAACAGCAGAGGTATAAGTCAGAGATATAGTATATCCACGTGTCTCACTCAGCCTGCTCAGAAGGAACAGCAGAGGTAGAAGACAGAGATAGGGTATATCCACGTGTCTCACTCAGCCTGCTCAGAAGGAACAGCAGAGGTAGAAGACAGAGATAGAGTATATCCACCTGTCTAATCTACACCTCACTCAAACTGCTCAGAAGGAACAGCAGAGGTAGAAGACAGAGATAAAGTATATCCACGGGTCTCACTCAGACTGCGCAGAAGGAACAGCAGAGGTAGAAAACAGAGATATGGTATATCTACGTGTCTCACTCAGCCTGCTCATAAGGAACAGCAGAGGTAGAAGACAGAGATAGAGTATATCCACGTGTCTGATCTACACCTCACTCAGCCTGCTCAGAAGGAACAGCAGAGGTAGAAGACAGAGATAGAGTATATCCACGTGTCTGATCTACACCTCACTCAGCCTGCTCAGAAGGAACAGCAGAGGTAGAAGGCAGAGATAGAGTATATCCACGTGTCTGATCTACACCTCACTCAGCCTGCTCAGAAGGAACAGCAGAGGTAAAATACAGAGATAGAGTATATCCACGTGTCTCACTCGTCCTGCTCAGAAGGAACAGCAGAGGTAGAAGACAGCGATATATTATATCAACGTGTCTGATCTACACCTCACTCAGCCTGCTCAGAAGGAACAGCAGAGGTAAAATACAGAGATAGAGTATATCCACGTGTCTCACTCAGCCTGCTCAGAAGGAACAGCAGAGGTAGAAGACAGAGATAGAGTATATCCACGTGTCTGATCTACACCTCACTCAGCCTGCTCAGAAGGAACAGCAGAGGTAGAAGACAGAGATAGAGTATATCCACGTGTCTGATCTACACCTCACTCAGCCTGCTCAGAAGGAACAGCAGAGGTAGAAGACAGAGATATAGTATATCCACGTGTCTGAACTACACCTCACTCAGCCTGCTCAGAAGGAACAGCAGAGGTAGAAGACAGAAATAGAGTATATCCACGTGTCTCACTCAGCCTGCTCAGAAGGAACAGCAGAGGTAGAAGACAGATATAGAGTATATCCACGTGTCTCACTCAGCCTGCTCAGAAGGAACAGCAGAGGTAGAAGACAGAGATAGAGTATATCCACGTGTCTCACTCAGCCTGCTCAGAAGGAACAGCAGAGCTAGAAGACAGAGATAGAGTATATCCACTTGTCTGATCTACACCTCACTCAGCCTGCTCAGAAGGAACAGCAGAGCTAGAAGACAGAGATAGAGTATATCCACTTGTCTGATCTACACCTCACTCAGCCTGCTCAGAAGAAACAGCAGAGGTAGAAGACATAGATATAGTATATCCACGTGTCTCACTCAGCCTGCTTAGAAATAACAGCAGATATAGAAGACAGAGATAGAGTATATCCACGTGTCTGATCTACACCTCACTCAGCCTGCTCAGAAGGAACAGCAGAGGTAGAAGACAGAGATATAGTTTATCAACGTGTCTCACTCAACCTGCTCAGGAGGAACAGCAGAGGTAGAAGACAGAGATAGAGTATATCCACGTGTTTGAACCACACCTTACTCAGCCTGCTCAGAAGGAAGAGCAGAGGTAGAAGACAGAGATAGAGTATATCCACGTGTCTGATATACACCTCACTCAGCCTGCTCAGAAGGAGCAGCAGAGGTAGAAGACAGAGATAGAGTTTATCCACGTGTCTCACTCAACCTGCTCAGAAGGAACAGCAGAGGTAGAAGACAGAGATAGAGTATATCCACGTGTTTGAACCACACCTCACTCAGCCTGCTCAGAAGGAAGAGCAGAGGTAGAAGACAGAGATAGAGTATATCCACGTGTCTGATATACACCTCACTCAGCCTGCTCAGAAGGAGCAACAGAGGTAGAAGACAGAGATAGAGTATATCCACGTGTCTGATCTACACCTCACTCAGCCTGCTCAGAAGGAACAGCAGAGGTAGAAGACAGAGATAGAGTATATCCACGTGTCTGATCTACACTTCACTCAGCCTGCTCAGAAGGAACAGCAGAGGTAGAAGACAGAGATAGAGTATATCCACGTGTCTGATCTACACCTCACTCAGCCTGCTCAGAAGGAACAGCAGAGGTAGAAGACAGAGATAGAGTATATCCACGTGTCTGATCTACACCTCACTCAGCCTGCTCAGAAGGAACAGCAGAGGTAGAAGACAGATATAGAGTATATCCACGTGTCTGATCTACACCTCACTCAGCCTGCTCAGAAGGAACAGCAGAGGTAGAAGACAGAGATAGAGTATATCCACGTGTCTGATCTACACCTCACTCAGCCTGCTCAGAAGGAACAGCAGAGGTAAAATACACAGATAGAGTATATCCACGTGTCTCACTCGTCCTGTTCAGAAGGAACAGCAGAGGTAGAAGACAGCGATAGATTATATCAACGTGTCTGATCTACCCCTCACTCAGCCTGCTCAGAAGGAACAGCAGAGGTAAAAGACAGAGATAGAGTATATCCACGTGTCTGATCTACACCTCACTCAGCCTGCTCAGAAGGAACAGCAGAGGTAAAATACAGAGATAGAGTATATCCAAGTGTGTCACTCAGCCTGCTCAGAAGGAACAGCAGAGGTAGAAGACAGAGATAGAGTATATCCACGTGTCTGATCTACACCTCACTCAGCCTGCTCAGAAGGAACAGCAGAGGTAGAAGACAGAGATATAGTATATCCACCTGTCTGGACTACACCTCACTCAGCCTGCTCAGAAGGAACAGCAGAGGTAGAAGACAGAAATAGAGTATATCCACGTGTCTCACTCAGCCTGCTCAGAAGGAACAGCAGAGGTAGAAGACAGATATAGAGTATATCCACGTGTCTCACTCAGCCTGCTCAGAAGGAACAGCAGAGGTAGAAGACAGAGATAGAGTATATCCACGTGTCTCACTCAGCCTGCTCAGAAGGAACAGCAGAGCTAGAAGACAGAGATAGAGTATATCCACTTGTCTGATCTACACCTCACTCAGCCTGCTCAGAAGAAACAGCAGAGGTAGAAGACATAGATATAGTATATCCACGTGTCTCACTCAGCCTGCTTAGAAAGAACAGCAGATATAGAAGACAGAGATAGAGTATATCCACGTGTCTGATCTACACCTCACTCAGCCTGCTCAGAAGGAACAGCAGAGGTAGAAGACAGAGATATAGTTTATCCACGTGTCTCACTCAACCTGCTCAGAAGGAACAGCAGAGGTAGAAGACAGAGATAGAGTATATCCACGTGTCTGATCTACACCTCACTCAGCCTGCTCAGAAGGAACAGCAGAGGTAGAAGACAGAGATAGAGTATATCCACGTGTCTGATCTACACCTCACTCAGCCTGCTCAGAAGGAACAGCAGAGGTAGAAGACAGAGATAGAGTATATCCACGTGTCTGATCTACACCTCACTCAGCCTGCTCAGAATGAACAGCAGAGGTAAAATACAGAGATAGAGTATATCCACGTGTCTCACTCGTCCTGCTCAGAAGGAACAGCAGAGGTAGAAGACAGCGATAGATTATATCAACGTGTCTGATCTACACCTCACTCAGCCTGCTCAGAAGGAACAGCAGAGGTAAAATACAGAGATAGAGTATATCCACGTGTCTCACTCAGCCTGCTCAGAAGGAACAGCAGAGGTAGAAGACAGAGATAGAGTATATCCACGTGTCTGATCTACACCTCACTCAGCCTGCTCAGAAGGAACAGCA
Organism: Crossaster papposus; assembly: GCA_037893245.1. Classification (NCBI taxonomy): domain Eukaryota; kingdom Metazoa; phylum Echinodermata; class Asteroidea; order Velatida; family Solasteridae; genus Crossaster; species Crossaster papposus. The sequence goes on from JBAIAA010000865.1 coordinate 969,411, forward strand.
GAGGTAGAAGACATAGATAGAGTATATCCACGTGTCTGATCTACACCTCACTCAGCCTGCTCAGAAGGAACAGCAGAGGTAGAAGACAGAGATATAGTATATCCACGTGTCTGAACTACACCTCACTCAGCCTGCTCAGAAGGAACAGCAGAGGTAGAAGACAGAAATAGAGTATATCCCCGTGTCTCACTCAGCCTGCTCAGAAGGAACAGCAGAGGTAGAAGACAGATATAGAGTATATCCACGTGTCTCACTCAGCCTGCTCAGAAGGAACAGCAGAGGTAGAAGACAGAGATAGAGTATATCCACGTGTCTCACTCAGCCTGCTCAGAAGGAACAGCAGAGCTAGAAGACAGAGATAGAGTATATCCACTTGTCTGATCTACACCTCACTCAGCCTGCTCAGAAGGAACAGCAGAGCTAGAAGACAGAGATAGAGTATATCCACTTGTCTGATCTACACCTCACTCAGCCTGCTCAGAAGAAACAGCAGAGGTAGAAGACATAGATATAGTATATCCACGTGTCTCACTCAGCCTGCTTAGAAAGAACAGCAGATATAGAAGACAGAGATAGAGTATATCCACGTGTCTGATCTACACCTCACTCAGCCTGCTCAGAAGGAACAGCAGAGGTAGAAGACAGAGATATAGTTTATCAACGTGTCTCACTCAACCTGCTCAGAAGGAACAGCAGAGGTAGAAGACAGAGATAGAGTATATCCACGTGTTTGAACCACACCTTACTCAGCCTGCTCAGAAGGAAGAGCAGAGGTAGAAGACAGAGATAGAGTATATCCACGTGTCTGATATACACCTCACTCAGCCTGCTCAGAAGGAGCAGCAGAGGTAGAAGACAGAGATAGAGTTTATCCACGTGTCTCACTCAACCTGCTCAGAAGGAACAGCAGAGGTAGAAGACAGAGATAGAGTATATCCACGTGTCTGATCTACACCTCACTCAGCCTGCTCAGAAGGAACAGCAGAGGTAAAATACACAGATAGAGTATATCCACGTGTCTCACTCGTCCTGTTCAGAAGGAACAGCAGAGGTAGAAGACAGCGATAGATTATATCAACGTGTCTGATCTACCCCTCACTCAGCCTGCTCAGAAGGAACAGCAGAGCTAAAAGACAGAGATAGAGTATATCCACGTGTCTGATCTACACCTCACTCAGCCTGCTCAGAAGGAACAGCAGAGGTAAAATACAGAGATAGAGTATATCCACGTGTCTCACTCAGCCTGCTCAGAAGGAACAGCAGAGGTAGAAGACAGAGATAGAGTATATCCACGTGTCTGATCTACACCTCACTCAGCCTGCTCAGAAGGAACAGCAGAGGTAGAAGACAGAGATATAGTATATCCACCTGTCTGGACTACACCTCACTCAGCCTGCTCAGAAGGAACAGCAGAGGTAGAAGACAGAAATAGAGTATATCCACGTGTCTCACTCAGCCTGCTCAGAAGGAACAGCAGAGGTAGAAGACAGATATAGAGTATATCCACGTGTCTCACTCAGCCTGCTCAGAAGGAACAGCAGAGGTAGAAGACAGAGATAGAGTATATCCACGTGTCTCACTCAGCCTGCTCAGAAGGAACAGCAGAGCTAGAAGACAGAGATAGAGTATATCCACTTGTCTGATCTACACCTCACTCAGCCTGCTCAGAAGAAACAGCAGAGGTAGAAGACATAGATATAGTATATCCACGTGTCTCACTCAGCCTGCTTAGAAAGAACAGCAGATATAGAAGACAGAGATAGAGTATATCCACGTGTCTGATCTACACCTCACTCAGCCTGCTCAGAAGGAACAGCAGAGGTAGAAGACAGAGATATAGTTTATCCACGTGTCTCACTCAACCTGCTCAGAAGGAACAGCAGAGGTAGAAGACAGAGATAGAGTATATCCACGTGTTTGAACCACACCTTACTCAGCCCGCTCAGAAGGAACAGCAGAGGTAGAAGACAGAGATAGAGTATATCCACGTGTCTGATATACACCTCACTCAGCCTGCTCAGAAGGAGCAGCAGAGGTAGAAGACAGAGATAGAGTTTATCCACGTGTCTCACTCAACCTGCTCAGAAGGAACAGCAGAGGTAGAAGACAGAGATAGAGTATATCCACGTGTCTGATCTACACCTCACTCAGCCTGCTCAGAAGGAACAGCAGAGGTAAAATACACAGATAGAGTATATCCACGTGTCTCACTCGTCCTGTTCAGAAGGAACAGCAGAGGTAGAAGACAGCGATAGATTATATCAACGTGTCTGATCTACCCCTCACTCAGCCTGCTCAGAAGGAACAGCAGAGGTAAAAGACAGAGATAGAGTATATCCACGTGTCTGATCTACACCTCACTCAGCCTGCTCAGAAGGAACAGCAGAGGTAAAATACAGAGATAGAGTATATCCACGTGTCTCACTCAGCCTGCTCAGAAGGAACAGCAGAGGTAGAAGACAGAGATAGAGTATATCCACGTGTCTGATCTACACCTCACTCAGCCTGCTCAGAAGGAACAGCAGAGGTAGAAGACAGAGATATAGTATATCCACCTGTCTGGACTACACCTCACTCAGCCTGCTCAGAAGGAACAGCAGAGGTAGAAGACAGAAATAGAGTATATCCACGTGTCTCACTCAGCCTGCTCAGAAGGAACAGCAGAGGTAGAAGACAGATATAGAGTATATCCACGTGTCTCACTCAGCCTGCTCAGAAGGAACAGCAGAGGTAGAAGACAGAGATAGAGTATATCCACGTGTCTCACTCAGCCTGCTCAGAAGGAACAGCAGAGCTAGAAGACAGAGATAGAGTATATCCACTTGTCTGATCTACACCTCACTCAGCCTGCTCAGAAGAAACAGCAGAGGTAGAAGACATAGATATAGTATATCCACGTGTCTCACTCAGCCTGCTTAGAAAGAACAGCAGATATAGAAGACAGAGATAGAGTATATCCACGTGTCTGATCTACACCTCACTCAGCCTGCTCAGAAGGAACAGCAGAGGTAGAAGACAGAGATATAGTTTATCCACGTGTCTCACTCAACCTGCTCAGAAGGAACAGCAGAGGTAGAAGACAGAGATAGAGTATATCCACGTGTTTGAACCACACCTTACTCAGCCCGCTCAGAAGGAAGAGCAGAGGTAGAAGACAGAGATAGAGTATATCCACGTGTCTGATATACATCTCACTCAGCCTGCTCAGAAGGAGCAGCAGAGGTAGAAGACAGAGATAGAGTTTATCCACGTGTCTCACTCAACCTGCTCAGAAGGAACAGCAGAGGTAGAAGACAGAGATAGAGTATATCCACGTGTTTGAACCACACCTCACTCAGCCTGCTCAGAAGGAAGAGCAGAGGTAGAAGACAGAGATAGAGTATATCCACGTGTCTGATATACACCTCACTCAGCCTGCTCAGAAGGAGCAACAGAGGTAGAAGACAGAGATAGAGTATATCCACGTGTCTGATCTACACCTCACTCAGCCTGCTCAGAAGGAACAGCAGAGGTAGAAGACAGAGATAGAGTATATCCACGTGTCTGATCTACACTTCACTCAGCCTGCTCAGAAGGAACAGCAGAGGTAGAAGACAGAGATAGAGTATATCCACGTGTCTGATCTACACCTCACTCAGCCTGCTCAGAAGGAACAGCAGAGGTAGAAGACAGAGATAGAGTATATCCACGTGTCTGGTCTACACCTCACTCAGCCTTCTCAGAAAGGAACAGCAGAGGTAGAAGACAGATATATAGTATATCCACGTGTCTCACTCATCCTGCTCAGAAGGAACAGCAGAGGTAGAAGATAGAGATAGAGTATATCCACGTGTCTGATCTACACCTCACTCAGCCTGCTCAGAAGGAACAGCAGAGGTAGAAGACAGAGATAGATTATATCCACGTGTCTGATATACACCTCACTCAGCCTGCTCAGAAGGAACAGCAGAGGTAGAAGACATAGATATAGTATATCCACGTGTCTCACTCAGCCTGCTCAGAAGGAACAGCAGAGGTAGAAGACAGATATAGAGTATATCCACGTGTCTCACTCATCCTGCTCAGAAGGAACAGCAGAGGTAGAAGACAGAGATAGAGTATATCCACGTGTCTCACTCAGCCTGCTCAGAAGGAACAGCAGAGGTAGAAGACAGAGATAGAGTATATCCACCTGTCTAATCTACACCTCACTCAAACTGCTCAGAAGGAACAGCAGAGGTAGAAGACAGAGATAAAGTATATCCAAGGGTCTCACTCAGACTGCGCAGAAGGAACAGCAGAGGTAGAAAACAGAGATATGGTATATCTACGTGTCTCACTCAGCCTGCTCATAAGGAACAGCAGAGGTAGAAGACAGAGATAGAGTATATCCACGTGTCTGATCTACACCTCACTCAGCCTGCTCAGAAGGAACAGCAGAGGTAGAAGACAGATATAGAGTATATCCACGTGTCTGATCTACACCTCACTCAGCCTGCTCAGAAGGAACAGCAGAGGTAGAAGACAGAGATAGAGTATATCCACGTGTCTCACTCGTCCTGCTCAGAAGGAACAGCAGAGGTAGAAGACAGCGATAGATTATATCAACGTGTCTGATCTACCCCTCACTTAGCCTGCTCAGAAGGAACAGCAGAGGTAAAAGACAGAGATAGAGTATATCCACGTGTCTGATCTACACCTCACTCAGCCTGCTCAGAAGGAAAGCAGAGGTAAAATACAGAGATAGAGTATATCCACGTGTCTCACTCAGCCTGCTCAGAAGGAACAGCAGAGGTAGAAGACAGAGATAGAGTATATCCACGTGTCTGATCTACACCTCACTCAGCCTGCTCAGAAGGAACAGCAGAGGTAGAAGACAGAGATATAGTATATCCACGTGTCTGAACTACACCTCACTCAGCCTGCTCAGAAGTAACAGCAGAGGTAGAAGACAGAAATAGAGTATATCCACGTGTCTCACTCAGCCTGCTCAGAAGGAACAGCAGAGGTAGAAGACAGATATAGAGTATATCCACGTGTCTCACTCAGCCTGATCAGAAGGAACAGCAGAGGTAGAAGATAGAGATAGAGTATATCCACGTGTCTCACTCAGCCTGCTCAGAAGGAACAGCAGAGCTAGAAGACAGAGATAGAGTATATCCACTTGTCTGATCTACACCTCACTCAGCCTGCTCAGAAGGAACAGCAGAGATAGAAGACAGAGATAGAGTATATCCACGTGTCTGATCTACACCTCACTCAGCCTGCTCAGAAGAAACAGCAGAGGTAGAAGACATAGATATAGTATATCCACGTGTCTCACTCAGCCTGCTTAGAAAGAACAGCAGATATAGAAGACAGAGATAGAGTATATCCACGTGTCTGATCTACACCTCACTCAGCCTGCTCAGAAGGAACAGCAGAGGTAGAAGACAGAGATATAGTTTATCCACGTGTCTCACTCAACCTGCTCAGAAGGAACAGCAGAGGTAGAAGACAGAGATAGAGTATATCCACGTGTTTGAACCACACCTTACTCAGCCTGCTCAGAAGGAAGAGCAGAGGTAGAAGACAGAGATAGAGTATATCCACGTGTCTGATATACACCTCACTCAGCCTGCTCAGAAGGAGCAGCAGAGGTAGAAGACAGAGATAGAGTTTATCCACGTGTCTCACTCAACCTGCTCAGAAGGAACAGCAGAGGTAGAAGACAGAGATAGAGTATATCCACGTGTTTGAACCACACCTCACTCAGCCTGCTCAGAAGGAAGAGCAGAGGTAGAAGACAGAGATAGAGTATATCCACGTGTCTGATATACACCTCACTCAGCCTGCTCAGAAGGAACAGCAGAGGTAGAAGACAGAGATAGAGTATATCCACGTGTCTGATCTACACTTCACTCAGCCTGCTCAGAAGGAACAGCAGAGGTAGAAGACAGAGATAGAGTATATCCACGTGTCTGATCTACACCTCACTCAGCCTGCTCAGAAGGAACAGCAGAGGTAAAATACACAGATAGAGTATATCCACGTGTCTCACTCGTCCTGCTCAGAAGGAACAGCAGAGGTAGAAGACAGCGATAGATTATATCAACGTGTCTGATCTACCCCTCACTCAGCCTGCTCAGAAGGAACAGCAGAGGTAAAAGACAGAGATAGAGTATATCCACGTGTCTGATCTACACCTCACTCAGCCTGCTCAGAAGGAACAGCAGAGGTAAAATACAGAGATAGAGTATATCCACGTGTCTCACTCAGCCTGCTCAGAAGGAACAGCAGAGGTAGAAGACAGAGATAGAGTATATCCACGTGTCTGATCTACACCTCACTCAGCCTGCTCAGAAGGAACAGCAGAGGTAGAAGACAGAGATATAGTATATCCACGTGTCTGAACTACACCTCACTCAGCCTGCTCAGAAGGAACAGCTGAGGTAGAAGACAGAAATAGAGTATATCCACGTGTCTCACTCAGCCTGCTCAGAAGGAACAGCAGAGGTAGAAGACAGATATAGAGTATATCCACGTGTCTCACTCAGCCTGCTCAGAAGGAACAGCAGAGGTAGAAGACAGAGATAGAGTATATCCACGTGTCTCACTCAGCCTGCTCAGAAGGAACAGCAGAGCTAGAAGACAGAGATAGAGTATATCCACTTGTCTGATCTACACCTCACTCAGCCTGCTCAGAAGAAACAGCAGAGGTAGAAGACATATATATAGTATATCCACGTGTCTCACTCAGCCTGCTTAGAAAGAACAGCAGATATAGAAGACAGAGATAGAGTATATCCACGTGTCTGATCTACACCTCACTCAGCCTGCTCAGAAGGAACAGCAGAGGTAGAAGACAGAGATATAGTTTATCCACGTGTCTCACTCAACCTGCTCAGAAGGAACAGCAGAGGTAGAAGACAGAGATAGAGTATATCCACGTGTTTGAACCACACCTTACTCAGCCTGCTCAGAAGGAAGAGCAGAGGTAGAAGACAGAGATAGAGTATATCCACGTGTCTGATATACACCTCATTCAGCCTGCTCAGAAGGAGCAGCAGAGGTAGAAGACAGAGATAGAGTTTATCCACGTGTCTCACTCAACCTGCTCAGAAGGAACAGCAGAGGTAGAAGACAGAGATAGAGTATATCCACGTGTTTGAACCACACCTCACTCAGCCTGCTCAGAAGGAAGAGCAGAGGTAGAAGACAGAGATAGAGTATATCCACGTGTCTGATATACACCTCACTCAGCCTGCTCAGAAGGAACAGCAGAGGTAGAAGACAGAGATAGAGTATATCCACGTGTCTGATCTACACCTCACTCAGCCTGCTCAGAAGGAACAGCAGAGGTATAAGTCAGAGATAGAGTATATCCACGTGTCTCACTCAGCCTGCTCAGAAGGAACAGCAGAGGTAGAAGACAGATATAGAGTATATCCACGTGTCTCACTCATCCTGCTCAGAAGGAACAGCAGAGGTAGAAGACAGAGATAGAGTATATCCACGTGTTTCACTCAGCCTGCTCAGAAGGAACAGCAGAGGTAGAAGACAGAGATAGAGTATATCCACCTGTCTAATCTACACCTCACTCAAACTGCTCAGAAGGAACAGCAGAGGTAGAAGACAGAGATAAAGTATATCCACGGGTCTCACTCAGACTGCGCAGAAGGAACAGCAGAGGTAGAAAACAGAGATATGGTATATCTACGTGTCTCACTCAGCCTGCTCATAAGGAACAGCAGAGGTAGAAGACAGAGATAGAGTATATCCACGTGTCTGATCTACACCTCACTCAGCCTGCTCAGAAGGAACAGCAGAGGTAGAAGACAGAGATAGAGTATATCCACGTGTCTGATCTACACCTCACTCAGCCTGCTCAGAAGGAACAGCAGAGGTAGAAGACAGAGATAGAGTATATCCACGTGTCTGATCTACACCTCACTCAGCCTGCTCAGAAGGAACAGCAGAGGTAAAATACAGAGATAGAGTATATCCACGTGTCTCACTCAGCCTGCTCAGAAGGAACAGCAGAGGTAGAAGACAGAGATAGAGTATATCCACGTGTCTGATCTACACCTCACTCAGCCTGCTCAGAAGGAACAGCAGAGGTAGAAGACAGAGATATAGTATATCCACGTGTCTGATCTACACCTCACTCAGCCTGCTCAGAAGGAACAGCAGAGGTAGAAGACAGAGATAGAGTATATCCACGTGTCTGATCTACACCTCACTCAGCCTGCTCAGAAGGAACAGCAGAGGTAGAAGACAGAGATAGAGTATATCCACGTGTCTGATCTACACCTCACTCAGCCTGCTCAGAAGGAACTGCAGAGGTAAAATACAGAGATAGAGTATATCCACGTGTCTCACTCGTCCTGCTCAGAAGGAACAGCAGAGGTAGAAGACAGCGATAGATTATATCAACGTGTCTGATCTACACCTCACTCAGCCTGCTCAGAAGGAACAGCAGAGGTAAAAGACAGAGATAGAGTATATCCACGTGTCTGATCTACACCTCACTCAGCCTGCTCAGAAGGAACAGCAGAGGTAAAATACAGAGATAGAGTATATCCACGTGTCTCACTCAGCCTGCTCAGAAGGAACAGCAGAGGTAGAAGACAGAGATAGAGTATATCCACGTGTCTGATCTACACCTCACTCAGCCTGCTCAGAAGGAACAGCAGAGGTAGAAGACAGAGATATAGTATATCCACGTGTCTGAACTACACCTCACTCAGCCTGCTCAGAAGGAACAGCAGAGGTAGAAGACAGAAATAGAGTATATCCACGTGTCTCACTCAGCCTGCTCAGAAGGAACAGCAGAGGTAGAAGACAGATATAGAGTATATCCACGTGTCTCACTCAGCCTGCTCAGAAGGAACAGCAGAGGTAGAAGACAGAGATAGAGTATATCCACGTGTCTGATCTACACCTCACTCAGCCTGCTCAGAAGGAACAGCAGAGGTAGAAGACAGAGATAGAGTATATCCACGTGTCTCACTCAGCCTGCTCAGAAGGAACAGCAGAGTTAGAAGACAGATATAGAGTATATCCACGTGTCTCACTCAGCCTGCTCAGAAGGAACAACAGAGGTAGAAGACAGAAATAGAGTATATCCACCTGTCTGATCTACACCTCACTCAACCTGCTCAGAAGGAACAGCAGAGGTAGAAGACAGAGATAAAGTATATCCACGTGTCTCACTCAGACTGCGCAGAAGGAACAGCAGAGGTAATAATAATAATAATAAACCATTTTTATATAGCGCATAACACATAGTGATTAAACATGTCCCTATGCGCTGTAGAGAAAGAAAAAAAGACAACAAAATACAAAAACAAGATGTACTAGGTTTCAAACAAAAATGCATGACCTAAATGTTAAATAGGTGCGTCTTTAAAGCAATCTTGAACTTATCAATGGAATCAATATTTTTCAAATGTTCCGGGAGATTGTTCCATAGGGTTGAAGCAGTGTGAGCGAAGCTGCGTTCACCATATGACCTGGTTGAAACTGGTGGAATAACAAACAATTTTTTCTTATTAGAACGAAGATTTCTTGATGGTGTGTACAATGTTAACAGCTCTATCAAATAAGGTGGCGCAAAATTATAAAAACATTCGTATGCCAACAACAACATTTTGAATGAAATGCGAGAGTGAATGGGTAGCCAATGTAATTCTCTTAGGAGAAGAGACACAGATTCATGTTTCCTAATGCGAAAAATAAGACGAGCTGCAGAGTTCTGCACAACCTGCATCTTTTGCACCTGACGAGCCGGAATCCCAGAAAGGAGGCTATTACAGAAATCGAGGTGACACATCACAAATGCGTGAATTAAGCGTTCAGTAGTACGTTTATCTATCAGATTGCGAATTTTTCCAATTTTGTAAAGTGCAAAAGATGCAGATCTGCATTTCTGTGAAACAAAATTGTCCATAGTGAAATGGTCATCAAATATTGCACCCAAATTTCTACACTTCCTTACAGAATTAACCTGCGTGCCATCTAAGTCAATAAATGATACACGATCTGTCGAACGAAAACGTGAAGATATGTGAAGAAATTCAGTCTTGTTGCTATTGAGCTTAAGACCGTTTACTTGTGACCATTCTTTAATTGCTTGAACACAATCAACCATTTGTGAAATAACATCTCCTACATCCGACTGTTTAAATGCTATATACAATTGAGTGTCGTCAGCGTAAAACATTTTATGAACATTGTGATTGTCAATTAGTACCTCTAGTGGTGAAGTGTATAGTGTGAACAACAGGGGACCTAGCACTGATCCTTGTGGTACCCCTTGAGAAGTACAATATCTTGATGATGGTTCGTTTTCTATAACAACAGTGTGGGTTCGATTTGACAAATAAGACTCAATCCAGTCGAGTGCCCTACTGCAAATACCAAACTTTTGTGACAATCGTTGCAACAAGATATCATGCTTTATGGTATCAAACGCAGACGAAAAATCTAAGAGGACAAGTATAACTTCTTCACCCTTATCAAGTGTCAACAATACATCATTTGATATTCGCAGCAAGGCAGTTTCCACACTATGGAATGATCTATACCCAGATTGAAATTTTGCATGGAGTTTATGATCATTTAGGTACCGTTGCAACTGTAATGCTGCCATTCTTTCTAATGTCTTAGAAAAGAACTTCAAGTTTGCAATAGGACGATAATTCTTAAGTTCATCAGAATCACATTTCAAACCCTTGAGAATTGGTACAATATTTGCTAATTTGAATTTTTCAGGAAAACATCCATTTTTAAATGACTCATTGATAACAACAGTTATGATAGGTGTAAGCTCATGAAGACAATTCTTTAGCAAGTGAGTTGGGATTGGGTCAAGATTACACGTCGTTGAAGTAGAGTCAGTGATGACTTGCAACACTTCTTTTTCAGTGACATGCTTAAATTTGTCAAATGAAAAAATTGTCTGCTGTTCAGGAAGTCGATCAGTATCAGTAGGTAATGATGACTGCAGTTCTGCAGTTATCTTGTTGACTTTCTCAGCAAAGAATTGAAGGAACCGCTCAGGAAGAGGAACTTCACTGTCATGATTACTTGGAAAAACCTTGGCAGAACGTGAGCGGGTGAGTTGATCCACCTTTCTGAACAGTTCACGGTTACTGCAGTCTTTCAACTGATCTCTGTGGTGCCGCTTTTTGGCAGATGATAGTTTATTGTTGTATTGATGACAGGCACTTCTAAAAATCTGACGGTCGATTTCTAGGCCTCTTGAAGAAAATGCCCTCCTTTCCAGTGCCCGGAGTTCTTGCTTCGCTGTACGGAGCTCGTCATTAAACCAAGGAGAGTTAGGATGACATCTAACTGTACGCGAGATCAACGGAGCATGCTTATCGAGGAGAGCAGAAAGGACAAGCTCATATTGATCAATAAGGGTGTTCATATCAATTGATGGCGAGACACACAACTCAGATTGCAGAATGTCATCGCGAAAGTGTTCAAGATTGATATCACGAATTTTCCGCATGTTGATGGTGATTTTCACAGGTTCAGGCTTACGTATATGCAGGGAGCACTTAACAGCTGCGTGATCAGATGGAAGGTACCTGGTTGAGCCGACATCGCTGACGAAACTTTCAATGTCACGAGAAAGAATGAGGTCAAGTGTGTGACCACCTCTGTGTGTAGGAAAGGACACGTGCTGCTTCAAGTTAAGGGATGTGATGAGACCCATAAAATTAATAGCGCTGCGATCAGTTTCAGAGTTGACGTGAAAGTTAAAATCTCCAACTATCATAAGTCGATGGGGAGTTGACATCAGTTGCTCCAAGAAAGTTGAGAACTCTTGAAGGAATAACTGGTCTGTTATCTCTCCTGTGCTTGTTCTTTGAGGGCGATATATAACAACCAGCTGTACCGGAGTTTGCTGGCGAGAAGTCAGTAGTAGATTGATACGCTCAAATGAAGAAAAATCTGGAGATTCAAGTATTCGAACATGAAAAGATTTGTTGAGACAAACACCGACGCCTCCACCCACACGACCCACACGTGGATTGTGGTACCACGCATAGTTCTTGAGTGTAGATAGAAGTTGTGCCAGTGTAAAGTCATCACGATCATCCCCAGAGCACCACGTCTCTGTGACGGCTAAGATATCGATGCTATCATCAATAACAAAGTCACATAACATATGGACTTTGTTTGTTAATGATCTGGCGTTCCAGAGGGCAAATCTCACATGATCTTTGCTTGATTCAGAGGCTAAGGTAGACTGTGCTTGTAGGCGACGGCGGCATCTTCCCCCCTTCCGACTTCGCCTTGTACGATGTTTGCCAATTTCAAGAGTGTGGAGGGTTGTCCACACAGTTGGTGTTACTCGAAAATGCTGGCGGTTAAGGCTCCGTAACGTGTCTACATCATACCGAATCCTGTTTGATGTACCGGTAGCATAATTCTTCCTATGTGGACAGTCCTCGGTATTCGATTCGTGATGTTGTTGATGAACTTCAGGACCGGGATTCGGATGTATATCCCCACATTCTACAAGCTGAACATGGAAGGTAGATGTGGATGTGGCAGTCCGGTAGTAGGATACTCTTTTCCCGATGTATTTTGTCTTTGATGAAAACCTGCACTTAGATGTGAATAGTACATCATAGCTTTCTATAGTACTACAACTTGTTGTACAAGAAAGGAAGTAGGCAAGGCCCACAATGATGACCAGGAACATATGAATGGAAGTCATTGTGAATCTGTGGTCCAGTCCATTGTTGACGGAGTCCAGTTCAATTGAGGGCAGACAAAGGACTTATGCACAGTTGATCACACATGAATAGATGAATAGATGTTCAGTGGCTTTGTACTGTACGTTGTATGTAACTCCATCATGGCTACAGGTTTGTAGCTCCAAGTGTGTGTATATGTAGAACCACAGAATATGGTTATCATAAACGTTGTGTATAAAGTCTAAAATATCAGTTCAAACTAGTCCTGCAGGATCAGCACAGTATCATAACAACATGATACTAAAATCTCCAGTTGGCAGAAACCCAGTACAGTGAAAATAGAGATAGTTATAGGAGCCTGGCAGAGCAGCTGCTACGCGCTCCACTTCACTCCACATATATTACAATAGGTAGAAAACAGAGATATGGTATATCTACGTGTCTCACTCAGCCTGCTCATAAGAACAGCAGAGGTAGAAGACAGAGATAGAGTATATCCACGTGTCTGATCTACACCTCACTCAGCCTGCTCAGAAGGAACAGCAGAGGTAGAAGACAGAGATAGAGTATATCCACGTGTCTGAACTACACCTCACTCAGCCTGCTCAGAAGGAACAGCAGAGGTAGAAGACAGAGATAGAGTATATCCACGTGTCTGATCTACACCTCACTCAGCCTGCTCAGAAGGAACAGCAGAGGTAGAAGACAGATATATAGTATATCCACGTGTCTCACTCATCCTGCTCAGAAGGAACAGCAGAAGTAGAAGACAGAGATAGAGTATATCCACGTGTCTGATCTACACCTCAGAAGGAACAGCAGAGATAGAAGACAGAGATAGACTATATCCACGTGTCTGATCTACACCTCACTCAGCCTGCTCAGAAGGAACAGCAGAGGTAGAAGACAGAGATAGAGTATATCCACGTGTCTGATCTACACCTCACTCAGCCTGCTCAGAAGGAACAGCAGAGGTATAAGTCAGAGATATAGTATATCCAGGTGTCTCACTCAGCCTGCTCAGAAGGAACAGCAGAGGTAGAAGACAGAGATAGGGTATATCCACGTGTCTCACTCAGCCTGCTCAGAAGGAACAGCAGAGGTAGAAGACAGAGATAGAGTATATCCACCTGTCTAATCTACACCTCACTCAAACTGCTCAGAAGGAACAGCAGAGGTAGAAGACAGAGATAAAGTATATCCACGGGTCTCACTCAGACTGCGCAGAAGGAACAGCAGAGGTAGAAAACAGAGATATGGTATATCTACGTGTCTCACTCAGCCTGCTCATAAGGAACAGCAGAGGTAGAAGACAGAGATAGAGTATATCCACGTGTCTGATCTACACCTCACTCAGCCTGCTCAGAAGGAACAGCAGAGGTAGAAGACAGAGATAGAGTATATCCACGTGTCTGATCTACACCTCACTCAGCCTGCTCAGAAGGAACAGCAGAGGTAGAAGGCAGAGATAGAGTATATCCACGTGTCTGATCTACACCTCACTCAGCCTGCTCAGAAGGAACAGCAGAGGTAAAATACAGAGATAGAGTATATCCACGTGTCTCACTCGTCCTGCTCAGAAGGAACAGCAGAGGTAGAAGACAGCGATATATTATATCAACGTGTCTGATCTACACCTCACTCAGCCTGCTCAGAAGGAACAGCAGAGGTAAAATACAGAGATAGAGTATATCCACGTGTCTCACTCAGCCTGCTCAGAAGGAACAGCAGAGGTAGAAGACAGAGATAGAGTATATCCACGTGTCTGATCTACACCTCACTCAGCCTGCTCAGAAGGAACAGCAGAGGTAGAAGACAGAGATAGAGTATATCCACGTGTCTGATCTACACCTCACTCAGCCTGCTCAGAAGGAACAGCAGAGGTAGAAGACAGAGATATAGTATATCCACGTGTCTGAACTACACCTCACTCAGCCTGCTCAGAAGGAACAGCAGAGGTAGAAGACAGAAATAGAGTATATCCACGTGTCTCACTCAGCCTGCTCAGAAGGAACAGCAGAGGTAGAAGACAGATATAGAGTATATCCACGTGTCTCACTCAGCCTGCTCAGAAGGAACAGCAGAGGTAGAAGACAGAGATAGAGTATATCCACGTGTCTCACTCAGCCTGCTCAGAAGGAACAGCAGAGCTAGAAGACAGAGATAGAGTATATCCACTTGTCTGATCTACACCTCACTCAGCCTGCTCAGAAGGAACAGCAGAGCTAGAAGACAGAGATAGAGTATATCCACTTGTCTGATCTACACCTCACTCAGCCTGCTCAGAAGAAACAGCAGAGGTAGAAGACATAGATATAGTATATCCACGTGTCTCACTCAGCCTGCTTAGAAATAACAGCAGATATAGAAGACAGAGATAGAGTATATCCACGTGTCTGATCTACACCTCACTCAGCCTGCTCAGAAGGAACAGCAGAGGTAGAAGACAGAGATATAGTTTATCAACGTGTCTCACTCAACCTGCTCAGAAGGAACAGCAGAGGTAGAAGACAGAGATAGAGTATATCCACGTGTTTGAACCACACCTTACTCAGCCTGCTCAGAAGGAAGAGCAGAGGTAGAAGACAGAGATAGAGTATATCCACGTGTCTGATATACACCTCACTCAGCCTGCTCAGAAGGAGCAGCAGAGGTAGAAGACAGAGATAGAGTTTATCCACGTGTCTCACTCAACCTGCTCAGAAGGAACAGCAGAGGTAGAAGACAGAGATAGAGTATATCCACGTGTTTGAACCACACCTCACTCAGCCTGCTCAGAAGGAAGAGCAGAGGTAGAAGACAGAGATAGAGTATATCCACGTGTCTGATATACACCTCACTCAGCCTGCTCAGAAGGAGCAACAGAGGTAGAAGACAGAGATAGAGTATATCCACGTGTCTGATCTACACCTCACTCAGCCTGCTCAGAAGGAACAGCAGAGGTAGAAGACAGAGATAGAGTATATCCACGTGTCTGATCTACACTTCACTCAGCCTGCTCAGAAGGAACAGCAGAGGTAGAAGACAGAGATAGAGTATATCCACGTGTCTGATCTACACCTCACTCAGCCTGCTCAGAAGGAACAGCAGAGGTAGAAGACAGAGATAGAGTATATCCACGTGTCTGATCTACACCTCACTCAGCCTGCTCAGAAGGAACAGCAGAGGTAGAAGACAGATATAGAGTATATCCACGTGTCTGATCTACACCTCACTCAGCCTGCTCAGAAGGAACAGCAGAGGTAGAAGACAGAGATAGAGTATATCCACGTGTCTGATCTACACCTCACTCAGCCTGCTCAGAAGGAACAGCAGAGGTAGAAGACAGATATATAGTATATCCACGTGTCTCACTCATCCTGCTCAGAAGGAACAGCAGAAGTAGAAGACAGAGATAGAGTATATCCACGTGTCTGATCTACACCTCAGAAGGAACAGCAGAGATAGAAGACAGAGATAGACTATATCCACGTGTCTGATCTACACCTCACTCAGCCTGCTCAGAAGGAACAGCAGAGGTAGAAGACAGAGATAGAGTATATCCACGTGTCTGATCTACACCTCACTCAGCCTGCTCAGAAGGAACAGCAGAGGTATAAGTCAGAGATATAGTATATCCACGTGTCTCACTCAGCCTGCTCAGAAGGAACAGCAGAGGTAGAAGACAGAGATAGGGTATATCCACGTGTCTCACTCAGCCTGCTCAGAAGGAACAGCAGAGGTAGAAGACAGAGATAGAGTATATCCACCTGTCTAATCTACACCTCACTCAAACTGCTCAGAAGGAACAGCAGAGGTAGAAGACAGAGATAAAGTATATCCACGGGTCTCACTCAGACTGCGCAGAAGGAACAGCAGAGGTAGAAAACAGAGATATGGTATATCTACGTGTCTCACTCAGCCTGCTCATAAGGAACAGCAGAGGTAGAAGACAGAGATAGAGTATATCCACGTGTCTGATCTACACCTCACTCAGCCTGCTTAGAAGGAACAGCAGAGGTAGAAGACAGAGATAGAGTATATCCACGTGTCTGATCTACACCTCACTCAGCCTGCTCAGAAGGAACAGCAGAGGTAGAAGGCAGAGATAGAGTATATCCACGTGTCTGATCTACACCTCACTCAGCCTGCTCAGAAGGAACAGCAGAGGTAAAATACAGAGATAGAGTATATCCACGTGTCTCACTCGTCCTGCTCAGAAGGAACAGCAGAGGTAGAAGACAGCGATATATTATATCAACGTGTCTGATCTACACCTCACTCAGCCTGCTCAGAAGGAACAGCAGAGGTAAAATACAGAGATAGAGTATATCCACGTGTCTCACTCAGCCTGCTCAGAAGGAACAGCAGAGGTAGAAGACAGAGATAGAGTATATCCACGTGTCTGATCTACACCTCACTCAGCCTGCTCAGAAGGAACAGCAGAGGTAGAAGACAGAGATAGAGTATATCCACGTGTCTGATCTACACCTCACTCAGCCTGCTCAGAAGGAACAGCAGAGGTAGAAGACAGAGATATAGTATATCCACGTGTCTGAACTACACCTCACTCAGCCTGCTCAGAAGGAACAGCAGAGGTAGAAGACAGAAATAGAGTATATCCACGTGTCTCACTCAGCCTGCTCAGAAGGAACAGCAGAGGTAGAAGACAGATATAGAGTATATCCACGTGTCTCACTCAGCCTGCTCAGAAGGAACAGCAGAGGTAGAAGACAGAGATAGAGTATATCCACGTGTCTCACTCAGCCTGCTCAGAAGGAACAGCAGAGCTAGAAGACAGAGATAGAGTATATCCACTTGTCTGATCTACACCTCACTCAGCCTGCTCAGAAGGAACAGCAGAGCTAGAAGACAGAGATAGAGTATATCCACTTGTCTGATCTACACCTCACTCAGCCTGCTCAGAAGAAACAGCAGAGGTAGAAGACATAGATATAGTATATCCACGTGTCTCACTCAGCCTGCTTAGAAATAACAGCAGATATAGAAGACAGAGATAGAGTATATCCACGTGTCTGATCTACACCTCACTCAGCCTGCTCAGAAGGAACAGCAGAGGTAGAAGACAGAGATATAGTTTATCAACGTGTCTCACTCAACCTGCTCAGAAGGAACAGCAGAGGTAGAAGACAGAGATAGAGTATATCCACGTGTTTGAACCACACCTTACTCAGCCTGCTCAGAAGGAAGAGCAGAGGTAGAAGACAGAGATAGAGTATATCCACGTGTCTGATATACACCTCACTCAGCCTGCTCAGAAGGAGCAGCAGAGGTAGAAGACAGAGATAGAGTTTATCCACGTGTCTCACTCAACCTGCTCAGAAGGAACAGCAGAGGTAGAAGACAGAGATAGAGTATATCCACGTGTTTGAACCACACCTCACTCAGCCTGCTCAGAAGGAAGAGCAGAGGTAGAAGACAGAGATAGAGTATATCCACGTGTCTGATATACACCTCACTCAGCCTGCTCAGAAGGAGCAACAGAGGTAGAAGACAGAGATAGAGTATATCCACGTGTCTGATCTACACCTCACTCAGCCTGCTCAGAAGGAACAGCAGAGGTAGAAGACAGAGATAGAGTATATCCACGTGTCTGATCTACACTTCACTCAGCCTGCTCAGAAGGAACAGCAGAGGTAGAAGACAGAGATAGAGTATATCCACGTGTCTGATCTACACCTCACTCAGCCTGCTCAGAAGGAACAGCAGAGGTAGAAGACAGAGATAGAGTATATCCACGTGTCTGATCTACACCTCACTCAGCCTGCTCAGAAGGAACAGCAGAGGTAGAAGACAGATATAGAGTATATCCACGTGTCTGATCTACACCTCACTCAGCCTGCTCAGAAGGAACAGCAGAGGTAGAAGACAGAGATAGAGTATATCCACGTGTCTGATCTACACCTCACTCAGCCTGCTCAGAAGGAACAGCAGAGGTAAAATACACAGATAGAGTATATCCACGTGTCTCACTCGTCCTGTTCAGAAGGAACAGCAGAGGTAGAAGACAGCGATAGATTATATCAACGTGTCTGATCTACCCCTCACTCAACCTGCTCAGAAGGAACAGCAGAGGTAAAAGACAGAGATAGAGTATATCCACGTGTCTGATCTACACCTCACTCAGCCTGCTCAGAAGGAACAGCAGAGGTAAAATACAGAGATAGAGTATATCCAAGTGTGTCACTCAGCCTGCTCAGAAGGAACAGCAGAGGTAGAAGACAGAGATAGAGTATATCCACGTGTCTGATCTACACCTCACTCAGCCTGCTCAGAAGGAACAGCAGAGGTAGAAGACAGAGATATAGTATATCCACCTGTCTGGACTACACCTCACTCAGCCTGCTCAGAAGGAACAGCAGAGGTAGAAGACAGAAATAGAGTATATCCACGTGTCTCACTCAGCCTGCTCAGAAGGAACAGCAGAGGTAGAAGACAGATATAGAGTATATCCACGTGTCTCACTCAGCCTGCTCAGAAGGAACAGCAGAGGTAGAAGACAGAGATAGAGTATATCCACGTGTCTCACTCAGCCTGCTCAGAAGGAACAGCAGAGCTAGAAGACAGAGATAGAGTATATCCACTTGTCTGATCTACACCTCACTCAGCCTGCTCAGAAGAAACAGCAGAGGTAGAAGACATAGATATAGTATATCCACGTGTCTCACTCAGCCTGCTTAGAAAGAACAGCAGATATAGAAGACAGAGATAGAGTATATCCACGTGTCTGATCTACACCTCACTCAGCCTGCTCAGAAGGAACAGCAGAGGTAGAAGACAGAGATATAGTTTATCCACGTGTCTCACTCAACCTGCTCAGAAGGAACAGCAGAGGTAGAAGACAGAGATAGAGTATATCCACGTGTCTGATCTACACCTCACTCAGCCTGCTCAGAAGGAACAGCAGAGGTAGAAGACAGAGATAGAGTATATCCACGTGTCTGATCTACACCTCACTCAGCCTGCTCAGAAGGAACAGCAGAGGTAGAAGACAGAGATAGAGTATATCCACGTGTCTGATCTACACCTCACTCAGCCTGCTCAGAATGAACAGCAGAGGTAAAATACAGAGATAGAGTATATCCACGTGTCTCACTCGTCCTGCTCAGAAGGAACAGCGGAGGTAGAAGACAGCGATAGATTATATCAACGTGTCTGATCTACACCTCACTCAGCCTGCTCAGAAGGAACAGCAGAGGTAAAATACAGAGATAGAGTATATCCACGTGTCTCACTCAGCCTGCTCAGAAGGAACAGCAGAGGTAGAAGACAGAGATAGAGTATATCCACGTGTCTGATCTACACCTCACTCAGCCTGCTCAGAAGGAACAGCAGAGGTAGAAGACATAGATAGAGTATATCCACGTGTCTGATCTACACCTCACTCAGCCTGCTCAGAAGGAACAGCAGAGGTAGAAGACAGAGATATAGTATATCCACGTGTCTGAACTACACCTCACTCAGCCTGCTCAGAAGGAACAGCAGAGGTAGAAGACAGAAATAGAGTATATCCACGTGTCTCACTCAGCCTGCTCAGAAGGAACAGCAGAGGTAGAAGACAGATATAGAGTATATCCACGTGTCTCACTCAGCCTGCTCAGAAGGAACAGCAGAGGTAGAAGACAGAGATAGAGTATATCCACGTGTCTCACTCAGCCTGCTCAGAAGGAACAGCAGAGCTAGAAGACAGAGATAGAGTATATCCACTTGTCTGATCTACACCTCACTCAGCCTGCTCAGAAGGAACAGCAGAGCTAGAAGACAGAGATAGAGTATATCCACTTGTCTGATCTACACCTCACTCAGCCTGCTCAGAAGAAACAGCAGAGGTAGAAGACATAGATATAGTATATCCACGTGTCTCACTCAGCCTGCTTAGAAAGAACAGCAGATATAGAAGACAGAGATAGAGTATATCCACGTGTCTGATCTACACCTCACTCAGCCTGCTCAGAAGGAACAGCAGAGGTAGAAGACAGAGATATAGTTTATCAACGTGTCTCACTCAACCTGCTCAGAAGGAACAGCAGAGGTAGAAGACAGAGATAGAGTATATCCACGTGTTTGAACCACACCTTACTCAGCCTGCTCAGAAGGAAGAGCAGAGGTAGAAGACAGAGATAGAGTATATCCACGTGTCTGATATACACCTCACTCAGCCTGCTCAGAAGGAGCAGCAGAGGTAGAAGACAGAGATAGAGTTTATCCACGTGTCTCACTCAACCTGCTCAGAAGGAACAGCAGAGGTAGAAGACAGAGATAGAGTATATCCACGTGTCTGATCTACACCTCACTCAGCCTGCTCAGAAGGAACAGCAGAGGTAAAATACACAGATAGAGTATATCCACGTGTCTCACTCGTCCTGTTCAGAAGGAACAGCAGAGGTAGAAGACAGCGATAGATTATATCAACGTGTCTGATCTACCCCTCACTCAGCCTGCTCAGAAGGAACAGCAGAGGTAAAAGACAGAGATAGAGTATATCCACGTGTCTGATCTACACCTCACTCAGCCTGCTCAGAAGGAACAGCAGAGGTAAAATACAGAGATAGAGTATATCCACGTGTCTCACTCAGCCTGCTCAGAAGGAACAGCAGAGGTAGAAGACAGAGATAGAGTATATCCACGTGTCTGATCTACACCTCACTCAGCCTGCTCAGAAGGAACAGCAGAGGTAGAAGACAGAGATATAGTATATCCACCTGTCTGGACTACACCTCACTCAGCCTGCTCAGAAGGAACAGCAGAGGTAGAAGACAGAAATAGAGTATATCCACGTGTCTCACTCAGCCTGCTCAGAAGGAACAGCAGAGGTAGAAGACAGATATAGAGTATATCCACGTGTCTCACTCAGCCTGCTCAGAAGGAACAGCAGAGGTAGAAGACAGAGATAGAGTATATCCACGTGTCTCACTCAGCCTGCTCAGAAGGAACAGCAGAGCTAGAAGACAGAGATAGAGTATATCCACTTGTCTGATCTACACCTCACTCAGCCTGCTCAGAAGAAACAGCAGAGGTAGAAGACATAGATATAGTATATCCACGTGTCTCACTCAGCCTGCTTAGAAAGAACAGCAGATATAGAAGACAGAGATAGAGTATATCCACGTGTCTGATCTACACCTCACTCAGCCTGCTCAGAAGGAACAGCAGAGGTAGAAGACAGAGATATAGTTTATCCACGTGTCTCACTCAACCTGCTCAGAAGGAACAGCAGAGGTAGAAGACAGAGATAGAGTATATCCACGTGTTTGAACCACACCTTACTCAGCCCGCTCAGAAGGAAGAGCAGAGGTAGAAGACAGAGATAGAGTATATCCACGTGTCTGATATACATCTCACTCAGCCTGCTCAGAAGGAGCAGCAGAGGTAGAAGACAGAGATAGAGTTTATCCACGTGTCTCACTCAACCTGCTCAGAAGGAACAGCAGAGGTAGAAGACAGAGATAGAGTATATCCACGTGTCTGATCTACACCTCACTCAGCCTGCTCAGAAGGAACAGCAGAGGTAGAAGACAGAGATATAGTTTATCAACGTGTCTCACTCAACCTGCTCAGAAGGAACAGCAGAGGTAGAAGACAGAGATAGAGTATATCCACGTGTTTGAACCACACCTTACTCAGCCTGCTCAGAAGGAAGAGCAGAGGTAGAAGACAGAGATAGAGTATATCCACGTGTCTGATATACACCTCACTCAGCCTGCTCAGAAGGAGCAGCAGAGGTAGAAGACAGAGATAGAGTTTATCCACGTGTCTCACTCAACCTGCTCAGAAGGAACAGCAGAGGTAGAAGACAGAGATAGAGTATATCCACGTGTTTGAACCACACCTCACTCAGCCTGCTCAGAAGGAAGAGCAGAGGTAGAAGACAGAGATAGAGTATATCCACGTGTCTGATATACACCTCACTCAGCCTGCTCAGAAGGAGCAACAGAGGTAGAAGACAGAGATAGAGTATATCCACGTGTCTGATCTACACCTCACTCAGCCTGCTCAGAAGGAACAGCAGAGGTAGAAGACAGAGATAGAGTATATCCACGTGTCTGATCTACACTTCACTCAGCCTGCTCAGAAGGAACAGCAGAGGTAGAAGACAGAGATAGAGTATATCCACGTGTCTGATCTACACCTCACTCAGCCTGCTCAGAAGGAACAGCAGAGGTAGAAGACAGAGATAGAGTATATCCACGTGTCTGATCTACACCTCACTCAGCCTGCTCAGAAGGAACAGCAGAGGTAGAAGACAGATATAGAGTATATCCACGTGTCTGATCTACACCTCACTCAGCCTGCTCAGAAGGAACAGCAGAGGTAGAAGACAGAGATAGAGTATATCCACGTGTCTGATCTACACCTCACTCAGCCTGCTCAGAAGGAACAGCAGAGGTAGAAGACAGATATATAGTATATCCACGTGTCTCACTCATCCTGCTCAGAAGGAACAGCAGAAGTAGAAGACAGAGATAGAGTATATCCACGTGTCTGATCTACACCTCAGAAGGAACAGCAGAGATAGAAGACAGAGATAGACTATATCCACGTGTCTGATCTACACCTCACTCAGCCTGCTCAGAAGGAACAGCAGAGGTAGAAGACAGAGATAGAGTATATCCACGTGTCTGATCTACACCTCACTCAGCCTGCTCAGAAGGAACAGCAGAGGTATAAGTCAGAGATATAGTATATCCACGTGTCTCACTCAGCCTGCTCAGAAGGAACAGCAGAGGTAGAAGACAGAGATAGGGTATATCCACGTGTCTCACTCAGCCTGCTCAGAAGGAACAGCAGAGGTAGAAGACAGAGATAGAGTATATCCACCTGTCTAATCTACACCTCACTCAAACTGCTCAGAAGGAACAGCAGAGGTAGAAGACAGAGATAAAGTATATCCACGGGTCTCACTCAGACTGCGCAGAAGGAACAGCAGAGGTAGAAAACAGAGATATGGTATATCTACGTGTCTCACTCAGCCTGCTCATAAGGAACAGCAGAGGTAGAAGACAGAGATAGAGTATATCCACGTGTCTGATCTACACCTCACTCAGCCTGCTTAGAAGGAACAGCAGAGGTAGAAGACAGAGATAGAGTATATCCACGTGTCTGATCTACACCTCACTCAGCCTGCTCAGAAGGAACAGCAGAGGTAGAAGGCAGAGATAGAGTATATCCACGTGTCTGATCTACACCTCACTCAGCCTGCTCAGAAGGAACAGCAGAGGTAAAATACAGAGATAGAGTATATCCACGTGTCTCACTCGTCCTGCTCAGAAGGAACAGCAGAGGTAGAAGACAGCGATATATTATATCAACGTGTCTGATCTACACCTCACTCAGCCTGCTCAGAAGGAACAGCAGAGGTAAAATACAGAGATAGAGTATATCCACGTGTCTCACTCAGCCTGCTCAGAAGGAACAGCAGAGGTAGAAGACAGAGATAGAGTATATCCACGTGTCTGATCTACACCTCACTCAGCCTGCTCAGAAGGAACAGCAGAGGTAGAAGACAGAGATAGAGTATATCCACGTGTCTGATCTACACCTCACTCAGCCTGCTCAGAAGGAACAGCAGAGGTAGAAGACAGAGATATAGTATATCCACGTGTCTGAACTACACCTCACTCAGCCTGCTCAGAAGGAACAGCAGAGGTAGAAGACAGAAATAGAGTATATCCACGTGTCTCACTCAGCCTGCTCAGAAGGAACAGCAGAGGTAGAAGACAGATATAGAGTATATCCACGTGTCTCACTCAGCCTGCTCAGAAGGAACAGCAGAGGTAGAAGACAGAGATAGAGTATATCCACGTGTCTCACTCAGCCTGCTCAGAAGGAACAGCAGAGCTAGAAGACAGAGATAGAGTATATCCACTTGTCTGATCTACACCTCACTCAGCCTGCTCAGAAGGAACAGCAGAGCTAGAAGACAGAGATAGAGTATATCCACTTGTCTGATCTACACCTCACTCAGCCTGCTCAGAAGAAACAGCAGAGGTAGAAGACATAGATATAGTATATCCACGTGTCTCACTCAGCCTGCTTAGAAATAACAGCAGATATAGAAGACAGAGATAGAGTATATCCACGTGTCTGATCTACACCTCACTCAGCCTGCTCAGAAGGAACAGCAGAGGTAGAAGACAGAGATATAGTTTATCAACGTGTCTCACTCAACCTGCTCAGAAGGAACAGCAGAGGTAGAAGACAGAGATAGAGTATATCCACGTGTTTGAACCACACCTTACTCAGCCTGCTCAGAAGGAAGAGCAGAGGTAGAAGACAGAGATAGAGTATATCCACGTGTCTGATATACACCTCACTCAGCCTGCTCAGAAGGAGCAGCAGAGGTAGAAGACAGAGATAGAGTTTATCCACGTGTCTCACTCAACCTGCTCAGAAGGAACAGCAGAGGTAGAAGACAGAGATAGAGTATATCCACGTGTTTGAACCACACCTCACTCAGCCTGCTCAGAAGGAAGAGCAGAGGTAGAAGACAGAGATAGAGTATATCCACGTGTCTGATATACACCTCACTCAGCCTGCTCAGAAGGAGCAACAGAGGTAGAAGACAGAGATAGAGTATATCCACGTGTCTGATCTACACCTCACTCAGCCTGCTCAGAAGGAACAGCAGAGGTAGAAGACAGAGATAGAGTATATCCACGTGTCTGATCTACACTTCACTCAGCCTGCTCAGAAGGAACAGCAGAGGTAGAAGACAGAGATAGAGTATATCCACGTGTCTGATCTACACCTCACTCAGCCTGCTCAGAAGGAACAGCAGAGGTAGAAGACAGAGATAGAGTATATCCACGTGTCTGATCTACACCTCACTCAGCCTGCTCAGAAGGAACAGCAGAGGTAGAAGACAGATATAGAGTATATCCACGTGTCTGATCTACACCTCACTCAGCCTGCTCAGAAGGAACAGCAGAGGTAGAAGACAGAGATAGAGTATATCCACGTGTCTGATCTACACCTCACTCAGCCTGCTCAGAAGGAACAGCAGAGGTAAAATACACAGATAGAGTATATCCACGTGTCTCACTCGTCCTGTTCAGAAGGAACAGCAGAGGTAGAAGACAGCGATAGATTATATCAACGTGTCTGATCTACCCCTCACTCAACCTGCTCAGAAGGAACAGCAGAGGTAAAAGACAGAGATAGAGTATATCCACGTGTCTGATCTACACCTCACTCAGCCTGCTCAGAAGGAACAGCAGAGGTAAAATACAGAGATAGAGTATATCCAAGTGTGTCACTCAGCCTGCTCAGAAGGAACAGCAGAGGTAGAAGACAGAGATAGAGTATATCCACGTGTCTGATCTACACCTCACTCAGCCTGCTCAGAAGGAACAGCAGAGGTAGAAGACAGAGATATAGTATATCCACCTGTCTGGACTACACCTCACTCAGCCTGCTCAGAAGGAACAGCAGAGGTAGAAGACAGAAATAGAGTATATCCACGTGTCTCACTCAGCCTGCTCAGAAGGAACAGCAGAGGTAGAAGACAGATATAGAGTATATCCACGTGTCTCACTCAGCCTGCTCAGAAGGAACAGCAGAGGTAGAAGACAGAGATAGAGTATATCCACGTGTCTCACTCAGCCTGCTCAGAAGGAACAGCAGAGCTAGAAGACAGAGATAGAGTATATCCACTTGTCTGATCTACACCTCACTCAGCCTGCTCAGAAGAAACAGCAGAGGTAGAAGACATAGATATAGTATATCCACGTGTCTCACTCAGCCTGCTTAGAAAGAACAGCAGATATAGAAGACAGAGATAGAGTATATCCACGTGTCTGATCTACACCTCACTCAGCCTGCTCAGAAGGAACAGCAGAGGTAGAAGACAGAGATATAGTTTATCCACGTGTCTCACTCAACCTGCTCAGAAGGAACAGCAGAGGTAGAAGACAGAGATAGAGTATATCCACGTGTCTGATCTACACCTCACTCAGCCTGCTCAGAAGGAACAGCAGAGGTAGAAGACAGAGATAGAGTATATCCACGTGTCTGATCTACACCTCACTCAGCCTGCTCAGAAGGAACAGCAGAGGTAGAAGACAGAGATAGAGTATATCCACGTGTCTGATCTACACCTCACTCAGCCTGCTCAGAATGAACAGCAGAGGTAAAATACAGAGATAGAGTATATCCACGTGTCTCACTCGTCCTGCTCAGAAGGAACAGCAGAGGTAGAAGACAGCGATAGATTATATCAACGTGTCTGATCTACACCTCACTCAGCCTGCTCAGAAGGAACAGCAGAGGTAAAATACAGAGATAGAGTATATCCACGTGTCTCACTCAGCCTGCTCAGAAGGAACAGCAGAGGTAGAAGACAGAGATAGAGTATATCCACGTGTCTGATCTACACCTCACTCAGCCTGCTCAGAAGGAACAGCAGAGGTAGAAGACATAGATAGAGTATATCCACGTGTCTGATCTACACCTCACTCAGCCTGCTCAGAAGGAACAGCAGAGGTAGAAGACAGAGATATAGTATATCCACGTGTCTGAACTACACCTCACTCAGCCTGCTCAGAAAGAACAGCAGAGGTAGAAGACAGAAATAGAGTATATCCACGTGTCTCACTCAGCCTGCTCAGAAGGAACAGCAGAGGTAGAAGACAGATATAGAGTATATCCACGTGTCTCACTCAGCCTGCTCAGAAGGAACAGCAGAGGTAGAAGACAGAGATAGAGTATATCCACGTGTCTCACTCAGCCTGCTCAGAAGGAACAGCAGAGCTAGAAGACAGAGATAGAGTATATCCACTTGTCTGATCTACACCTCACTCAGCCTGCTCAGAAGGAACAGCAGAGCTAGAAGACAGAGATAGAGTATATCCACTTGTCTGATCTACACCTCACTCAGCCTGCTCAGAAGAAACAGCAGAGGTAGAAGACATAGATATAGTATATCCACGTGTCTCACTCAGCCTGCTTAGAAAGAACAGCAGATATAGAAGACAGAGATAGAGTATATCCACGTGTCTGATCTACACCTCACTCAGCCTGCTCAGAAGGAACAGCAGAGGTAGAAGACAGAGATATAGTTTATCAACGTGTCTCACTCAACCTGCTCAGAAGGAACAGCAGAGGTAGAAGACAGAGATAGAGTATATCCACGTGTTTGAACCACACCTTACTCAGCCTGCTCAGAAGGAAGAGCAGAGGTAGAAGACAGAGATAGAGTATATCCACGTGTCTGATATACACCTCACTCAGCCTGCTCAGAAGGAGCAGCAGAGGTAGAAGACAGAGATAGAGTTTATCCACGTGTCTCACTCAACCTGCTCAGAAGGAACAGCAGAGGTAGAAGACAGAGATAGAGTATATCCACGTGTCTGATCTACACCTCACTCAGCCTGCTCAGAAGGAACAGCAGAGGTAAAATACACAGATAGAGTATATCCACGTGTCTCACTCGTCCTGTTCAGAAGGAACAGCAGAGGTAGAAGACAGCGATAGATTATATCAACGTGTCTGATCTACCCCTCACTCAGCCTGCTCAGAAGGAACAGCAGAGGTAAAAGACAGAGATAGAGTATATCCACGTGTCTGATCTACACCTCACTCAGCCTGCTCAGAAGGAACAGCAGAGGTAAAATACAGAGATAGAGTATATCCACGTGTCTCACTCAGCCTGCTCAGAAGGAACAGCAGAGGTAGAAGACAGAGATAGAGTATATCCACGTGTCTGATCTACACCTCACTCAGCCTGCTCAGAAGGAACAGCAGAGGTAGAAGACAGAGATATAGTATATCCACCTGTCTGGACTACACCTCACTCAGCCTGCTCAGAAGGAACAGCAGAGGTAGAAGACAGAAATAGAGTATATCCACGTGTCTCACTCAGCCTGCTCAGAAGGAACAGCAGAGGTAGAAGACAGATATAGAGTATATCCACGTGTCTCACTCAGCCTGCTCAGAAGGAACAGCAGAGGTAGAAGACAGAGATAGAGTATATCCACGTGTCTCACTCAGCCTGCTCAGAAGGAACAGCAGAGCTAGAAGACAGAGATAGAGTATATCCACTTGTCTGATCTACACCTCACTCAGCCTGCTCAGAAGAAACAGCAGAGGTAGAAGACATAGATATAGTATATCCACGTGTCTCACTCAGCCTGCTTAGAAAGAACAGCAGATATAGAAGACAGAGATAGAGTATATCCACGTGTCTGATCTACACCTCACTCAGCCTGCTCAGAAGGAACAGCAGAGGTAGAAGACAGAGATATAGTTTATCCACGTGTCTCACTCAACCTGCTCAGAAGGAACAGCAGAGGTAGAAGACAGAGATAGAGTATATCCACGTGTTTGAACCACACCTTACTCAGCCCGCTCAGAAGGAAGAGCAGAGGTAGAAGACAGAGATAGAGTATATCCACGTGTCTGATATACATCTCACTCAGCCTGCTCAGAAGGAGCAGCAGAGGTAGAAGACAGAGATAGAGTTTATCCACGTGTCTCACTCAACCTGCTCAGAAGGAACAGCAGAGGTAGAAGACAGAGATAGAGTATATCCACGTGTTTGAACCACACCTCACTCAGCTTGCTCAGAAGGAAGAGCAGAGGTAGAAGACAGAGATAGAGTATATCCACGTGTCTGATATACACCTCACTCAGCCTGCTCAGAAGGAGCAACAGAGGTAGAAGACAGAGATAGAGTATATCCACGTGTCTGATCTACACCTCACTCAGCCTGCTCAGAAGGAACAGCAGAGGTAGAAGACAGAGATAGAGTATATCCACGTGTCTGATCTACACTTCACTCAGCCTGCTCAGAAGGAACAGCAGAGGTAGAAGACAGAGATAGAGTATATCCACGTGTCTGATCTACACCTCACTCAGCCTGCTCAGAAGGAACAGCAGAGGTAGAAGACAGAGATAGAGTATATCCACGTGTCTGGTCTACACCTCACTCAGCCTTCTCAGAAAGGAACAGCAGAGGTAGAAGACAGATATATAGTATATCCACGTGTCTCACTCATCCTGCTCAGAAGGAACAGCAGAGGTAGAAGATAGAGATAGAGTATATCCACGTGTCTGATCTACACCTCACTCAGCCTGCTCAGAAGGAACAGCAGAGGTAGAAGACAGAGATAGATTATATCCACGTGTCTGATATACACCTCACTCAGCCTGCTCAGAAGGAACAGCAGAGGTAGAAGACATAGATATAGTATATCCACGTGTCTCACTCAGCCTGCTCAGAAGGAACAGCAGAGGTAGAAGACAGATATAGAGTATATCCACGTGTCTCACTCATCCTGCTCAGAAGGAACAGCAGAGGTAGAAGACAGAGATAGAGTATATCCACGTGTCTCACTCAGCCTGCTCAGAAGGAACAGCAGAGGTAGAAGACAGAGATAGAGTATATCCACCTGTCTAATCTACACCTCACTCAAACTGCTCAGAAGGAACAGCAGAGGTAGAAGACAGAGATAAAGTATATCCAAGGGTCTCACTCAGACTGCGCAGAAGGAACAGCAGAGGTAGAAAACAGAGATATGGTATATCTACGTGTCTCACTCAGCCTGCTCATAAGGAACAGCGGAGGTAGAAGACAGAGATAGAGTATATCCACGTGTCTGATCTACACCTCACTCAGCCTGCTCAGAAGGAACAGCAGAGGTAGAAGACAGATATAGAGTATATCCACGTGTCTGATCTACACCTCACTCAGCCTGCTCAGAAGGAACAGCAGAGGTAGAAGACAGAGATAGAGTATATCCACGTGTCTCACTCGTCCTGCTCAGAAGGAACAGCAGAGGTAGAAGACAGCGATAGATTATATCAACGTGTCTGATCTACCCCTCACTTAGCCTGCTCAGAAGGAACAGCAGAGGTAAAAGACAGAGATAGAGTATATCCACGTGTCTGATCTACACCTCACTCAGCCTGCTCAGAAGGAACAGCAGAGGTAAAATACAGAGATAGAGTATATCCACGTGTCTCACTCAGCCTGCTCAGAAGGAACAGCAGAGGTAGAAGACAGAGATAGAGTATATCCACGTGTCTGATCTACACCTCACTCAGCCTGCTCAGAAGGAACAGCAGAGGTAGAAGACAGAGATATAGTATATCCACGTGTCTGAACTACACCTCACTCAGCCTGCTCAGAAGTAACAGCAGAGGTAGAAGACAGAAATAGAGTATATCCACGTGTCTCACTCAGCCTGCTCAGAAGGAACAGCAGAGGTAGAAGACAGATATAGAGTATATCCACGTGTCTCACTCAGCCTGATCAGAAGGAACAGCAGAGGTAGAAGACAGAGATAGAGTATATCCACGTGTCTCACTCAGCCTGCTCAGAAGGAACAGCAGAGCTAGAAGACAGAGATAGAGTATATCCACTTGTCTGATCTACACCTCACTCAGCCTGCTCAGAAGGAACAGCAGAGATAGAAGACAGAGATAGAGTATATCCACGTGTCTGATCTACACCTCACTCAGCCTGCTCAGAAGAAACAGCAGAGGTAGAAGACATAGATATAGTATATCCACGTGTCTCACTCAGCCTGCTTAGAAAGAACAGCAGATATAGAAGACAGAGATAGAGTATATCCACGTGTCTGATCTACACCTCACTCAGCCTGCTCAGAAGGAACAGCAGAGGTAGAAGACAGAGATATAGTTTATCCACGTGTCTCACTCAACCTGCTCAGAAGGAACAGCAGAGGTAGAAGACAGAGATAGAGTATATCCACGTGTTTGAACCACACCTTACTCAGCCTGCTCAGAAGGAAGAGCAGAGGTAGAAGACAGAGATAGAGTATATCCACGTGTCTGATATACACCTCACTCAGCCTGCTCAGAAGGAGCAGCAGAGGTAGAAGACAGAGATAGAGTTTATCCACGTGTCTCACTCAACCTGCTCAGAAGGAACAGCAGAGGTAGAAGACAGAGATAGAGTATATCCACGTGTTTGAACCACACCTCACTCAGCCTGCTCAGAAGGAAGAGCAGAGGTAGAAGACAGAGATAGAGTATATCCACGTGTCTGATATACACCTCACTCAGACTGCTCAGAAGGAGCAACAGAGGTAGAAGACAGAGATAGAGTATATCCACGTGTCTGATCTACACCTCACTCAGCCTGCTCAGAAGGAACAGCAGAGGTAGAAGACAGAGATAGAGTATATCCACGTGTCTGATCTACACTTCACTCAGCCTGCTCAGAAGGAACAGCAGAGGTAGAAGACAGAGATAGAGTATATCCACGTGTCTGATCTACACCTCACTCAGCCTGCTCAGAAGGAACAGCAGAGGTAAAATACACAGATAGAGTATATCCACGTGTCTCACTCGTCCTGCTCAGAAGGAACAGCAGAGGTAGAAGACAGCGATAGATTATATCAACGTGTCTGATCTACCCCTCACTCAGCCTGCTCAGAAGGAACAGCAGAGGTAAAAGACAGAGATAGAGTATATCCACGTGTCTGATCTACACCTCACTCAGCCTGCTCAGAAGGAACAGCAGAGGTAAAATACAGAGATAGAGTATATCCACGTGTCTCACTCAGCCTGCTCAGAAGGAACAGCAGAGGTAGAAGACAGAGATAGAGTATATCCACGTGTCTGATCTACACCTCACTCAGCCTGCTCAGAAGGAACAGCAGAGGTAGAAGACAGAGATATAGTATATCCACGTGTCTGAACTACACCTCACTCAGCCTGCTCAGAAGGAACAGCAGAGGTAGAAGACAGAAATAGAGTATATCCACGTGTCTCACTCAGCCTGCTCAGAAGGAACAGCAGAGGTAGAAGACAGATATAGAGTATATCCACGTGTCTCACTCAGCCTGCTCAGAAGGAACAGCAGAGGTAGAAGACAGAGATAGAGTATATCCACGTGTCTCACTCAGCCTGCTCAGAAGGAACAGCAGAGCTAGAAGACAGAGATAGAGTATATCCACTTGTCTGATCTACACCTCACTCAGCCTGCTCAGAAGAAACAGCAGAGGTAGAAGACATATATATAGTATATCCACGTGTCTCACTCAGCCTGCTTAGAAAGAACAGCAGATATAGAAGACAGAGATAGAGTATATCCACGTGTCTGATCTACACCTCACTCAGCCTGCTCAGAAGGAACAGCAGAGGTAGAAGACAGAGATATAGTTTATCCACGTGTCTCACTCAACCTGCTCAGAAGGAACAGCAGAGGTAGAAGACAGAGATAGAGTATATCCACGTGTTTGAACCACACCTTACTCAGCCTGCTCAGAAGGAAGAGCAGAGGTAGAAGACAGAGATAGAGTATATCCACGTGTCTGATATACACCTCACTCAGCCTGCTCAGAAGGAGCAGCAGAGGTAGAAGACAGAGATAGAGTTTATCCACGTGTCTCACTCAACCTGCTCAGAAGGAACAGCAGAGGTAGAAGACAGAGATAGAGTATATCCACGTGTTTGAACCACACCTCACTCAGCCTGCTCAGAAGGAAGAGCAGAGGTAGAAGACAGAGATAGAGTATATCCACGTGTCTGATATACACCTCACTCAGCCTGCTCAGAAGGAGCAACAGAGGTAGAAGACAGAGATAGAGTATATCCACGTGTCTGATCTACACCTCACTCAGCCTGCTCAGAAGGAACAGCAGAGGTAGAAGACAGAGATAGAGTATATCCACGTGTCTGATCTACACTTCACTCAGCCTGCTCAGAAGGAACAGCAGAGGTAGAAGACAGAGATAGAGTATATCCACGTGTCTGATCTACACCTCACTCAGCCTGCTCAGAAGGAACAGCAGAGGTAGAAGACAGAGATAGAGTATATCCACGTGTCTGATCTACACCTCACTCAGCCTTCTCAGAAAGGAACAGCAGAGGTAGAAGACAGATATATAGTATATCCACGTGTCTCACTCATCCTGCTCAGAAGGAACAGCAGAGGTAGAAGATAGAGATAGAGTATATCCACGTGTCTGATCTACACCTCACTCAGCCTGCTCAGAAGGAACAGCAGAGGTAGAAGACAGAGATAGATTATATCCACGTGTCTGATATACACCTCACTCAGCCTGCTCAGAAGGAACAGCAGAGGTAGAAGACATAGATATAGTATATCCACGTGTCTCACTCAGCCTGCTCAGAAGGAACAGCAGAGGTAGAAGACAGATATAGAGTATATCCACGTGTCTCACTCATCCTGCTCAGAAGGAACAGCAGAGGTAGAAGACAGAGATAGAGTATATCCACGTGTCTCACTCAGCCTGCTCAGAAGGAACAACAGAGGTAGAAGACAGAGATAGAGTATATCCACCTGTCTAATCTACACCTCACTCAAACTGCTCAGAAGGAACAGCAGAGGTAGAAGACAGAGATAAAGTATATCCAAGGGTCTCACTCAGACTGCGCAGAAGGAACAGCAGAGGTAGAAAACAGAGATATGGTATATCTACGTGTCTCACTCAGCCTGCTCATAAGGAACAGCAGAGGTAGAAGACAGAGATAGAGTATATCCACGTGTCTGATCTACACCTCACTCAGCCTGCTCAGAAGGAACAGCAGAGGTAGAAGACAGATATAGAGTATATCCACGTGTCTGATCTACACCTCACTCAGCCTGCTCAGAAGGAACAGCAGAGGTAGAAGACAGAGATAGAGTATATACACGTGTCTCACTCGTCCTGCTCAGAAGGAACAGCAGAGGTAGAAGACAGCGATAAATTATATCAACGTGTCTGATCTACCCCTCACTTAGCCTGCTCAGAAGGAACAGCAGAGGTAAAAGACAGAGATAGAGTATATCCACGTGTCTGATCTACACCTCACTCAGCCTGCTCAGAAGGAACAGCAGAGGTAAAATACAGAGATAGAGTATATCCACGTGTCTCACTCAGCCTGCTCAGAAGGAACAGCAGAGGTAGAAGACAGAGATAGAGTATATCCACGTGTCTGATCTACACTTCACTCAGCCTGCTCAGAAGGAACAGCAGAGGTAGAAGACAGAGATATAGTATATCCACGTGTCTGAACTACACCTCACTCAGCCTGCTCAGAAGTAACAGCAGAGGTAGAAGACAGAAATAGAGTATATCCACGTGTCTCACTCAGCCTGCTCAGAAGGAACAGCAGAGGTAGAAGACAGATATAGAGTATATCCACGTGTCTCACTCAGCCTGCTCAGAAGGAACAGCAGAGCTAGAAGACAGAGATAGAGTATATCCACTTGTCTGATCTACACCTCACTCAGCCTGCTCAGAAGGAACAGCAGAGATAGAAGACAGAGATAGAGTATATCCACGTGTCTGATCTACACCTCACTCAGCCTGCTCAGAAGAAACAGCAGAGGTAGAAGACATAGATATAGTATATCCACGTGTCTCACTCAGCCTGCTTATAAAGAACAGCAGATATAGAAGACAGAGATAGAGTATATCCACGTGTCTGATCTACACCTCACTCAGCCTGCTCAGAAGGAACAGCAGAGGTAGAAGACAGAGATATAGTTTATCCACGTGTCTCACTCAACCTGCTCAGAAGGAACAGCAGAGGTAGAAGACAGAGATAGAGTATATCCACGTGTTTGAACCACACCTTACTCAGCCTGCTCAGAAGGAAGAGCAGAGGTAGAAGACAGAGATAGAGTATATCCACGTGTCTGATATACACCTCACTCAGCCTGCTCAGAAGGAGCAGCAGAGGTAGAAGACAGAGATAGAGTTTATCCACGTGTCTCACTCAACCTGCTCAGAAGGAACAGCAGAGGTAGAAGACAGAGATAGAGTATATCCACGTGTCTGATCTACACCTCACTCAGCCTGCTCAGAAGGAACAGCAGAGGTAGAAGACAGAGATAGAGTATATCCACGTGTCTGATATACACCTCACTCAGCCTGCTCAGAAGGAGCAACAGAGGTAGAAGACAGAGATAGAGTATATCCACGTGTCTGATCTACACCTCACTCAGCCTGCTCAGAAGGAACAGCAGAGGTAGAAGACAGAGATAGAGTATATCCACGTGTCTGATCTACACTTCACTCAGCCTGCTCAGAAGGAACAGCAGAGGTAGAAGACAGAGATAGAGTATATCCACGTGTCTGATCTACACCTCACTCAGCCTGCTCAGAAGGAACAGCAGAGGTAGAAGACAGAGATAGAGTATATCCACGTGTCTGATCTACACCTCACTCAGCCTTCTCAGAAAGGAACAGCAGAGGTAGAAGACAGATATATAGTATATCCACGTGTCTCACTCATCCTGCTCAGAAGGAACAGCAGAGGTAGAAGATAGAGATAGAGTATATCCACGTGTCTGATCTACACCTCACTCAGCCTGCTCAGAAGGAACAGCAGAGGTAGAAGACAGAGATAGATTATATCCACGTGTCTGATATACACCTCACTCAGCCTGCTCAGAAGGAACAGCAGAGGTAGAAGACATAGATATAGTATATCCACGTGTCTCACTCAGCCTGCTCAGAAGGAACAGCAGAGGTAGAAGACAGATATAGAGTATATCCACGTGTCTCACTCATCCTGCTCAGAAGGAACAGCAGAGGTAGAAGACAGAGATAGAGTATATCCACGTGTCTCACTCAGCCTGCTCAGAAGGAACAACAGAGGTAGAAGACAGAGATAGAGTATATCCACCTGTCTAATCTACACCTCACTCAAACTGCTCAGAAGGAACAGCAGAGGTAGAAGACAGAGATAAAGTATATCCAAGGGTCTCACTCAGACTGCGCAGAAGGAACAGCAGAGGTAGAAAACAGAGATATGGTATATCTACGTGTCTCACTCAGCCTGCTCATAAGGAACAGCAGAGGTAGAAGACAGAGATAGAGTATATCCACGTGTCTGATCTACACCTCACTCAGCCTGCTCAGAAGGAACTGCAGAGGTAGAAGACAGATATAGAGTATATCCACGTGTCTGATCTACACCTCACTCAGCCTGCTCAGAAGGAACAGCAGAGGTAGATGACAGAGATAGAGTATATCCACGTGTCTCACTCGTCCTGCTCAGAAGGAACAGCAGAGGTAGAAGACAGCGATAAATTATATCAACGTGTCTGATCTACCCCTCACTTAGCCTGCTCAGAAGGAACAGCAGAGGTAAAAGACAGAGATAGAGTATATCCACGTGTCTGATCTACACCTCACTCAGCCTGCTCAGAAGGAACAGCAGAGGTAAAATACAGAGATAGAGTATATCCACGTGTCTCACTCAGCCTGCTCAGAAGGAACAGCAGAGGTAGAAGACAGAGATAGAGTATATCCACGTGTCTGATCTACACCTCACTCAGCCTGCTCAGAAGGAACAGCAGAGGTAGAAGACAGAGATATAGTATATCCACGTGTCTGAACTACACCTCACTCAGCCTGCTCAGAAGTAACAGCAGAGGTAGAAGACAGAAATAGAGTATATCCACGTGTCTCACTCAGCCTGCTCAGAAGGAACAGCAGAGGTAGAAGACAGATATAGAGTATATCCACGTGTCTCACTCAGCCTGCTCAGAAGGAACAGCAGAGCTAGAAGACAGAGATAGAGTATATCCACTTGTCTGATCTACACCTCACTCAGCCTGCTCAGAAGGAACAGCAGAGATAGAAGACAGAGATAGAGTATATCCACGTGTCTGATCTACACCTCACTCAGCCTGCTCAGAAGAAACAGCAGAGGTAGAAGACATAGATATAGTATATCCACGTGTCTCACTCAGCCTGCTTATAAAGAACAGCAGATATAGAAGACAGAGATAGAGTATATCCACGTGTCTGATCTACACCTCACTCAGCCTGCTCAGAAGGAACAGCAGAGGTAGAAGACAGAGATATAGTTTATCCACGTGTCTCACTCAACCTGCTCAGAAGGAACAGCAGAGGTAGAAGACAGAGATAGAGTATATCCACGTGTTTGAACCACACCTTACTCAGCCTGCTCAGAAGGAAGAGCAGAGGTAGAAGACAGAGATAGAGTATATCCACGTGTCTGATATACACCTCACTCAGCCTGCTCAGAAGGAGCAGCAGAGGTAGAAGACAGAGATAGAGTTTATCCACGTGTCTCACTCAACCTGCTCAGAAGGAACAGCAGAGGTAGAAGACAGAGATAGAGTATATCCACGTGTCTGATCTACACCTCACTCAGCCTGCTCAGAAGGAACAGCAGAGGTAGAAGACAGAGATAGAGTATATCCACGTGTCTGATATACACCTCACTCAGCCTGCTCAGAAGGAGCAACAGAGGTAGAAGACAGAGATAGAGTATATCCACGTGTCTGATCTACACCTCACTCAGCCTGCTCAGAAGGAACAGCAGAGGTAGAAGACAGAGATAGAGTATATCCACGTGTCTGATCTACACTTCACTCAGCCTGCTCAGAAGGAACAGCAGAGGTAGAAGACAGAGATAGAGTATATCCACGTGTCTGATCTACACCTCACTCAGCCTGCTCAGAAGGAACAGCAGAGGTAGAAGACAGAGATAGAGTATATCCACGTGTCTGATCTACACCTCACTCAGCCTTCTCAGAAAGGAACAGCAGAGGTAGAAGACAGATATATAGTATATCCACGTGTCTCACTCATCCTGCTCAGAAGGAACAGCAGAGGTAGAAGATAGAGATAGAGTATATCCACGTGTCTGATCTACACCTCACTCAGCCTGCTCAGAAGGAACAGCAGAGGTAGAAGACAGAGATAGATTATATCCACGTGTCTGATATACACCTCACTCAGCCTGCTCAGAAGGAACAGCAGAGGTAGAAGACATAGATATAGTATATCCACGTGTCTCACTCAGCCTGCTCAGAAGGAACAGCAGAGGTAGAAGACAGATATAGAGTATATCCACGTGTCTCACTCATCCTGCTCAGAAGGAACAGCAGAGGTAGAAGACAGAGATAGAGTATATCCACGTGTCTCACTCAGCCTGCTCAGAAGGAACAACAGAGGTAGAAGACAGAGATAGAGTATATCCACCTGTCTAATCTACACCTCACTCAAACTGCTCAGAAGGAACAGCAGAGGTAGAAGACAGAGATAAAGTATATCCAAGGGTCTCACTCAGACTGCGCAGAAGGAACAGCAGAGGTAGAAAACAGAGATATGGTATATCTACGTGTCTCACTCAGCCTGCTCATAAGGAACAGCAGAGGTAGAAGACAGAGATAGAGTATATCCACGTGTCTGATCTACACCTCACTCAGCCTGCTCAGAAGGAACAGCAGAGGTAGAAGACAGATATAGAGTATATCCACGTGTCTGATCTACACCTCACTCAGCCTGCTCAGAAGGAACAGCAGAGGTAGAAGACAGAGATAGAGTATATCCACGTGTCTCACTCGTCCTGCTCAGAAGGAACAGCAGAGGTAGAAGACAGCGATAAATTATATCAACGTGTCTGATCTACCCCTCACTTAGCCTGCTCAGAAGGAACAGCAGAGGTAAAAGACAGAGATAGAGTATATCTACGTGTCTGATCTACACCTCACTCAGCCTGCTCAGAAGGAACAGCAGAGGTAAAATACAGAGATAGAGTATATCCACGTGTCTCACTCAGCCTGCTCAGAAGGAACAGCAGAGGTAGAAGACAGAGATAGAGTATATCCACGTGTCTGATCTACACCTCACTCAGCCTGCTCAGAAGGAACAGCAGAGGTAGAAGACAGAGATATAGTATATCCACGTGTCTGAACTACACCTCACTCAGCCTGCTCAGAAGTAACAGCAGAGGTAGAAGACAGAAATAGAGTATATCCACGTGTCTCACTCAGCCTGCTCAGAAGGAACAGCAGAGGTAGAAGACAGATATAGAGTATATCCACGTGTCTCACTCAGCCTGCTCAGAAGGAACAGCAGAGCTAGAAGACAGAGATAGAGTATATCCACTTGTCTGATCTACACCTCACTCAGCCTGCTCAGAAGGAACAGCAGAGATAGAAGACAGAGATAGAGTATATCCACGTGTCTGATCTACACCTCACTCAGCCTGCTCAGAAGAAACAGCAGAGGTAGAAGACATAGATATAGTATATCCACGTGTCTCACTCAGCCTGCTTATAAAGAACAGCAGATATAGAAGACAGAGATAGAGTATATCCACGTGTCTGATCTACACCTCACTCAGCCTGCTCAGAAGGAACAGCAGAGGTAGAAGACAGAGATATAGTTTATCCACGTGTCTCACTCAACCTGCTCAGAAGGAACAGCAGAGGTAGAAGACAGAGATAGAGTATATCCACGTGTTTGAACCACACCTTACTCAGCCTGCTCAGAAGGAAGAGCAGAGGTAGAAGACAGAGATAGAGTATATCCACGTGTCTGATATACACCTCACTCAGCCTGCTCAGAAGGAGCAGCAGAGGTAGAAGACAGAGATAGAGTTTATCCACGTGTCTCACTCAACCTGCTTAGAAGGAACAGCAGAGGTAGAAGACAGAGATAGAGTATATCCACGTGTTTGAACCACACCTCACTCAGCCTGCTCAGAAGGAAGAGCAGAGGTAGAAGACAGAGATAGAGTATATCCACGTGTCTGATATACACCTCACTCAGCCTGCTCAGAAGGAGCAACAGAGGTAGAAGACAGAGATAGAGTATATCCACGTGTCTGATCTACACCTCACTCAGCCTGCTCAGAAGGAACAGCAGAGGTAGAAGACAGAGATAGAGTATATCCACCTGTCTGATCTACACTTCACTCAGCCTGCTCAGAAGGAACAGCAGAGGTAGAAGACAGAGATAGAGTATATCCACGTGTCTGATCTACACCTCACTCAGCCTGCTCAGAAGGAACAGCAGAGGTAGAAGACAGAGATAGAGTATATCCACGTGTCTGATCTACACCTCACTCAGCCTTCTCAGAAAGGAACAGCAGAGGTAGAAGACAGATATATAGTATATCCACGTGTCTCACTCATCCTGCTCAGAAGGAACAGCAGAGGTAGAAGATAGAGATAGAGTATATCCACGTGTCTGATCTACACCTCACTCAGCCTGCTCAGAAGGAACAGCAGAGGTAGAAGACAGAGATAGATTATATCCACGTGTCTGATCTACACCTCACTCAGCCTGCTCAGAAGGAACAGCAGAGGTAGAAGACATAGATATAGTATATCCACGTGTCTCACTCAGCATGCTTAGAAGGAACAGCAGAGATAGAAGACAGAGATAGAGTATATCCACGTGTCTGATCTACACCTCACTCAGCCTGCTCAGAAGGAACAGCAGAGGTAGAAGACAGAGATATAGTATATTCACGTGTCTCACTCAGCCTGCTCAGTAGGAACAGCAGAGGTAGAAGACAGAGATAGAGTTTATCCACGTGTCTCACTCAACCTGCTCAGAAGGAACAGCAGAGGTAGAAGATAGAGATAGAGTATATCCACGTGTTTGAACCACACCTCACTCAGCCTGCTCAGAAGGAAGAGCAGAGGTAGAAGACAGAGATAGAGTATATCCACGTGTCTGATATACACCTCACTCAGCCTGCTCAGAAGGAGCAGCAGAGGTAGAAGACAGAGATAGAGTATATCCACGTGTCTGATCTACACCTCACTCAGCCTGCTCAGATGGAACAGCAGAGGTAGAAGACAGAGATAGAGTATATCCACGTGTCTGATCTACACTTCACTCAGTCTGCTCAGAAGGAACAGCAGAGGTAGACGACAGAGATAGAGTATATCCACGTGTCTGATCTACACCTCACTCATCCTGCTCAGAAGGAACAGCAGAGGTAGAAGACAGATATAGAGTATATCCACGTGTCTGATCTACACCTCACTCAGCCTGCTCAGAAGGAACAGCAGAGGTAAAATACAGAGATAGAGTATATCCACGTGTCTCACTCGTCCTGCTCAGAAGGAACAGCAGAGGTAGAAGACAGCGATAGATTATATCAACGTGTCTGATCTACCCCTCACTCAGCCTTCTCAGAAGGAACAGCAGAGGTAAAAGACAGAGATAGAGTATATCCACGTGTCTGATCTACACCTCACTCAGCCTGCTCAGAAGGAACAGCAGAGGTAAAATACAGAGATAGAGTATATCCACGTGTCTCACTCAGCCTGCTCAGAAGGAACAGCAGAGGTAGAAGACAGAGATAGAGTATATCCACGTGTCTGATCTACACCTCACTCAGCCTGCTCAGAAGGAACAGCAGAGGTAGAAGACAGAGATATAGTATATCCACGTGTCTGAACTACACCTCACTCAGCCTGCTCAGAAGGAACAGCAGAGGTAGAAGACAGAAATAGAGTATATCCACGTGTCTCACTCAGCCTGCTCAGAAGGAACAGCAGAGGTAGAAGACAGATATAGAGTATATCCACGTGTCTCACTCAGCCTGCTCAGAAGGAACAGCAGAGGTAGAAGACAGAGATAGAGTATATCCACGTGTCTCACTCAGCCTGCTCAGAAGGAACAGCAGAGCTAGAAGACAGAGATAGAGTATATCCACTTGTCTGATCTACACCTCACTCAGCCTGCTCAGAAGGAACAGCAGAGATAGAAGACAGAGATAGAGTATATCCACGTGTCTGATCTACACCTCACTCAGCCTGCTCAGAAGAAACAGCAGAGGTAGAAGACATAGATATAGTATATCCACGTGTCTCACTCAGCCTGCTTAGAAAGAACAGCAGATATAGAAGACAGAGATAGAGTATATCCACGTGTCTGATCTACACCTCACTCAGCCTGCTCAGAAGGAACAGCAGAGGTAGAAGACAGAGATATAGTTTATCCACGTGTCTCACTCAACCTGCTCAGAAGGAACAGCAGAGGTAGAAGACAGAGATAGAGTATATCCACGTGTTTGAACCACACCTTACTCAGCCTGCTCAGAAGGAAGAGCAGAGGTAGAAGACAGAGATAGAGTATATCCACGTGTCTGATATACACTTCACTCAGTCTGCTCAGAAGGAACAGCAGAGGTAGAAGACAGAGATAGAGTATATCCACGTGTCTGATCTACACTTCACTCAGTCTGCTCAGTAGGAACAGCAGAGGTAGACGACAGAGATAGAGTATATCCACGTGTCTGATCTACACCTCACTCAGCCTGCTCAGAAGGAACAGCAGAGGTAGAAGACAGAGATAGAGTATATCCACGTGTCTGATCTACACCTCACTCAGCCTTCTCAGAAAGGAACTGCAGAGGTAGAAGACAGATATATAGTATATCAACGTGTCTCACTCATCCTGCT
This sequence comes from Crossaster papposus, assembly GCA_037893245.1. Taxonomy (NCBI): domain Eukaryota; kingdom Metazoa; phylum Echinodermata; class Asteroidea; order Velatida; family Solasteridae; genus Crossaster; species Crossaster papposus. The sequence goes on from JBAIAA010000865.1 coordinate 1,012,251, forward strand.
CAGAAGGAACAGCAGAGGTAGAAGACAGATATAGAGTATATCCACGTGTCTGATCTACACCTCACTCAGCCTGCTCAGAAGGAACAGCAGAGGTAAAATTCAGAGATAGAGTATATCCACGTGTCTCACTCGTCCTGCTCAGAAGGAACAGCAGAGGTAGAAGACAGCGATAGATTATATCAACGTGTCTGATCTACACCTCACTCAGCCTGCTCAGAAGGAACAGCAGAGGTAAAATACAGAGATAGAGTATATCCACGTGTCTCACTCAGCCTGCTCAGAAGGAACAGCAAAGGTAGAAGACAGAGATAGAGTATATCCTCGTGTCTGATCTACACCTCACTCAGCCTGCTCAGAAGGAACAGCAGAGGTAGAAGACAGAGATATAGTATATCCACGTGTCTGAACTACACCTCACTCAGCCTGCTCAGAAGGAACAGCAGAGGTAGAAGACAGAAATAGAGTATATCCACGTGTCTCACTCAGCCTGCTCAGAAGGAACAGCAGAGGTAGAAGACAGATATAGAGTATATCCACGTGTCTCACTCAGCCTGCTCAGAAGGAACAGCAGAGGTAGAAGACAGAGATAGAGTATATCCACGTGTCTCACTCAGCCTGCTCAGAAGGAACAGCAGAGCTAGAAGACAGAGATAGAGTATATCCACTTGTCTGATCTACACCTCACTCAGCCTGCTCAGAAGGAACAGCAGAGATAGAAGACAGAGATAGAGTATATCCACGTGTCTGATCTACACCTCACTCAGCCTGCTCAGAAGAAACAGCAGAGGTAGAAGACATAGATATAGTATATCCACGTGTCTCACTCAGCCTGCTTAGAAAGAACAGCAGATATAGAAGACAGAGATAGAGTATATCCACGTGTCTGATCTACACCTCACTCAGCCTGCTCAGAAGGAACAGCAGAGGTAGAAGACAGAGATATAGTTTATCCACGTCTCTCACTCAACCTGCTCAGAAGGAACAGCAGAGGTAGAAGACAGAGATAGAGTATATCCACGTGTTTGAACCACACCTTACTCAGCCTGCTCAGAAGGAAGAGCAGAGGTAGAAGACAGAGATAGAGTATATCCACGTGTCTGATATACACCTCACTCAGCCTGCTCAGAAGGAGCAGCAGAGGTAGAAGACAGAGATAGAGTTTATCCACGTGTCTCACTCAACCTGCTCAGAAGGAACAGCAGAGGTAGAAGACAGAGATAGAGTATATCCACGTGTTTGAACCACACCTCACTCAGCCTGCTCAGAAGGAAGAGCAGAGGTAGAAGACAGAGATAGAGTATATCCACGTGTCTGATCTACACCTCACTCAGCCTGCTCAGAAGGAACAGCAGAGGTAGAAGACAGAGATAGAGTATATCCACGTGTCTGATCTACACTTCACTCAGCCTGCTCAGAAGGAACAGCAGAGGTAGAAGACAGAGATAGAGTATATCCACGTGTCTGATCTACACCTCACTCAGCCTGCTCAGAAGGAACAGCAGAGGTAGAAGACAGAGATAGAGTATATCCACGTGTCTGATCTACACCTCACTCAGCCTTCTCAGAAAGGAACAGCAGAGGTAGAAGACAGATATATAGTATATCCACGTGTCTCACTCATCCTGCTCAGAAGGAACAGCAGAGGTAGAAGATAGAGATAGAGTATATCCACGTGTCTGATCTACACCTCACTCAGCCTGCTCAGAAGGAACAGCAGAGGTAGAAGACAGAGATAGATTATATCCACGTGTCTGATCTACACCTCACTCAGCCTGCTCAGAAGGAACAGCAGAGGTAGAAGACATAGATATAGTATATCCACGTGTCTCACTCAGCCTGCTCAGAAGGAACAGCAGAGGTAGAAGACAGATATAGAGTATATCCACGTGTCTCACTCATCCTGCTCAGAAGGAACAGCAGAGGTAGAAGACAGAGATAGAGTATATCCACGTGTCTCACTCAGCCTGCTCAGAAGGAACAGCAGAGGTAGAAGACAGAGATAGAGTATATCCACCTGTCTAATCTACACCTCACTCAAACTGCTCAGAAGGAACAGCAGAGGTAGAAGACAGAGATAAAGTATATCCACGGGTCTCACTCAGACTGCGCAGAAGGAACAGCAGAGGTAGAAAACAGAGATATGGTATATCTACGTGTCTCACTCAGCCTGCTCATAAGGAACAGCAGAGGTAGAAGACAGAGATAGAGTATATCCACGTGTCTGATCTACACCTCACTCAGCCTGCTCAGAAGGAACAGCAGAGGTAGAAGACAGAGATAGAGTATATCCACGTGTCTGATCTACACCTCACTCAGCCTGCTCAGAAGGAACAGCAGAGGTAAAATACAGAGATAGAGTATATCCACGTGTCTCACTCGTCCTGCTCAGAAGGAACAGCAGAGGTAGAAGACAGCGATAGATTATATCAACGTGTCTGATCTACCCCTCACTCAGCCTGCTCAGAAGGAACAGCAGAGGTAAAGGAAAGAGATAGAGTATATCCACGTGTCTGATCTACACCTCACTCAGCCTGCTCAGAAGGAACAGCAGAGGTAAAATACAGAGATAGAGTATATCCACGTGTCTCACTCAGCCTGCTCAGAAGGAACAGCAGAGGTAGAAGACAGAGATAGAGTATATCCACGTGTCTGATCTACACCTCACTCAGCCTGCTCAGAAGGAACAGCAGAGGTAGAAGACAGAGATATAGTATATCCACGTGTCTGAACTACACCTCACTCAGCCTGCTCAGAAGGAACAGCAGAGGTAGAAGACAGAAATAGAGTATATCCACGTGTCTCACTCAGCCTGCTCAGAAGGAACAGCAGAGGTAGAAGACAGATATAGAGTATATCCACGTGTCTCACTCAGCCTGCTCAGAAGGAACAGCAGAGGTAGAAGACAGAGATAGAGTATATCCACGTGTCTCACTCAGCCTGCTCAGAAGGAACAGCAGAGCTAGAAGACAGAGATAGAGTATATCCACTTGTCTGATATACACCTCACTCAGCCTGCTCAGAAGGAGCAGCAGAGGTAGAAGACAGAGATAGAGTATATCCACGTGTCTGATCTACACCTCACTCAGCCTGCTCAGAAGGAACAGCAGAGGTAGAAGACAGAGATATAGTTTATCCACGTGTCTCACTCAACCTGCTCAGAAGGAACAGCAGAGGTAGAAGACAGAGATAGAGTATATCCACGTGTTTGAACCACACCTTACTCAGCCTGCTCAGAAGGAAGAGCAGAGGTAGAAGACAGAGATAGAGTATATCCACGTGTCTGATATACACCTCACTCAGCCTGCTCAGAAGGAGCAGCAGAGGTAGAAGACAGAGATAGAGTTTATCCACGTGTCTCACTCAACCTGCTCAGAAGGAACAGCAGAGGTAGAAGACAGAGATAGAGTATATCCACGTGTTTGAACCACACCTCACTCAGCCTGCTCAGAAGGAAGAGCAGAGGTAGAAGACAGAGATAGAGTATATCCACGTGGCTGATATACACCTCACTCAGCCTGCTCAGAAGGAGCAACAGAGGTAGAAGACAGAGATAGAGTATATCCACGTGTCTGATCTACACCTCACTCAGCCTGCTCAGAAGGAACAGCAGAGGTAGAAGACAGAGATAGAGTATATCCACGTGTCTGATCTACACTTCACTCAGCCTGCTCAGAAGGAACAGCAGAGGTAGAAGACAGAGATAGAGTATATCCACGTGTCTGATCTACACCTCACTCAGCCTGCTCAGAAGGAACAGCAGAGGTAGAAGACAGAGATAGAGTATATCCACGTGTCTGATCTACACCTCACTCAGCCTTCTCAGAAAGGAACAGCAGAGGTAGAAGACAGATATATAGTATATCCACGTGTCTCACTCATCCTGCTCAGAAGGAACAGCAGAGGTAGAAGATAGAGATAGAGTATATCCCCGTGTCTGATCTACACCTCACTCAGCCTGCTCAGAAGGAACAGCAGACGTAGAAGACAGAGATAGATTATATCCACGTGTCTGATCTACACCTCACTCAGCCTGCTCAGAAGGAACAACAGAGGTAGAAGACATAGATATAGTATATCCACGTGTCTCACTCAGCCTGCTCAGAAGGAACAGCAGAGGTAAAAGACAGATATAGAGTATATCCACGTGTCTCACTCATCCTGCTCAGAAGGAACAGCAGAGGTAGAAGACAGATATAGAGTATATCCACGTGTCTCACTCATCCTGCTCAGAAGGAACAGCAGAGGTAGAAGACAGAGATAGAGTATATCCACGTGTCTCACTCAGCCTGCTCAGAAGGAACAGCAGAGGTAGAAGACAGAGATAGAGTATATCCACCTGTCTAATCTACACCTCACTCAAACTGCTCAGAAGGAACAGCAGAGGTAGAAGACAGAGATATGGTATATTTACGTGTCTCACTCAGCCTGCTCATAAGGAACAGCAGAGGTAGAAGACAGAGATAGAGTATATCCACGTGTCTGATCTACACCTCACTCAGCCTGCTCAGAAGGAACAGCAGAGGTAGAAGACAGATATAGAGTATATCCACGTGTCTCTCTCAGCCTGCTCAGAAGGAACAGCAGAGGTAGCAGACAGAGATAGTGTTTATCCACGTGTCTCACTCAGCCTGCTCAGAAGGAACAGCAGAGGTAGAAGACAGAGATAGAGTATATCCGCGTGTCTGATATACACCTCACTCAGCCTGCTCAGAAGGAACAGCAGAGGTAGAAGACAGATATAGAGTATATCCACGTGTCTCTCTCAGCCTGCTCAGAAGGAACAGCAGAGGTAGCAGACAGAGATAGTGTTTATCCACGGGTCTCACTCAGACTGCGCAGAAGGAACAGCAGAGGTAGAAAACAGAGATATGGTATATCTACGTGTCTCACTCAGCCTGCTCATAAGGAACAGCAGAGGTAGAAGACAGAGATAGAGTATATCCACGTGTCTGATATACACCTCACTCAGCCTGCTCAGAAGGAGCAGCAGAGGTAGAACACAGAGATAGAGTTTATCCACGTGTCTCACTCAACCTGCTCAGAAGGAACAGCAGAGGTAGAAGACAGAGATAGAGTATATCCACGTGTTTGAACCACACCTCACTCAGCCTGCTCAGAAGGAAGAGCAGAGGTAGAAGACAGAGATAGAGTATATCCACGTGGCTGATATACACCTCACTCAGCCTGCTCAGAAGGAGCAACAGAGGTAGAAGACAGAGATAGAGTATATCCACGTGTCTGATCTACACCTCACTCAGCCTGCTCAGAAGGAACAGCAGAGGTAGTAGACAGAGATAGAGTATATCCACGTGTCTGATCTACACTTCACTCAGCCTGCTCAGAAGGAACAGCAGAGGTAGAAGACAGAGATAGAGTATATCCACGTGTCTGATCTACACCTCACTCAGCCTGCTCAGAAGGAACAGCAGAGGTAGAAGACAGAGATAGAGTATATCCACGTGTCTGATCTACACCTCACTCAGCCTTCTCAGAAAGGAACAGCAGAGGTAGAAGACAGATATATAGTATATCCACGTGTCTCACTCATCCTGCTCAGAAGGAACAGCAGAGGTAGAAGATAGAGATAGAGTATATCCCCGTGTCTGATCTACACCTCACTCAGCCTGCTCAGAAGGAACAGCAGACGTAGAAGACAGAGATAGATTATATCCACGTGTCTGATCTACACCTCACTCAGCCTGCTCAGAAGGAACAACAGAGGTAGAAGACATAGATATAGTATATCCACGTGTCTCACTCAGCCTGCTCAGAAGGAACAGCAGAGGTAGAAGACAGATATAGAGGATATCCACGTGTCTCACTCATCCTGCTCAGAAGGAACAGCAGAGGTAGAAGACAGATATAGAGTATATCCACGTGTCTCACTCATCCTGCTCAGAAGGAACAGCAGAGGTAGAAGACAGAGATAGAGTATATCCACGTGTCTCACTCAGCCTGCTCAGAAGGAACAGCAGAGGTAGAAGACAGAGATAGAGTATATCCACCTGTCTAATCTACACCTCACTCAAACTGCTCAGAAGGAACAGCAGAGGTAGAAGACAGAGATATGGTATATCTACGTGTCTCACTCAGCCTGCTCATAAGGAACAGCAGAGGTAGAAGACAGAGATAGAGTATATCCACGTGTCTGATCTACACCTCACTCAGCCTGCTCAGAAGGAACAGCAGAGGTAGAAGACAGATATAGAGTATATCCACGTGTCTCTCTCAGCCTGCTCAGAAGGAACAGCAGAGGTAGCAGACAGAGATAGTGTTTATCCACGTGTCTCACTCAGCCTGCTCAGAAGGAACAGCAGAGGTAGAAGACAGAGATAGAGTATATCCGCGTGTCTGATATACACCTCACTCAGCCTGCTCAGAAGGAACAGCAGAGGTAGAAGACAGATATAGAGTATATCCACGTGTCTCTCTCAGCCTGCTCAGAAGGAACAGCAGAGGTAGCAGACAGAGATAGTGTTTATCCACGGGTCTCACTCAGACTGCGCAGAAGGAACAGCAGAGGTAGAAAACAGAGATATGGTATATCTACGTGTCTCACTCAGCCTGCTCATAAGGAACAGCAGAGGTAGAAGACAGAGATAGAGTATATCCACGTGTCTGATATACACCTCACTCAGCCTGCTCAGAAGGAGCAGCAGAGGTAGAAGACAGAGATAGAGTTTATCCACGTGTCTCACTCAACCTGCTCAGAAGGAACAGCAGAGGTAGAAGACAGAGATAGAGTATATCCACGTGTTTGAACCACACCTCACTCAGCCTGCTCAGAAGGAAGAGCAGAGGTAGAAGACAGAGATAGAGTATATCCACGTGGCTGATATACACCTCACTCAGCCTGCTCAGAAGGAGCAACAGAGGTAGAAGACAGAGATAGAGTATATCCACGTGTCTGATCTACACCTCACTCAGCCTGCTCAGAAGGAACAGCAGAGGTAGTAGACAGAGATAGAGTATATCCACGTGTCTGATCTACACTTCACTCAGCCTGCTCAGAAGGAACAGCAGAGGTAGAAGACAGAGATAGAGTATATCCACGTGTCTGATCTACACCTCACTCAGCCTGCTCAGAAGGAACAGCAGAGGTAGAAGACAGAGATATAGTATATCCACGTGTCTGATCTACACCTCACTCAGCCTTCTCAGAAAGGAACAGCAGAGGTAGAAGACAGATATATAGTATATCCACGTGTCTCACTCATCCTGCTCAGAAGGAACAGCAGAGGTAGAAGATAGAGATAGAGTATATCCCCGTGTCTGATCTACACCTCACTCAGCCTGCTCAGAAGGAACAGCAGACGTAGAAGACAGAGATAGATTATATCCACGTGTCTGATCTACACCTCACTCAGCCTGCTCAGAAGGAACAACAGAGGTAGAAGACATAGATATAGTATATCCACGTGTCTCACTCAGCCTGCTCAGAAGGAACAGCAGAGGTAGAAGACAGATATAGAGTATATCCACGTGTCTCACTCATCCTGCTCAGAAGGAACAGCAGAGGTAGAAGACAGATATAGAGTATATCCACGTGTCTCACTCATCCTGCTCAGAAGGAACAGCAGAGGTAGAAGACAGAGATAGAGTATATCCACGTGTCTCACTCAGCCTGCTCAGAAGGAACAGCAGAGGTAGAAGACAGAGATAGAGTATATCCACCTGTCTAATCTACACCTCACTCAAACTGCTCAGAAGGAACAGCAGAGGTAGAAGACAGAGATATGGTATATCTACGTGTCTCACTCAGCCTGCTCATAAGGAACAGCAGAGGTAGAAGACAGAGATAGAGTATATCCACGTGTCTGATCTACACCTCACTCAGCCTGCTCAGAAGGAACAGCAGAGGTAGAAGACAGATATAGAGTATATCCACGTGTCTCTCTCAGCCTGCTCAGAAGGAACAGCAGAGGTAGCAGACAGAGATAGTGTTTATCCACGTGTCTCACTCAGCCTGCTCAGAAGGAACAGCAGAGGTAGAAGACAGAGATAGAGTATATCCGCGTGTCTGATATACACCTCACTCAGCCTGCTCAGAAGGAACAGCAGAGGTAGAAGACAGATATAGAGTATATCCACGTGTCTCTCTCAGCCTGCTCAGAAGGAACAGCAGAGGTAGCAGACAGAGATAGTGTTTATCCACGGGTCTCACTCAGACTGCGCAGAAGGAACAGCAGAGGTAGAAAACAGAGATATGGTATATCTACGTGTCTCACTCAGCCTGCTCATAAGGAACAGCAGAGGTAGAAGACAGAGATAGAGTATATCCACGTGTCTGATCTACACCTGACTCAGCCTGCTCAGAAGGAACAGCAGAGGTAGAAGACAGATATAGAGAATATCCACGTGTCTGATCTACACCTCACTCAGCCTGCTCAGAAGGAACAGCAGAGGTAGAAGACAGAGATAGAGTATATCCACGTGTCTGATCTACACCTCACTCAGCCTGCTCAGAAGGAACAGCAGAGGTAAAATACAGAGATAGAGTATATCCACGTGTCTCACTCGTCCTGCTCAGAAGGAACAGCAGAGGTAGAAGACAGCGATAGATTATATCAACGTGTCTGATCTACCCCTCACTCAGCCTGCTCAGAAGGAGCAACAGAGGTAGAAGACAGAGATAGAGTATATCCACGTGTCTGATCTACACCTCACTCAGCCTGCTCAGAAGGAACAGCAGAGGTAGAAGACAGAGATAGAGTATATCCACGTGTCTGATCTACACTTCACTCAGCCTGCTCAGAAGGAACAGCAGAGGTAGAAGACAGAGATAGAGTATATCCACGTGTCTGATCTACACCTCACTCAGCCTGCTCAGAAGGAACAGCAGAGGTAGAAGACAGAGATAGAGTATATCCACGTGTCTGATCTACACCTCACTCAGCCTTCTCAGAAAGGAACAGCAGAGGTAGAAGACAGATATATAGTATATCCACGTGTCTCACTCATCCTGCTCAGAAGGAACAGCAGAGGTAGAAGATAGAGATAGAGTATATCCACGTGTCTGATCTACACCTCACTCAGCCTGCTCAGAAGGAACAGCAGAGGTAGAAGACAGAGATAGATTATATCCACGTGTCTGATCTACACCTCACTCAGCCTGCTCAGAAGGAACAACAGAGGTAGAAGACATAGATATAGTATATCCACGTGTCTCACTCAGCCTGCTCAGAAGGAACAGCAGAGGTAGAAGACAGATATAGAGTATATCCACGTGTCTCACTCATCCTGCTCAGAAGGAACAGCAGAGGTAGAAGACAGAGATAGAGTATATCCACGTGTCTCACTCAGCCTGCTCAGAAGGAACAGCAGAGGTAGAAGACAGAGATAGAGTATATCCACCTGTCTAATCTACACCTCACTCAAACTGCTCAGAAGGAACAGCAGAGGTAGAAGACAGAGATAAAGTATATCCACGGGTCTCACTCAGCCTGCTCATAAGGAACAGCAGAGGTAGAAGACAGAGATAGAGTATATCCACGTGTCTGATCTACACCTCACTCAGCCTGCTCAGAAGGAACAGCAGAGGTAGAAGACAGATATAGAGTATATCCACGTGTCTGATCTACACCTCACTCAGCCTGCTCAGAAGGAACAGCAGAGGTAGAAGACAGAGATAGAGTATATCCACGTGTCTGATCTACACCTCACTCAGCCTGCTCAGAAGGAACAGCAGAGGTAAAATACAGAGATAGAGTATATCCACGTGTCTCACTCGTCCTGCTCAGAAGGAACAGCAGAGGTAGAAGACAGCGATAGATTATATCAACGTGTCTGATCTACCCCTCACTCAGCCTGCTCAGAAGGAACAGCAGAGGTAAAAGACAGAGATAGAGTATATCCACGTGTCTGATCTACACCTCACTCAGCCTGCTCAGAAGGAACAGCAGAGGTAAAATACAGAGATAGAGTATATCCACGTGTCTCACTCAGCCTGCTCAGAAGGAACAGCAGAGGTAGAAGACAGAGATAGAGTATATCCACGTGTCTGATCTACACCTCACTCAGCCTGCTCAGAAGGAACAGCAGAGGTAGAAGACAGAATAGAGTATATCCACGTGTCTCACTCAGCCTGCTCAGAAGGAACAGCAGAGGTAGAAGACAGATATATAGTATATCCACGTGTCTCACTCAGCCTGCTCAGAAGGAACAGCAGAGGTAGAAGACAGAGATAGAGTATATCCACGTGTCTCACTCAGCCTGCTCAGAAGGAACAGCAGAGCTAGAAGACAGAGATAGAGTATATCCACTTGTCTGATCTACACCTCACTCAGCCTGCTCAGAAGGAACAGCAGAGATAGAAGACAGAGATAGAGTATATCCACGTGTCTGATCTACACCTCACTCAGCCTGCTCAGAAGAAACAGCAGAGGTAGAAGACATAGATATAGTATATCCACGTGTCTCACTCAGCCTGCTTAGAAAGAACAGCAGATATAGAAGACAGAGATAGAGTATATCCACGTGTCTGATCTACACCTCACTCAGCCTGCTCAGAAGGAACAGCAGAGGTAGAAGACAGAGATATAGTTTATCCACGTGTCTCACTCAACCTGCTCAGAAGGAACAGCAGAGGTAGAAGACAGAGATAGAGTATATCCACGTGTTTGAACCACACCTTACTCAGCCTGCTCAGAAGGAAGAGCAGAGGTAGAAGACAGAGATAGAGTATATCCACGTGTCTGATATACACCTCACTCAGCCTGCTCAGAAGGAGCAGCAGAGGTAGAAGACAGAGATAGAGTTTATCCACGTGTCTCACTCAACCTGCTCAGAAGGAACAGCAGAGGTAGAAGACAGAGACAGAGTATATCCACGTGTTTGAACCACACCTCACTCAGCCTGCTCAGAAGGAAGAGCAGAGGTAGAAGACAGATATAGAGTATATCCACGTGTCTGATATACACCTCACTCAGCCTGCTCAGAAGGAGCAACAGAGGTAGAAGACAGAGATAGAGTATATCCACGTGTCTGATCTACACCTCACTCAGCCTGCTCAGAAGGAACAGCAGAGGTAGAAGACAGAGATAGAGTATATCCACGTGTCTGATCTACACTTCACTCAGCCTGCTCAGAAGGAACAGCAGAGGTAGAAGACAGAGATAGAGTATATCCTCGTGTCTGATCTACACCTCACTCAGCCTGCTCAGAAGGAACAGCAGAGGTAGAAGACAGAGATAGAGTATATCCACGTGTCTGATCTACACCTCACTCAGCATTCTCAGAAAGGAACAGCAGAGGTAGAAGACAGATATATAGTATATCCACGTGTCTCACTCATCCTGCTCAGAAGGAACAGCAGAGGTAGAAGATAGAGATAGAGTATATCCACGTGTCTGATCTACACCTCACTCAGCCTGCTCAGAAGGAACAGCAGAGGTAGAAGACAGAGATAGATTATATCCACGTGTCTGATCTACACCTCACTCAGCCTGCTCAGAAGGAACAGCAGAGGTAGAAGACATAGATATAGTATATCCACGTGTCTCACTCAGCATGCTTAGAAGGAACAGCAGAGATAGAAGACAGAGATAGAGTATATCCACGTGTCTGATCTACACCTCACTCAGCCTGCTCAGAAGGAACAGCAGAGGTAGAAGACAGAGATATAGTATATTCACGTGTCTCACTCAGCCTGCTCAGTAGGAACAGCAGAGGTAGAAAACAGAGATAGAGTTTATCCACGTGTCTCACTCAACCTGCTCAGAAGGAACAGCAGAGGTAGAAGATAGAGATAGAGTATATCCACGTGTTTGAACCACACCTCACTCAGCCTGCTCAGAAGGAAGAGCAGAGGTAGAAGACAGAGATAGAGTATATCCACGTGTCTGATATACACCTAACTCAGCCTGCTCAGAAGGAGCAGCAGAGGTAGAAGACAGAGATAGAGTATATCCACGTGTCTGATCTACACCTCACTCAGCCTGCTCAGATGGAACAGCAGAGGTAGAAGACAGAGATAGAGTATATCCACGTGTCTGATCTACACTTCACTCAGTCTGCTCAGAAGGAACAGCAGAGGTAGACGACAGAGATAGAGTATATCCACGTGTCTGATCTACACCTCACTCAGCCTGCTCAGAAGGAACAGCAGAGGTAGAAGACAGAGATAGAGTATATCCACGTGTCTGATCTACACCTCACTCAGCCTTCTCAGAAAGGAACTGCAGAGGTAGAATACAGATATATAGTATATCCACGTGTCTCACTCATCCTGCTCAGAAGGAACAGCAGAGGTAGAAGACAGAGATAGAGTATATCCACGTGTCTGATCTACACCTCACTCAGCCTGCTCAGAAGGAACAGCAGAGATAGAAGACAGAGATAGAGTATATCCACGTGTCTGATCTACACCTCACTCAGCCTGCTCAGAAGAAACAGCAGAGGTAGAAGACATAGATATAGTATATCCACGTGTCTCACTCAGCCTGCTTAGAAAGAACAGCAGATATAGAAGACAGAGATAGAGTATATCCACGTGTCTGATCTACACCTCACTCAGCCTGCTCAGAAGGAACAGCAGAGGTAGAAGACAGAGATATAGTTTATCCACGTGTCTCACTCAACCTGCTCAGAAGGAACAGCAGAGGTAGAAGACAGAGATAGAGTATATCCACGTGTTTGAACCACACCTTACTCAGCCTGCTCAGAAGGAAGAGCAGAGGTAGAAGACAGAGATAGAGTATATCCACGTGTCTGATATACACCTCACTCAGCCTGCTCAGAAGGAGCAGCAGAGGTAGAAGACAGAGATAGAGTTTATCCACGTGTCTCACTCAACCTGCTCAGAAGGAACAGCAGAGGTAGAAGACAGAGATAGAGTATATCCACGTGTTTGAACCACACCTCACTCAGCCTGCTCAGAAGGAAGAGCAGAGGTAGAAGACAGATATAGAGTATATCCACGTGTCTGATATACACCTCACTCAGCCTGCTCAGAAGGAGCAACAGAGGTAGAAGACAGAGATAGAGTATATCCACGTGTCTGATCTACACCTCACTCAGCCTGCTCAGAAGGAACAGCAGAGGTAGAAGACAGAGATAGAGTATATCCACGTGTCTGATCTACACTTCACTCAGCCTGCTCAGAAGGAACAGCAGAGGTAGAAGACAGAGATAGAGTATATCCTCGTGTCTGATCTACACCTCACTCAGCCTGCTCAGAAGGAACAGCAGAGGTAGAAGACAGAGATAGAGTATATCCACGTGTCTGATCTACACCTCACTCAGCATTCTCAGAAAGGAACAGCAGAGGTAGAAGACAGATATATAGTATATCCACGTGTCTCACTCATCCTGCTCAGAAGGAACAGCAGAGGTAGAAGATAGAGATAGAGTATATCCACGTGTCTGATCTACACCTCACTCAGCCTGCTCAGAAGGAACAGCAGAGGTAGAAGACAGAGATAGATTATATCCACGTGTCTGATCTACACCTCACTCAGCCTGCTCAGAAGGAACAGCAGAGGTAGAAGACATAGATATAGTATATCCACGTGTCTCACTCAGCATGCTTAGAAGGAACAGCAGAGATAGAAGACAGAGATAGAGTATATCCACGTGTCTGATCTACACCTCACTCAGCCTGCTCAGAAGGAACAGCAGAGGTAGAAGACAGAGATATAGTATATTCACGTGTCTCACTCAGCCTGCTCAGTAGGAACAGCAGAGGTAGAAAACAGAGATAGAGTTTATCCACGTGTCTCACTCAACCTGCTCAGAAGGAACAGCAGAGGTAGAAGATAGAGATAGAGTATATCCACGTGTTTGAACCACACCTCACTCAGCCTGCTCAGAAGGAAGAGCAGAGGTAGAAGACAGAGATAGAGTATATCCACGTGTCTGATATACACCTAACTCAGCCTGCTCAGAAGGAGCAGCAGAGGTAGAAGACAGAGATAGAGTATATCCACGTGTCTGATCTACACCTCACTCAGCCTGCTCAGATGGAACAGCAGAGGTAGAAGACAGAGATAGAGTATATCCACGTGTCTGATCTACACTTCACTCAGTCTGCTCAGAAGGAACAGCAGAGGTAGACGACAGAGATAGAGTATATCCACGTGTCTGATCTACACCTCACTCAGCCTGCTCAGAAGGAACAGCAGAGGTAGAAGACAGAGATAGAGTATATCCACGTGTCTGATCTACACCTCACTCAGCCTTCTCAGAAAGGAACTGCAGAGGTAGAATACAGATATATAGTATATCCACGTGTCTCACTCATCCTGCTCAGAAGGAACAGCAGAGGTAGAAGACAGAGATAGAGTATATCCACGTGTCTGATCTACACCTCACTCAGCCTGCTCAGAAGGAACAGCAGAGATAGAAGACAGAGATAGAGTATATCCACGTGTCTGATCTACACCTCACTCAGCCTGCTCAGAAGAAACAGCAGAGGTAGAAGACATAGATATAGTATATCCACGTGTCTCACTCAGCCTGCTTAGAAAGAACAGCAGATATAGAAGACAGAGATAGAGTATATCCACGTGTCTGATCTACACCTCACTCAGCCTGCTCAGAAGGAACAGCAGAGGTAGAAGACAGAGATATAGTTTATCCACGTGTCTCACTCAACCTGCTCAGAAGGAACAGCAGAGGTAGAAGACAGAGATAGAGTATATCCACGTGTTTGAACCACACCTTACTCAGCCTGCTCAGAAGGAAGAGCAGAGGTAGAAGACAGAGATAGAGTATATCCACGTGTCTGATATACACCTCACTCAGCCTGCTCAGAAGGAGCAGCAGAGGTAGAAGACAGAGATAGAGTTTATCCACGTGTCTCACTCAACCTGCTCAGAAGGAACAGCAGAGGTAGAAGACAGAGATAGAGTATATCCACGTGTTTGAACCACACCTCACTCAGCCTGCTCAGAAGGAAGAGCAGAGGTAGAAGACAGATATAGAGTATATCCACGTGTCTGATATACACCTCACTCAGCCTGCTCAGAAGGAGCAACAGAGGTAGAAGACAGAGATAGAGTATATCCACGTGTCTGATCTACACCTCACTCAGCCTGCTCAGAAGGAACAGCAGAGGTAGAAGACAGAGATAGAGTATATCCACGTGTCTGATCTACACTTCACTCAGCCTGCTCAGAAGGAACAGCAGAGGTAGAAGACAGAGATAGAGTATATCCTCGTGTCTGATCTACACCTCACTCAGCCTGCTCAGAAGGAACAGCAGAGGTAGAAGACAGAGATAGAGTATATCCACGTGTCTGATCTACACCTCACTCAGCATTCTCAGAAAGGAACAGCAGAGGTAGAAGACAGATATATAGTATATCCACGTGTCTCACTCATCCTGCTCAGAAGGAACAGCAGAGGTAGAAGATAGAGATAGAGTATATCCACGTGTCTGATCTACACCTCACTCAGCCTGCTCAGAAGGAACAGCAGAGGTAGAAGACATAGATATAGTATATCCACGTGTCTCACTCAGCATGCTTAGAAGGAACAGCAGAGATAGAAGACAGAGATAGAGTATATCCACGTGTCTGATCTACACCTCACTCAGCCTGCTCAGAAGGAACAGCAGAGGTAGAAGACAGAGATATAGTATATTCACGTGTCTCACTCAGCCTGCTCAGTAGGAACAGCAGAGGTAGAAAACAGAGATAGAGTTTATCCACGTGTCTCACTCAACCTGCTCAGAAGGAACAGCAGAGGTAGAAGATAGAGATAGAGTATATCCACGTGTTTGAACCACACCTCACTCAGCCTGCTCAGAAGGAAGAGCAGAGGTAGAAGACAGAGATAGAGTATATCCACGTGTCTGATATACACCTAACTCAGCCTGCTCAGAAGGAGCAGCAGAGGTAGAAGACAGAGATAGAGTATATCCACGTGTCTGATCTACACCTCACTCAGCCTGCTCAGATGGAACAGCAGAGGTAGAAGACAGAGATAGAGTATATCCACGTGTCTGATCTACACTTCACTCAGTCTGCTCAGAAGGAACAGCAGAGGTAGACGACAGAGATAGAGTATATCCACGTGTCTGATCTACACCTCACTCAGCCTGCTCAGAAGGAACAGCAGAGGTAGAAGACAGAGATAGAGTATATCCACGTGTCTGATCTACACCTCACTCAGCCTTCTCAGAAAGGAACTGCAGAGGTAGAATACAGATATATAGTATATCCACGTGTCTCACTCATCCTGCTCAGAAGGAACAGCAGAGGTAGAAGACAGAGATAGAGTATATCCACGTGTCTGATCTACACCTCACTCAGCCTGCTCAGAAGGAACAGCAGAGGTAGAAGACAGAGATAGATTATATCCACGTGTCTGATCTACACCTCACTCAGCCTGCTCAGAAGGAACTGCAGAGGTAGAAGACAGATATATAGTATATCCACGTGTCTCACTCATCCTGCTCAGAAGGAACAGCAGAGGTAGAAGACAGAGATAGAGTATATCCACGTGTCTGATCTACACCTCACTCAGCCTGCTCAGAAGGAACAGCAGAGGTAGAAGACAGAGATAGATTATATCCACGTGTCTGATCTACACCTCACTCAGCCTGCTCAGAAGGAACAGCAGAGGTAAAATACAGAGATAGAGTATATCCACGTGTCTCACTCAGCCTGCTCAGAAGGAACAGCAGAGGTAGAAGACAGATATAGAGTATATCCACGTGTCTCACTCAGCCTGCTCAGAAGGAACAGCAGAGGTAGAAGACAGAGATAGAGTATATCCACGTGTCTCACTCAGCCTGCTCAGAAGGAACAGCAGAGCTAGAAGACAGAGATAGAGTATATCCACTTGTCTGATCTACACCTCACTCAGCCTGCTCAGAAGGAACAGCAGAGATAGAAGACAGAGATAGAGTATATCCACGTGTCTGATCTACACCTCACTCAGCCTGCTCAGAAGAAACAGCAGAGGTAGAAGACATAGATATAGTATATCCACGTGTCTCACTCAGCCTGCTTAGAAAGAACAGCAGATATAGAAGACAGAGATAGAGTATATCCACGTGTCTGATCTACACCTCACTCAGCCTGCTCAGAAGGAACAGCAGAGGTAGAAGACAGAGATATAGTTTATCCACGTGTCTCACTCAACCTGCTCAGAAGGAACAGCAGAGGTAGAAGACAGAGATAGAGTATATCCACGTGTTTGAACCACACCTTACTCAGCCTGCTCAGAAGGAAGAGCAGAGGTAGAAGACAGAGATAGAGTATATCCACGTGTCTGATATACACCTCACTCAGCCTGCTCAGAAGGAGCAGCAGAGGTAGAAGACAGAGATAGAGTTTATCCACGTGTCTCACTCAACCTGCTCAGAAGGAACAGCAGAGGTAGAAGACAGAGATAGAGTATATCCACGTGTTTGAACCACACCTCACTCAGCCTGCTCAGAAGTAAGAGCAGAGGTAGAAGACAGATATAGAGTATATCCACGTGTCTGATATACACCTCACTCAGCCTGCTTAGAAGGAGCAACAGAGGTAGAAGACAGAGATAGAGTATATCCACGTGTCTGATCTACACCTCACTCAGCCTGCTCAGAAGGAACAGCAGAGGTAGAAGACAGAGATAGAGTATATCCACGTGTCTGATCTACACTTCACTCAGCCTGCTCAGAAGGAACAGCAGAGGTAGAAGACAGAGATAGAGTATATCCTCGTGTCTGATCTACACCTCACTCAGCCTGCTCAGAAGGAACAGCAGAGGTAGAAGACAGAGATAGAGTATATCCACGTGTCTGATCTACACCTCACTCAGCATTCTCAGAAAGGAACAGCAGAGGTAGAAGACAGATATATAGTATATCCACGTGTCTCACTCATCCTGCTCAGAAGGAACAGCAGAGGTAGAAGATAGAGATAGAGTATATCCACGTGTCTGATCTACACCTCACTCAGCCTGCTCAGAAGGAACAGCAGAGGTAGAAGACAGAGATAGATTATATCCACGTGTCTGATCTACACCTCACTCAGCCTGCTCAGAAGGAACAGCAGAGGTAGAAGACATAGATATAGTATATCCACGTGTCTCACTCAACATGCTTAGAAGGAACAGCAGAGATAGAAGACAGAGATAGAGTATATCCACGTGTCTGATCTACACCTCACTCAGCCTGCTCAGAAGGAACAGCAGAGGTAGAAGACAGAGATATAGTATATTCACGTGTCTCACTCAGCCTGCTCAGTAGGAACAGCAGAGATAGAAGACAGAGATAGAGTGTATCCACGTGTCTGATCTACACCTCACTCAGCCTGCTCAGAAGGAACAGCAGAGGTAGAAGATAGAGATAGAGTATATCCACGTGTTTGAACCACACCTCACTCAGCCTGCTCAGAAGGAAGAGCAGAGGTAGAAGACAGAGATAGAGTATATCCACGTGTCTGATATACACCTAACTCAGCCTGCTCAGAAGGAGCAGCAGAGGTAGAAGACAGAGATAGAGTATATCCACGTGTCTGATCTACACCTCACTCAGCCTGCTCAGATGGAACAGCAGAGGTAGAAGACAGAGATAGAGTATATCCACGTGTCTGATCTACACTTCACTCAGTCTGCTCAGAAGGAACAGCAGAGGTAGACGACAGAGATAGAGTATATCCACGTGTCTGATCTACACCTCACTCAGCCTGCTCAGAAGGAACAGCAGAGGTAGAAGACAGAGATAGAGTATATCCACGTGTCTGATCTACACCTCACTCAGCCTTCTCAGAAAGGAACTGCAGAGGTAGAATACAGATATATAGTATATCCACGTGTCTCACTCATCCTGCTCAGAAGGAACAGCAGAGGTAGAAGACAGAGATAGAGTATATCCACGTGTCTGATCTACACCTCACTCAGCCTGCTCAGAAGGAACAGCAGAGGTAGAAGACAGAGATAGATTATATCCACGTGTCTGATCTACACCTCACTCAGCCTGCTCAGAAGGAACTGCAGAGGTAGAAGACAGATATATAGTATATCCACGTGTCTCACTCATCCTGCTCAGAAGGAACAGCAGAGGTAGAAGACAGAGATAGAGTATATCCACGTGTCTGATCTACACCTCACTCAGCCTGCTCAGAAGGAACAGCAGAGGTAGAAGACAGAGATAGATTATATCCACGTGTCTGATCTACACCTCACTCAGCCTGCTCAGAAGGAACAGCAGAGGTAAAATACAGAGATAGAGTATATCCACGTGTCTCACTCAGCCTGCTCAGAAGGAACAGCAGAGGTAGAAGACAGATATAGAGTATATCCACGTGTCTCACTCAGCCTGCTCAGAAGGAACAGCAGAGGTAGAAGACAGAGATAGAGTATATCCACGTGTCTCACTCAGCCTGCTCAGAAGGAACAGCAGAGCTAGAAGACAGAGATAGAGTATATCCACTTGTCTGATCTACACCTCACTCAGCCTGCTCAGAAGGAACAGCAGAGATAGAAGACAGAGATAGAGTATATCCACGTGTCTGATCTACACCTCACTCAGCCTGCTCAGAAGAAACAGCAGAGGTAGAAGACATAGATATAGTATATCCACGTGTCTCACTCAGCCTGCTTAGAAAGAACAGCAGATATAGAAGACAGAGATAGAGTATATCCACGTGTCTGATCTACACCTCACTCAGCCTGCTCAGAAGGAACAGCAGAGGTAGAAGACAGAGATATAGTTTATCCACGTGTCTCACTCAACCTGCTCAGAAGGAACAGCAGAGGTAGAAGACAGAGATAGAGTATATCCACGTGTTTGAACCACACCTTACTC
Organism: Crossaster papposus; assembly: GCA_037893245.1. Lineage (NCBI taxonomy): Eukaryota > Metazoa > Echinodermata > Asteroidea > Velatida > Solasteridae > Crossaster > Crossaster papposus. Next base: position 1,031,992 of record JBAIAA010000865.1, read on the forward strand.
AGCCTGCTCAGAAGGAAGAGCAGAGGTAGAAGACAGAGATAGAGTATATCCACGTGTCTGATATACACCTCACTCAGCCTGCTCAGAAGGAGCAGCAGAGGTAGAAGACAGAGATAGAGTTTATCCACGTGTCTCACTCAACCTGCTCAGAAGGAACAGCAGAGGTAGAAGACAGAGATAGAGTATATCCACGTGTTTGAACCACACCTCACTCAGCCTGCTCAGAAGGAAGAGCAGAGGTAGAAGACAGATATAGAGTATATCCACGTGTCTGATATACACCTCACTCAGCCTGCTCAGAAGGAGCAACAGAGGTAGAAGACAGAGATAGAGTATATCCACGTGTCTGATCTACACCTCACTCAGCCTGCTCAGAAGGAACAGCAGAGGTAGAAGACAGAGATAGAGTATATCCACGTGTCTGATCTACACTTCACTCAGCCTGCTCAGAAGGAACAGCAGAGGTAGAAGACAGAGATAGAGTATATCCTCGTGTCTGATCTACACCTCACTCAGCCTGCTCAGAAGGAACAGCAGAGGTAGAAGACAGAGATAGAGTATATCCACGTGTCTGATCTACACCTCACTCAGCATTCTCAGAAAGGAACAGCAGAGGTAGAAGACAGATATATAGTATATCCACGTGTCTCACTCATCCTGCTCAGAAGGAACAGCAGAGGTAGAAGATAGAGATAGAGTATATCCACGTGTCTGATCTACACCTCACTCAGCCTGCTCAGAAGGAACAGCAGAGGTAGAAGACAGAGATAGATTATATCCACGTGTCTGATCTACACCTCACTCAGCCTGCTCAGAAGGAACAGCAGAGGTAGGAGACATAGATATAGTATATCCACGTGTCTCACTCAGCATGCTTAGAAGGAACAGCAGAGATAGAAGACAGAGATAGAGTATATCCACGTGTCTGATCTACACCTCACTCAGCCTGCTCAGAAGGAACAGCAGAGGTAGAAGACAGAGATATAGTATATTCACGTGTCTCACTCAGCCTGCTCAGTAGGAACAGCAGAGGTAGAAAACAGAGATAGAGTTTATCCACGTGTCTCACTCAACCTGCTCAGAAGGAACAGCAGAGGTAGAAGATATGGATAGAGTATATCCACGTGTTTGAACCACACCTCACTCAGCCTGCTCAGAAGGAAGAGCAGAGGTAGAAGACAGAGATAGAGTATATCCACGTGTCTGATATACACCTAACTCAGCCTGCTCAGAAGGAGCAGCAGAGGTAGAAGACAGAGATAGAGTATATCCACGTGTCTGATCTACACCTCACTCAGCCTGCTCAGATGGAACAGCAGAGGTAGAAGACAGAGATAGAGTATATCCACGTGTCTGATCTACACTTCACTCAGTCTGCTCAGAAGGAACAGCAGAGGTAGACGACAGAGATAGAGTATATCCACGTGTCTGATCTACACCTCACTCAGCCTGCTCAGAAGGAACAGCAGAGGTAGAAGACAGAGATATAGTATATCCACGTGTCTGATCTACACCTCACTCAGCCTTCTCAGAAAGGAACTGCAGAGGTAGAATACAGATATATAGTATATCCACGTGTCTCACTCATCCTGCTCAGAAGGAACAGCAGAGGTAGAAGACAGAGATAGAGTATATCCACGTGTCTGATCTACACCTCACTCAGCCTGCTCAGAAGGAACAGCAGAGGTAGAAGACAGAGATAGATTATATCCACGTGTCTGATCTACACCTCACTCAGCCTGCTCAGAAGGAACTGCAGAGGTAGAAGACAGATATATAGTATATCCACGTGTCTCACTCATCCTGCTCAGAAGGAACAGCAGAGGTAGAAGACAGAGATAGAGTATATCCACGTGTCTGATCTACACCTCACTCAGCCTGCTCAGAAGGAACAGCAGAGGTAGAAGACAGAGATAGATTATATCCACGTGTCTGATCTACACCTCACTCAGCCTGCTCAGAAGGAACAGCAGAGGTAAAATACAGAGATAGAGTATATCCACGTGTCTCACTCAGCCTGCTCAGAAGGAACAGCAGAGGTAGAAGACAGAGATAGAGTATATCCACGTGTCTGATCTACACCTCACTCAGCCTGCTCAGAAGGAACAGCAGAGGTAGAAGACAGAGATAGAGTATATCCACGTGTCTGATCTACACCTCACTCAGCCTGCTCAGAAGGAACAGCAGAGGTAGAAGACAGAGATATAGTATATCCACGTGTCTGATCTACACCTCACTCAGCCTTCTCAGAAAGGAACTGCAGAGGTAGAATACAGATATATAGTATATCCACGTGTCTCACTCATCCTGCTCAGAAGGAACAGCAGAGGTAGAAGACAGAGATAGAGTATATCCACGTGTCTGATCTACACCTCACTCAGCCTGCTCAGAAGGAACAGCAGAGGTAGAAGACAGAGATAGAGTATATCCACGTGTCTGATCTACACCTCACTCAGCATTCTCAGAAAGGAACAGCAGAGGTAGAAGACAGATATATAGTATATCCACGTGTCTCACTCATCCTGCTCAGAAGGAACAGCAGAGGTAGAAGATAGAGATAGAGTATATCCACGTGTCTGATCTACACCTCACTCAGCCTGCTCAGAAGGAACAGCAGAGGTAGAAGACAGAGATAGATTATATCCACGTGTCTGATCTACACCTCACTCAGCCTGCTCAGAAGGAACAGCAGAGGTAGAAGACATAGATATAGTATATCCACGTGTCTCACTCAACATGCTTAGAAGGAACAGCAGAGATAGAAGACAGAGATAGAGTATATCCACGTGTCTGATCTACACCTCACTCAGCCTGCTCAGAAGGAACAGCAGAGGTAGAAGACAGAGATATAGTATATTCACGTGTCTCACTCAGCCTGCTCAGTAGGAACAGCAGAGATAGAAGACAGAGATAGAGTGTATCCACGTGTCTGATCTACACCTCACTCAGCCTGCTCAGAAGGAACAGCAGAGGTAGAAGATAGAGATAGAGTATATCCACGTGTTTGAACCACACCTCACTCAGCCTGCTCAGAAGGAAGAGCAGAGGTAGAAGACAGAGATAGAGTATATCCACGTGTCTGATATACACCTAACTCAGCCTGCTCAGAAGGAGCAGCAGAGGTAGAAGACAGAGATAGAGTATATCCACGTGTCTGATCTACACCTCACTCAGCCTGCTCAGATGGAACAGCAGAGGTAGAAGACAGAGATAGAGTATATCCACGTGTCTGATCTACACTTCACTCAGTCTGCTCAGAAGGAACAGCAGAGGTAGACGACAGAGATAGAGTATATCCACGTGTCTGATCTACACCTCACTCAGCCTGCTCAGAAGGAACAGCAGAGGTAGAAGACAGAGATAGAGTATATCCACGTGTCTGATCTACACCTCACTCAGCCTTCTCAGAAAGGAACTGCAGAGGTAGAATACAGATATATAGTATATCCACGTGTCTCACTCATCCTGCTCAGAAGGAACAGCAGAGGTAGAAGACAGAGATAGAGTATATCCACGTGTCTGATCTACACCTCACTCAGCCTGCTCAGAAGGAACAGCAGAGGTAGAAGACAGAGATAGATTATATCCACGTGTCTGATCTACACCTCACTCAGCCTGCTCAGAAGGAACTGCAGAGGTAGAAGACAGATATATAGTATATCCACGTGTCTCACTCATCCTGCTCAGAAGGAACAGCAGAGGTAGAAGACAGAGATAGAGTATATCCACGTGTCTGATCTACACCTCACTCAGCCTGCTCAGAAGGAACAGCAGAGGTAGAAGACAGAGATAGATTATATCCACGTGTCTGATCTACACCTCACTCAGCCTGCTCAGAAGGAACAGCAGAGGTAAAATACAGAGATAGAGTATATCCACGTGTCTCACTCAGCCTGCTCAGAAGGAACAGCAGAGGTAGAAGACAGATATAGAGTATATCCACGTGTCTCACTCAGCCTGCTCAGAAGGAACAGCAGAGGTAGAAGACAGAGATAGAGTATATCCACGTGTCTCACTCAGCCTGCTCAGAAGGAACAGCAGAGCTAGAAGACAGAGATAGAGTATATCCACTTGTCTGATCTACACCTCACTCAGCCTGCTCAGAAGGAACAGCAGAGATAGAAGACAGAGATAGAGTATATCCACGTGTCTGATCTACACCTCACTCAGCCTGCTCAGAAGAAACAGCAGAGGTAGAAGACATAGATATAGTATATCCACGTGTCTCACTCAGCCTGCTTAGAAAGAACAGCAGATATAGAAGACAGAGATAGAGTATATCCACGTGTCTGATCTACACCTCACTCAGCCTGCTCAGAAGGAACAGCAGAGGTAGAAGACAGAGATATAGTTTATCCACGTGTCTCACTCAACCTGCTCAGAAGGAACAGCAGAGGTAGAAGACAGAGATAGAGTATATCCACGTGTTTGAACCACACCTTACTCAGCCTGCTCAGAAGGAAGAGCAGAGGTAGAAGACAGAGATAGAGTATATCCACGTGTCTGATATACACCTCACTCAGCCTGCTCAGAAGGAGCAGCAGAGGTAGAAGACAGAGATAGAGTTTATCCACGTGTCTCACTCAACCTGCTCAGAAGGAACAGCAGAGGTAGAAGACAGAGATAGAGTATATCCACGTGTTTGAACCACACCTCACTCAGCCTGCTCAGAAGGAAGAGCAGAGGTAGAAGACAGATATAGAGTATATCCACGTGTCTGATATACACCTCACTCAGCCTGCTCAGAAGGAGCAACAGAGGTAGAAGACAGAGATAGAGTATATCCACGTGTCTGATCTACACCTCACTCAGCCTGCTCAGAAGGAACAGCAGAGGTAGAAGACAGAGATAGAGTATATCCACGTGTCTGATCTACACTTCACTCAGCCTGCTCAGAAGGAACAGCAGAGGTAGAAGACAGAGATAGAGTATATCCTCGTGTCTGATCTACACCTCACTCAGCCTGCTCAGAAGGAACAGCAGAGGTAGAAGACAGAGATAGAGTATATCCACGTGTCTGATCTACACCTCACTCAGCATTCTCAGAAAGGAACAGCAGAGGTAGAAGACAGATATATAGTATATCCACGTGTCTCACTCATCCTGCTCAGAAGGAACAGCAGAGGTAGAAGATAGAGATAGAGTATATCCACGTGTCTGATCTACACCTCACTCAGCCTGCTCAGAAGGAACAGCAGAGGTAGAAGACAGAGATAGATTATATCCACGTGTCTGATCTACACCTCACTCAGCCTGCTCAGAAGGAACAGCAGAGGTAGGAGACATAGATATAGTATATCCACGTGTCTCACTCAGCATGCTTAGAAGGAACAGCAGAGATAGAAGACAGAGATAGAGTATATCCACGTGTCTGATCTACACCTCACTCAGCCTGCTCAGAAGGAACAGCAGAGGTAGAAGACAGAGATATAGTATATTCACGTGTCTCACTCAGCCTGCTCAGTAGGAACAGCAGAGGTAGAAAACAGAGATAGAGTTTATCCACGTGTCTCACTCAACCTGCTCAGAAGGAACAGCAGAGGTAGAAGATATGGATAGAGTATATCCACGTGTTTGAACCACACCTCACTCAGCCTGCTCAGAAGGAAGAGCAGAGGTAGAAGACAGAGATAGAGTATATCCACGTGTCTGATATACACCTAACTCAGCCTGCTCAGAAGGAGCAGCAGAGGTAGAAGACAGAGATAGAGTATATCCACGTGTCTGATCTACACCTCACTCAGCCTGCTCAGATGGAACAGCAGAGGTAGAAGACAGAGATAGAGTATATCCACGTGTCTGATCTACACTTCACTCAGTCTGCTCAGAAGGAACAGCAGAGGTAGACGACAGAGATAGAGTATATCCACGTGTCTGATCTACACCTCACTCAGCCTGCTCAGAAGGAACAGCAGAGGTAGAAGACAGAGATATAGTATATCCACGTGTCTGATCTACACCTCACTCAGCCTTCTCAGAAAGGAACTGCAGAGGTAGAATACAGATATATAGTATATCCACGTGTCTCACTCATCCTGCTCAGAAGGAACAGCAGAGGTAGAAGACAGAGATAGAGTATATCCACGTGTCTGATCTACACCTCACTCAGCCTGCTCAGAAGGAACAGCAGAGGTAGAAGACAGAGATAGATTATATCCACGTGTCTGATCTACACCTCACTCAGCCTGCTCAGAAGGAACTGCAGAGGTAGAAGACAGATATATAGTATATCCACGTGTCTCACTCATCCTGCTCAGAAGGAACAGCAGAGGTAGAAGACAGAGATAGAGTATATCCACGTGTCTGATCTACACCTCACTCAGCCTGCTCAGAAGGAACAGCAGAGGTAGAAGACAGAGATAGATTATATCCACGTGTCTGATCTACACCTCACTCAGCCTGCTCAGAAGGAACAGCAGAGGTAAAATACAGAGATAGAGTATATCCACGTGTCTCACTCAGCCTGCTCAGAAGGAACAGCAGAGGTAGAAGACAGAGATAGAGTATATCCACGTGTCTGATCTACACCTCACTCAGCCTGCTCAGAAGGAACAGCAGAGGTAGAAGACAGAGATAGAGTATATCCACGTGTCTGATCTACACCTCACTCAGCCTGCTCAGAAGGAACAGCAGAGGTAGAAGACAGATATATAGTATATCCACGTGTCTCACTCATCCTGCTCAGAAGGAACAGCAGAAGTAGAAGACAGAGACAGAGTATATCCACGTGTCTGATCTACACCTCACTCAGCCTGCTCAGAAGGAACAGCAGAGGTAGAAGACACAGATAAATTATATCCACGTGTCTGGTCTACACCTCACTCAGCCTGCTCAGAAGGAACAGCAGAGGTAAAAGACAGAGATAGAGTATATCCACGTGTCTCACTCAGCCTGCTCAGAAGGAACAGCAGAGGTAGAAGACAGAGATAGAGTATATCCACGTGTCTGATCTACACCTCACTCAGCCTGCTCACAAGGAACAGCAGAGGTAGAATACAGAGATAGAGTATATCCACGTGTCTCATCATCATCATCATCATCATCATGTTACTTTATTTCCACACAACAATATGATATTATATTATGAAATATTAAACCACTGTAGAATAAGTGTGGATGGGGGCCCCCAAAAAGCAAGCTTGTCGAGTGGGGCCCCCACTAACAAATAAGAGCTAATTACATATACATGTAGAACAAATAACAAACAAAAACACAACATACAATTGTAGTAGCATATTACTAGAGAGAAACAAAAAATACTTATAACCTGTACTTATCTCACTCAGCCTGCTCAGAAGGAACAGCAGAGGTAGAAGATAGAGATAGAGTATATCCACGTGTCTGATCTACACCTCACTCAGCCTGCTCAGAAGGAACAGCAGAGATAGAAGACAGAGATAGAGTATATCCACGTGTCTGATCTACACCTCACTCAGCCTGCTCAGAAGAAACAGCAGAGGTAGAAGACATAGATATAGTATATCCACGTGTCTCACTCAGCATGCTTAGAAGGAACAGCAGAGATAGAAGACAGAGATAGAGTATATCCACGTGTCTGATCTACACCTCACTCAGCCTGCTCAGAAGGAACAGCAGAGGTAGAAGACAGAGATATAGTATATTCACGTGTCTCACTCAGCCTGCTCAGTAGGAACAGCAGAGGTAGAAGACAGAGATAGAGTTTATCCACGTGTCTCACTCAACCTGCTCAGAAGGAACAGCAGAGGTAGAAGACAGAGATAGAGTATATCCACGTGTTTGAACCACACCTCACTCAGCCTGCTCAGAAGGAAGAGCAGAGGTAGAAGACAGAGATAGAGTATATCCACGTGTCTGATATACACCTCACTCAGCCTGCTCAGAAGGAGCAGCAGAGGTAGAAGACAGAGAGAGAGTATATCCACGTGTCTGATCTACACCTCACTCAGCCTGCTCAGAAGGAACAGCAGAGGTAGAAGACACAGATAAATTATATCCACGTGTCTGATCTACACCTCACTCAGCCTGCTCAGAAGGAACAGCAGAGGTAGAAGACAGAGATAGAGTATATCCACGTGTCTGATCTACACCTCACTCAGCCTGCTCAGAAGGAACAGCAGAGGTAGAAGACAGATATATAGTATATCCACGTGTCTCACTCATCCTGCTCAGAAGGAACAGCAGAAGTAGAAGACAGAGATAGAGTATATCCACGTGTCTGATCTACACCTCACTCGGCCTGCTCAGAAGGAACAGCAGAGGTAGAAGACACAGATAAATTATATCCACGTGTCTGATCTACACCTCACTCAGCCTGCTCAGAAGGAACAGCAGAGGTAAAAGACAGAGATAGAGTATATCCACGTGTCTCACTCAGCCTGCTCAGAAGGAACAGCAGAGGTAGAAGACAGAGATAGAGTATATCCACGTGTCTGATCTACACCTCACTCAGCCTGCTCAGAAGGAACAGCAGAGGTAGAAGACAGAGATAGAGTATATCCACGTGTCTGATCTACACCTCACTCAGCCTGCTCACAAGGAACAGCAGAGGTAGAATACAGAGATAGAGTATATCCACGTGTCTCATCATCATCATCATCATCATCATGTTACTTTATTTCCACACAACAATATGATATTATATTATGAAATATTAAACCACTGTAGAATAAGTGTGGATGGGGGCCCCCAAAAAGCAAGCTTGTCGAGTGGGGCCCCCACTAACAAATAAGAGCTAATTACATATACATGTAGAACAAATAACAAACAAAAACACAACATACAATTGTAGTAGCATATTACTAGAGAGAAACAAAAAATACTTATAACCTGTACTTATAACCTGTACTTATCTCACTCAGCCTGCTCAGAAGGAACAGCAGAGGTAGAAGATAGAGATAGAGTATATCCACGTGTCTGATCTACACCTCACTCAGCCTGCTCAGAAGGAACAGCAGATATAGAAGACAGAGATAGAGTATATCCACGTGTCTGATCTACACCTCACTCAGCCTGCTCAGAAGAAACAGCAGAGGTAGAAGACATAGATATAGTATATCCACGTTTCTCACTCAGCATGCTTAGAAGGAACAGCAGAGATAGAAGACAGAGATAGAGTATATCCACGTGTCTGATCTACACCTCACTCGGCCTGCTCAGAAGGAACAGCAGAGGTAGAAGACAGAGATATAGTATATTCACGTGTCTCACTCAGCCTGCTCAGTAGGAACAGCAGAGGTAGAAGACAGAGATAGAGTTTATCCACGTGTCTCACTCAACCTGCTCAGAAGGAACAGCAGAGGTAGAAGACAGAGATAGAGTATATCCACGTGTTTGAACCACACCTCACTCAGCCTGCTCAGAAGGAAGAGCAGAGGTAGAAGACAGAGATAGAGTATATCCACGTGTCTGATATACACCTCACTCAGCCTGCTCAGAAGGAGCAGCAGAGGTAGAAGACAGAGATAGAGTATATCCACGTGTCTGATCTACACCTCACTCAGCCTGCTCAGATGGAACAGCAGAGGTAGAAGACAGAGATAGAGTATATCCACGTGTCTGATCTACACTTCACTCAGTCTGCTCAGAAGGAACAGCAGAGGTAGACGACAGAGATAGAGTATATCCACGTGTCTGATCTACACCTCACTCAGACTGCTCAGAAGGAACAGCAGAGGTAGAAGACAGAGATAGAGTATATCCACGTGTCTGATCTACACCTCACTCGGCCTGCTCAGAAGGAACAGCAGAGGTAGAAGACAGAGATATAGTATATTCACGTGTCTCACTCAGCCTGCTCAGTAGGAACAGCAGAGGTAGAAGACAGAGATAGAGTTTATCCACGTGTCTCACTCAACCTGCTCAGAAGGAACAGCAGAGGTAGACGACAGAGATAGAGTATATCCACGTGTCTGATCTACACCTCACTCAGACTGCTCAGAAGGAACAGCAGAGGTAGAAGACAGAGATAGAGTATATCCACGTGTCTGATCTACACCTCACTCGGCCTGCTCAGAAGGAACAGCAGAGGTAGAAGACAGAGATATAGTATATTCACGTGTCTCACTCAGCCTGCTCAGTAGGAACAGCAGAGGTAGAAGACAGAGATAGAGTTTATCCACGTGTCTCACTCAACCTGCTCAGAAGGAACAGCAGAGGTAGAAGACAGAGATAGAGTATATCCACGTGTTTGAACCACACCTCACTCAGCCTGCTCAGAAGGAAGAGCAGAGGTAGAAGACAGAGATAGAGTATATCCACGTGTCTGATATACACCTCACTCAGCCTGCTCAGAAGGAGCAGCAGAGGTAGAAGACAGAGATAGAGTATATCCACGTGTCTGATCTACACCTCACTCAGCCTGCTCAGATGGAACAGCAGAGGTAGAAGACAGAGATAGAGTATATCCACGTGTCTGATCTACACTTCACTCAGTCTGCTCAGAAGGAACAGCAGAGGTAGACGACAGAGATAGAGTATATCCACGTGTCTGATCTACACCTCACTCAGACTGCTCAGAAGGAACAGCAGAGGTAGAAGACAGAGATAGAGTATATCCACGTGTCTGATCTACACCTCACTCAGCCTTCTCAGAAAGGAACTGCAGAGGTAGAAGACAGATATATAGTATATCCACGTGTCTCACTCATCCTGCTCAGAAGGAACAGCAGAGGTAGAAGACAGAGATAGAGTATATCCACGTGTCTGATCTACACCTCACTCAGCCTGCTCAGAAGGAACAGCAGAGGTAGAAGACAGAGATAGATTATATCCACGTGTCTGATCTACACCTCACTCAGCCTGCTCAGAAGGAACAGCAGAGGTAAAATACAGAGATAGAGTATATCCACGTGTCTCACTCAGCCTGCTCAGAAGGAACAGCAGAGGTAGAAGACAGAGATAGAGTATATCCACGTGTCTGATCTACACCTCACTCAGCCTGCTCAGAAGGAACAGCAGAGGTAGAAGACAGAGATAGAGTATATCCACGTGTCTGATCTACACCTCACTCAGCCTGCTCAGAAGGAACAGCAGAGGTAGAAGACAGATATATAGTATATCCACGTGTCTCACTCATCCTGCTCAGAAGGAACAGCAGAAGTAGAAGACAGAGATAGAGTATATCCACGTGTCTGATCTACACCTCACTCAGCCTGCTCAGAAGGAACAGCAGAGGTAGAAGACACAGATAAATTATATCCACGTGTCTGATCTACACCTCACTCAGCCTGCTCAGAAGGAACAGCAGAGGTAAAAGACAGAGATAGAGTATATCCACGTGTCTCACTCAGCCTGCTCAGAAGGAACAGCAGAGGTAGAAGACAGAGATAGAGTATATCCACGTGTCTGATCTACACCTCACTCAGCCTGCTCAGAAGGAACAGCAGAGGTAGAAGACAGAGATAGAGTATATCCACGTGTCTGATCTACACCTCACTCAGCCTGCTCACAAGGAACAGCAGAGGTAGAATACAGAGATAGAGTATATCCACGTGTCTCATCATCATCATCATCATCATCATGTTACTTTATTTCCACACAACAATATGATATTATATTATGAAATATTAAACCACTGTAGAATAAGTGTGGATGGGGGCCCCCAAAAAGCAAGCTTGTCGAGTGGGGCCCCCACTAACAAATAAGAGCTAATTACATATACATGTAGAACAAATAACAAACAAAAACACAACATACAATTGTAGTAGCATATTACTAGAGAGAAACAAAAAATACTTACAACCTGTACTTATAACCTATACTTATCTCACTCAGCCTGCTCAGAAGGAACAGCAGAGGTAGAAGATAGAAATAGAGTATATCCACGTGTCTGATCTACACCTCACTCAGCCTGCTCAGAAGGAACAGCAGAGATAGAAGACAGAGATAGAGTATATCCACGTGTCTGATCTACACCTCACTCAGCCTGCTCAGAAGAAACAGCAGAGGTAGAAGACATAGATATAGTATATCCACGTGTCTCACTCAGCCTGCTCAGAAGAAACAGCAGAGGTAGAAGACATAGATATAGTATATCCACGTGTCTCACTCAGCATGCTTAGAAGGAACAGCAGAGATAGAAGACAGAGATAGAGTATATCCACGTGTCTGATCTACACCTCACTCAGCCTGCTCAGAAGGAACAGCAGAGGTAGAAGACAGAGATATAGTATATTCACGTGTCTCACTCAGCCTGCTCAGTAGGAACAGCAGAGGTAGAAAACAGAGATAGAGTTTATCCACGTGTCTCACTCAACCTGCTCAGAAGGAACAGCAGAGGTAGAAGACAGAGATAGAGTATATCCACGTGTTTGAACCACACCTCACTCAGCCTGCTCAGAAGGAAGAGCAGAGGTAGAAGACAGAGATAGAGTATATCCACGTGTCTGATATACACCTCACTCAGCCTGCTCAGAAGGAGCAGCAGAGGTAGAAGACAGAGAGAGAGTATATCCACGTGTCTGATCTACACCTCACTCAGCCTGCTCAGAAGGAACAGCAGAGGTAGAAGACAGAGATAGCGTATATCCACGTGTCTGATCTACACCTCACTCAGCCTTCTCAGAAAGGAACTGCAGAGGTATAAGACAGATATATAGTATATCCACGTGTCTCACTCATCCTGCTCAGAAGGAACAGCAGAGGTAGGAGACAGAGATAGAGTATATCCACGTGTCTGATCTACACCTCACTCAGCCTGCTCAGAAGGAACAGCATAGGTAGAATACAGAGATAGATTATATCCACGTGTCTGATCTACACCTCACTCAGCCTGCTCAGAAGGAACAGCAGAGGTAGAATACAGAGATAGAGTATACCCACGTGTCTGATCTACATCTCACTCAGCCTGCTAAGAAGGAACAGCAGAGGTAAAATACAGAGATAGAGTATATCCACGTGTCTCACTCAGCCTGCTCAGAAGGAACAGCAGAGGTAGAAGACAGAGATAGAGTATATCCACGTGTCTGATCTACACCTCACTCAGCCTGCTCAGAAGGAACAGCAGAGGTAGAAGACAGAGATAGAGTATATCCACGTGTCTGATCTACACCTCACTCAGCCTGCTCAGAAGGAACAGCAGAGGTAGAAGACAGATATATAGTATATCCACGTGTCTCACTCATCCTGCTCAGAAGGAACAGCAGAAGTAGAAGACAGAGATAGAGTATATCCACGTGTCTGATCTACACCTCACTCAGCCTGCTCAGAAGGAACAGCAGAGGTAGAAGACACAGATAAATTATATCCACGTGTCTGATCTACACCTCACTCAGCCTGCTCAGAAGGAACAGCAGAGGTAAAAGACAGAGATAGAGTATATCCACGTGTCTCACTCAGCCTGTTCAGAAGGAACAGCAGAGGTAGAAGACAGAGATAGAGTATATCCACGTGTCTCACTCAGCCTGCTCAGAAGGAACAGCAGAGGTAGAAGACAGAGATAGAGTATATCCACGTGTCTGATCTACACCTCACTCAGCCTGCTCAGAAGGAACAGCAGAGGTAGAAGACAGAGATAGAGTATATCCACGTGTCTGATCTACACCTCACTCAGCCTGCTCAGAAAGAACAGCAGAGGTAGAAGACAGAGATAGAGTATATCCACGTGTCTCACTCAGCCTGCTCAGAAGGAACAGCAGAGGTAGAAGACAGATATAGAGTATATCCACGTGTCTCACTCATCCTGCTCAGAAGGAACAGCAGAGGTAGAAGACAGAGATAGAGTATATCCACGTGTCTCACTCAGCCTGCTCAGAAGGAACAGTATAGGTAGAAGACAGAGATAGAGTATATCCACCTGTCTGATCTACACCTCACTCAACCTGCTCAGAAGGAACAGCAGAGGTAGAAGACAGAGATAAAGTATATCCACTTGTCTCACTCAGCCTGCTCAGAAGGAACAGCAGAGGTAGAAGACAGAGATAGAGTATATCCACGTGTCTGATCTACACCTCACTCAGCCTGCTCAGTAGGAACAGCAGAGGTAGAAGAAAGAGATGGAGTATATCCACGTGTCTCACTCAGCCTGCTCAGAAGGAACAGCAGAGGTAGAAGACAGATATAGAGTATATCCACGTGTCTCACTCATCCTGCTCAGAAGGAACAGCAGAGGTAGAAGACAGAGATAGAGTATATCCACGTGTCTCACTCAGCCTGCTCAGAAGGAACAGCAGAGGTAGAAGACAGAGATAGAGTATATCCACCTGTCTGATCTACACCTCACTCAACCTGCTCAGAAGGAACAGCAGAGGTAGAAGACAGAGATAAAGTATATCCACTTGTCTCACTCAGACTGCGCAGAAGGAACATCAGAGGTAGAAGACAGAGATATGGTATACCTACGTGTCTCACTCAGCCTGCTCATAAGGAACAGCAGAGGTAGAAGACAGAGATAGAGTATATCCACGTGTCTGATCTACACCTCACTCAGCCTGCTCAGAAGGAACAGCAGAGGTAGAAGACAGAGATATAGTATATCCACGTGTCTGATCTACACCTCACTCAGCCTGCTCAGAAGGAACAGCAGAGGTAGAAGACAGAGATAGAGTATATCCACGTGTCTGATCTACACCTCACTCAGCCTGCTCAGAAGGAACAGCAGAGGTAGAAGACAGAGATAGAGTATATCCACGTGTCTGATCTACACCTCACTCAGCCTGCTCAGAAGGAACAGCAGAGGTAAAAGACAGAGATAGAGTATATCCACGTGTCTGATCTACACCTCACTCAGCCTGCTCAGAAGGAACAGCAGAGGTAGAAGACACAGATAAATTATATCCACGTGTCTGATCTACACCTCACTCAGCCTGCTCAGAAGGAACAGCAGAGGTAAAAGACAGAGATAGAGTATATCCACGTGTCTCACTCAGCCTGTTCAGAAGGAACAGCAGAGGTAGAAGACAGAGATAGAGTATATCCACGTGTCTCACTCAGCCTGCTCAGAAGGAACAGCAGAGGTAGAAGACAGAGATAGAGTATATCCACGTGTCTGATCTACACCTCACTCAGCCTGCTCAGAAGGAACAGCAGAGGTAGAAGACAGAGATAGAGTATATCCACGTGTCTGATCTACACCTCACTCAGCCTGCTCAGAAAGAACAGCAGAGGTAGAAGACAGAGATAGAGTATATCCACGTGTCTCACTCAGCCTGCTCTGAAGGAACAGCAGAGGTAGAAGACAGATATAGAGTATATCCACGTGTCTCACTCATCCTGCTCAGAAGGAACAGCAGAGGTAGAAGACAGAGATAGAGTATATCCACGTGTCTCACTCAGCCTGCTCAGAAGGAACAGCAGAGGTAGAAGACAGAGATAGAGTATATCCACCTGTCTGATCTACACCTCACTCAACCTGCTCAGAAGGAACAGCAGAGGTAGAAGACAGAGATAAAGTATATCCACTTGTCTCACTCAGCCTGCTCAGAAGGAACAGCAGAGGTAGAAGACAGAGATAGAGTATATCCACGTGTCTGATCTACACCTCACTCAGCCTGCTCAGTAGGAACAGCAGAGGTAGAAGAAAGAGATGGAGTATATCCACGTGTCTCACTCAGCCTGCTCAGAAGGAACAGCAGAGGTAGAAGACAGATATAGAGTATATCCACGTGTCTCACTCATCCTGCTCAGAAGGAACAGCAGAGGTAGAAGACAGAGATAGAGTATATCCACGTGTCTCACTCAGCCTGCTCAGAAGGAACAGCAGAGGTAGAAGACAGAGACAGAGTATATCCACCTGTCTGATCTACACCTCACTCAACCTGCTCAGAAGGAACAGCAGAGGTAGAAGACAGAGATAAAGTATATCCACTTGTCTCACTCAGACTGCGCAGAAGGAACATCAGAGGTAGAAGACAGAGATATGGTATACCTACGTGTCTCACTCAGCCTGCTCATAAGGAACAGCAGAGGTAGAAGACAGAGATAGAGTATATCCACGTGTCTGATCTACACCTCACTCAGCCTGCTCAGAAGGAACAGCAGAGGTAGAAGACAGAGATATAGTATATCCACGTGTCTGATCTACACCTCACTCAGCCTGCTCAGAAGGAACAGCAGAGGTAGAAGACAGAGATAGAGTATATCCACGTGTCTGATCTACACCTCACTCAGCCTGCTCAGAAGGAACAGCAGAGGTAGAAGACAGAGATAGAGTATATCCACGTGTCTGATCTACACCTCACTCAGCCTGCTCAGAAGGAACAGCAGAGGTAAAAGACAGAGATAGAGTATATCCACGTGTCTCACTCAGGCTGCTCAGAAGGAACAGCAGAGGTAGAAGACAGAGATATGGTATATCTACGTGTCTCACTCAGCCTGCTCATAAGGAACAGCAGAGGTAGAAGACAGAGATAGAGTATATCCACGTGTCTGATCTACACCTCACTCAGCCTGCTCAGAAGGAACAGCAGAGGTAGAAGACAGAGATAGATTATATCCACGTGTCTGATCTACACCTCACTCAGCCTGCTCAGAAGGAACAGCAGAGGTAGAATACAGAGATAGAGTATACCCACGTGTCTGATCTACATCTCACTCAGCCTGCTAAGAAGGAACAGCAGAGGTAAAATACAGAGATAGAGTATATCCACGTGTCTCACTCAGCCTGCTCAGAAGGAACAGCAGAGGTAGAAGACAGAGATAGAGTATATCTACGTGTCTGATCTACACCTCACTCAGCCTGCTCAGAAGGAACAGCAGAGGTAGAAGACAGAGATAGAGTATATCCAAGTGTCTGATCTACACCTCACTCAGCCTGCTCAAAAGGAACAGCAGAGGTAGAAGACAGATATATAGTATATCCACGTGTCTCACTCATCCTGCTCAGAAGGAACAGCAGAAGTAGAAGACAGAGATAGAGTATATCCACGTGTCTGATCTACACCTCACTCAGCCTGCTCAGAAGGAACAGCAGAGGTAGAAGACACATATAAATTATATCCACGTGTCTGATCTACACCTCACTCAGCCTGCTCAGAAGGAACAGCAGAGGTAAAAGACAGAGATATTTGTATATCCACGTGTCTCACTCAGCCTGCTCAGAAGGAACAGCAGAGGTAGAAGACAGAGATAGAGTATATCCACGTGTCTGATCTACACCTCACTCAGCCTGCTCAGAAAGAACAGCAGAGGTAGAAGACAGAGATAGAGTATATCCACGTGTCTCACTCAGCCTGCTGAGAAGGAACAGCAGAGGTAGAAGACAGATATAGAGTATATCCACGTGTCTCACTCATCCTGCTCAGAAGGAACAGCAGAGTTAGAAGACAGAGATAGAGTATATCCACGTGTCTCACTCAGCCTGCTCAGAAGGAACAGCAGAGGTAGAAGACAGAGATATGGTATATCTACGTGTCTCACTCAGCCTGCTCATAAGGAACAGCAGAGGTAGAAGACAGAGATAGAGTATATCCACCTGTCTGATCTACACCTCACTCAACCTGCTCAGAAGGAACAGCAGAGGTAGAAGACAGGGATAAAGTATATCCACGTGTCTCACTCAGACTGCGCAGAAGGAACATCAGAGGTAGAAGACAGAGATATGGTATATCTACGTGTCTCACTCAGCCTGCTCATAACGAACAGCAGAGGTAGAAGACAGAGATAGAGTATATCCACGTGTCTGATCTACACCTCACTCAGCCTGCTCAGAAAGAACAGCAGAGGTAGAAGACAGAGATAGAGTATATCCACGTGTCTGATCTACACCTCACTCAGCCTGCTCAGAAGGAACAGCAGAGTTAGAAGACAGAGATAGAGTATATCCACGTGTCTGATCTACACCTCACTCAGCCTGCTCAGAAGGAACAGCAGAGGTAGAAGACAGATATAGAGTATATCCACGTGTCTCACTCAGCCTGCTGAGAAGGAACAGCAGAGGTAGAAGACAGATATATAGTATATCCACGTGTCTGATCTACACCTCACTCAGCCTGCTCAGAAGGAACAGCAGAGGTAGAAGACAGAGATAGAGTATATCCACGTGTCTGATCTACACCTCACTCAGCCTGCTCACAAGGAACAGCAGAGTTAGAATACAGAGATAGAGTATATCCACGTGTCTCACTCAGCCTGCTCAGAAGGAACAGCAGAGGTAGAAGATAGAGATAGAGTATATCCACGTGTCTGATCTACACCTCACTCAGCCTGCTCAGAAGGAACAGCAGAGATAGAAGACAGAGATAGAGTATATACACGTGTCTGATCTACACCTCACTCAGCCTGCTCAGAAGAAACAGCAGAGGTAGAAGACATAGATATAGTATATCCACGTGTCTCACTCAGCCTGCTTAGAAAGAACAGCAGAGATAGAAGACAGAGATAGAGTATATCTACGTGTCTGATCTACACCTCACTCAGCCTGCTCAGAAGGAACAGCAGAGGTAGAAGACAGAGATATAGTATATTCACGTGTCTCACTCAGCCTGCTCAGTAGGAACAGCAGAGGTAGAAGACAGAGATAGAGTTTATCCACGTGTCTCACTCAACCTGCTCAGAAGGAACAGCAGAGGTAGAAGACAGAGATAGAGTATATCCACGTGTTTGAACCACACCTCACTCAGCCTGCTCAGAAGGAAGAGCAGAGGTAGCAGACAGAGATAGAGTATATCCACGTGTCTGATATACACCTGACTCAGCCTGCTCAAAAGGAGCAGCAGAGGTAGAAGACAGAGATAGAGTATATCCACGTGTCTAATCTACACCTCACTCAGCCTGCTCAGAAGGAACAGCAGAGGTAGAAGACAGAGATAGAGTATATCCACGTGTCTGATCTACACTTCACTCAGTCTGCTCAGAAGGAACAGCAGAGGTAGAAGACAGAGATAGAGTATATCCACGTGTCTGATCTACACCTCACTCAGCCTGCTCAGAAGGAACAGCAGAGGTAGAAGACAGAGATAGAGTATATCCACGTGTCTGATCTACACCTCACTCAGCCTTCTCAGAAAGGAACAGCAGAGGTAGAAGACAGATAGATAGTATATCCACGTGTCTCACTCATCCTGCTCAGAAGGAACAGCAGAGGTAGAAGACAGAGATAGAGTATATCTACGTGTCTGATCTACACCTCACTCAGCCTGCTCAGAAGGAACAGCAGAGGTAGAAGACAGAGATAGATTATATCCACGTGTCTGATCTACACCTCACTCAGCCTGCTCAGAAGGAACAGCAGAGGTAGAAGACAGAGATAGAGTATATCCACGTGTCTGATCTACATCTCACTCAGCCTGCTCAGAAGGAACAGCAGAGGTAAAATACAGAGATAGAGTATATCCACGTGTCTCACTCAGCCTGCACAGAAGGAACAGAAGAGGTAGAAGACAGAGATAGAGTATATCCACGTGGTTGATCTACACCTCACTCAGCCTGCTCAGAAGGAACAGCAGCGGTAGAAGACAGAGATAGAGTATATCCACGTGTCTGATCTACACCTCACTCAGCCTGCTCAGAAGGAACAGCAGAGGTAGAAGACAGATATATAGTATATCCACGTGTCTCACTCATCCTGCTCAGAAGGAACAGCAGAAGTAGAAGACAGAGATAGAGTATATCCACGTGTCTGATCTACACCTCACTCAGCCAGCTCAGATGGAACAGCAGAGGTAGAAGACACAGATAAATTATATCCACGTGTCTGATCTACACCTCACTCAGCCTGCTCAGAGGAACAGCAGAGGTAGAAGACAGAGATAGAGTATATCCACGTGTCTCATCTACACCTCACTCAGCCTGCTCATAAGGAACAGCAGAGGTAAAAGACATAGATAGAGTATATCCACGTGTCTCACTCAGCCTGCTCAGAAGGCACAGCAGAGGTAGAAGACAGAGATAGAGTATATCCACGTGTCTCACTCAGCCTGCTCAGAAGGAACAGCAGAGGTAGAAGATAGAGATAGAGTATATCCACGTGTCTGATCTACACCTCACTCAGCCTGCTCAGAAGGAACAGCAGAGGTAGATGACAGAGATGAAGTATATCCACGTGTCTGATCTACACCTCACTGAGCCTGCTCAGAAGGAACAGCAGAGGTAGAAGACAGAGATAGAGTATATCCACGTGTCTCACTCAGCCTGCTCAGAAGGAACAGCAGAGGTAGAAGACAGATATAGAGTATATCCACGTGTCTCACTCATCCTGCTCAGAAGGAACAGCAGAGGTAGAAGACAGAGATAGAGTATATCCACGTGTCTCACTCAGCCTGCTCAGAAGGAACAGCAGAGGTAGAAGATAGAAATAGAGTATATCCACCTGTCTGATCTACACCTCACTCAACCTGCTCAGAAGGAACAGCAGAGGTAGAAGACAGAGATAAAGTATATCCACGTGTCTCACTCAGACTGCGCAGAAGGGACAGCAGAGGTAGAAAACAGAGATATGGTATATCTACGTGTCTCACTCAGCCTGCTCATAAGGAACAGCAGAGGTAGAAGACAGAGATAGAGTATATCCACGTGTCTGATCTACACCTCACTCAGCCTGCTCAGAAGGAACAGCAGAGGTAGAAGACAGAGATAGAGTATATCCACGTGTCTGATCTACACCTCACTCAGCCTTCTCAGAAAGGAACTGCAGAGGTAGAAGACATATATATAGTATATCCACGTGTCTCACTCATCCTGCTCAGAAGGAACAGCAGAGGTAGAAGACAGAGATAGAGTATATCCACGTGTCTGATCTACACCTCACTCAGCCTGCTCAGAAGGAACAGCAGAGGTAGAAGACAGAGATAGATTATATCCACGTGTCTGATCTACACCTCACTCAGCCTGCTCAGAAGGAACAGCAGAGGTAGAAGACAGAGATAGAGTATACCCACGTGTCTGATCTACATCTCACTCAGCCTGCTCAAAAGGAACAGCAGAGGTAGAAGACAGAGATATAGTATAGTCACGTGTCTCACTCAGCCTGCACAGTAGGAACAGCAGAGGTAGAAGACAGAGATAGAGTTTATCCACGTGTCTCACTCAACCTGCTCAGAAGGAACAGCAGAGGTAGAAGACAGAGATAGAGTATATCCACGTGTTTGAACCACACCTCACTCAGCCTGCTCAGAAGGAAGAGCAGAGGTAGAAGACAGAGATAGAGTATATCCACGTGTCTGATATACACCTCACTCAGCCTGCTCAGAAGGAGCAGCAGAGGTAGAAGACAGAGATAGAGTATATCCACGTGTCTAATCTACACCTCACTCAGCCTGCTCAGAAGGAACAGCAGAGGTAGAAGACAGAGATAGAGTATATCCACGTGTCTGATCTACACTTCACTCAGTCTGCTCAGAAGGAACAGCAGAGGTAGAAGACAGAGATAGAGTATATCCACGTGTCTGATCTACACCTCACTCAGCCTACTCAGAAGGAACAGCAGAGGTAGAAGACAGAGATAGAGTATATCCACGTGTCTGATCTACACCTCACTCAGCCTTCTCAGAAAGGAACAGCAGAGGTAGAAGACAGATATATAGTATATCCCCGTGTCTCACTCATCCTGCTCAGAAGGAACAGCAGAGGTAGAAGACAGAGATAGAGTATATCCACGTGTCTGATCTACACCTCACTCAGCCTGCTCAGAAGGAACAGCAGAGGTAGAAGACAGAGATAGATTATATCCACGTGTCTGATCTACACCTCACTCAGCCTGCTCAGAAGGAACAGCAGAGGTAGAAGACAGAGATAGAGTATATCCACGTGTCTGATCTACATCTCACTCAGCCTGCTCAGAAGGAACAGCAGAGGTAAAATACAGAGATAGAGTATATCCACGTGTCTCACTCAGCCTGCACAGAAGGAACAGCAGAGGTAGAAGACAGAGATAGAGTATATCCACGTGGATGATCTACACCTCACTCAGCCTGCTCAGAAGGAACAGCAGCGGTAGAAGACAGAGATAGAGTATATCCACGTGTCTGATCTACACCTCACTCAGCCTGCTCAGAAGGAACAGCAGAGGTAGAAGACAGATATATAGTATATCCACGTGTCTCCCTCATCCTGCTCAGAAGGAACAGCAGAAGTAGAAGACAGAGATAGAGTATATCCACGTGTCTGATCTACACCTCACTCAGCCAGCTCAGATGGAACAGCAGAGGTAGAAGACACAGATAAATTATATCCTCGTGTCTGATCTACACCTCACTCAGCCTGCTCAGAGGAACAGCAGAGGTAGAAGACAGAGATAGAGTATATCCACGTGTCTGATCTACACCTCACTCAGCCTGCTCAGAAGGAACAGCAGAGGTAAAAGACAGAGATAGAGTATATCCACGTGTCTCACTCAGCCTGCTCAGAAGGAACAGCAGAGGTAGAAGACAGAGATAGAGTATATCCACGTGTCTCACTCAGCCTGCTCAGAAGGAACAGCAGAGGTAGAAGATAGAGATAGAGTATATCCACGTGTCTGATCTACACCTCACTCAGCCTGCTCAGAAGGAACAGCAGAGGTAGATGACAGAGATGGAGTATATCCACGTGTCTGATCTACACCTCACTGAGCCTGCTCAGAAGGAACAGCAGAGGTAGAAGACAGAGATAGAGTATATCCACGTGTCTCACTCAGCCTGCTCAGAAGGAACAGAAGAGGTAGATGACAGAGATGGAGTATATCCACGTGTCTGATCTACACCTCACTCAGCCAGCTCAGATGGAACAGCAGAGGTAGAAGACACAGATAAATTATATCCACGTGTCTGATCTACACCTCACTCAGCCTGCTCAGAGGAACAGCAGAGGTAGAAGACAGAGATAGAGTATATCCACGTGTCTGATCTACACCTCACTCAGCCTGCTCAGAAGGAACAGCAGAGGTAAAAGACAGAGATAGAGTATATCCACGTGTCTCACTCAGCCTGCTCAGAAGGAACAGCAGAGGTAGAAGACAGAGATAGAGTATATCCACGTGTCTCACTCAGCCTGCTCAGAAGGAACAGCAGAGGTAGATGACAGAGATGGAGTATATCCACGTGTCTGATCTACACTTCACTCAGTCTGCTCAGAAGGAACAGCAGAGGTAGAAGACAGAGATAGAGTATATCCACGTGTCTGATCTACACCTCACTCAGCCTACTCAGAAGGAACAGCAGAGGTAGAAGACAGAGATAGAGTATATCCACGTGTCTGATCTACACCTCACTCAGCCTGCTCAGAAGGAACAGCAGAGGTAGAAGACAGAGATAGAGTATATCCACGTGTCTGATCTACACCTCACTCAGCCTTCTCAGAAAGGAACTGCAGAGGTAGAAGACATATATATAGTATATCCACGTGTCTCACTCATCCTGCTCAGAAGGAACAGCAGAGGTAGAAGACAGAGATAGAGTATATCCACGTGTCTGATCTACACCTCACTCAGCCTGCTCAGAAGGAACAGCAGAGGTAGAAGACAGAGATAGATTATATCCACGTGTCTGATCTACACCTCACTCAGCCTGCTCAGAAGGAACAGCAGAGGTAGAAGACAGAGATAGAGTATACCCACGTGTCTGATCTACATCTCACTCAGCCTGCTCAAAAGGAACAGCAGAGGTAGAAGACAGAGATATAGTATAGTCACGTGTCTCACTCAGCCTGCACAGTAGGAACAGCAGAGGTAGAAGACAGAGATAGAGTTTATCCACGTGTCTCACTCAACCTGCTCAGAAGGAACAGCAGAGGTAGAAGACAGAGATAGAGTATATCCACGTGTTTGAACCACACCTCACTCAGCCTGCTCAGAAGGAAGAGCAGAGGTAGAAGACAGAGATAGAGTATATCCACGTGTCTGATATACACCTCACTCAGCCTGCTCAGAAGGAGCAGCAGAGGTAGAAGACAGAGATAGAGTATATCCACGTGTCTAATCTACACCTCACTCAGCCTGCTCAGAAGGAACAGCAGAGGTAGAAGACAGAGATAGAGTATATCCACGTGTCTGATCTACACTTCACTCAGTCTGCTCAGAAGGAACAGCAGAGGTAGAAGACAGAGATAGAGTATATCCACGTGTCTGATCTACACCTCACTCAGCCTACTCAGAAGGAACAGCAGAGGTAGAAGACAGAGATAGAGTATATCCACGTGTCTGATCTACACCTCACTCAGCCTTCTCAGAAAGGAACAGCAGAGGTAGAAGACAGATATATAGTATATCCCCGTGTCTCACTCATCCTGCTCAGAAGGAACAGCAGAGGAACAGCAGAGGTAGAAGACAGAGATAGAGTATATCCACGTGTCTGATCTACACCTCACTCAGCCTGCTCAGAAGGAACAGCAGAGGTAAAAGACAGAGATAGAGTATATCCACGTGTCTCACTCAGCCTGCTCAGAAGGAACAGCAGAGGTAGAAGACAGAGATAGAGTATATCCACGTGTCTCACTCAGCCTGCTCAGAAGGAACAGCAGAGGTAGAAGATAGAGATAGAGTATATCCACGTGTCTGATCTACACCTCACTCAGCCTGCTCAGAAGGAACAGCAGAGGTAGATGACAGAGATGGAGTATATCCACGTGTCTGATCTACACCTCACTGAGCCTGCTCAGAAGGAACAGCAGAGGTAGAAGACAGAGATAGAGTATATCCACGTGTCTCACTCAGCCTGCTCAGAAGGAACAGAAGAGGTAGATGACAGAGATGGAGTATATCCACGTGTCTGATCTACACCTCACTCAGCCAGCTCAGATGGAACAGCAGAGGTAGAAGACACAGATAAATTATATCCACGTGTCTGATCTACACCTCACTCAGCCTGCTCAGAGGAACAGCAGAGGTAGAAGACAGAGATAGAGTATATCCACGTGTCTGATCTACACCTCACTCAGCCTGCTCAGAAGGAACAGCAGAGGTAAAAGACAGAGATAGAGTATATCCACGTGTCTCACTCAGCCTGCTCAGAAGGAACAGCAGAGGTAGAAGACAGAGATAGAGTATATCCACGTGTCTCACTCAGCCTGCTCAGAAGGAACAGCAGAGGTAGATGACAGAGATGGAGTATATCCACGTGTCTGATCTACACTTCACTCAGTCTGCTCAGAAGGAACAGCAGAGGTAGAAGACAGAGATAGAGTATATCCACGTGTCTGATCTACACCTCACTCAGCCTACTCAGAAGGAACAGCAGAGGTAGAAGACAGAGATAGAGTATATCCACGTGTCTGATCTACACCTCACTCAGCCTTCTCAGAAAGGAACAGCAGAGGTAGAAGACAGATATATAGTATATCCCCGTGTCTCACTCATCCTGCTCAGAAGGAACAGCAGAGGTAGAAGACAGAGATAGAGTATATCCACGTGTCTGATCTACACCTCACTCAGCCTGCTCAGAAGGAACAGCAGAGGTAGAAGACAGAGATAGATTATATCCACGTGTCTGATCTACACCTCACTCAGCCTGCTCAGAAGGAACAGCAGAGGTAGAAGACAGAGATAGAGTATATCCACGTGTCTGATCTACATCTCACTCAGCCTGTTCAGAAGGAACAGCAGAGGTAAAATACAGAGATAGAGTATATCCACGTGTCTCACTCAGCCTGCACAGAAGGAACAGCAGAGGTAGAAGACAGAGATAGAGTATATCCACGTGTCTGATCTACACCTCACTCAGCCAGCTCAGATGGAACAGCAGAGGTAGAAGACACAGATAAATTATATCCACGTGTCTGATCTACACCTCACTCAGCCTGCTCAGAGGAACAGCAGAGGTAGAAGACAGAGATAGAGTATATCCACGTGTCTGATCTACACCTCACTCAGCCTGCTCAGAAGGAACAGCAGAGGTAAAAGACAGAGATAGAGTATATCCACGTGTCTCACTCAGCCTGCTCAGAAGGAACAGCAGAGGTAGAAGACAGAGATAGAGTATATCCACGTGTCTCACTCAGCCTGCTCAGAAGGAACAGCAGAGGTAGAAGATAGAGATAGAGTATATCCACGTGTCTGATCTACACCTCACTCAGCCTGCTCAGAAGGAACAGCAGAGGTAGATGACAGAGATGGAGTATATCCACGTGTCTGATCTACACCTCACTGAGCCTGCTCAGAAGGAACAGCAGAGGTAGAAGACAGAGATAGAGTATATCCACGTGTCTCACTCAGCCTGCTCAAAAGGAACAGAAGAGGTAGAAGACAGATATAGAGTATATCCACGTGTCTCACTCATCCTGCTCAGAAGGAACAGCAGAGGTAGAAGACAGAGATAGAGTATATCCACGTGTCTCACTCAGCCTGCTCAGAAGGAACAGCAGAGGTAGAAGATAGAAATATAGTATATCCACCTGTCTGATCTACACCTCACTCAACCTGCTCAGAAGGAACAGCAGAGGTAGAAGACAGAGATAAAGTATATCCACGTGTCTCACTCAGACTGCGCAGAAGGGACAGCAGAGGTAGAAGACAGAGATAGAGTATATACACGTGTCTGATCTACACCTCACTCAGCCTGCTCAGAAGGAACAGCAGAGGTAGAAGACAGAGATAGAGTATATCCACGTGTCTGATCTACACCTCACTCAGCCTTCT
Source organism: Crossaster papposus (assembly GCA_037893245.1). Lineage (NCBI taxonomy): Eukaryota > Metazoa > Echinodermata > Asteroidea > Velatida > Solasteridae > Crossaster > Crossaster papposus. Next base: position 1,058,453 of record JBAIAA010000865.1, read on the forward strand.
CAGAAAGGAACTGCAGAGGTAGAAGACAGATATATAGTATATCCACGTGTCTCACTCATCCTGCTCAGAAGGAACAGCAGAGGTAGAAGACAGAGATAGAGTATATCCACGTGTCTGATCTACACCTCACTCAGCCTGCTCAGAAGGAACAGCAGAGGTAGAAGATAGAGATAGAGTATATCCACGTGTCTGATCTACACCTCACTCAGCCTGCTCAGAAGGAACAGCAGAGGTAGATGACAGAGATGGAGTATATCCACGTGTCTGATCTACACCTCACTGAGCCTGCTCAGAAGGAACAGCAGAGGTAGAAGACAGAGATAGAGTATATCCACGTGTCTCACTCAGCCTGCTCAGAAGGAACAGAAGAGGTAGAAGACAGATATAGAGTATATCCACGTGTCTCACTCATCCTGCTCAGAAGGAACAGCAGAGGTAGAAGACAGAGATAGAGTATATCCACGTGTCTCACTCAGCCTGCTCAGAAGGAACAGCAGAGGTAGAAGATAGAAATATAGTATATCCACCTGTCTGATCTACACCTCACTCAACCTGCTCAGAAGGAACAGCAGAGGTAGAAGACAGAGATAAAGTATATCCACGTGTCTCACTCAGACTGCGCAGAAGGGACAGCAGAGGTAGAAGACAGAGATAGAGTATATACACGTGTCTGATCTACACCTCACTCAGCCTGCTCAAAAGGAACAGCAGAGGTAGAAGACAGAGATAGAGTATATCCACGTGTCTGATCTACACCTCACTCAGCCTTCTCAGAAAGGAACTGCAGAGGTAGAAGACAGATATATAGTATATCCACGTGTCTCACTCATCCTGCTCAGAAGGAACAGCAGAGGTAGAAGACAGAGATAGAGTATATCCACGTGTCTGATCTACACCTCACTCAGCCTGCTCAGAAGGAACAGCAGAGGTAGAAGACAGAGATAGATTATATCCACGTGTCTGATATACACCTCACTCAACCTGCTCAGAAGGAACAGCAGAGGTAGAAGACAGAGATAGAGTATACCCACGTGTCTGATCTACATCTCACTCAGCCTGCTCAGAAGGAACAGCAGAGGTAAAATACAGAGATAGAGTATATCCACGTGTCTCACTCAGCCTGCTCAGAAGGAACAGCAGAGGTAGAAGACAGAGATAGAGTATATCCACGTGTCTGATCTACACTTCACTCAGTCTGCTCAGAAGGAACAGCAGAGGTAGAAGACAGAGATAGAGTATATCCACGTGTCTGATCTACACCTCACTCAGCCTACTCAGAAGGAACAGCAGAGGTAGAAGACAGAGATAGAGTATATCCACGTGTCTGATCTACACCTCACTCAGCCTTCTCAGAAAGGAACAGCAGAGGTAGAAGACAGATATATAGTATATCCCCGTGTCTCACTCATCCTGCTCAGAAGGAACAGCAGAGGTAGAAGACAGAGATAGAGTATATCCACGTGTCTGATCTACACCTCACTCAGCCTGCTCAGAAGGAACAGCAGAGGTAGAAGACAGAGATAGATTATATCCACGTGTCTGATCTACACCTCACTCAGCCTGCTCAGAAGGAACAGCAGAGGTAGAAGACAGAGATAGAGTATATCCACGTGTCTGATCTACATCTCACTCAGCCTGTTCAGAAGGAACAGCAGAGGTAAAATACAGAGATAGAGTATATCCACGTGTCTCACTCAGCCTGCACAGAAGGAACAGCAGAGGTAGAAGACAGAGATAGAGTATATCCACGTGTCTGATCTACACCTCACTCAGCCTGCTCAGAAGGAACAGCAGAGGTAGAAGACAGAGATAGATTATATCCACGTGTCTGATCTACACCTCACTCAGCCTGCTCAGAAGGAACAGCAGAGGTAGAAGACAGAGATAGAGTATACCCACGTGTCTGATCTACATCTCACTCAGCCTGCTCAGAGGGAACAGCAGAGGTAAAATACAGAGATAGAGTATATCCACGTGTCTCACTCAGCCTGCTCAGAAGGAACAGCAGAGGTAGAAGACAGAGATAGAGTATATCCACGTGTCTGATCTACACCTCACTCAGCCTGCTCAGAAGGAACAGCAGAGGTAGAAGACAGAGCTAGAGTATATCCACGGGTCTGATCTACACCTCACTCAGCCTGCTCAGAAGGAACAGCAGAGGTAGAAGACATAGATATAGTATATCCACGTGTCTCACTCAGCCTGCTTAGAAGGAACAGCAGAGATAGAAGACAGAGATAGAGTATATCTACGTGTCTGATCTACACCTCACTCAGCCTGCTCAGAAGGAACAGCAGAGGTAGAAGACAGAGATATAGTATAGTCACGTGTCTCACTCAGCCTGCTCAGTAGGAACAGCAGAGGTAGAAGACAGAGATAGAGTTTATCCACGTGTCTCACTCAACCTGCTCAGAAGGAACAGCAGAGGTAGAAGACAGAGATAGAGTATATCCACGTGTTTGAACCACACCTCACTCATCCTGCTCAGAAGGAAGAGCAGAGGTAGAAGACAGAGATAGAGTATATCCACGTGTCTGATATACACCTCACTCAGCCTGCTCAGAAGGAGCAGCAGAGTTAGAAGACAGAGATAGAGTATATCCACGTGTCTAATCTACACCTCACTCAGCCTGCTCAGAAGGAACAGCAGAGGTAGAAGACAGAGATAGAGTATATCCACGTGTTTGATCTACACTTCACTCAGTCTGCTCAGAAGGAACAGCAGAGGTAGAAGACAGAGATAGAGTATATCCACGTGTCTGATCTACACCTCACTCAGCCTACTCAGAAGGAACAGCAGAGGTAGAAGACAGAGATAGAGTATATCCACGTGTCTGATCTACACCTCACTCAGCCTTCTCAGAAAGGAACAGCAGAGGTAGAAGACAGATATATAGTATATCCCCGTGTCTCACTCATCCTGCTCAGAAGGAACAGCAGAGGTAGAAGACAGAGATAGAGTATATCCACGTGTCTGATCTACACCTCACTCAGCCTGCTCAGAAGGAACAGCAGAGGTAGAAGACAGAGATAGATTATATCCAAGTGTCTGATCTACACCTCACTCAGCCTGCTCAGAAGGAACAGCAGAGGTAGAAGACAGAGATAAGGTATATCCACGTGTCTGATCTACATCTCACTCAGCCTGCTCAGAAGGAACAGCAGAGGTAAAATACAGAGATAGAGTATATCCACGTGTCTCACTCAGCCTGCACAGAAGGAACAGCAGAGGTAGAAGACAGAGATAGAGTATATCCACGTGGATGATCTACACCTCACTCAGCCTGCTCAGAAGGAACAGCAGCGGTAGAAGACAGAGATAGAGTATATCCACGTGTCTGATCTACACCTCACTCAGCCTGCTCAGAAGGAACAGCAGAGGTAGAAGACAGATATATAGTATATCCACGTGTCTCACTCATCCTGCTCAGAAGGAACAGCAGAAGTAGAAGACAGAGATAGAGTATATCCACGTGTCTGATCTACACCTCACTCAGCCAGCTCAGATGGAACAGCAGAGGTAGAAGACACAGATAAATTATATCCACGTGTCTGATCTACACCTCACTCAGCCTGCTCAGAGGAACAGCAGAGGTAGAAGACAGAGATAGAGTATATCCATGTGTCTCACTCAGCCTGCTCAGAAGGAACAGCAGAGGTAGAAGACAGAGATAGAGTATATCCACGTGTCTCACTCAGCCTGCTCAGAAGGAACAGCAGAGGTAGAAGATAGAGATAGATTATATCCACGTGTCTGATCTACACCTCACTCAGCCTGCTCAGAAGGAACAGCAGAGGTAGATGACAGAGATGGACTAATCCACGTGTCTGATCTACACCTCACTGAGCCTGCTCAGAAGGAACAGCAGAGGTAGAAGACAGAGATAGAGTATATCCACGTGTCTCACTCAGCCTGCTCAGAAGGAACAGCAGAGGTAGAAGACAGATATAGAGTATATCCACGTGTCTCACTCATCCTGCTCAGAAGGAACAGCAGAGGTAGAAGACAGAGATAGAGTATATCCACGTGTCTCACTCAGCCTGCTCAGAAGGAACAGCAGAGGTAGAAGATAGAAATATAGTATATCCACCTGTCTGATCTACACCTCACTCAACCTGCTCAGAAGGAACAGCAGAGGTAGAAGACAGAGATAAAGTATATCCACGTGTCTCACTCAGACTGCGCAGAAGGGACAGCAGAGGTAGAAGACAGAGATAGAGTATATACACGTGTCTGATCTACACCTCACTCAGCCTGCTCAGAAGAAACAGCAGAGGTAGAAGACAGAGATAGAGTATATCCACGTGTCTGATCTACACCTCACTCAGCCTTCTCAGAAAGGAACTGCAGAGGTAGAAGACAGATATATAGTATATCCACGTGTCTCACTCATCCTGCTCAGAAGGAACAGCAGAGGTAGAAGACAGAGATAGAGTATATCCACGTGTCTGATCTACACCTCACTCAGCCTGCTCAGAAGGAACAGCAGAGGTAGAAGACAGAGATAGATTATATCCACGTGTCTGATCTACACCTCACTCAACCTGCTCAGAAGGAACAGCAGAGGTAGAAGACAGAGATAGAGTATACCCACGTGTCTGATCTACATCTCACTCAGCCTGCTCAGAAGGAACAGCAGAGGTAAAATACAGAGATAGAGTATATCCACGTGTCTCACTCAGCCTGCTCAGAAGGAACAGCAGAGGTAGAAGACAGAGATAGAGTATATCCACGTGTCTGATCTACACTTCACTCAGTCTGCTCAGAAGGAACAGCAGAGGTAGAAGACAGAGATAGAGTATATCCACGTGTCTGATCTACACCTCACTCAGCCTACTCAGAAGGAACAGCAGAGGTAGAAGACAGAGATAGAGTATATCCACGTGTCTGATCTACACCTCACTCAGCCTTCTCAGAAAGGAACAGCAGAGGTAGAAGACAGATATATAGTATATCCCCGTGTCTCACTCATCCTGCTCAGAAGGAACAGCAGAGGTAGAAGACAGAGATAGAGTATATCCACGTGTCTGATCTACACCTCACTCAGCCTGCTCAGAAGGAACAGCAGAGGTAGAAGACAGAGATAGATTATATCCACGTGTCTGATCTACACCTCACTCAGCCTGCTCAGAAGGAACAGCAGAGGTAGAAGACAGAGATAGAGTATATCCACGTGTCTGATCTACATCTCACTCAGCCTGCTCAGAAGGAACAGCAGAGGTAAAATACAGAGATAGAGTATATCCACGTGTCTCACTCAGCCTGCACAGAAGGAACAGCAGAGGTAGAAGACAGAGATAGAGTATATCCACGTGGATGATCTACACCTCACTCAGCCTGCTCAGAAGGAACAGCAGCGGTAGAAGACAGAGATAGAGTATATCCACGTGTCTGATCTACACCTCACTCAGCCTGCTCAGAAGGAACAGCAGAGGTAGAAGACAGATATATAGTATATCCACGTGTCTCACTCATCCTGCTCAGAAGGAACAGCAGAAGTAGAAGACAGAGGTAGAGTATATCCACGTGTCTGATCTACACCTCACTCAGCCAGCTCAGATGGAACAGCAGAGGTAGAAGACACAGATAAATTATATCCACGTGTCTGATCTACACCTCACTCAGCCTGCTCAGAGGAACAGCAGAGGTAGAAGACAGAGATAGAGTATATCCACGTGTCTGATCTACACCTCACTCAGCCTGCTCAGAAGGAACAGCAGAGGTAGAAGACAGAGATAGAGTATATCCACGTGTCTGATCTACACCTCACTCAGCCTTCTCAGAAAGGAACTGCAGAGGTAGAAGACAGATATATAGTATATCCACGTGTCTCACTCATCCTGCTCAGAAGGAACAGCAGAGGTAGAAGACAGAGATAGAGTATATCCACGTGTCTGATCTACACCTCACTCAGCCTGCTCAGAAGGAACAGCAGAGGTAGAAGACAGAGATAGATTATATCCACGTGTCTGATCTACACCTCACTCAGCCTGCTCAGAAGGAACAGCAGAGGTAGATGACAGAGATGGACTAATCCACGTGTCTGATCTACACCTCACTGAGCCTGCTCAGAAGGAACAGCAGAGGTAGAAGACAGAGATAGAGTATATCCACGTGTCTCACTCAGCCTGCTCAGAAGGAACAGCAGAGGTAGAAGACAGATATAGAGTATATCCACGTGTCTCACTCATCCTGCTCAGAAGGAACAGCAGAGGTAGAAGACAGAGATAGAGTATATCCACGTGTCTCACTCAGCCTGCTCAGAAGGAACAGCAGAGGTAGAAGATAGAAATATAGTATATCCACCTGTCTGATCTACACCTCACTCAACCTGCTCAGAAGGAACAGCAGAGGTAGAAGACAGAGATAAAGTATATCCACGTGTCTCACTCAGACTGCGCAGAAGGGACAGCAGAGGTAGAAGACAGAGATAGAGTATATACACGTGTCTGATCTACACCTCACTCAGCCTGCTCAGAAGAAACAGCAGAGGTAGAAGACAGAGATAGAGTATATCCACGTGTCTGATCTACACCTCACTCAGCCTTCTCAGAAAGGAACTGCAGAGGTAGAAGACAGATATATAGTATATCCACGTGTCTCACTCATCCTGCTCAGAAGGAACAGCAGAGGTAGAAGACAGAGATAGAGTATATCCACGTGTCTGATCTACACCTCACTCAGCCTGCTCAGAAGGAACAGCAGAGGTAGAAGACAGAGATAGATTATATCCACGTGTCTGATCTACACCTCACTCAACCTGCTCAGAAGGAACAGCAGAGGTAGAAGACAGAGATAGAGTATACCCACGTGTCTGATCTACATCTCACTCAGCCTGCTCAGAAGGAACAGCAGAGGTAAAATACAGAGATAGAGTATATCCACGTGTCTCACTCAGCCTGCTCAGAAGGAACAGCAGAGGTAGAAGACAGAGATAGAGTATATCCACGTGTCTGATCTACACTTCACTCAGTCTGCTCAGAAGGAACAGCAGAGGTAGAAGACAGAGATAGAGTATATCCACGTGTCTGATCTACACCTCACTCAGCCTACTCAGAAGGAACAGCAGAGGTAGAAGACAGAGATAGAGTATATCCACGTGTCTGATCTACACCTCACTCAGCCTTCTCAGAAAGGAACAGCAGAGGTAGAAGACAGATATATAGTATATCCCCGTGTCTCACTCATCCTGCTCAGAAGGAACAGCAGAGGTAGAAGACAGAGATAGAGTATATCCACGTGTCTGATCTACACCTCACTCAGCCTGCTCAGAAGGAACAGCAGAGGTAGAAGACAGAGATAGATTATATCCACGTGTCTGATCTACACCTCACTCAGCCTGCTCAGAAGGAACAGCAGAGGTAGAAGACAGAGATAGAGTATATCCACGTGTCTGATCTACATCTCACTCAGCCTGCTCAGAAGGAACAGCAGAGGTAAAATACAGAGATAGAGTATATCCACGTGTCTCACTCAGCCTGCACAGAAGGAACAGCAGAGGTAGAAGACAGAGATAGAGTATATCCACGTGGATGATCTACACCTCACTCAGCCTGCTCAGAAGGAACAGCAGCGGTAGAAGACAGAGATAGAGTATATCCACGTGTCTGATCTACACCTCACTCAGCCTGCTCAGAAGGAACAGCAGAGGTAGAAGACAGATATATAGTATATCCACGTGTCTCACTCATCCTGCTCAGAAGGAACAGCAGAAGTAGAAGACAGAGGTAGAGTATATCCACGTGTCTGATCTACACCTCACTCAGCCAGCTCAGATGGAACAGCAGAGGTAGAAGACACAGATAAATTATATCCACGTGTCTGATCTACACCTCACTCAGCCTGCTCAGAGGAACAGCAGAGGTAGAAGACAGAGATAGAGTATATCCACGTGTCTGATCTACACCTCACTCAGCCTGCTCAGAAGGAACAGCAGAGGTAGAAGACAGAGATAGAGTATATCCACGTGTCTGATCTACACCTCACTCAGCCTTCTCAGAAAGGAACTGCAGAGGTAGAAGACAGATATATAGTATATCCACGTGTCTCACTCATCCTGCTCAGAAGGAACAGCAGAGGTAGAAGACAGAGATAGAGTATATCCACGTGTCTGATCTACACCTCACTCAGCCTGCTCAGAAGGAACAGCAGAGGTAGAAGACAGAGATAGATTATATCCACGTGTCGGATCTACACCTCACTCAACCTGCTCAGAAGGAACAGCAGAGGTAGAAGACAGAGATAGAGTATACCCACGTGTCTGATCTACATCTCACTCAGCCTGCTCAGAAGGAACAGCAGAGGTAAAATACAGAGATAGAGTATATCCACGTGTCTCACTCAGCCTGCTCAGAAGGAACAGCAGAGGTAGAAGACAGAGATAGAGTATATCCACGTGTCTGATCTACACTTCACTCAGTCTGCTCAGAAGGAACAGCAGAGGTAGAAGACAGAGATAGAGTATATCCACGTGTCTGATCTACACCTCACTCAGCCTACTCAGAAGGAACAGCAGAGGTAGAAGACAGATATAGAGTATATCCACGTGTCTGATCTACACCTCACTCAGCCTTCTCAGAAAGGAACAGCAGAGGTAGAAGACAGATATATAGTATATCCCCGTGTCTCACTCATCCTGCTCAGAAGGAACAGCAGAGGTAGAAGACAGAGATAGAGTATATCCACGTGTCTGATCTACACCTCACTCAGCCTGCTCAGAAGGAACAGCAGAGGTAGAAGACAGAGATAGATTATATCCACGTGTCTGATCTACACCTCACTCAGCCTGCTCAGAAGGAACAGCAGAGGTAGAAGACAGAGATAGAGTATATCCACGTGTCTGATCTACATCTCACTCAGCCTGCTCAGAAGGAACAGCAGAGGTAAAATACAGAGATAGAGTATATCCACGTGTCTCACTCAGCCTGCACAGAAGGAACAGCAGAGGTAGAAGACAGAGATAGAGTATATCCACGTGGATGATCTACACCTCACTCAGCCTGCTCAGAAGGAACAGCAGCGGTAGAAGACAGAGATAGAGTATATCCACGTGTCTGATCTACACCTCACTCAGCCTGCTCAGAAGGAACAGCAGAGGTAGAAGACAGATATATAGTATATCCACGTGTCTCACTCATCCTGCTCAGAAGGAACAGCAGAAGTAGAAGACAGAGATAGAGTATATCCACGTGTCTGATCTACACCTCACTCAGCCAGCTCAGATGGAACAGCAGAGGTAGAAGACACAGATAAATTATATCCACGTGTCTGATCTACACCTCACTCAGCCTGCTCAGAGGAACAGCAGAGGTAGAAGACAGAGATAGAGTATATCCACGTGTCTGATCTACACCTCACTCAGCCTGCTCAGAAGGAACAGCAGAGGTAAAAGACAGAGATAGAGTATATTCACGTGTCTCACTCAGCCTGCTCAGAAGGAACAGCAGAGGTAGAAGACAGAGATAGAGTATATCCACGTGTCTCACTCAGCCTGCTCAGAAGGAACAGCAGAGGTAGAAGATAGAGATAGAGTATATCCACGTGTCTGATCTACACCTCACTCAGCCTGCTCAGAAGGAACAGCAGAGGTAGATGACAGAGATGGAGTATATCCACGTGTCTGATCTACACCTCACTGAGCCTGCTCAGAAGGAACAGCAGAGGTAGAAGACAGAGATAGAGTATATCCACGTGTCTCACTCAGCCTGCTCAGAAGGAACAGCAGAGGTAGAAGACAGATATAGAGTATATCCACGTGTCTCACTCATCCTGCTCAGAAGGAACAGCAGAGGTAGAAGACAGAGATAGAGTATATCCACGTGTCTCACTCAGCCTGCTCAGAAGGAACAACAGAGGTAGAAGATAGAAATATAGTATATCCACCTGTCTGATCTACACCTCACTCAACCTGCTCAGAAGGAACAGCAGAGGTAGAAGACAGAGATAAAGTATATCCACGTGTCTCACTCAGACTGCGCAGAAGGGCCAGCAGAGGTAGAAGACAGAGATAGAGTATATACACGTGTCTGATCTACACCTCACTCAGCCTGCTCAGAAGGAACAGCAGAGGTAGAAGACAGAGATAGAGTATATCCACGTGTCTGATCTACACCTCACTCAGCCTTCTCAGAAAGGAACTGCAGAGGTAGAAGACAGATATATAGTATATCCACGTGTCTCACTCATCCTGCTCAGAAGGAACAGCAGAGGTAGAAGACAGAGATAGAGTATATCCACGTGTCTGATCTACACCTCACTCAGCCTGCTCAGAAGGAACAGCAGAGGTAGAAGACAGAGATAGATTATATCCACGTGTCTGATCTACACCTCACTCAACCTGCTCAGAAGGAACAGCAGAGGTAGAAGACAGAGATAGAGTATACCCACGTGTCTGATCTACATCTCACTCAGCCTGCTCAGAAGGAACAGCAGAGGTAAAATACAGATATAGAGTATATTCACGTGTCTCACTCAGCCTGCTCAGAAGGAACAGCAGAGGTAGAAGACAGAGATAGAGTATATCCACGTGTCTGATCTACACCTCACTCAGCCTGCTCAGAAGGAACAGCAGAGGTAGAAGACAGAGCTAGAGTATATCCACGTGTCTGATCTACACCTCACTCAGCCTGCTCAGAAGGAACAGCAGAGGTAGAAGACACAGATAAATTATATCCACGTGTCTGATCTACACCTCACTCAGCCTGCTCAGAAGGAACAGCAGAGGTAAAAGACAGAGATAGAGTATATCCACGTGTCTCACTCAGCCTGCTCAGAAGGAACAGCAGAAGTAGAAGACAGAGATAGAGTATATCCACGTGTCTGATCTACACCTCACTCAGCCTGCTCAGAAGGAACAGCAGAGGTAGAAGACACAGATAAATTATATCCACGTGTCTGATCTACACCTCACTCAGCCTGCTCAGAAGGAACAGCAGAGGTAAAAGACAGAGATAGAGTATATCCACGTGTCTCACTCAGCCTGCTCAGAAGGAACAGCAGAGGTAGAAGACAGAGATAGAGTATATCCACGTGTCTCACTCAGCCTGCTCAGAAGGAACAGCAGAGGTAAAAGACAGAGATAGAGTATATCCACGTGTCTCACTCAGCCTGCTCAGAAGGAACAGCAGAGGTAGAAGACAGAGATGGAGTATATCCACGTGTCTGATCTACACCTCACTCAGCCTGCTCAGAAGGAACAGCCGAGGTAGAAGACAGAGATAGAGTATATCCACGTGTCTCACTCAGCCTGCTCAGAAGGAACAGCAGAGGTAGAAGACAGATATAGAGTATATCCACGTGTCTCACTCATCCTGCTCAGAAGGAACAGCAGAGGTAGAAGACAGAGATAGAGTATATCCACGTGTCTCACTCAGCCTGCTCAGAAGGAACAGCAGAGGTAGAAGACAGAGATAGAGTATATCCACCTGTCTGATCTACACCTCACTCAACCTGCTCAGAAGGAACAGCAGAGGTAGAAGACAGAGATAAAGTATATCCACGTGTCTCACTCAGACTGCGCAGAAGGAACAGCAGAGGTAGAAGACAGAGATATGGTATATCTACGTGTCTCACTCAGCCTGCTCATAAGGAACAGCAGAGGTAGAAGACAGAGATAGAGTATATCCACGTGTCTGATCTACACCTCACTCAGCCTGCTCAGAAGGAACAGCAGAGGTAGAAGACAGAGATAGAGTATATCCACGTGTCTGATCTACACCTCACTCAGCCTGCTCAGAAGGAACAGCAGAGGTAAAAGACACAGATAAATTATATCCACGTGTCTGATCTACACCTCACTCAGCCTGCTCAGAGGAACAGCAGATGTAGAAGACAGATATAGAGTATATCAACCTGTCTGATCTACACCTCACTCAGCCTGCTCAAAAGGAACAGCAGAGGTAAAAGACAGAGATAGAGTATATCCACGTGTCTCACTCAGCCTGCTCAGAAGGAATAGCAGAGGTAGAAGACAGACATATAGTATATCCACGTGTCTCACTCAGCCTGCTCATAAGGAACAGCAGAGGTAGAAGACAGAGATAGAGTATATCCACGTGTCTCACTCAGCCTGCTCAGAAGGAACAGCAGAGGTAGAAGACAGATATAGAGTATATCCACGTGTCTCACTCATCCTGCTCAGAAGGAACAGCAGAGGTAGAAGACAGAGATAGAGTATATCCACGTGTCTCACTCAGCCTGCTCAGAAGGAACAGCAGAGGTAGAAGACAGAGATAGAGTATATCCACCTGTCTGATCTACACCTCACTCAACCTGCTCAGAAGGAACAGCAGAGGTAGAAGACAGAGATAAAGTATATCCACGTGTCTCACTCAGACTGCGCAGAAGGAACAGCAGAGGTAGAAGACAGAGATATGGTATATCTACGTGTCTCACTCAGCCTGCTCATAAGGAACAGCAGAGGTAGAAGACAGAGATAGAGTATATCCACGTGTCTGATCTACACCTCACTCAGCCTGCTCAGAAGGAACAGCAGAGGTAGAAGACAGAGATAGAGTATATCCACGTGTCTGATCTACACCTCACTCAGCCTGCTCAGAAGGAACAGCAGAGGTAAAAGACACAGATAAATTATATCCACGTGTCTGATCTACACCTCACTCAGCCTGCTCAGAGGAACAGCAGAGGTAGAAGACAGATATAGAGTATATCAACCTGTCTGATCTACACCTCACTCAGCCTGCTCAAAAGGAACAGCAGAGGTAAAAGACAGAGATAGAGTATATCCACGTGTCTCACTCAGCCTGCTCAGAAGGAATAGCAGAGGTAGAAGACAGACATATAGTATATCCACGTGTCTCACTCAGCCTGCTCATAAGGAACAGCAGAGGTAGAAGACAGAGATAGAGTATATCCACGTGTCTCACTCAGCCTGCTCAGAAGGAACAGCAGAGGTAGAAGACAGAGATGGAGTATATCCACGTGTCTGATCTACACTTCACTCAGCCTGCTCAGAAGGAACAGCAGAGGTAGAAGACAGAGATAGAGTATATCCACGTGTCTCACTCAGCCTACTCAGAAGGAACAGCAGATGTAGAAGACAGATATAGAGTATATCCACGTGTCTCACTCAGCCTGCTCAGAAGGAACAGCAGAGGTAGAAGACAGAGATAGAGTATATCCACGTGTCTCACTCAGCCTGCTCAGAAGGAACAGCAGAGGTAGAAGACAGAGATAGAGTATATCCACCTTTCTGATCTACACCTCACTCAGCCTGCTCAGAAGGAACAGCAGAGGTAAAAGACAGAGATAGAGTATATCCACGTGTCTCACTCAGCCTGCTCAGAAGGAACAGCAAAGGTAGAAGACAGAGATAGAGTATATCCACGTGTCTCACTCAGCCTGCTCAGAAGGAACAGAAGAGGTAGAAGATAGAGATAGAGTATATCAACGTGTCTGATCTACACCTCACTCAGCCTGCTCAGAAGGAACAGCAGAGGTAGATGACAGAGATGGAGTATATCCACGTGTCTGATCTACACCTCACTGAGCCTGCTCAGAAGGAACAGCAGAGGTAGAAGACAGAGATAGAGTATATCCACGTGTCTCACTCAGCCTGCTCAGAAGGAACAGCAGAGGTAGAAGACAGATATAGAGTATATCCACGTGTCTCACTCATCCTGCTCAGAAGGAACAGCAGAGATAGAAGACAGAGATAGAGTATATCCACGTGTCTCACTCAGCCTGCTCAGAAGGAACAGCAGAGGTAGAAGACAGAGATAGAGTATATCCACCTGTCTGATCTACACCTCACTCAACCTGCTCAGAAGGAACAGCAGAGGTAGAAGACAGAGATAAAGTATATCCACGTGTCTCACTCAGACTGCGCAGAAGGGACAGCAGAGGTGGAAAACAGAGATATGGTATATCTACGTGTCTCACTCAGCCTGCTCATAAGGAACAGCAGAGGTAGAAGACAGAGATAGAGTATATCCACGTGTCTGATCTACACCTCACTCAGCCTGCTCAGAAGGAACAGCAGAGGTAGAAGACAGAGATAGAGTATATCCAAGTGTCTGATCTACACCTCACTCAGCCTTCTCAGGAAGGAACGTCAGATGTAGAAGACAGATATATAGTATATACACGTGTCTCACTCATCCTGCTCAGAAGGAACAGCAGAGGTAGAAGACAGAGATAGAGTATATTCACGTGTCTGATCTACACCTCACTCAGCCTGCTCAGAAGAAACAGCAGAGGTAGAAGACAGAGATAGAGTATACCCACGTGTCTGATCTACATCTCACTCAGCCTGCTCAGAAGGAACAGCAGAGGTAAAATACAGAGATAGAGTATATCCACGTGTCTCACTCAGCCTGCTCAGAAGGAACAGCAGAGGTAGAAGACAGAGATAGAGTATATCCACGTGTCTGATCTACACCTCACTCAGCCTGCTCAGAAGGAACAGCAGAGGTAGAAGACAGAGCTAGAGTATATCCACGTGTCTGATCTACACCTCACTCAGCCTGCTCAGAAGGAACAGCAGAGGTAGAAGACACAGAAAAATTATATCCACGTGTCTGATCTACACCTCACTCAGCCTGCTCATAAGGAACAGCAGAGGTAAAAGACAGAGATAGAGTATATCCACGTGTCTCACTCAGCCTGCTCAGAAGGAACAGCAGAAGTAGAAGACAGAGATAGAGTATATCCACGTGTCTGATCTACACCTCACTCAGCCTGCTCAGAAGGAACAGCAGAGGTAGAAGACACAGATAAATTATATCCACGTGTCTGATCTACACCTCACTCAGCCTGCTCAGAAGGAACAGCAGAGGTAGATGACAGAGATGGAGTATATCCACGTGTCTGATCTACACCTCACTGAGCCTGCTCAGAAGGAACAGCAGAGGTAGAAGACAGAGATAGAGTATATCCACGTGTCTCACTCAGCCTGCTCAGAAGGAACAGCAGAGGTAGAAGACAGATATAGAGTATATCCACGTGTCTCACTCATCCTGCTCAGAAGGAACAGCAGAGGTAGAAGACAGAGATAGAGTATATCCACGTGTCTCACTCAGCCTGCTCAGAAGGAACAGCAGAGGTAGAAGACAGAGATAGAGTATATCCACCTGTCTGATCTACACCTCACTCAACCTGCTCAGAAGGAACAGCAGAGGTAGAAGACAGAGATAAAGTATATCCACGTGTCTCACTCAGACTGCGCAGAAGGGACAGCAGAGGTAGAAAACAGAGATATGGTATATCTACGTGTCTCACTCAGCCTGATCATAAGGAACAGCAGAGGTAGAAGACAGAGATAGAGTGTATCCACGTGTCTGATCTACACCTCACTCAGCCTGCTCAGAAGGAACAGCAGAGGTAGAAGACAGAGATAGAGTATATCCAAGTGTCTGATCTACACCTCACTCAGCCTTCTCAGAAAGGAACGTCAGATGTAGAAGACAGATATATAGTATATACACGTGTCTCACTCATCCTGCTCAGAAGGAACAGCAGAGGTAGAAGACAGAGATAGAGTATATTCACGTGTCTGATCTACACCTCACTCAGCCTGCTCAGAAGGAACAGCAGAGGTAGAAGACAGAGATAGATTATATCCACGTGTCTGATCTACACCTCACTCAGCCTGCTCAGAAGAAACAGCAGAGGTAGAAGACAGAGATAGAGTATACCCACGTGTCTGATCTACATCTCACTCAGCCTGATCAGAAGGAACAGCAGAGGTAAAATACAGAGATAGAGTATATCCACGTGTCTCACTCAGCCTGCTCAGAAGGAACAGCAGAGGTAGAAGACAGAGATAGAGTATATCCACGTGTCTGATCTACACCTCACTCAGCCTGCTCAGAAGGAACAGCAGAGGTAGAAGACAGAGCTAGAGTATATCCACGTGTCTGATCTACACCTCACTCAGCCTGCTCAGAAGGAACAGCAGAGGTAGAAGACACAGAAAAATTATATCCACGTGTCTGATCTACACCTCACTCAGCCTGCTCAGAAGGAACAGCAGAGGTAAAAGACAGAGATAGAGTATATCCACGTGTCTCACTCAGCCTGCTCAGAAGGAACAGCAGAAGTAGAAGACAGAGATAGAGTATATCCACGTGTCTGATCTACACCTCACTCAGCCTGCTCAGAAGGAACAGCAGAGGTAGAAGACACAGATAAATTATATCCACGTGTCTGATCTACACCTCACTCAGCCTGCTCAGAAGGAACAGCAGAGGTAAAAGACAGAGATAGAGTATATCCACGTGTATCACTCAGCCTGCTCAGAAGGAACATCAGAGGTAGAAAACAGAGATATAGTATATCCACGTGTCTGATCTACACCTCACTCAGCCTGCTCAGAAGGAACAGCCGAGGTAGAAGACAGAGATAGAGTATATCCACGTGTCTCACTCAGCCTGCTCAGAAGGAACAGCAGAGGTAGAAGACAGAGATAGAGTATATCCACGTGTCTCACTCAGCCTGCTCAGAAGGAACAGCAGAGGTAGAAGACAGAGATAGAGTATATCCACCTGTCTGATCTACACCTCACTCAACCTGCTCAGAAGGAACAGCAGAGGTAGAAGACAGAGATAAAGTATATCCACGTGTCTCACTCAGACTGCGCAGAAGGAACAGCAGAGGTAGAAGACAGAGATATGGTATATCTACGTGTCTCACTCAGCCTGCTCATAAGGAACAGCAGAGGTAGAAGACAGAGATAGAGTATATCCACGTGTCTGATCTACACCTCACTCAGCCTGCTCAGAAGGAACAGCAGAGGTAGAAGACAGAGATAGAGTATATCCACGTGTCTGATCTACACCTCACTCAGCCTGCTCAGAGGAACAGCAGAGGTAGAAGACAGAGATAGAGTATATCAACCTGTCTGATCTACACCTCACTCAGCCTGCTCAGAAGGAACAGCAGAGGTAGAAGACAGAGATAGAGTATATCCACGTGTCTGATCTACACCTCACTCAGCCTGCTCAGAAGGAACAGCAGAGGTAGAAGACAGAGATAGAGTATATCCACGTGTCTCACTCAGCCTGCTGAGAAGGAACAGCAGAGGTAGAAGACAGATATATAGTATGTCCACGTGTCTGATCTACAACTCACTCAGCCTGCTCAGAAAGAACAGCAGAGGTAGAATACAGAGATAGAGTATATCCACGTGTCTGATCTACACCCCACTCAGCCTGCTCAGAAGGAACAGCAGAGTTAGAAGACAGAGATAGAGTATATCCACGTGTCTTATCAGTCTGCTCAGAAGGAACAGCAGTGGTAGAAGACAGAGATAGAGTATATCCACGTGTCTGATCTACACCTCACTCAGCCTGCTCAGAAGGAACAGCAGAGGTAGAAGACAGAGATAGAGTATATCCACGTGTCTCACTCAGCCTGTTCAGAAGGAACAGCAGAGGTAGAAGACAGAGATAGAGTATATCCACGTGTCTCTCTCAGCCTGCTCAGAAGGAACAGCAGAGGTAGAAGACATAGATAGAGTGTATCCACGTGTCTGATCTACACCTCACCCAGCCTGCTCAGAAGGAACAGCAGAGGTAGAAGACAGAGATAGAGTATATCCACGTGTCTTACTCAGCCTGCTGAGAAGGAACAGCAGAGGTAGAAGACAGATATATAGTATATCCACGTGTCTGATCTACACATCACTCAGCCTGCTCAGAAGTAACAGCAGAGGTAGAAGACAGAGATAGAGTATATCCACGTGTCTGATCTACACCCCACTCAGCCTGCTCAGAAGGAACAGCAGAGTTAGAAGACAGAGATAGAGTATATCCACGTGTCTTATCAGTCTGCTCAGAAGGAACAGCAGAGGTAGAAGACAGAGATAGAGTATATCCGCGTGTCTGATCTACACCTCACTCAGCCTGCTCAGAAGGAACAGCAGAGGTAGAAGACAGAGATAGAGTATATCCACGTGTCTCACTCAGCCTGCTGAGAAGGAACAGCAGAGGTAGAAGACAGATATATAGTATGTCCACGTGTCTGATCTACAACTCACTCAGCCTGCTCAGAAAGAACAGCAGAGGTAGAATACAGAGATAGAGTATATCCACGTGTCTGATCTACACCCCACTCAGCCTGCTCAGAAGGAACAGCAGAGTTAGAAGACAGAGATAGAGTATATCCACGTGTCTTATCAGTCTGCTCAGAAGGAACAGCAGTGGTAGAAGACAGAGATAGAGTATATCCACGTGTCTGATCTACACCTCACTCAGCCTGCTCAGAAGGAACAGCAGAGGTAGAAGACAGAGATAGAGTATATCCACGTGTCTCACTCAGCCTGTTCAGAAGGAACAGCAGAGGTAGAAGACAGAGATAGAGTATATCCACGTGTCTCTCTCAGCCTGCTCAGAAGGAACAGCAGAGGTAGAAGACATAGATAGAGTGTATCCACGTGTCTGATCTACACCTCACCCAGCCTGCTCAGAAGGAACAGCAGAGGTAGAAGACAGAGATAGAGTATATCCACGTGTCTTACTCAGCCTGCTGAGAAGGAACAGCAGAGGTAGAAGACAGATATATAGTATATCCACGTGTCTGATCTACACATCACTCAGCCTGCTCAGAAGTAACAGCAGAGGTAGAAGACAGAGATAGAGTATATCCACGTGTCTGATCTACACCCCACTCAGCCTGCTCAGAAGGAACAGCAGAGTTAGAAGACAGAGATAGAGTATATCCACGTGTCTTATCAGTCTGCTCAGAAGGAACAGCAGAGGTAGAAGACAGAGATAGAGTATATCCGCGTGTCTGATCTACACCTCACTCAGCCTGCTCAGAAGGAACAGCAGAGGTAGAAGACAGAGATAGAGTATATCCACTTGTCTCACTCAGCCTGTTCAGAAGGAACAGCAGAGGTAGAAGACAGAGATAGAGTATATCCACGTGTCTCACTCAGCCTGCTCAGAAGGAACAGCAGAGGTAGAAGACATAAATAGAGTGTATCCACGTGTCTGATCTACACCTCACTCAGCCTGCTCAGAAGGAACAGCATAGGTAGAAGACAGAGATAGAGTATATCCACGTGTCTTATCAGCCTGCTCAGAAGGAACAGCAGAGGTAGAAGACAGAGATAGAGTATATCCACGTGTCTCACTCAGCCTGCTCAGAAGGAACAGCAGAAGTAGAAGACAGAGATAGAGTATATCCACGTGTCTGATCTACACCTCACTCAGCCTGCTCAGAAGGAACAGCAGAGGTAGAAGACACAGATAAATTATATCCACGTGTCTGATCTACACCTTACTCAGCCTGCTCAGAAGGAACAGCAGAGGTAAAAGACAGAGATAGAGTATATCCACGTGTATCACTCAGCCTGCTCAGAAGGAACAGCAGAGGTAGAAAACAGAGATAGAGTATATCCACGTGTCTGATCTACAACTCACTCAGCCTGCTCAGAAGGAACAGCCGAGGTAGAAGACAGAGATAGAGTATATCCACGTGTCTCACTCAGCCTGCTCAGAAGGAACAGCAGAGGTAGAAGACAGAGATAGAGTATATCCACCTGTCTGATCTACACCTCACTCAACCTGCTCAGAAGGAACAGCAGAGGTAGAAGACAGAGATAAAGTATATCCACGTGTCTCACTCAGACTGCGCAGAAGGAACAGCAGAGGTAGAAGACAGAGATAGAGTATATCCACGTGTCTGATCTACACCTCACTCAGCCTGCTCAGAAGGAACAGCAGAGGTAGAAGACACAGATAAATTATATCCACGTGTCTGATCTACACCTTACTCAGCCTGCTCAGAAGGAACAGCAGAGGTAAAAGACAGAGATAGAGTATATCCACGTGTATCACTCAGCCTGCTCAGAAGGAACAGCAGAGGTAGAAAACAGAGATAGAGTATATCCACGTGTCTGATCTACACCTCACTCAGCCTGCTCAGAAGGAACAGCCGAGGTAGAAGACAGAGATAGAGTATATCCACGTGTCTCACTCAGCCTGCTCAGAAGGAACAGCAGAGGTAGAAGACAGAGATAGAGTATATCCACCTGTCTGATCTACACCTCACTCAACCTGCTCAGAAGGAACAGCAGAGGTAGAAGACAGAGATAAAGTATATCCACGTGTCTCACTCAGACTGCGCAGAAGGAACAGCAGAGGTAGAAGACAGAGATATGGTATATCTACGTGTCTCACTCAGCCTGCTCATAAGGAACAGCAGAGGTAGAAGACAGAGATAGAGTATATCCACGTGTCTGATCTACACCTCACTCAGCCTGCTCAGAAGGAACAGCAGAGGTAGAAGACAGAGATAGAGTATATCCACGTGTCTGATCTACACCTCACTCAGCCTGCTCAGAGGAACAGCAGAGGTAGAAGACAGAGATAGAGTATATCAACCTGTCTGATCTACACCTCACTCAGCCTGCTCAGAAGGAACAGCAGAGGTAGAAGACAGAGATAGAGTATATCCACGTGTCTGATCTACACCTCACTCAGCCTGCTCAGAAGGAACAGCAGAGGTAGAAGACAGAGATAGAGTATATCCACGTGTCTCACTCAGCCTGCTGAGAAGGAACAGCAGAGGTAGAAGACAGATATATAGTATGTCCACGTGTCTGATCTACAACTCACTCAGCCTGCTCAGAAAGAACAGCAGAGGTAGAATACAGAGATAGAGTATATCCACGTGTCTGATCTACACCCCACTCAGCCTGCTCAGAAGGAACAGCAGAGTTAGAAGACAGAGATAGAGTATATCCACGTGTCTTATCAGTCTGCTCAGAAGGAACAGCAGTGGTAGAAGACAGAGATAGAGTATATCCACGTGTCTGATCTACACCTCACTCAGCCTGCTCAGAAGGAACAGCAGAGGTAGAAGACAGAGATAGAGTATATCCACGTGTCTCACTCAGCCTGTTCAGAAGGAACAGCAGAGGTAGAAGACAGAGATAGAGTATATCCACGTGTCTCTCTCAGCCTGCTCAGAAGGAACAGCAGAGGTAGAAGACATAGATAGAGTGTATCCACGTGTCTGATCTACACCTCACCCAGTCTGCTCAGAAGGAACAGCAGAGGTAGAAGACAGAGATAGAGTATATCCACGTGTCTCACTCAGCCTGCTGAGAAGGAACAGCAGAGGTAGAAGACAGATATATAGTATATCCACGTGTCTGATCTACACATCACTCAGCCTGCTCAGAAGGAACAGCAGAGGTAGAAGACAGAGATAGAGTATATCCACGTGTCTGATCTACACCCCACTCAGCCTGCTCAGAAGGAACAGCAGAGTTAGAAGACAGAGATAGAGTATATCCACGTGTCTGATCTACACCTCACTCAGCCTGCTCAGAGGAACAACAGAGGTAGAAGACAGAGATAGAGTATATCAACCTGTCTGATCTACACCTCACTCAGCCTGCTCAGAAGGAACAGCAGAGGTAGAAGACAGAGATAGAGTATATCCACGTGTCTGATCTACACCTCACTCAGCCTGCTCAGAAGGAACAGCAGAGGTAGAAGACAGAGATAGAGTATATCCACGTGTCTCACTCAGCCTGCTGAGAAGGAACAGCAGAGGTAGAAGACAGATATATAGTATGTCCACGTGTCTGATCTACAACTCACTCAGCCTGCTCAGAAAGAACAGCAGAGGTAGAATACAGAGATAGAGTATATCCACGTGTCTGATCTACACCCCACTCAGCCTGCTCAGAAGGAACAGCAGAGTTAGAAGACAGAGATAGAGTATATCCACGTGTCTTATCAGTCTGCTCAGAAGGAACAGCAGTGGTAGAAGACAGAGATAGAGTATATCCACGTGTCTGATCTACACCTCACTCAGCCTGCTCAGAAGGAACAGCAGAGGTAGAAGACAGAGATAGAGTATATCCACGTGTCTCACTCAGCCTGTTCAGAAGGAACAGCAGAGGTAGAAGACAGAGATAGAGTATATCCACGTGTCTCTCTCAGCCTGCTCAGAAGGAACAGCAGAGGTAGAAGACATAGATAGAGTGTATCCACGTGTCTGATCTACACCTCACCCAGTCTGCTCAGAAGGAACAGCAGAGGTAGAAGACAGAGATAGAGTATATCCACGTGTCTCACTCAGCCTGCTGAGAAGGAACAGCAGAGGTAGAAGACAGATATATAGTATATCCACGTGTCTGATCTACACATCACTCAGCCTGCTCAGAAGGAACAGCAGAGGTAGAAGACAGAGATAGAGTATATCCACGTGTCTGATCTACACCCCACTCAGCCTGCTCAGAAGGAACAGCAGAGTTAGAAGACAGAGATAGAGTATATCCACGTGTCTTATCAGTCTGCTCAGAAGGAACAGCAGAGGTAGAAGACAGAGATAGAGTATATCCGCGTGTCTGATCTACACCTCACTCAGCCTGCTCAGAAGGAACAGCAGAGGTAGAATACAGAGATAGAGTATATCCACTTGTCTCACTCAGCCTGTTCAGAAGGAACAGCAGAGGTAGAAGACAGAGATAGAGTATATCCACGTGTCTCACTCAGCCTGCTCAGAAGGAACAGCAGAGGTAGAAGACATAAATAGAGTGTATCCACGTGTCTGATCTACACCTCACTCAGCCTGCTCAGAAGGAACAGCAGAGGTAGAAGACAGAGATAGAGTATATCCACGTGTCTTATCAGCCTGCTCAGAAGGAACAGCAGAGGTAGAAGACAGAGATAGAGTATATCCACGTGTCTGATCTACACCTCACTCAGCCTGCTCACAATGAACAACAGAGGTAGAAGACATAGATATAGTATATCCACGTGTCTCACTCATCCTGCTCAGAAGGAACAGCAGAGGTAGAAGACAGAGATAGAGTATATCCACGTGTCTGATCTACACCTCACTCAGCCTGCTCAGAGGAACAGCAGAGGTAGAAGACAGAGATAGAGTATATCAACCTGTCTGATCTACACCTCACTCAGCCTGCTCAGAAGGAACAGCAGAGGTAGAAGACAGAGATAGAGTATATCCACCTGTCTGATCTACACCTCACTCAACCTGCTCAGAAGGAACAGCAGAGGTAGAAGACAGAGATAAAGTATATCCACGTGTCTCACTCAGACTGCGCAGAAGGAACAGCAGAGGTAGAAGACAGAGATATGGTATATCTACGTGTCTCACTCAGCCTGCTCATAAGGAACAGCAGAGGTAGAAGACAGAGATAGAGTATATCCACGTGTCTGATCTACACCTCACTCAGCCTGCTCAGAAGGAACAGCAGAGGTAGAAGACAGAGATAGAGTATATCCACGTGTCTGATCTACACCTCACTCAGCCTGCTCAGAAGGAACAGCAGAGGTAGAAGACACAGATAAATTATATCCACGTGTCTGATCTACACCTCACTCAGCCTGCTCAGAGGAACAGCAGAGGTAGAAGACAGAGATAGAGTATATCAACCTGTATGATCTACACCTCACTCAGCCTGCTCAGAAGGAACAGCAGAGGTAGAAGACAGAGATAGAGTATATCCACGTGTCTGATCTACACCTCACTCAGCCTGCTCAGAAGGAACAGCAGAGGTAGAAGACAGAGATAGAGTATATCCACGTGTCTCACTCAGCCTGCTGAGAAGGAACAGCAGAGGTAGAAGACAGATATATAGTATGTCCACGTGTCTGATCTACAACTCACTCAGCCTACTCAGAAAGAACAGCAGAGGTAGAATACAGAGATAGAGTATATCCACGTGTCTGATCTACACCCCACTCAGCCTGCTCAGAAGGAACAGCCGAGGTAGAAGACAGAGATAGAGTATATCCACGTGTCTCACTCAGCCTGCTCAGAAGGAACAGCAGAGGTAGAAGACAGAGATAGAGTATATCCACGTGTCTCACTCAGCCTGCTCAGAAGGAACAGCAGAGGTAGAAGACAGAGATAGAGTATATCCACCTGTCTGATCTACACCTCACTCAACCTGCTCAGAAGGAACAGCAGAGGTAGAAGACAGAGATAAAGTATATCCACGTGTCTCACTCAGACTGCGCAGAAGGAACAGCAGAGGTAGAAGACAGAGATATGGTATATCTACGTGTCTCACTCAGCCTGCTCATAAGGAACAGCAGAGGTAGAAGACAGAGATAGAGTATATCCACGTGTCTGATCTACACCTCACTCAGCCTGCTCAGAAGGAACAGCAGAGGTAGAAGACAGAGATAGAGTATATCCACGTGTCTGATCTACACCTCACTCAGCCTGCTCAGAGGAACAGCAGAGGTAGAAGACAGAGATAGAGTATATCAACCTGTCTGATCTACACCTCACTCAGCCTGCTCAGAAGGAACAGCAGAGGTAGAAGACAGAGATAGAGTATATCCACGTGTCTGATCTACACCTCACTCAGCCTGCTCAGAAGGAACAGCAGAGGTAGAAGACAGAGATAGAGTATATCCACGTGTCTCACTCAGCCTGCTGAGAAGGAACAGCAGAGGTAGAAGACAGATATATAGTATGTCCACGTGTCTGATCTACAACTCACTCAGCCTGCTCAGAAAGAACAGCAGAGGTAGAATACAGAGATAGAGTATATCCACGTGTCTGATCTACACCCCACTCAGCCTGCTCAGAAGGAACAGCAGAGTTAGAAGACAGAGATAGAGTATATCCACGTGTCTTATCAGTCTGCTCAGAAGGAACAGCAGTGGTAGAAGACAGAGATAGAGTATATCCACGTGTCTGATCTACACCTCACTCAGCCTGCTCAGAAGGAACAGCAGAGGTAGAAGACAGAGATAGAGTATATCCACGTGTCTCACTCAGCCTGTTCAGAAGGAACAGCAGAGGTAGAAGACAGAGATAGAGTATATCCACGTGTCTCTCTCAGCCTGCTCAGAAGGAACAGCAGAGGTAGAAGACATAGATAGAGTGTATCCACGTGTCTGATCTACACCTCACCCAGCCTGCTCAGAAGGAACAGCAGAGGTAGAAGACAGAGATAGAGTATATCCACGTGTCTTACTCAGCCTGCTGAGAAGGAACAGCAGAGGTAGAAGACAGATATATAGTATATCCACGTGTCTGATCTACACATCACTCAGCCTGCTCAGAAGTAACAGCAGAGGTAGAAGACAGAGATAGAGTATATCCACGTGTCTGATCTACACCCCACTCAGCCTGCTCAGAAGGAACAGCAGAGTTAGAAGACAGAGATAGAGTATATCCACGTGTCTTATCAGTCTGCTCAGAAGGAACAGCAGAGGTAGAAGACAGAGATAGAGTATATCCGCGTGTCTGATCTACACCTCACTCAGCCTGCTCAGAAGGAACAGCAGAGGTAGAAGACAGAGATAGAGTATATCCACTTGTCTCACTCAGCCTGTTCAGAAGGAACAGCAGAGGTAGAAGACAGAGATAGAGTATATCCACGTGTCTCACTCAGCCTGCTCAGAAGGAACAGCAGAGGTAGAAGACATAAATAGAGTGTATCCACGTGTCTGATCTACACCTCACTCAGCCTGCTCAGAAGGAACAGCATAGGTAGAAGACAGAGATAGAGTATATCCACGTGTCTTATCAGCCTGCTCAGAAGGAACAGCAGAGGTAGAAGACAGAGATAGAGTATATCCACGTGTCTCACTCAGCCTGCTCAGAAGGAACAGCAGAAGTAGAAGACAGAGATAGAGTATATCCACGTGTCTGATCTACACCTCACTCAGCCTGCTCAGAAGGAACAGCAGAGGTAGAAGACACAGATAAATTATATCCACGTGTCTGATCTACACCTCACTCAGCCTGCTCAGAAGGAACAGCAGAGGTAAAAGACAGAGATAGAGTATATCCACGTGTATCACTCAGCCTGCTCAGAAGGAACAGCAGAGGTAGAAAACAGAGATAGAGTATATCCACGTGTCTGATCTACACCTCACTCAGCCTGCTCAGAAGGAACAGCCGAGGTAGAAGACAGAGATAGAGTATATCCACGTGTCTCACTCAGCCTGCTCAGAAGGAACAGCAGAGGTAGAAGACAGAGATAGAGTATATCCACCTGTCTGATCTACACCTCACTCAACCTGCTCAGAAGGAACAGCAGAGGTAGAAGACAGAGATAAAGTATATCCACGTGTCTCACTCAGACTGCGCAGAAGGAACAGCAGAGGTAGAAGACAGAGATATGGTATATCTACGTGTCTCACTCAGCCTGCTCATAAGGAACAGCAGAGGTAGAAGACAGAGATAGAGTATATCCACGTGTCTGATCTACACCTCACTCAGCCTGCTCAGAAGGAACAGCAGAGGTAGAAGACAGAGATAGAGTATATCCACGTGTCTGATCTACACCTCACTCAGCCTGCTCAGAGGAACAGCAGAGGTAGAAGACAGAGATAGAGTATATCAACCTGTCTGATCTACACCTCACTCAGCCTGCTCAGAAGGAACAGCAGAGGTAGAAGACAGAGATAGAGTATATCCACGTGTCTGATCTACACCTCACTCAGCCTGCTCAGAAGGAACAGCAGAGGTAGAAGACAGAGATAGAGTATATCCACGTGTCTCACTCAGCCTGCTGAGAAGGAACAGCAGAGGTAGAAGACAGATATATAGTATGTCCACGTGTCTGATCTACAACTCACTCAGCCTGCTCAGAAAGAACAGCAGAGGTAGAATACAGAGATAGAGTATATCCACGTGTCTGATCTACACCCCACTCAGCCTGCTCAGAAGGAACAGCAGAGTTAGAAGACAGAGATAGAGTATATCCACGTGTCTTATCAGTCTGCTCAGAAGGAACAGCAGTGGTAGAAGACAGAGATAGAGTATATCCACGTGTCTGATCTACACCTCACTCAGCCTGCTCAGAAGGAACAGCAGAGGTAGAAGACAGAGATAGAGTATATCCACGTGTCTCACTCAGCCTGTTCAGAAGGAACAGCAGAGGTAGAAGACAGAGATAGAGTATATCCACGTGTCTCTCTCAGCCTGCTCAGAAGGAACAGCAGAGGTAGAAGACATAGATAGAGTGTATCCACGTGTCTGATCTACACCTCACCCAGTCTGCTCAGAAGGAACAGCAGAGGTAGAAGACAGAGATAGAGTATATCCACGTGTCTCACTCAGCCTGCTGAGAAGGAACAGCAGAGGTAGAAGACAGATATATAGTATATCCACGTGTCTGATCTACACATCACTCAGCCTGCTCAGAAGGAACAGCAGAGGTAGAAGACAGAGATAGAGTATATCCACGTGTCTGATCTACACCCAACTCAGCCTGCTCAGAAGGAACAGCAGAGTTAGAAGACAGAGATAGAGTATATCCACGTGTCTTATCAGTCTGCTCAGAAGGAACAGCAGAGGTAGAAGACAGAGATAGAGTATATCCGCGTGTCTGATCTACACCTCACTCAGCCTGCTCAGAAGGAACAGCAGAGGTAGAATACAGAGATAGAGTATATCCACTTGTCTCACTCAGCCTGTTCAGAAGGAACAGCAGAGGTAGAAGACAGAGATAGAGTATATCCACGTGTCTCACTCAGCCTGCTCAGAAGGAACAGCAGAGGTAGAAGACATAAATAGAGTGTATCCACGTGTCTGATCTACACCTCACTCAGCCTGCTCAGAAGGAACAGCAGAGGTAGAAGACAGAGATAGAGTATATCCACGTGTCTTATCAGCCTGCTCAGAAGGAACAGCAGAGGTAGAAGACAGAGATAGAGTATATCCACGTGTCTGATCTACACCTCACTCAGCCTGCTCACAATGAACAACAGAGGTAGAAGACATAGATATAGTATATCCACGTGTCTCACTCATCCTGCTCAGAAGGAACAGCAGAGGTAGAAGACAGAGATAGAGTATATCCACGTGTCTGATCTACACCTCACTCAGCCTGCTCAGAGGAACAGCAGAGGTAGAAGACAGAGATAGAGTATATCAACCTGTCTGATCTACACCTCACTCAGCCTGCTCAGAAGGAACAGCAGAGGTAGAAGACAGAGATAGAGTATATCCACCTGTCTGATCTACACCTCACTCAACCTGCTCAGAAGGAACAGCAGAGGTAGAAGACAGAGATAAAGTATATCCACGTGTCTCACTCAGACTGCGCAGAAGGAACAGCAGAGGTAGAAGACAGAGATATGGTATATCTACGTGTCTCACTCAGCCTGCTCATAAGGAACAGCAGAGGTAGAAGACAGAGATAGAGTATATCCACGTGTCTGATCTACACCTCACTCAGCCTGCTCAGAAGGAACAGCAGAGGTAGAAGACAGAGATAGAGTATATCCACGTGTCTGATCTACACCTCACTCAGCCTGCTCAGAAGGAACAGCAGAGGTAGAAGACACAGATAAATTATATCCACGTGTCTGATCTACACCTCACTCAGCCTGCTCAGAGGAACAGCAGAGGTAGAAGACAGAGATAGAGTATATCAACCTGTATGATCTACACCTCACTCAGCCTGCTCAGAAGGAACAGCAGAGGTAGAAGACAGAGATAGAGTATATCCACGTGTCTGATCTACACCTCACTCAGCCTGCTCAGAAGGAACAGCAGAGGTAGAAGACAGAGA
Organism: Crossaster papposus; assembly: GCA_037893245.1. Taxonomy (NCBI): domain Eukaryota; kingdom Metazoa; phylum Echinodermata; class Asteroidea; order Velatida; family Solasteridae; genus Crossaster; species Crossaster papposus. Next base: position 1,086,940 of record JBAIAA010000865.1, read on the forward strand.
TAGAGTATATCCACGTGTCTCACTCAGCCTGCTGAGAAGGAACAGCAGAGGTAGAAGACAGATATATAGTATGTCCACGTGTCTGATCTACAACTCACTCAGCCTACTCAGAAAGAACAGCAGAGGTAGAATACAGAGATAGAGTATATCCACGTGTCTGATCTACACCCCACTCAGCCTGCTCAGAAGGAACAGCAGAGTTAGAAGACAGAGATAGAGTATATCCACGTGTCTTATCAGTCTGCTCAGAAGGAACAGCAGTGGTAGAAGACAGAGATAGAGTATATCCACGTGTCTGATCTACACCTCACTCAGCCTGCTCAGAAGGAACAGCAGAGGTAGAAGACAGAGATAGAGTATATCCACGTGTCTCAATCAGCCTGTTCAGAAGGAACAGCTGAGGTAGAAGACAGAGATAGAGTATATCCACGTGTCTCTCTCAGCCTGCTCAGAAGGAACAGCAGAGGTAGAAGACATAGATAGAGTGTATCCACGTGTCTGATCTACACCCCACTCAGCCTGCTCAGAAGGAACAGCAGAGTTAGAAGACAGAGATAGAGTATATCCACGTGTCTTATCAGTCTGCTCAGAAGGAACAGCAGTGGTAGAAGACAGAGATAGAGTATATCCACGTGTCTGATCTACACCTCACTCAGCCTGCTCAGAAGGAACAGCAGAGGTAGAAGACAGAGATAGAGTATATCCACGTGTCTCACTCAGCCTGCTGAGAAGGAACAGCAGAGGTAGAAGACAGATATATAGTATATCCACGTGTCTGATCTACACATCACTCAGCCTGCTCAGAAGGAACAGCAGAGGTAGAAGACAGAGATAGAGTATATCCACGTGTCTGATCTACACCCCACTCAGCCTGCTCAGAAGGAACAGCAGAGTTAGAAGACAGAGATAGAGTATATCCACGTGTCTTATCAGTCTGCTCAGAAGGAACAGCAGAGGTAGAAGACAGAGATATAGTATATCCGCGTGTCGGATCTACACCTCACTCAGCCTGCTCAGAAGGAACAGCAGAGGTAGAAGACAGAGATAGAGTATATCCACTTGTCTCACTCAGCCTGTTCAGAAGGAACAGCAGAGGTAGAAGACAGAGATAGAGTATATCCACGTGTCTCACTCAGCCTGCTCAGAAGGAACAGCAGAGGTAGAAGACATAAATAGAGTGTATCCACGTGTCTGATCTACACCTCACTCAGCCTGCTCAGAAGGAACAGCAGAGGTAGAAGACAGAGATAGAGTATATCCACGTGTCTTATCAGCCTGCTCAGAAGGAAGAGCAGAGATAGAAGACAGAGATAGAGTATATCTACGTGTCTGATCTACACCTCACTCAGCCTGCTCACAATGAACAACAGAGGTAGAAGACATAGATATAGTATATCCACGTGTCTCACTCATCCTGCTCAGAAGGAACAGCAGAGGTAGAAGACAGAGATAGAGTATATCCACGTGTCTGATCTACACTTCACTCAGCCTGCTCAGAAGGAACAGCAGAGGTAGAAGACAGAGATATAGTATATCCACGTGTCTGATCTACACCTCACTCAGCCTGCTCAGAAGGAACAGCAGAGGTAGAAGACATAGATAGAGCATATCCACGTGTCTGATCTACACCTCACTCAGCCTGCTCAGAAGGAACAGCAGAGGTAGAAGGCAGATATATAGTATATCTACGTGTCTCACTCAGCCTGCTCATAAGGAACAGCAGAGGTAGAAGACAGAGGTAGAGTGTATCCACGTGTCTGATCTACACCTCACTCAGCCTGCTCAGAAGGAACAGCAGAGGTAGAAGACAGAGATAGAGTATATCCACGTGTCTCACTCAGACTGCGCAGAAGGAACAGCAAAGGTAGAATACAGAGATATGGTATATCTACGTGTCTCACTCAGCCTGCTCATAAGGAACAGCAGAGGTAGAAGACAGAGGTAGAGTATATCCACGTGTCTGATCTACACCTCACTCAGCCTGCTCAGAAGGAACAGCAGAGGTAGAAGACAGAGATAGAGTATATCCACGTGTCTGATCTACACCTCACTCAGCCTGCTCAGAAGGAACAGCAGAGGTAGAAGACATAGATAGAGCATATCCACGTGTCTGATCTACACCTCACTCAGCCTGCTCAGAAGGAACAGCAGAGGCAGAAGGCAGATATTTAGTATATCTACGTGTCTCACTCAGCCTGCTCATAAGGAACAGCAGAGGTAGAAGACAGAGGTAGAGTATATCCACGTGTCTGATCTACACCTCACTCAGCCTGCTCAGAAGGAACAGCAGAGGTAGAAGACAGAGATAGAGTATATCCACGTGTCTCACTCAGACTGCGCAGAAGGAACAGCAGAGGTAGAATACAGAGATATGGTATATCTACGTGTCTCACTCAGCCTGCTCATAAGGAACAGCAGAGGTAGAAGATAGAGGTAGAGTATATCCACGTGTCTGATCTACACCTCACTCAGCCTGCTCAGAAGGAACAGCAGAGGTAGAAGACAGAGATATAGTATATCCACGTGTCTGATATAAACCTCACTCAGCCTGCTCAGAACGAACAGCAGAGGTAGAAGACAGAGATAGAGTATATCCACGTGTCTGATATACACCTCACTCAGCCTGCTCAGAAGGAACAGCAGAGGTAGAAGACAGAGATAGAGTATATCCACGTGTCTCACTCAGCCTGCTAAGAAGGAACAGCAGAGGTAGAAGACAGATATATAGTATATCCACGTGTCTGATCTACAACTCACTCAGCCTGCTCAGCAAGAACAGCAGAGGTAGAAGACAGAGATAGAGTATATCCACGTGTCTGATCTACACCCCACTCAGCCTGCTCAGAAGGAACAGCAGAGTTAGAAGACAGAGATAGAGTATATCCACGTGTCTTATCAGTCTGCTCAGAAGGAACAGCAGAGGTAGAAGACAGAGATAGAGTATATCCACGTGTCTGATCTACACCTCACTCAGCCTGCTCAGAAGGAACAGCAGAGGTAGAAGACAGAGATAGAGTATATCCACGTGTCTCACTCAGCCTGTTCAGAAGGAACAGCAGAGGTAGAAGACAGAGATAGAGTATATCCACGTGTCTCTCTCAGCCTGCTCAGAAGGAACAGCAGAGGTAGAAGACATAGATAGAGTGTATCCACGTGTCTGATCTACACCTCACCCAGCCTGGTCAGAAGGAACAGCAGAGGTAGAAGACAGAGATAGAGTATATCCACGTGTCTCACTCAGCCTGCTGAGAAGGAACAGCAGAGGTAGAAGACAGATATATAGTATATCCACGTGTCTGATCTACACATCACTCAGCCTGCTCAGAAGGAACAGCAGAGGTAGAATACAGAGATAGAGTATATCCACGTGTCTGATCTACACCCCACTCAGCCTGCTCAGAAGGAACAGCACAGTTAGAAGACAGAGATAGAGTATATCCACGTGTCTTATCAGTCTGCTCAGAAGGAACAGCAGAGGTAGAAGACAGAGATAGAGTATATCCACGTGTCTCACTCAGACTGCGCAGAAGGAACAGCAGAGGTAGAATACAGAGATATGGTATATCTACGTGTCTCACTCAGCCTGCTCATAAGGAACAGCAGAGGTAGAAGACAGAGATAGAGTATATCCACGTGTCTGATCTACACCTCACTCAGCCTGCTCAGAAGGAACAGCAGAGGTAGAAGACAGAGATAGAGTATATCCACGTGTCTGATCTACACCTCACTCAGCCTGCTCAGAAGGAACAGCAGAGGTAGAAGACATAGATAGAGCATATCCACGTGTCTGATCTACACCTCACTCAGCCTGCTCAGAAGGAACAGCAGAGGTAGAAGGCAGATATATAGTATATCTACGTGTCTCACTCAGCCTGCTCATAAGGAACAGCAGAGGTAGAAGACAGAGGTAGAGTATATCCACGTGTCTGATCTACACCTCACTCAGCCTGCTCAGAAGGAACAGCAGAGGTAGAAGACAGAGATAGAGTATATCCACGTGTCTCACTCAGACTGCGCAGAAGGAACAGCAGAGGTAGAATACAGAGATATGGTATATCTACGTGTCTCACTCAGCCTGCTCATAAGGAACAGCAGAGGTAGAAGACAGAGGTAGAGTATATCCACGTGTCTGATCTACACCTCACTCAGCCTGCTCAGAAGGAACAGCAGAGGTAGAAGACAGAGATATAGTATATCCACGTGTCTGATATAAACCTCACTCAGCCTGCTCAGAACGAACAGCAGAGGTAGAAGACAGAGATAGAGTATATCCACGTGTCTGATCTACACCTCACTCAGCCTGCTCAGAAGGAACAGCAGAGGTAGAAGACAGAGATAGAGTATATCCACGTGTCTCACTCAGCCTGCTGAGAAGGAACAGCAGAGGTAGAAGACAGATATATAGTATATCCACGTGTCTGATCTACAACTCACTCAGCCTGCTCAGCAAGAACAGCAGAGGTAGAAGACAGAGATAGAGTATATCCACGTGTCTGATCTACACCCCACTCAGCCTGATCAGGAGGAACAGCAGAGTTAGAAGACAGAGATAGAGTATATCCACGTGTCTTATCAGTCTGCTCAGAAGGAACAGCAGAGTTAGAAGACAGAGATAGAGTATATCCACGTGTCTGATCTACACCTCACTCAGCCTGCTCAGAAGGAACAGCAGAGGTAGAAGACAGAGATAGAGTATATCCACGTGTCTCACTCAGCCTGCTCAGAAGGAACAGCAGAGGTAGAAGACAGAGATATAGTATATCCACGTGTCTGATCTACACCTCACTCAGCCTGCTCAGAAGGAACAGCAGAGGTAGAAGACATAGATAGAGCATATCCACGTGTCTGATCTACACCTCACTCAGCCTGCTCAGAAGGAACAGCAGAGGTAGAAGGCAGATATATAGTATATCTACGTGTCTCACTCAGCCTGCTCATAAGGAACAGCAGAGGTAGAAGACAGAGGTAGAGTATATCCACGTGTCTGATCTACACCTCACTCAGCCTGCTCAGAAGGAACAGCAGAGGTAGAAGACAGAGATAGAGTATATCCACGTGTCTCACTCAGACTGCGCAGAAGGAACAGCAAAGGTAGAATACAGAGATATGGTATATCTACGTGTCTCACTCAGCCTGCTCATAAGGAACAGCAGAGGTAGAAGACAGAGGTAGAGTATATCCACGTGTCTGATCTACACCTCACTCAGCCTGCTCAGAAGGAACAGCAGAGGTAGAAGACAGAGATAGAGTATATCCACGTGTCTGATCTACACCTCACTCAGCCTGCTCAGAAGGAACAGCAGAGGTAGAAGACATAGATAGAGCATATCCACGTGTCTGATCTACACCTCACTCAGCCTGCTCAGAAGGAACAGCAGAGGTAGAAGGCAGATATTTAGTATATCTACGTGTCTCACTCAGCCTGCTCATAAGGAACAGCAGAGGTAGAAGACAGAGGTAGAGTATATCCACGTGTCTGATCTACACCTCACTCAGCCTGCTCAGAAGGAACAGCAGAGGTAGAAGACAGAGATAGAGTATATCCACGTGTCTCACTCAGACTGCGCAGAAGGAACAGCAGAGGTAGAATACAGAGATATGGTATATCTACGTGTCTCACTCAGCCTGCTCATAAGGAACAGCAGAGGTAGAAGACAGAGGTAGAGTATATCCACGTGTCTGATCTACACCTCACTCAGCCTGCTCAGAAGGAACAGCAGAGGTAGAAGACAGAGATATAGTATATCCACGTGTCTGATATAAACCTCACTCAGCCTGCTCAGAACGAACAGCAGAGGTAGAAGACAGAGATAGAGTATATCCACGTGTCTGATATACACCTCACTCAGCCTGCTCAGAAGGAACAGCAGAGGTAGAAGACAGAGATAGAGTATATCCACGTGTCTCACTCAGCCTGCTGAGAAGGAACAGCAGAGGTAGAAGACAGATATATAGTATATCCACGTGTCTGATCTACAACTCACTCAGCCTGCTCAGCAAGAACAGCAGAGGTAGAAGACAGAGATAGAGTATATCCACGTGTCTGATCTACACCCCACTCAGCCTGCTCAGAAGGAACAGCAGAGTTAGAAGACAGAGATAGAGTATATCCACGTGTCTTATCAGTCTGCTCAGAAGGAACAGCAGAGGTAGAAGACAGAGATAGAGTATATCCACGTGTCTGATCTACACCTCACTCAGCCTGCTCAGAAGGAACAGCAGAGGTAGAAGACAGAGATAGAGTATATCCACGTGTCTCACTCAGCCTGTTCAGAAGGAACAGCAGAGGTAGAAGACAGAGATATAGTATATCCACGTGTCTCTCTCAGCCTGCTCAGAAGGAACAGCAGAGGTAGAAGACATAGATAGAGTGTATCCACGTGTCTGATCTACACCTCACCCAGCCTGGTCAGAAGGAACAGCAGAGGTAGAAGACAGAGATAGAGTATATCCACGTGTCTCACTCAGCCTGCTGAGAAGGAACAGCAGAGGTAGAAGACAGATATATAGTATATCCACGTGTCTGATCTACACATCACTCAGCCTGCTCAGAAGGAACAGCAGAGGTAGAATACAGAGATAGAGTATATCCACGTGTCTGATCTACACCCCACTCAGCCTGCTCAGAAGGAACAGCACAGTTAGAAGACAGAGATAGAGTATATCCACGTGTCTTATCAGTCTGCTCAGAAGGAACAGCAGAGGTAGAAGACAGAGATAGAGTATATCCACGTGTCTGATCTACACCTCACTCAGCCTGCTCAGAAGGAACAGCAGAGGTAGAAGACAGAGATAGAGTATATCCACATGTCTCACTCAGCCTGTTCAGAAGGAACAGCAGAGGTAGAAGACAGATATAGAGTATATCCACGTGTCTCACTCAGCCTGCTCAGAAGGAACAGCATAGGTAGAAGACAGAGGTAGAGTATATCCACGTGTCTGATCTACACCTCACTCAGCCTGCTCAGAAGGAACAGCAGAGGTAGAAGACAGAGATAGAGTATATCCACGTGTCTGATATACACCTCACTCAGCCTGCTCAGAACGAACAGCAGAGGTAGAAGACAGAGATAGAGTATATCCACGTGTCTGATCTACACCTCACTCAGCCTGCTCAGAAGGAACAGCAGAGGTAGAAGACAGAGATAAAGTATATCCACGTGTCTCACTCAGCCTGCTCAGAAGGATCAGCATAGGTAGAAGACAGAGGTAGAGTATATCCACGTGTCTGATCTACACCTCACTCAGCCTGCTCAGAAGGAACAGCAGAGGTAGAAGACAGAGATAGAGTATATCCACGTGTCTGATATACACCTCACTCAACCTGCTCAGAACGAACAGCAGAGGTAGAAGACAGAGATAGAGTATATCCACGTGTCTGATCTACACCCCACTCAGCCTGCTCAGAAGGAACAGCACAGTTAGAAGACAGAGATAGAGTATATCCACGTGTCTCACTCAGCCTGCTGAGAAGGAACAGCAGAGGTAGAAGACAGATATATAGTATATCCACGTGTCTGATCTACAACTCACTCAGCCTGCTCAGCAAGAACAGCAGAGGTAGAAGACAGAGATAGAGTATATCCACGTGTCTGATCTACACCCCACTCAGCCTGCTCAGAAGGAACAGCAGAGTTAGAAGACAGAGATAGAGTATATCCACGTGTCTTATCAGTCTGCTCAGAAGGAACAGCAGAGGTAGAAGACAGAGATAGAGTATATCCACGTGTCTGATCTACACCTCACTCAGCCTGCTCAGAAGGAACAGCAGAGGTAGAAGACAGAGATAGAGTATATCCACGTGTCTCACTCAGCCTGTTCAGAAGGAACAGCAGAGGTAGAAGACAGAGATAGAGTATATCCACGTGTCTCTCTCAGCCTGCTCAGAAGGAACAGCAGAGGTAGAAGACATAGATAGAGTGTATCCACGTGTCTGATCTACACCACACCCAGCCTGGTCAGAAGGAACAGCAGAGGTAGAAGACAGAGATAGAGTATATCCACGTGTCTCACTCAGCCTGCTGAGAAGGAACAGCAGAGGTAGAAGACAGATATATAGTATATCCACGTGTCTGATCTACACATCACTCAGCCTGCTCAGAAGTAACAGCAGAGGTAGAATACAGAGATAGAGTATATCCACGTGTCTGATCTACACCCCACTCAGCCTGCTCAGAAGGAACAGCACAGTTAGAAGACAGAGATAGAGTATATCCACGTGTCTTATCAGTCTGCTCAGAAGGAACAGCAGAGGTAGAAGACAGAGATAGAGTATATCCACGTGTCTGATCTACACCTCACTCAGCCTGCTCAGAAGGAACAGCAGAGGTAGAAGACAGAGATAGAGTATATCCACATGTCTCACTCAGCCTGTTCAGAAGGAACAGCAGAGGTAGAAGACAGAGATAGAGTATATCCACGTGTCTCACTCAGCCTGCTCAGAAGGAACAGCATAGGTAGAAGACATAGATAGAGTGTATCCACGTGTCTGATCTACACCTCACTCAGCCTGCTCAGAAGGAACAGCAGAGGTAGAATACAGAGATAGAGTATATCCACGTGTCTTATCAGCCTGCTCAGAAGGAACAGCAGAGGTAGAAGACAGAGATAGAGTATATCCACGTGTCTGATCTACACCTCACTCAGCCTGCTCACAAGGAACAACAGAGGTAGAAGACAGAGATAGAGTATATCCACGTGTCTCACTCAGCCTGCTGAGAAGGAACAGCAGAGGTAGAAGACAGATATATTGTATATCCACGTGTCTGATCTACAACTCACTCAGCCTGCTCAGAAAGAACAGCAGAGGTAGAAGACAGAGATAGAGTATATCCACGTGTCTGATCTACACCCCACTCAGCCTGCTCAGAAGGAACAGCAGAGTTAGAAGACAGAGATAGAGTATATCCACGTGTCTTATCAGTCTGCTCAGAAGGAACAGCAGAGGTAGAAGACAGAGATAGAGTATATCCACGTGTCTGATCTACACCTCACTCAGCCTGCTCAGAAGGAACAGCAGAGGTAGAAGACAGAGATAGAGTATATCCACGTGTCTCACTCAGCCTGTTCAGAAGGAACAGCAGAGGTAGAAGACAGAGATATAGTATATCCACGTGTCTCTCTCAGCCTGCTCAGAAGGAACAGCAGAGGTAGAAGACATAGATAGAGTGTATCCACGTGTCTGATCTACACCTCACCCAGCCTGGTCAGAAGGAACAGCAGAGGTAGAAGACAGAGATAGAGTATATCCACGTGTCTCACTCAGCCTGCTGAGAAGGAACAGCAGAGGTAGAAGACAGATATATAGTATATCCACGTGTCTGATCTACACATCACTCAGCCTGCTCAGAAGGAACAGCAGAGGTAGAATACAGAGATAGAGTATATCCACGTGTCTGATCTACACCCCACTCAGCCTGCTCAGAAGGAACAGCACAGTTAGAAGACAGAGATAGAGTATATCCACGTGTCTTATCAGTCTGCTCAGAAGGAACAGCAGAGGTAGAAGACAGAGATAGAGTATATCCACGTGTCTGATCTACACCTCACTCAGCCTGCTCAGAAGGAACAGCAGAGGTAGAAGACAGAGATAGAGTATATCCACATGTCTCACTCAGCCTGTTCAGAAGGAACAGCAGAGGTAGAAGACAGATATAGAGTATATCCACGTGTCTCACTCAGCCTGCTCAGAAGGAACAGCATAGGTAGAAGACAGAGGTAGAGTATATCCACGTGTCTGATCTACACCTCACTCAGCCTGCTCAGAAGGAACAGCAGAGGTAGAAGACAGAGATAGAGTATATCCACGTGTCTGATATACACCTCACTCAGCCTGCTCAGAACGAACAGCAGAGGTAGAAGACAGAGATAGAGTATATCCACGTGTCTGATCTACACCTCACTCAGCCTGCTCAGAAGGAACAGCAGAGGTAGAAGACAGAGATAAAGTATATCCACGTGTCTCACTCAGCCTGCTCAGAAGGATCAGCATAGGTAGAAGACAGAGGTAGAGTATATCCACGTGTCTGATCTACACCTCACTCAGCCTGCTCAGAAGGAACAGCAGAGGTAGAAGACAGAGATAGAGTATTTCCACGTGTCTGATATACACCTCACTCAACCTGCTCAGAACGAACAGCAGAGGTAGAAGACAGAGATAGAGTATATCCACGTGTCTGATCTACACCCCACTCAGCCTGCTCAGAAGGAACAGCACAGTTAGAAGACAGAGATAGAGTATATCCACGTGTCTCACTCAGCCTGCTGAGAAGGAACAGCAGAGGTAGAAGACAGATATATAGTATATCCACGTGTCTGATCTACAACTCACTCAGCCTGCTCAGCAAGAACAGCAGAGGTAGAAGACAGAGATAGAGTATATCCACGTGTCTGATCTACACCCCACTCAGCCTGCTCAGAAGGAACAGCAGAGTTAGAAGACAGAGATAGAGTATATCCACGTGTCTTATCAGTCTGCTCAGAAGGAACAGCAGAGGTAGAAGACAGAGATAGAGTATATCCACGTGTCTGATCTACACCTCACTCAGCCTGCTCAGAAGGAACAGCAGAGGTAGAAGACAGAGATAGAGTATATCCACGTGTCTCACTCAGCCTGTTCAGAAGGAACAGTAGAGGTAGAAGACAGAGATAGAGTATATCCACGTGTCTCTCTCAGCCTGCTCAGAAGGAACAGCAGAGGTAGAAGACATAGATAGAGTGTATCCACGTGTCTGATCTACACCACACCCAGCCTGGTCAGAAGGAACAGCAGAGGTAGAAGACAGAGATAGAGTATATCCACGTGTCTCACTCAGCCTGCTGAGAAGGAACAGCAGAGGTAGAAGACAGATATATAGTATATCCACGTGTCTGATCTACACATCACTCAGCCTGCTCAGAAGTAACAGCAGAGGTAGAATACAGAGATAGAGTATATCCACGTGTCTGATCTACACCCCACTCAGCCTGCTCAGAAGGAACAGCACAGTTAGAAGACAGAGATAGAGTATATCCACGTGTCTTATCAGTCTGCTCAGAAGGAACAGCAGAGGTAGAAGACAGAGATAGAGTATATCCACGTGTCTGATCTACACCTCACTCAGCCTGCTCAGAAGGAACAGCAGAGGTAGAAGACAGAGATAGAGTATATCCACATGTCTCACTCAGCCTGTTCAGAAGGAACAGCAGAGGTAGAAGACAGAGATAGAGTATATCCACGTGTCTCACTCAGCCTGCTCAGAAGGAACAGCATAGGTAGAAGACATAGATAGAGTGTATCCACGTGTCTGATCTACACCTCACTCAGCCTGCTCAGAAGGAACAGCAGAGGTAGAATACAGAGATAGAGTATATCCACGTGTCTTATCAGCCTGCTCAGAAGGAACAGCAGAGGTAGAAGACAGAGATAGAGTATATCCACGTGTCTGATCTACACCTCACTCAGCCTGCTCACAAGGAACAACAGAGGTAGAAGACAGAGATAGAGTATATCCACGTGTCTCACTCAGCCTGCTGAGAAGGAACAGCAGAGGTAGAAGACAGATATATAGTATATCCACGTGTCTGATCTACAACTCACTCAGCCTGCTCAGAAAGAACAGCAGAGGTAGAAGACAGAGATAGAGTATATCCACGTGTCTGATCTACACCCCACTCAGCCTGCTCAGAAGGAACAGCAGAGTTAGAAGACAGAGATAGAGTATATCCACGTGTCTTATCAGTCTGCTCAGAAGGAACAGCAGAGGTAGAAGACAGAGATAGAGTATATCCACGTGTCTAATCTACACCTCACTCAGCCTGCTCAGAAGGAACAGCAGAGGTAGAAGACAGAGATAGAGTATATCCACGTGTCTCACTCAGCCTGTTCAGAAGGAACAGCAGAGGTAGAAGACAGAGATAGAGTATATCCACGTGTCTCTCTCAGCCTGCTCAGAAGGAACATCAGAGGTAGAAGACATAGATAGAGTGTATCCACGTGTCTGATCTACACCTCACCCAGCCTGCTCAGAAGGAACAGCAGAGGTAGAAGACAGAGATAGAGTATATCCACGTGTCTCACTCAGCCTGCTGAGAAGGAACAGCAGAGGTAGAAGACAGATATATAGTATATCCACGTGTCTGATCTACACATCACTCAGCCTGCTCAGAAGGAACAGCAGAGGTAGAAGACAGAGATAGAGTATATCCACGTGTCTGATCTACACCCCACTCAGCCTGCTCAGAAGGAACAGCAGAGTTAGAAGACAGAGATAGAGTATATCCACGTGTCTTATCAGTCTGCTCAGAAGGAACAGCAGAGGTAGAAGACAGAGATAGAGTATATCCGCGTGTCTGATCTACACCTCACTCAGCCTGCTCAGAAGGAACAGCAGAGGTAGAAGACAGAGATAGAGTATATCCACTTGTCTCACTCAGCCTGATCAGAAGGAACAGCAGAGGTAGAAGACAGAGATAGAGTATATCCACGTGTCTCACTCAGCCTGCTCAGAAGGAACAGCAGAGGTAGAAGACATAGATAGAGTGTATCCACGTGTCTGATCTACACCTCACTCAGCCTGCTCAGAAGGAACAGCAGAGGTAGAAGACAGAGATAGAGTATATCCACGTGTCTTATCAGCCTGCTCAGAAGGAACAGCAGAGGTAGAAGACAGAGATAGAGTATATCCACGTGTCTGATCTACACCTCACTCAGCCTGCTCACAATGAACAACAGAGGTAGAAGACATAGATGGAGTATATCCACGTGTCTCACTCATCCTGCTCAGAAGGAACAGCAGAGGTAGAAGACAGAGATAGAGTATATCCACGTGTCTGATCTACACTTCACTCAGCCTGCTCAGAAGGAACAGCAGAGGTAGAAGACAGAGATATAGTATATCCACGTGTCTGATCTACACCTCACTCAGCCTGCTCAGAAGGAACAGCAGAGGTAGAGGACATAGATAGAGCATATCCACGTGTCTGATCTACACCTCACTCAGCCTGCTCAGAAGGAACATCAGAGGTAGAAGGCAGATATATAGTATATCTACGTGTCTCACTCAGCCTGCTCATAAGGAACAGCAGAGGTAGAAGACAGAGGTAGAGTATATCCACGTGTCTGATCTACACCTCACTCAGCCTGCTCAGAAGGAACAGCAGAGGTAGAAGACAGAGATAGAGTATATCCACGTGTCTCACTCAGACTGCGCAGAAGGAACAGCAGAGGTAGAATACAGAGATATGGTATATCTACGTGTCTCAATCAGCCTGCTCATAAGGAACAGCATAGGTAGAAGACAGTGGTAGAGTATATCCACGTGTCTGATCTACACCTCACTCAGCCTGCTCAGAAGGAACAGCAGAGGTAGAAGACAGAGATAGAGTATATCCACGTGTCTGATATACACCTCACTCAGCCTGCTCAGAACGAACAGCAGAGGTAGAAGACAGAGATAGAGTATATCCACGTGTCTTATCAGCCTGCTCAGAAGGAACAGCAGAGGTAGAAGACAGAGATAGAGTATATCCACGTGTCTGATCTACACCTCACTCAGCCTGCTCACAAGGAACAACAGAGGTAGAAGACAGAGATAGAGTATATCCACGTGTCTCACTCAGCCTGCTGAGAAGGAACAGCAGAGGTAGAAGACAGATATATAGTATATCCACGTGTCTGATCTACAACTCACTCAGCCTGCTCAGAAAGAACAGCAGAGGTAGAAGACAGAGATAGAGTATATCCACGTGTCTGATCTACACCCCACTCAGCCTGCTCAGAAGGAACAGCAGAGTTAGAAGACAGAGATAGAGTATATCCACGTGTCTTATCAGTCTGCTCAGAAGGAACAGCAGAGGTAGAAGACAGAGATAGAGTATATCCAAGTGTCTGATCTACACCTCACTCAGCCTGCTCAGAAGGAACAGCAGAGGTAGAAGACAGAGATAGAGTATATCCACGTGTCTCACTCAGCCTGTTCAGAAGGAACAGCAGAGGTAGAAGACAGAGATAGAGTATATCCACGTGTCTCACTCAGCCTGCTCAGAAGGAACAGCAGAGATAGAAGACAGAGATAGAGTATATCCACGTGTCTCACTCAGCCTGCTCAGAAGGAACAGCAGAGGTAGAAGACATAGATAGAGTGTATCCACGTGTCTGATCTACACCTTACTCAGCCTGCTCAGAAGGAACAGCAGAGGTAGAAGACAGAGATAGAGTATATCCACGTGTCTTATCAGCCTGCTCAGAATGAACAGCAGAGGTAGAAGACAGAGATAGAGTATATCCACGTGTCTGATCTACACCTCACTCAGCCTGCTCACAAGGAACAACAGAGGTAGAAGACATAGATAGAGCATATCCACGTGTCTCACTCATCCTGCTCAGAAGGAACAGCAGAGGTAGAAGACAGAGATAGAGTATATCCACGTGTCTGATCTACACTTCACTCAGCCTGCTCAGAAGGAACAGCAGAGGTAGAAGACAGAGATATAGTATATCCACGTGTCTGATCTACACCTCACTCAGCCTGCTCAGAAGGAACAGCAGAGGTAGAAGACATAGATAGAGCATATCCACGTGTATGATCTACACCTCACTCAGCCTGCTCAGAAGGAACAGCAGAGGTAGAAGGCAGATATATAGTATATCTACGTGTCTCACTCAGCCTGCTCATAAGGAACAGCAGAGGTAGAAGACAGAGGTAGAGTATATCCACGTGTCTGATCTACACCTCACTCAGCCTGCTCAGAAGGAACAGCAGAGGTAGAAGACAGAGATATAGTATATCCACGTGTCTGATATACACCTTACTCAGCCTGCTCAGAACGAACAGCAGAGGTAGAAGACAGAGATAGAGTATATCCACGTGTCTGATCTACACCTCACTGAGCCTGCTGAGAAGGAACAGCAGAGGTAGAAGACAGATATATAGTATATCCACGTGTCTGATCTACAACTCACTCAGCCTGCTCAGAAAGAACAGCAGAGGTAGAAGACAGAGATAGAGTATATCCACGTGTCTGATCTACACCCCACTCAGCCTGCTCAGAAGGAACAGCAGAGTTATAAGACAGAGATAGAGTATATCCACGTGTCTTATCAGTCTGCTAGGAAGGAACAGCAGAGGTAGAAGACAGAGATAGAGTATATCCATGTGTCTGATCTACACCTCACTCAGCCTGCTCAGAAGGAACAGCAGAGGTAGAAGACAGAGATAGATTATATCCACGTGTCTCTCTCAGCCTGCTCAGAAGGAACAGCAGAGGTAGAAGACATAGATAGAGTGTATCCACGTGTCTGATCTACACCTCACCCAGCCTGCTCAGAAGGAACAGCAGAGGTAGAAGACAGAGATAGAGTATACCCACGTGTCTGATCTACATCTCACTCAGCCTGCTCAGAAGGAACAGCAGAGGTAAAATACAGAGATAGAGTATATCCACGTGTCTCACTCAGCCTGCTCAGAAGGAACAGCAGAGGTAGAAGACAGAGCTAGAGTATATCCTCGTGTCTGATCTACACCTCACTCAGCCTGCTCAGAAGGAACAGCAGAGGTAGAAGACAGAGCTAGAGTATATCCTCGTGTCTGATCTACACCTCACTCAGCCTGCTCAGAAGGAACAGCAGAGGTAGAAGACAGAGATAGAGTATATCCACGTGTCTCACTCAGCCTGCTCAGAAGGAACAGCAGAGGTAGAAGACAGAGATAGAGTATATCCACGTGTCTGATCTACACCTCACTCAGCCTGCTCAGAAGGAACAGCAGAGGTAGAAGACAGAGATAGAGTATATCCACGTGTCTCACTCAGCCTGCTCAGAAGGAACAGCAGAGGTAGAAGACAGAGATAGAGTATATCCACGTGTCTGATCTACACCTCACTCAGCCTGCTCAGAAGGAACAGCAGAGGTAGAAGACAGAGATAGAGTATATCCACGTGTCTCACTCAGCCTGCTCAGAAGTAACAGCAGAGGTAGAAGACAGATATAGAGTATATCCACGTGTCTCACTCATCCTGCTCAGAAGGAACAGCAGAGGTAGAAGACAGAGATAGAGTATATCCACGTGTCTCACTCAGCCTGCTCAGAAGGAACAGCAGAGGTAGAAGACATAGATAGAGTGTATCCACGTGTCTGATCTACACCTCACCCAGCCTGCTCAGAAGGAACAGCAGAGGTAGAAGACAGAGATAGAGTATACCCACGTGTCTGATCTACATCTCACTCAGCCTGCTCAGAAGGAACAGCAGAGGTAAAATACAGAGATAGAGTATATCCACGTGTCTCACTCAGCCTGCTCAGAAGGAACAGCAGAGGTAGATGACAGAGATAGAGTATATCCACGTGTCTGATCTACACCTCACTCAGCCTGCTCAGAAGGAACAGCAGAGGTAGAAGACAGAGCTAGAGTATATCCACGTGTCTGATCTACACCTCACTCAGCCTGCTCAGAAGGAACAGCAGAGGTAGAAGACAGATATATAGTATATCCACGTGTCTCACTCATCCTGCTCAGAAGGAACAGCAGAAGTAGAAGACAGAGATAGAGTATATCCACGTGTCTGATCTACACCTCACTCAGCCTGCTCAGAAGGAACAGCAGAGGTAGAAGACACAGATAAATTATATCCACGTGTCTGATCTACACCTCACTCAGCCTGCTCAGAAGGAACAGCAGAGGTAAAAGACAGAGATAGAGTATATCCACGTGTCTCACTCAGCCTGCTCAGAAGGAACAGCAGAGGTAGAAGACAGAGATAGAGTATATCCACGTGTCTCACTCAGCCTGCTCAGAAGGAACAGCAGAGGTAGAAGACAGAGATAGAGTATATCCACGTGTCTGATCTACACCTCACTCAGCCTGCTCAGAAGGAACAGCAGAGGTAGAAGACAGAGATGGAGTATATCCACGTGTCTGATCTACACCTCACTCAGCCTGCTCAGAAGGAACAGCAGAGGTAGAAGACAGAGATAGAGTATATCCACGTGTCTCACTCAGCCTGCTCAGAAGGAACAGCAGAGGTAGAAGACAGATATAGAGTATATCCACGTGTCTCACTCATCCTGCTCAGAAGGAACAGCAGAGGTAGAAGACAGAGATAGAGTATATCCACGTGTCTCACTCAGCCTGCTCAGAAGGAACAGCAGAGGTAGAAGACAGAGATAGAGTATATCCACCTGTCTGATCTACACCTCACTCAACCTGCTCAGAAGGAACAGCAGAGGTAGAAGACAGAGATAACGTATATCCACGTGTCTCACTCAGACTGCGCAGAAGGAACAGCAGAGGTAGAAGACAGAGATATGGTATATCTACGTGTCTCACTCAGCCTGCTCATAAGGAACAGCAGAGGTAGAAGACAGAGATAGAGTATATCCACGTGTCTGATCTACACCTCACCCAGCTTGCTCAGAAGGAACAGCAGAGGTAGAAGACACATATATAGTATATCAACCTGTCTGATCTACACCTCACTCAGCCTGCTCAGAAGGAACAGCAGAGGTAAAAGACAGAGATAGAGTATATCCACGTGTCTCACTCAGCCTGCTCAGAAGGAATAGCAGAGGTAGAAGACAGAGATATAGTATATCCACGTGTCTCACTCAGCCTGCTCATAAGGAACAGCAGAGGTAGAATACAGAGATAGAGTATATCCACGTGTCTAATCTACACCTCACTCAGCCTGCTCAGAATGAACAGCAGAGGTAGAAGACAGAGATAGAGTATATCCACGTGTCTCACTCAGCCTACTCAGAAGGAACAGCAGATGTAGAAGACAGATATAGAGTATATCCACGTGTCTCACTCAGCCTGCTCAGAAGGAACAGCAGAGGTAGAAGACAGAGATAGAGTATATCCACGTGTCTCACTCAGCCTGCTCAGAAGGAACAGCAGAGGTAGAAGACAGAGATAGAGTATATCCACGTGTCTCACTCAGACTGCGCAGAAGGAACAGCAGAGGTAGAATACAGAGATATGGTATATCTACGTGTCTCACTCAGCCTGCTCATAAAGAACAGCAGAGGCAGAAGACAGAGGTAGAGTATATCCACGTGTCTGATCTACACCTCACTCAGCCTGCTCAGAAGGAACAGCAGAGGTAGAAGACAGAGATAGAGTATATCCACGTGTCTGATATACACCTCACTCAGCCTGCTCAGAACGAACAGCAGAGGTAGAAGACAGAGATAGAGTATATCCACGTGTCTGATCTACACCTCACTCAGCCTGCTCAGAAGGAACAGCAGAGGTAGAAGACAGAGATAGAGTATATCCACGTGTCTCACTCAGCCTGCTCAGAAGGAACAGCAGAGGTAGAAGACAGAGATAGAGTATATCCACGTGTCTGATCTACACCTCACTCAGCCTGCTCAGAAGGAACAGCAGAGGTAGAAGACAGAGATAGAGTATATCCACGTGTCTCACTCAGCCTGCTCAGAAGGAACAGCAGAGGTAGAAGACAGAGATAGAGTATATCCACGTGTCTCACTCAGCCTGCTCAGAAGGAACAGCAGAGGTAGAAGACATAGATAGAGTGTATCCACGTGTCTGATCTACACCTCACTCAGCCTGCTCAGAAGGAACAGCAGAGGTAGAAGACAGAGATAGAGTATATCCACGTGTCTTATCAGCCTGCTCAGAATGAACAGCAGAGGTAGAAGACAGAGATAGAGTATATCCACGTGTCTGATCTACACCTCACTCAGCCTGCTCACAAGGAACAACAGAGGTAGAAGACATAGATAGAGTATATCCACGTGTCTCACTCATCCTGCTCAGAAGGAACAGCAGAGGTAGAAGACAGAGATAGAGTATATCCACGTGTCTGATCTACACTTCACTCAGCCTGCTCAGAAGGAACAGCAGAGGTAGAAGACAGAGATATAGTATATCCACGTGTCTGATCTACACCTCACTCAGCCTGCTCAGAAGGAACAGCAGAGGTAGAAGACATAGATA
This sequence comes from Crossaster papposus, assembly GCA_037893245.1. NCBI lineage: Eukaryota > Metazoa > Echinodermata > Asteroidea > Velatida > Solasteridae > Crossaster > Crossaster papposus. Next base: position 1,105,878 of record JBAIAA010000865.1, read on the forward strand.
GAGCATATCCACGTGTCTGATCTACACCTCACTCAGCCTGCTCAAAAGGAACAGCAGAGGTAGAAGGCAGATATATAGTATATCTACGTGTCTCACTCAGCCTGCTCATAAGGAACAGCAGAGGTAGAAGACAGAGGTAGAGTATATCCACGTGTCTGATCTACACCTCACTCAGCCTGCTCAGAAGGAACAGCAGAGGTAGAAGACAGAGATAGAGTATATCCACGTGTCTGATATACACCTCACTCAGCCTGCTCAGAACGAACAGCAGAGGTAGAAGACAGAGATAGAGCATATCCACGTGTCTGATCTACACCTCACTGAGCCTGCTGAGAAGGAACAGCAGAGGTAGAAGACAGATATATAGTATATCCACGTGTCTGATCTACAACTCACTCAGCCTGCTCAGAAAGAACAGCAGAGGTAGAAGACATAGATAGAGTATATCCACGTGTCTGATCTACACCCCACTCAGCCTGCTCAGAAGGAACAGCAGAGTTATAAGACAGAGATAGAGTATATCCACGTGTCTTATCAGTCTGCTAGGAAGGAACAGCAGAGGTAGAAGACAGAGATAGAGTATATCCATGTGTCTGATCTACACCTCACTCAGCCTGCTCAGAAGGAACAGCAGAGGTAGAAGACAGAGATAGATTATATCCACGTGTCTCTCTCAGCCTGCTCAGAAGGAACAGCAGAGGTAGAAGACATAGATAGAGTGTATTCACGTGTCTGATCTACACCTCACCCAGCCTGCTCAGAAGGAACAGCAGAGGTAGAAGACAGAGATAGAGTATACCCACGTGTCTGATCTACATCTCACTCAGCCTGCTCAGAAGGAACAGCAGAGGTAAAATACAGAGATAGAGTATATCCACGTGTCTCACTCAGCCTGCTCAGAAGGAACAGCAGAGGTAGATGACAGAGATAGAGTATATCCACGTGTCTGATCTACACCTCACTCAGCCTGCTCAGAAGGAACAGCAGAGGTAGAAGACAGAGCTAGAGTATATCCACGTGTCTGATCTACACCTCACTCAGCCTGCTCAGAAGGAACAGCAGAGGTAGAAGACAGATATATAGTATATCCACGTGTCTCACTCATCCTGCTCAGAAGGAACAGCAGAAGTAGAAGACAGAGATAGAGTATATCCACGTGTCTGATCTACACCTCACTCAGCCTGCTCAGAAGGAACAGCAGAGGTAGAAGACACAGATAAATTATATCCACGTGTCTGATCTACACCTCACTCAGCCTGCTCAGAAGGAACAGCAGAGGTAAAAGACAGAGATAGAGTATATCCACGTGTCTCACTCAGCCTGCTCAGAAGGAACAGCAGAGGTAGAAGACAGAGATAGAGTATATCCACGTGTCTCACTCAGCCTGCTCAGAAGGAACAGCAGAGGTAGAAGACAGAGATAGAGTATATCCACGTGTCTGATCTACACCTCACTCAGCCTGCTCAGAAGGAACAGCAGAGGTAGAAGACAGAGATGGAGTATATCCACGTGTCTGATCTACACCTCACTCAGCCTGCTCAGAAGGAACAGCAGAGGTAGAAGACAGAGATAGAGTATATCCACGTGTCTCACTCAGCCTGCTCAGAAGTAACAGCAGAGGTAGAAGACAGATATAGAGTATATCCACGTGTCTCACTCATCCTGCTCAGAAGGAACAGCAGAGGTAGAAGACAGAGATAGAGTATATCCACGTGTCTCACTCAGCCTGCTCAGAAGGAACAGCAGAGGTAGAAGACATAGATAGAGTGTATCCAAGTGTCTGATCTACACCTCACCCAGCCTGCTCAGAAGGAACAGCAGAGGTAGAAGACAGAGATAGAGTATACCCACGTGTCTGATCTACATCTCACTCAGCCTGCTCAGAAGGAACAGCAGAGGTAAAATACAGAGATAGAGTATATCCACGTGTCTCACTCAGCCTGCTCAGAAGGAACAGCAGAGGTAGATGACAGAGATAGAGTATATCCACGTGTCTGATCTACACCTCACTCAGCCTGCTCAGAAGGAACAGCAGAGGTAGAAGACAGAGCTAGAGTATATCCACGTGTCTGATCTACACCTCACTCAGCCTGCTCAGAAGGAACAGCAGAGGTAGAAGACAGATATATAGTATATCCACGTGTCTCACTCAGCATGCTTAGAAGGAACAGCAGAGATAGAAGACAGAGATAGTGTATATCCACGTGTCTGATCTACACCTCACTCAGCCTGCTCAGAAGGAACTGCAGAGGTAGAAGACAGAGATAGAGTTTATCCACGTGTCTCACTCAACCTGCTCAGAAGGAACAGCAGAGGTAGAAGATAGAGATAGAGTATATCCACGTGTTTGAACCACACCTCACTCAGCCTGCTCAGAAGGAAGAGCAGAGGTAGAAGACAGAGATAGAGTTTATCCACGTGTCTCACTCAACCTGCTCAGAAGGAACAGCAGAGGTAGAAGATAGAGATAGAGTATATCCACGTGTTTGAACCACACCTCACTCAGCCTGCTCAGAAGGAAGAGCAGAGGTAGAAGACAGAGATAGAGTATATCCACGTGTCTGATATACACCTCACTCAGCCTGCTCAGAAGGAACAGCAGAGGTAGAAGACACAGATAAATTATATCCACGTGTCTGATCTACACCTCACTCAGCCTGCTCAGAAGGAACAGCAGAGGTAAAAGACAGAGATAGAGTTTATCCACGTGTCTCACTCAACCTGCTCAGAAGGAACAGCAGAGGTAGAAGACAGAGATAGAGTTTATCCACGTGTCTCACTCAACCTGCTCAGAAGGAACAGCAGAGGTAGAAGATAGAGATAGAGTATATCCACGTGTTTGAACCACACCTCACTCAGCCTGCTCAGAAGGAAGAGCAGAGGTAGAAGACAGAGATAGAGTATATCCACGTGTCTGATATACACCTCACTCAGCCTGCTCAGAAGGAACAGCAGAGGTAGAAGACACAGATAAATTATATCCACGTGTCTGATCTACACCTCACTCAGCCTGCTCAGAAGGAACAGCAGAGGTAAAAGACAGAGATAGAGTATATCCACGTGTCTCACTCAGCCTGCTCAGAAGGAACAGCAGAGGTAGAAGACAGAGATAGAGTATATCCACGTGTCTCACTCAGCCTGCTCAGAAGGAACAGCAGAGGTAGAAGACAGAGATAGAGTATATCCACGTGTCTGATCTACACCTCACTCAGCCTGCTCAGAAGGAACAGCAGAGGTAGAAGACAGAGATGGAGTATATCCACGTGTCTGATCTACACCTCACTCAGCCTGCTCAGAAGGAACAGCAGAGGTAGAAGACAGAGATAGAGTATATCCACGTGTCTCACTCAGCCTGCTCAGAAGGAACAGCAGAGGTAGAAGACAGATATAGAGTATATCCACGTGTCTCACTCATCCTGCTCAGAAGGAACAGCAGAGGTAGAAGACAGAGATAGAGTATATCCACGTGTCTCACTCAGCCTGCTCAGAAGGAACAGCAGAGGTAGAAGACAGAGATAGAGTATATCCACCTGTCTGATCTACACCTCACTCAACCTGCTCAGAAGGAACAGCAGAGGTAGAAGACAGAGATAACGTATATCCACGTGTCTCACTCAGACTGCGCAGAAGGAACAGCAGAGGTAGAAGACAGAGATATGGTATATCTACGTGTCTCACTCAGCCTGCTCATAAGGAACAGCAGAGGTAGAAGACAGAGATAGAGTATATCCACGTGTCTGATCTACACCTCACCCAGCTTGCTCAGAAGGAACAGCAGAGGTAGAAGACACAGATATAGTATATCAACCTGTCTGATCTACACCTCACTCAGCCTGCTCAGAAGGAACAGCAGAGGTAAAAGACAGAGATAGAGTATATCCACGTGTCTCACTCAGCCTGCTCAGAAGGAATAGCAGAGGTAGAAGACAGAGATATAGTATATCCACGTGTCTCACTCAGCCTGCTCATAAGGAACAGCAGAGGTAGAATACAGAGATAGAGTATATCCACGTGTCTAATCTACACCTCACTCAGCCTGCTCAGAAGGAACAGCAGAGGTAGAAGACAGAGATGGAGTATATCCACGTGTCTGATCTACACTTCACTCAGCCTGCTCAGAATGAACAGCAGAGGTAGAAGACAGAGATAGAGTATATCCACGTGTCTCACTCAGCCTACTCAGAAGGAACAGCAGATGTAGAAGACAGATATAGAGTATATCCACGTGTCTCACTCAGCCTGCTCAGAAGGAACAGCAGAGGTAGAAGACAGAGATAGAGTATATCCACGTGTCTCACTCAGCCTGCTCAGAAGGAACAGCAGAGGTAGAAGACAGAGATAGAGTATATCCACGTGTCTCACTCAGACTGCGCAGAAGGAACAGCAGAGGTAGAATACAGAGATATGGTATATCTACGTGTCTCACTCAGCCTGCTCATAAAGAACAGCAGAGGCAGAAGACAGAGGTAGAGTATATCCACGTGTCTGATCTACACCTCACTCAGCCTGCTCAGAAGGAACAGCAGAGGTAGAAGACAGAGATAGAGTATATCCACGTGTCTGATATACACCTCACTCAGCCTGCTCAGAACAAACAGCAGAGGTAGAAGACAGAGATAGAGTATATCCACGTGTCTGATCTACACCTCACTCAGCCTGCTCAGAAGGAACAGCAGAGGTAGAAGACAGAGATAGAGTATATCCACGTGTCTCACTCAGCCTGCTGAGAAGGAACAGCAGAGGTAGAAGACAGATATATAGTATATCCACGTGTCTGATCTACAACTCACTCAGCCTGCTCAGAAAGAACAGCAGAGGTAGAAGACAGAGATAGAGTATATCCACGTGTCTGATATACACCCCACTCAGCCTGCTCAGAAGGAACAGCAGAGTTAGAAGACAGAGATAGAGTATATCCACGTGTCTTATCAGTCTGCTCAGAAGGAACAGCAGAGGTAGAAGACAGAGATAGAGTATATCCACGTGTCTGATCTACACCTCACCCAGCCTGCTCAGAAGGAACAGCAGAGGTAGAAGACAGAGATAGAGTATATCCACGTGTCTCACTCAGCCTGTTCAGAAGGAACAGCAGAGGTAGAAGACAGAGATAGAGTATATCCACGTGTCTTTCTCAGCCTGCTCAGAAGGAACAGCAGAGGTAGAAGACATAGATAGAGTGTATCCACGTGTCTGATCTACACCTCACCCAGCCTGCTCAGAAGGAACAGCAGAGGTAAAAGACAGAGATAGAGTATATCCACGTGTCTCACTCAGCCTGCTGAGAAGGAACAGCAGAGGTAGAAGACAGATATATAGTATATCCACGTGTCTGATCTACACATCACTCAGCCTGCTCAGAAGGAACAGCAGAGGTAGAAGACAGAGATAGAGTATATCCACGTGTCTGATCTACACCCCACTCAGCCTGCTCAGAAGGAACAGCAGAGTTACAAGACAGAGATAGAGTATATCCACATGTCTTATCAGTCTGCTCAGAAGGAACAGCAGAGGTAGAAGACAGAGATAGAGTATATCCACGTGTCTGATCTACACCTCACTCAGCCTGCTCAGAAGGAACAGCAGAGGTAGAAGACAGAGATAGAGTATATCCACGTGTCTCACTCAGCCTGTTCAGAAGGAACAGCAGAGGTAGAAGACAGAGATAGAGTATATCCACGTGTCTCACTCAGCCTGCTCAGAAGGAACAGCAGAGGTAGAAGACATAGATAGAGTGTATCCACGTGTCTGATCTACACCTCACTCAGCCTGCTCAGAAGGAACAGCAGAGGTAGAAGACAGAGATAGAGTATATCCACGTGTCTTATTAGCCTGCTCAGAAGGAACAGCAGAGGTAGAAGACAGAGATAGAGTATATCCACGTGTCTGATCTACACCTCACTCAGCCTGCTCACAAGGAACAACAGAGGTAGAAGACATAGATAGAGTATATCCACGTGTCTCACTCATCCTGCTCAGAAGGAACAGCAGAGGTAGAAGACAGAGATAGAGTATATCCACGTGTCTGATCTACACTTCACTCAGCCTGCTCAGAAGGAACAGCAGAGGTAGAAGACAGAGATATAGTATATCCACGTGTCTGATCTACACCTCACTCAGCCTGCTCAGAAGGAACAGCAGAGGTAGAAGACATAGATAGAGCATATCCACGTGTCTGATCTACACCTCACTCAGCCTGCTCAGAAGGAACAGCAGAGGTAGAAGGCAGATATATAGTATATCTACGTGTCTCACTCAGCCTGCTCATAAGGAACAGCAGAGGTAGAAGACAGAGGTAGAGTATATCCACGTGTCTGATCTACACCTCACTCAGCCTGCTCAAAAGGAACAGCAGAGGTAGAAGACAGAGATAGAGTATATCCACGTGTCTCACTCAGACTGCGCAGAAGGAACAGCAGAGGTAGAATACAGAGATATGGTATATCTACGTGTCTCACTCAGCCTGCTCATAAGGAACAGCATAGGTAGAAGACAGAGGTTGAGTATATCCACGTGTCTGATCTACACCTCACTCAGCCTGCTCAGAAGGAACAGCAGAGGTAGAAGACAGAGATAGAGTATATCCACGTGTCTGATATACACCTCACTCAGCCTGCTCAGAACAAACAGCAGAGGTAGAAGACAGAGATAGAGTATATCCACGTGTCTGATCTACACCTCACTCAGCCTGCTCAGAAGGAACAGCAGAGGTAGAAGACAGAGATAGAGTATATCCACGTGTCTCACTCAGCCTGCTGAGAAGGAACAGCAGAGGTAGAAGACAGATATATAGTATATCCACGTGTCTGATCTACAACTCACTCAGCCTGCTCAGAAAGAACAGCAGAGGTAGAAGACAGAGATAGAGTATATCCACGTGTCTGATATACACCCCACTCAGCCTGCTCAGAAGGAACAGCAGAGTTAGAAGACAGAGATAGAGTATATCCACGTGTCTTATCAGTCTGCTCAGAAGGAACAGCAGAGGTAGAAGACAGAGATAGAGTATATCCACGTGTCTGATCTACACCTCACCCAGCCTGCTCAGAAGGAACAGCAGAGGTAGAAGACAGAGATAGAGTATATCCACGTGTCTCACTCAGCCTGTTCAGAAGGAACAGCAGAGGTAGAAGACAGAGATAGAGTATATCCACGTGTCTTTCTCAGCCTGCTCAGAAGGAACAGCAGAGGTAGAAGACATAGATAGAGTGTATCCACGTGTCTGATCTACACCTCACCCAGCCTGCTCAGAAGGAACAGCAGAGGTAAAAGACAGAGATAGAGTATATCCACGTGTCTCACTCAGCCTGCTGAGAAGGAACAGCAGAGGTAGAAGACAGATATATAGTATATCCACGTGTCTGATCTACACATCACTCAGCCTGCTCAGAAGGAACAGCAGAGGTAGAAGACAGAGATAGAGTATATCCACGTGTCTGATCTACACCCCACTCAGCCTGCTCAGAAGGAACAGCAGAGTTACAAGACAGAGATAGAGTATATCCACATGTCTTATCAGTCTGCTCAGAAGGAACAGCAGAGGTAGAAGACAGAGATAGAGTATATCCACGTGTCTGATCTACACCTCACTCAGCCTGCTCAGAAGGAACAGCAGAGGTAGAAGACAGAGATAGAGTATATCCACGTGTCTCACTCAGCCTGTTCAGAAGGAACAGCAGAGGTAGAAGACAGAGATAGAGTATATCCACGTGTCTCACTCAGCCTGCTCAGAAGGAACAGCAGAGGTAGAAGACATAGATAGAGTGTATCCACGTGTCTGATCTACACCTCACTCAGCCTGCTCAGAAGGAACAGCAGAGGTAGAAGACAGAGATAGAGTATATCCACGTGTCTTATTAGCCTGCTCAGAAGGAACAGCAGAGGTAGAAGACAGAGATAGAGTATATCCACGTGTCTGATCTACACCTCACTCAGCCTGCTCACAAGGAACAACAGAGGTAGAAGACATAGATAGAGTATATCCACGTGTCTCACTCATCCTGCTCAGAAGGAACAGCAGAGGTAGAAGACAGAGATAGAGTATATCCACGTGTCTGATCTACACTTCACTCAGCCTGCTCAGAAGGAACAGCAGAGGTAGAAGACAGAGATATAGTATATCCACGTGTCTGATCTACACCTCACTCAGCCTGCTCAGAAGGAACAGCAGAGGTAGAAGACATAGATAGAGCATATCCACGTGTCTGATCTACACCTCACTCAGCCTGCTCAGAAGGAACAGCAGAGGTAGAAGGCAGATATATAGTATATCTACGTGTCTCACTCAGCCTGCTCATAAGGAACAGCAGAGGTAGAAGACAGAGGTAGAGTATATCCACGTGTCTGATCTACACCTCACTCAGCCTGCTCAAAAGGAACAGCAGAGGTAGAAGACAGAGATAGAGTATATCCACGTGTCTCACTCAGACTGCGCAGAAGGAACAGCAGAGGTAGAATACAGAGATATGGTATATCTACGTGTCTCACTCAGCCTGCTCATAAGGAACAGCATAGGTAGAAGACAGAGGTTGAGTATATCCACGTGTCTGATCTACACCTCACTCAGCCTGCTCAGAAGGAACAGCAGAGGTAGAAGACAGAGATAGAGTATATCCACGTGTCTGATATACACCTCACTCAGCCTGCTCAGAACGAACAGCAGAGGTAGAAGACAGAGATAGAGTATATCCACGTGTCTGATCTACACCTCACTCAGCCTGCTTAGAGGGAACAGCAGAGGTAGAAGACAGAGATAGAGTATATCCACGTGTCTCACTCAGCCTGCTGAGAAGGAACAGCAGAGGTAGAAGACAGATATATAGTATATCCACGTGTCTGATCTACAACTCACTCAGCCTGCTCAGAAAGAACAGCAGAGGTAGAAGACAGAGATATAGTATATCCACGTGTCTGATCTACACCCTACTCAGCCTGCTCAGAAGGAACAGCAGAGTTAGAAGACAGAGATAGAGTATATCCACGTGTCTTATCAGTCTGCTCAGAATGAACAGCAGAGGTAGAAGACAGAAATATAGTATATCCACGTGTCTGATCTACACCTCACTCAGCCTGCTCACAAGGAACAACAGAGGTAGAAGACATAGATAGAGTATATCCACGTGTCTCACTCATCCTGCTCAGAAGGAACAGCAGAGGAAGAAGACATAGATAGAGTGTATCCACGTGTCTGATCTACACCTCACCCAGCCTGCTCAGAAGGAACAGCAGAGGTAGAAGACAGAGATAGAGTATACCCACGTGTCTGATCTACATCTCACTCAGCCTGCTCAGAAGGAACAGCAGAGGTAGAAGACAGAGATAGAGTATATCCACGTGTCTGATATACACCTCACTCAGCCTGCTCAGAACGAACAGCAGAGGTAGAAGACAGATATAGAGTATATCCACGTGTCTGATCTACACCTCACTCAGCCTGCTCAGAAGGAACAGCAGAGGTAGAAGACAGAGATAGAGTATATCCACGTGTCTCACTCAGCCTGCTGAGAAGGAACAGCAGAGGTAGAAGACAGATATATAGTATACCCACGTGTCTGATCTACAACTCACTCAGCCTGCTCAGAAAGAACAGCAGAGGTAGAAGACAGAGATAGAGTATATCCACGTGTCTGATCTACACCCCACTCAGCCTGCTCAGAAGGAACAGCAGAGTTAGAAGACAGAGATAGAGTATATCCACGTGTCTTATCAGTCTGCTCAGAAGGAACAGCAGAGGTAGAAGACAGAGATAGAGTATATCCACGTGTCTGATCTACACCTCACCCAGCCTGCTCAGAAGGAACAGCAGAGGTAGAAGACAGAGATAGAGTATATCCACGTGTCTCACTCAGCCTGTTCAGAAGGAACAGCAGAGGTAGAAGACAGAGATAGAGTATATCCACGTGTCTTTCTCAGCCTGCTCAGAAGGAACAGCAGAGGTAGAAGACATAGATAGAGTGTATCCACGTGTCTGATCTACACCTCACCCAGCCTGCTCAGAAGGAACAGCAGAGGTAGAAGACAGAGATAGAGTATATCCACGTGTCTGATCTACACCCCACTCAGCCTGCTCAGAAGGAACAGCAGAGTTAGAAGACAGATATAGAGTATATCCACGTGTCTCACTCAGCCTGCTCAGAAGGAACAGCAGAGGTAGAAGACAGAGATAGAGTATATCCACGTGTCTCACTCAGCCTGCTCAGAAGGAACAGCAGAGGTAGAAGACAGAGATAGAGTATATCCACCTTTCTGATCTACACCTCACTCAACCTGCTCAGAAGGATCAGCAGAGGTAGAAGACAGAGATAAAGTATATCCACGTGTCTCACTCAGACTGCGCAGAAGGAACAGCAGAGGTAGAATACAGAGATATGGTATATCTACGTGTCTCACTCAGCCTGCTCATAAAGAACAGCAGAGGTAGAAGACAGAGGTAGAGTATATCCACGTGTCTGATCTACACCTCACTCAGCCTGCTCAGAAGGAACAGCAGAGGTAGAAGACAGAGATAGAGTATATCCACGTGTCTTATATACACCTCACTCAGCCTGCTCAGAACGAACAGCAGAGGTAGAAGACAGAGATAGAGTATATCCACGTGTCTGATCTACACCTCACTCAGCCTGCTCAGAAGGAGCAGCAGAGGTAGAAGACAGAGATAGAGTATATCCACGTGTCTCACTCAGACTGCTGAGAAGGAACAGCAGAGGTAGAAGACAGATATATAGTATATCCACGTGTCTGATCTACAACTCACTCAGCCTGCTCAGAAAGAACAGCAGAGGTAGAAGACAGAGATAGAGTATATCCACGTGTCTGATCTACACCCCACTCAGCCTGCTCAGAAGGAACAGCAGAGTTAGAAGACAGAGATAGAGTATATCCACGTGTCTTATCAGTCTGCTCAGAAGGAACAGCAGAGGTAGAAGACAGAGATAGAGTATATCCACGTGTCTCACTCAGCCTGTTCAGAAGGAACAGCAGAGGTAGAAGACAGAGATAGAGTATATCCACGTGTCTTTCTCAGCCTGCTCAGAAGGAACAGCAGAGGTAGAAGACATAGATAGAGTGTATCCACGTGTCTGATCTACACCTCACCCAGCCTGCTCAGAAGGAACAGCAGAGGTAGAAGACAGAGATAGAGTATATCCACGTGTCTCACTCAGCCTGCTGAGAAGGAACAGCAGAGGTAGAAGACAGATCTATAGTATATCCACGTGTCTGATCTACACATCACTCAGCCTGCTCAGAAGGAACAGCAGAGGTAGAAGACATAGATAGAGTGTATCCACGTGTCTGATCTACACCTCACTCAGCCTGCTCAGAAGGAACAGCAGAGGTAGAAGACAGAGATACAGTATATCCACGTGTCTTATTAGCCTGCTCAGAAGGAACAGCAGAGGTAGAAGACAGAGATAGAGTATATCCACGTGTCTGATCTACACCTCACTCAACCTGCTCAGAAGGATCAGCAGAGGTAGAAGACAGAGATAAAGTATATCCACGTGTCTCACTCAGACTGCGCAGAAGGAACAGCAGAGGTAGAATACAGAGATATGGTATATCTACGTGTCTCACTCAGCCTGCTCATAAAGAACAGCAGAGGTAGAAGACAGAGGTAGAGTATATCCACGTGTCTCATCTACACCTCACTCAGCCTGCTCAGAAGGAACAGCAGAGGTAGAAGACAGAGATAGAGTATATCCACGTGTCTTATATACACCTCACTCAGCCTGCTCAAAACGAACAGCAGAGGTAGAAGACAGAGATAGAGTATATCCACGTGTCTGATCTACACCTCACTCAGCCTGCTCAGAAGGAACAGCAGAGGTAGAAGACAGAGATAGAGTATATCCACGTGTCTCACTCAGACTGCGCAGAAGGAACAGCAGAGGTAGAATACAGAGATATGGTATATCTACGTGTCTCACTCAGCCTGCTCATAAAGAACAGCAGAGGTAGAAGACAGAGGTAGAGTATATCCACGTGTCCGATCTACACCTCACTCAGCCTGCTCAGAAGGAACAGCAGAGGTAGAAGACAGATATATAGTATATCCACGTGTCTGATCTACAACTCACTCAGCCTGCTCAGAAAGAACAGCAGAGGTAGAAGACAGAGATAGAGTATATCCACGTGTCTGATCTACACCCCACTCAGCCTGCTCAGAAGGAACAGCAGAGTTAGAAGACAGAGATAGAGTATATCCACGTGTCTTATCAGTCTGCTCAGAAGGAACAGCAGAGGTAGAAGACAGAGATAGAGTATATCCACGTGTCTCACTCAGCCTGTTCAGAAGGAACAGCAGAGGTAGAAGACAGAGATAGAGTATATCCACGTGTCTTTCTCAGCCTGCTCAGAAGGAACAGCAGAGGTAGAAGACATAGATAGAGTGTATCCACGTGTCTGATCTACACCTCACCCAGCCTACTCAGAAGGAACAGCAGAGGTAGAAGACAGAGATAGAGTATATCCACGTGTCTCACTCAGCCTGCTGAGAAGGAACAGCAGAGGTAGAAGACAGATATATAGTATATCCACGTGTCTGATCTACACATCACTCAGCCTGCTCAGAAGGAACAGCAGAGGTAGAAGACATAGATAGAGTGTATCCACGTGTCTGATCTACACCTCACTCAGCCTGCTCAGAAGGAACAGCAGAGGTAGAAGACAGAGATACAGTATATCCACGTGTCTTATTAGCCTGCTCAGAAGGAACAGCAGAGGTAGAAGACAGAGATAGAGTATATCCACGTGTCTGATCTACACCTCACTCAACCTGCTCAGAAGGATCAGCAGAGGTAGAAGACAGAGATAAAGTATATCCACGTGTCTCACTCAGACTGCGCAGAAGGAACAGCAGAGGTAGAATACAGAGATATGGTATATCTACGTGTCTCACTCAGCCTGCTCATAAAGAACAGCAGAGGTAGAAGACAGAGGTAGAGTATATCCACGTGTCTGATCTACACCTCACTCAGCCTCCTCAGAAGGAACAGCAGAGGTAGAAGACAGAGATAGAGTATATCCACGTGTCTTATATACACCTCACTCAGCCTGCTCAGAACGAACAGCAGAGGTAGAAGACAGAGATAGAGTATATCCACGTGTCTGATCTACACCTCACTCAGCCTGCTCAGAAGGAACAGCAGAGGTAGAAGACAGAGATAGAGTATATCCACGTGTCTCACTCAGCCTGCTGAGAAGGAACAGCAGAGGTAGAAGACAGATATATAGTATATCCACGTGTCTGATCTACACATCACTCAGCCTGCTCAGAAGGAACAGCAGAGGTAGAAGACATAGATAGAGTGTATCCACGTGTCTGATCTACACCTCACTCAGCCTGCTCAGAAGGAACAGCAGAGGTAGAAGACAGAGATACAGTATATCCACGTGTCTTATTAGCCTGCTCAGAAGGAACAGCAGAGGTAGAAGACAGAGATAGAGTATATCCACGTGTCTGATCTACACCTCACTCAACCTGCTCAGAAGGATCAGCAGAGGTAGAAGACAGAGATAAAGTATATCCACGTGTCTCACTCAGACTGCGCAGAAGGAACAGCAGAGGTAGAATACAGAGATATGGTATATCTACGTGTCTCACTCAGCCTGCTCATAAAGAACAGCAGAGGTAGAAGACAGAGGTAGAGTATATCCACGTGTCTGATCTACACCTCACTCAGCCTCCTCAGAAGGAACAGCAGAGGTAGAAGACAGAGATAGAGTATATCCACGTGTCTTATATACACCTCACTCAGCCTGCTCAGAACGAACAGCAGAGGTAGAAGACAGAGATAGAGTATATCCACGTGTCTGATCTACACCTCACTCAGCCTGCTCAGAAGGAACAGCAGAGGTAGAAGACAGAGATAGAGTATATCCACGTGTCTCACTCAGACTGCTGAGAAGGAACAGCAGAGGTAGAAGACAGAGATATAGTATATCCACGTGTCTGATCTACACCCCACTCAGCCTGCTCAGAAGGAACAGCAGAGTTAGAAGACAGAGATAGAGTATATCCACGTGTCTTATCAGTCTGCTCAGAAGGAACAGCAGAGGTAGAAGACAGAGATAGAGTATATCCACGTGTCTGATCTACACCTCACTCAGCCTGCTCAGAAGGAACAGCAGAGGTAGAAGACAGAGATAGAGTATATCCACGTGTCTCACTCAGCCTGTTCAGAAGGAACAGCAGAGGTAGAAGACAGAGATAGAGTATATCCACGTGTCTCTCTCAGCCTGCTCAGAAGGAACAGCAGAGGTAGAAGACATAGATAGAGTGTATCCACGTGTCTGATCTACACCTCACCCAGCCTGATCAGAAGGAAAAGCAGAGGTAGAAGCCAGAGATAGAGTATATCCACGTGTCTCACTCAGCCTGCTGAGAAGGAACTACAGAGGTAGAAGACAGATATATAGTATATCCACGTGTCTGATCTACACATCACTCAGCCTGCTCAGAAGGAACAGCAGAGGTAGAAGACAGAGATAGAGTATATCCACATGTCTGATCTACACCCCACTCAGCCTCCTCAGAAGGAACAGCAGAGTTAGAAGACAGAGATAGAGTATATCCACGTGTCTTATCAGTCTGCTCAGAAGGAACAGCAGAGGTAGAAGACAGAGATAGAGTATATCCACGTGTCTGATCTACACCTCACTCAGCCTGCTCAGAAGGAACAGCAGAGGTAGAAGACAGAGATAGAGTATATCCACGTGTCTCACTCAGCCTGTTCAGAAGGAACAGCAGAGGTAGAAGACAGAGATAGAGTATATCCACGTGTCTGATCTACACCTCCCTCAGCCTGCTCAGAAGGAACAGCAGAGGTAGAAGACAGAGATAGAGTATATCCACGTGTCTCACTCAGACTGCGCAGAAGGAACAGCAGAGGTAGAATACAGAGATATGGTATATCTACGTGTCTCACTCAGCCTGCTCATAAAGAACAGCAGAGGTAGAAGACAGAGGTAGAGTATATCCACGTGTCCGATCTACACCTCACTCAGCCTGCTCAGAAGGAACAGCAGAGGTAGAAGACAGATATATAGTATATCCACGTGTCTGATCTACAACTCACTCAGCCTGCTCAGAAAGAACAGCAGAGGTAGAAGACAGAGATAGAGTATATCCACGTGTCTGATCTACACCCCACTCAGCCTGCTCAGAAGGAACAGCAGAGTTAGAAGACAGAGATAGAGTATATCCACGTGTCTTATCAGTCTGCTCAGAAGGAACAGCAGAGGTAGAAGACAGAGATAGAGTATATCCACGTGTCTCACTCAGCCTGTTCAGAAGGAACAGCAGAGGTAGAAGACATAGATAGAGTGTATCCACGTGTCTGATCTACACCTCACCCAGCCTGCTCAGAAGGAACAGCAGAGGTAGAAGACAGAGATAGAGTATATCCACGTGTCTCACTCAGCCTGCTGAGAAGGAACAGCAGAGGTAGAAGACAGATATATAGTATATCCACGTGTCTGATCTACACATCACTCAGCCTGCTCAGAAGGAACAGCAGAGGTAGAAGACATAGATAGAGTGTATCCACGTGTCTGATCTACACCTCACTCAGCCTGCTCAGAAGGAACAGCAGAGGTAGAAGACAGAGATACAGTATATCCACGTGTCTTATTAGCCTGCTCAGAAGGAACAGCAGAGGTAGAAGACAGAGATAGAGTATATCCACGTGTCTGATCTACACCTCACTCAACCTGCTCAGAAGGATCAGCAGAGGTAGAAGACAGAGATAAAGTATATCCACGTGTCTCACTCAGACTGCGCAGAAGGAACAGCAGAGGTAGAATACAGAGATATGGTATATCTACGTGTCTCACTCAGCCTGCTCATAAAGAACAGCAGAGGTAGAAGACAGAGGTAGAGTATATCCACGTGTCTGATCTACACCTCACTCAGCCTCCTCAGAAGGAACAGCAGAGGTAGAAGACAGAGATAGAGTATATCCACGTGTCTTATATACACCTCACTCAGCCTGCTCAGAACGAACAGCAGAGGTAGAAGACAGAGATAGAGTATATCCACGTGTCTGATCTACACCTCACTCAGCCTGCTCAGAAGGAACAGCAGAGGTAGAAGACAGAGATAGAGTATATCCACGTGTCTCACTCAGACTGCTGAGAAGGAACAGCAGAGGTAGAAGACAGAGATATAGTATATCCACGTGTCTGATCTACACCCCACTCAGCCTGCTCAGAAGGAACAGCAGAGTTAGAAGACAGAGATAGAGTATATCCACGTGTCCTATCAGTCTGCTCAGAAGGAACAGCAGAGGTAGAAGACAGAGATAGAGTATATCCACGTGTCTGATCTACACCTCACTCAGCCTGCTCAGAAGGAACAGCAGAGGTAGAAGACAGAGATAGAGTATATCCACGTGTCTCACTCAGCCTGTTCAGAAGGAACAGCAGAGGTAGAAGACAGAGATAGAGTATATCCACGTGTCTCTCTCAGCCTGTTCAGAAGGAACAGCAGAGGTAGAAGACAGAGATAGAGTATATCCACGTGTCTGATCTACACCTCCCTCAGCCTGCTCAGAAGGAACAGCAGAGGTAGAAGACAGAGATAGAGTATATCCACGTGTCTCACTCAGACTGCGCAGAAGGAACAGCAGAGGTAGAATACAGAGATATGGTATATCTACGTGTCTCACTCAGCCTGCTCATAAAGAACAGCAGAGGTAGAAGACAGAGGTAGAGTATATCCACGTGTCCGATCTACACCTCACTCAGCCTGCTCAGAAGGAACAGCAGAGGTAGAAGACAGATATATAGTATATCCACGTGTCTGATCTACAACTCACTCAGCCTGCTCAGAAAGAACAGCAGAGGTAGAAGACAGAGATAGAGTATATCCACGTGTCTGATCTACACCCCACTCAGCCTGCTCAGAAGGAACAGCAGAGTTAGAAGACAGAGATAGAGTATATCCACGTGTCTTATCAGTCTGCTCAGAAGGAACAGCAGAGGTAGAAGACAGAGATAGAGTATATCCACGTGTCTCACTCAGCCTGTTCAGAAGGAACAGCAGAGGTAGAAGACATAGATAGAGTGTATCCACGTGTCTGATCTACACCTCACCCAGCCTGCTCAGAAGGAACAGCAGAGGTAGAAGACAGAGATAGAGTATATCCACGTGTCTCACTCAGCCTGCTGAGAAGGAACAGCAGAGGTAGAAGACAGATATATAGTATATCCACGTGTCTGATCTACACATCACTCAGCCTGCTCAGAAGGAACAGCAGAGGTAGAAGACATAGATAGAGTGTATCCACGTGTCTGATCTACACCTCACTCAGCCTGCTCAGAAGGAACAGCAGAGGTAGAAGACAGAGATACAGTATATCCACGTGTCTTATTAGCCTGCTCAGAAGGAACAGCAGAGGTAGAAGACAGAGATAGAGTATATCCACGTGTCTGATCTACACCTCACTCAACCTGCTCAGAAGGATCAGCAGAGGTAGAAGACAGAGATAAAGTATATCCACGTGTCTCACTCAGACTGCGCAGAAGGAACAGCAGAGGTAGAATACAGAGATATGGTATATCTACGTGTCTCACTCAGCCTGCTCATAAAGAACAGCAGAGGTAGAAGACAGAGGTAGAGTATATCCACGTGTCTGATCTACACCTCACTCAGCCTCCTCAGAAGGAACAGCAGAGGTAGAAGACAGAGATAGAGTATATCCACGTGTCTTATATACACCTCACTCAGCCTGCTCAGAACGAACAGCAGAGGTAGAAGACAGAGATAGAGTATATCCACGTGTCTGATCTACACCTCACTCAGCCTGCTCAGAAGGAACAGCAGAGGTAGAAGACAGAGATAGAGTATATCCACGTGTCTCACTCAGACTGCTGAGAAGGAACAGCAGAGGTAGAAGACAGAGATATAGTATATCCACGTGTCTGATCTACACCCCACTCAGCCTGCTCAGAAGGAACAGCAGAGTTAGAAGACAGAGATAGAGTATATCCACGTGTCCTATCAGTCTGCTCAGAAGGAACAGCAGAGGTAGAAGACAGAGATAGAGTATATCCACGTGTCTGATCTACACCTCACTCAGCCTGCTCAGAAGGAACAGCAGAGGTAGAAGACAGAGATAGAGTATATCCACGTGTCTCACTCAGCCTGTTCAGAAGGAACAGCAGAGGTAGAAGACAGAGATAGAGTATATCCACGTGTCTCTCTCAGCCTGCTCAGAAGGAACAGCAGAGGTAGAAGACATAGATAGAGTGTATCCACGTGTCTGATCTACACCTCACCCAGCCTGATCAGAAGGAAAAGCAGAGGTAGAAGCCAGAGATAGAGTATATCCACGTGTCTCACTCAGCCTGCTGAGAAGGAACTGCAGAGGTAGAAGACAGATATATAGTATATCCACGTGTCTGATCTACACATCACTCAGCCTGCTCAGAAGGAACAGCAGAGGTAGAAGACAGAGATAGAGTATATCCACATGTCTGATCTACACCCCACTCAGCCTCCTCAGAAGGAACAGCAGAGTTAGAAGACAGAGATAGAGTATATCCACGTGTCTTATCAGTCTGCTCAGAAGGAACAGCAGAGGTAGAAGACAGAGATAGAGTATATCCACGTGTCTGATCTACACCTCACTCAGCCTGCTCAGAAGGAACAGCAGAGGTAGAAGACAGAGATAGAGTATATCCACGTGTCTCACTCAGCCTGTTCAGAAGGAACAGCAGAGGTAGAAGACAGAGATAGAGTATATCCACGTGTCTGATCTACACCTCCCTCAGCCTGCTCAGAAGGAACAGCAGAGGTAGAAGACAGAGATAGAGTATATCCACGTGTCTCACTCAGCCTGTTCAGAAGGAATAGCAGAGGTAGAAGACAAAGATAGAGTATATCCACGTGTCTCTCTCAGCCTGCTCAGAAGGAACAGCAGAGGTAGAAGACATAGATAGAGTGTATCCACGTGTCTGATCTACACCTCACCCAGCCTGCTCAGCAGGAACAGCAGAGGTAGAAGACAGAGATAGAGTATATCCACGTGTCTCACTCAGCCTGCTGAGAAGGAACAGCAGAGGTAGAAGACAGATATATAGTATATCCACGTGTCTGATCTACACATCACTCAGCCTGCTCAGAAGGAACAGCAGAGGTAGAAGACAGAGATAGAGTATATCCACGTGTCTTATCAGTCTGCTCAGAAGGAACAGCAGAGGTAGAAGACAGAGATAGAGTATATCCACGTGTCTGATCTACACCTCACTCAACCTGCTCAGAAGGATCAGCAGAGGTAGAATACAGAGATAAAGTATATCCACGTGTCTCACTCAGACTGCGCAGAAGGAACAGCAGAGGTAGAATACAGAGATATGGTATATCTACGTTTCTCACTCAGCCTGCTCATAAAGAACAGCAGAGGTAGAAGACAGAGGTAGAGTATATCCACGTGTCTGATCTACACCTCACTCAGCCTCCTCAGAAGGAACAGCAGAGGTAGAAGACAGAGATAGAGTATATCCACGTGTCTTATATACACCTCATTCAGCCTGCTCAGAACGAACAGCAGAGGTAGAAGACAGAGATAGAGTATATCCACGTGTCTGATCTACACCTCACTCAGCCTGCTCAGAAGGAACAGCAGAGGTAGAAGACAGAGATAGAGTATATCCACGTGTCTCACTCAGACTGCTGAGAAGGAACAGCAGAGGTAGAAGACAGAGATATAGTATTTCCACGTGTCTGATCTACACCCCACTCAGCCTGCTCAGAAGGAACAGCAGAGTTAGAAGACAGAGATAGAGTATATCCACGTGTCTTATCAGTCTGCTCAGAAGGAACAGCAGAGGTAGAAGACAGAGATAGAGTATATCCCCGTGTCTGATCTACACCTCACTCAGCCTGCTCAGAAGGACCAGCAGAGGTAGAAGACAGAGATAGAGTATATCCACGTGTCTCACTCAGCCTGTTCAGAAGGAACAGCAGAGGTAGAAGACAGAGATAGAGTATATCCACGTGTCTGATCTACACCTCCCTCAGCCTGCTCAGAAGGAACAGCAGAGGTAGAAGACAGAGATAGAGTATATCCACGTGTCTCACTCAGCCTGTTCAGAAGGAATAGCAGAGGTAGAAGACAAAGATAGAGTATATCCACGTGTCTCTCTCAGCCTGCTCAGAAGGAACAGCAGAGGTAGAAGACATAGATAGAGTGTATCCACGTGTCTGATCTACACCTCACCCAGCCTGCTCAGCAGGAACAGCAGAGGTAGAAGACAGAGATAGAGTATATCCACGTGTCTCACTCAGCCTGCTGAGAAGGAACAGCAGAGGTAGAAGACAGATATATAGTATATCCACGTGTCTGATCTACACATCACTCAGCCTGCTCAGAAGGAACAGCAGAGGTAGAAGACAGAGATAGAGTATATCCACGTGTCTTATCAGTCTGCTCAGAAGGAACAGCAGAGGTAGAAGACAGAGATAGAGTATATCCACGTGTCTGATCTACACCTCACTCAACCTGCTCAGAAGGATCAGCAGAGGTAGAATACAGAGATAAAGTATATCCACGTGTCTCACTCAGACTGCGCAGAAGGAACAGCAGAGGTAGAATACAGAGATATGGTATATCTACGTGTCTCACTCAGCCTGCTCATAAAGAACAGCAGAGGTAGAAGACAGAGGTAGAGTATATCCACGTGTCTGATCTACACCTCACTCAGCCTCCTCAGAAGGAACAGCAGAGGTAGAAGACAGAGATAGAGTATATCCACGTGTCTTATATACACCTCATTCAGCCTGCTCAGAACGAACAGCAGAGGTAGAAGACAGAGATAGAGTATATCCACGTGTCTGATCTACACCTCACTCAGCCTGCTCAGAAGGAACAGCAGAGGTAGAAGACAGAGATAGAGTATATCCACGTGTCTCACTCAGACTGCTGAGAAGGAACAGCAGAGGTAGAAGACAGAGATATAGTATATCCACGTGTCTGATCTACACCCCACTCAGCCTGCTCAGAAGGAACAGCAGAGTTAGAAGACAGAGATAGAGTATATCCACGTGTCTTATCAGTCTGCTCAGAAGGAACAGCAGAGGTAGAAGACAGAGATAGAGTATATCCACGTGTCTGATCTACACCTCACTCAGCCTGCTCAGAAGGAACAGCAGAGGTAGAAGACAGAGATAGAGTATATCCACGTGTCTCACTCAGCCTGTTCAGAAGGAACAGCAGAGGTAGAAGACAGAGATAGCGTATATCCACGTGTCTCTCTCAGCCTGCTCAGAAGGAACAGCAGAGGTAGAAGACATAGATAGAGTGTATCCACGTGTCTGATCTACACCTCACCCAGCCTGCTCAGAAGGAAAAGCAGAGGTAGAAGCCAGAGATAGAGTATATCCACGTGTCTCACTCAGCCTGCTGAGAAGGAACAGCAGAGGTAGAAGACAGATATATAGTATATCCACGTGTCTGATCTACACATCACTCAGCCTGCTCAGAAGGAACAGCAGAGGTAGAAGACAGAGATAGAGTATATCCACGTGTCTGATCTACACCCCACTCAGCCTGCTCAGAAGGAACAGCAGAGTTAGAAGACAGAGATATAGTATATCCACGTGTCTTATCAGTCTGCTCAGAAGGAACAGCAGAGGTAGAAGACAGAGATAGAGTATATCCACGTGTCTGATCTACACCTCACTCAGCCTGCTCAGAAGGAACAGCAGAGGTAGAAGACAGAGATAGAGTATATCCACGTGTCTTATCAGTCTGCTCAGAAGGAACAGCAGAGGTAGAAGACAGAGATAGAGTATATCCACGTGTCTGATCTACACCTCACTCAGCCTGCTCAGAAGGAACAGCAGAGGTAGAAGACAGAGATAGAGTATATCCACGTGTCTCACTCAGCCTGTTCAGAAGGAACAGCAGAGGTAGAAGACAGAGATAGAGTATATCCACGTGTCTCACTCAGCCTGCTCAGAAGGAACAGCAGAGGTAGAAGACATAGATAGAGTGTATCCACGTGTCTGATCTACACCTCACTCAGCCTGCTCAGAAGGAACAGCAGAGGTAGAAGACAGAGATAGAGTATATCCACGTGTCTTATCAGCCTGCTCAGAAGGAACAGCAGAGGTAGAAGACAGAGATAGAGTATATCCACGTGTCTGATCTACACCTCACTCAGCCTGCTCACAAGGAACAACAGAGGTAGAAGACATAGATAGAGTATATCCACGTGTCTCACTCATCCTGCTCAGAAGGAACATCAGAGGTAGAAGACAGAGATAGAGTATATCCACGTGTCTGATCTACACTTCACTCAGCCTGCTCAGAAAGAACAGCAGAGGTAGAAGACAGAGATATAGTATATCCACGTGTCTGATCTACACCTCACTCAGCCTGCTCAGAAGGAACATCAGAGGTAGAAGACATAGATAGAGCATATCCACGTGTCTGATCTACACCTCACTCAGCCTGCTCAGAAGGAACAGCAGAGGTAGAAGGCAGATATATAGTATATCTACGTGTCTCACTCAGCCTGTTCAGAAGGAACAGCAGAGGTAGAAGACAGAGATAGAGTATATCCACGTGTCTCTCTCAGCCTGCTCAGAAGGAACAGCAGAGGTAGAAGACATAGATAGAGTGTATCCATGTGTCTGATCTACACCTCACCCAGCCTGCTCAGAAGGAACAGCAGAGGTAGAAGCCAGAGATAGAGTATATCCACGTGTCTCACTCAGCCTGCTGAGAAGGAACAGCAGAGGTAGAAGACAGATATATAGTATATCCACGTGTCTGATCTACACATCATTCAGCCTGCTCAGAAGGAACAGCAGAGGTAGAAGACAGAGATAGAGTATATCCACATGTCTGATCTACACCCCACTCAGCCTCCTCAGAAGGAACAGCAGAGTTAGAAGACAGAGATAGAGTATATCCACGTGTCTTATCAGTCTGCTCAGAAGGAACAGCAGAGGTAGAAGACAGAGATAGAGTATATCCACGTGTCTGATCTACACCTCACTCAGCCTGCTCAGAAGGAACAGCAGAGGTAGAAGACAGAAATAGAGTATATCCACGTGTCTCACTCAGCCTGTTCAGAAGGAACAGCAGAGGTAGAAGACAGAGATAGAGTATATCCACGTGTCTGATCTACACCTCCCTCAGCCTGCTCAGAAGGAACAGCAGAGGTAGAAGACAGAGATAGAGTATATCCACGTGTCTCACTCAGCCTGTTCAGAAGGAATAGCAGAGGTAGAAGACAGAGATAGAGTATATCCACGTGTCTCTCTCAGCCTGCTCAGAAGGAACAGCAGAGGTAGAAGACATAGATAGAGTGTATCCACGTGTCTGATCTACACCTCACCCAGCCTGCTCAGAAGGAACAGCAGAGTTAGAAGACAGAGATAGAGTATATCCACGTGTCTTATCAGTCTGCTCAGAAGGAACAGCAGAGGTAGAAGACAGAGATAGAGTATATCCACGTGTCTCACTCAGCCTGTTCAGAAGGAACAGCAGAGGTAGAAGACAGAGATAGAGTATATCCACGTGTCTTTCTCAGCCTGCTCAGAAGGAACAGCAGAGGTAGAATACATAGATAGAGTGTATCCACGTGTCTGATCTACACCTCACCCAGCCTGCTCAGAAGGAACAGCAGAGGTAGAAGACAGAGATAGAGTATATCCACGTGTCTCACTCAGCCTGCTGAGAAGGAACAGCAGACGTAGAAGACAGATATATAGTATATCCACGTGTCTGATCTACACATCACTCAGCCTGCTCAGAAGGAACAGCAGAGGTAGAAGACAGAGATAGAGTATATCCACGTGTCTGATCTACACCCCACTCAGCCTGCTCAGAAGGAACAGCAGAGTTAGAAGACAGAGATAGAGTATATCCACATGTCTTATCAGTCTGCTCAGAAGGAACAGCAGAGGTAGAAGACAGAGATAGAGTATATCCACGTGTCTCACTCAGCCTGTTCAGAAGGAACAGCAGAGGTAGAAGACAGAGATAGAGTATATCCACGTGTCTCACTCAGCCTGCTCAGAAGGAACAGCAGAGGTAGAAGACATAGATAGAGTGTATCCACGTGTCTGATCTACACCTCACTCAGCCTGCTCAGAAGGAACAGCAGAGGTAGAAGACAGAGATACAGTATATCCACGTGTCTTATTAGCCTGCTCAGAAGGAACAGCAGAGGTAGAAGACAGAGATAGAGTATATCCACGTGTCTGATCTACACCTCACTCAACCTGCTCAGAAGGATCAGCAGAGGTAGAAGACAGAGATAAAGTATATCCACGTGTCTCACTCAGACTGCGCAGAAGGAACAGCAGAGGTAGAATACAGAGATATGGTATATCTACGTGTCTCACTCAGCCTGCTCATAAAGAACAGCAGAGGTAGAAGACAGAGGTAGAGTATATCCACGTGTCTGATCTACACCTCACTCAGCCTCCTCAGAAGGAACAGCAGAGGTAGAAGACAGAGATAGAGTATATCCACGTGTCTTATATACACCTCACCCAGCCTGCTCAGAACGAACAGCAGAGGTAGAAGACAGAGATAGAGTATATCCACGTGTCTGATCTACACCTCACTCAGCCTGCTCAGAAGGAACAGCAGAGGTAGAAGACAGAGATAGAGTATATCCACGTGTCTCACTCAGCCTGCTGAGAAGGAACAGCAGAGGTAGAAGACAGAGATATAGTATATCCACGTGTCTGATCTACACCCCACTCAGCCTGCTCAGAATGAACAGCAGAGTTAGAAGACAGAGATAGAGTATATCCACGTGTCTTATCAGTTTGCTCAGAAGGAACAGCAGAGGTAGAAGACAGAGATAGAGTATATCCACGTGTCTGATCTACACCTCACTCAGCCTGCTCAGAAGGAACAGCAGAGGTAGAAGACAGAGATAGAGTATATCCACGTGTCTCACTCAGCCTGTTCAGAAGGAACAGCAGAGGTAGAAGACAGAGATAGAGTATATCCACGTGTCTCTCTCAGCCTGCTCAGAAGGAACAGCAGAGGTAGAAGACATAGATATAGTGTATCCACGTGTCTGATCTACACCTCACCCAGCCTGCTCAGAAGGAAAAGCAGAGGTAGAAGCCAGAGATAGAGTATATCCACGTGTCTCACTCAGCCTGCTGAGAAGGAACAGCAGAGGTAGAAGACAGATATATAGTATATCCACGTGTCTGATCTACACATCACTCAGCCTGCTCAGAAGGAACAGCAGAGGTAGAAGACAGAGATAGAGTATATCCACATGTCTGATCTACACCCCACTCAGCCTCCTCAGAAGGAACAGCAGAGTTAGAAGACAGAGATAGAGTATATCCACGTGTCTTATCAGTCTGCTCAGAAGGAACAGCAGAGGTAGAAGACAGAGATAGAGTATATCCACGTGTCTGATCTACACCTCACTCAGCCTGCTCAGAAGGAACAGCAGAGGTAGAAGACAGAGATAGAGTATATCCACGTGTCTCACTCAGCCTGTTCAGAAGGAACAGCAGAGGTAGAAGACAGAGATAGAGTATATCCACGTGTCTGATCTACACCTCCCTCAGCCTGCTCAGAAGGAACAGCAGAGGTAGAAGACAGAGATAGAGTATATCCACGTGTCTCACTCAGCCTGTTCAGAAGGAATAGCAGAGGTAGAAGACAGAGATAGAGTATATCCACGTGTCTCTCTCAGCCTGCTCAGAAGGAACAGCAGAGGTAGAAGACATAGATAGAGTGTATCCACGTGTCTGATCTACACCTCACCCAGCCTGCTCAGCAGGAACAGCAGAGGTAGAAGACAGAGATAGAGTATATCCACGTGTCTCACTCAGCCTGCTGAGAAGGAACAGCAGAGGTAGAAGACAGATATATAGTATATCCACGTGTCTGATCTACACATCACTCAGCCTGCTCAGAAGGAACAGCAGAGGTAGAAGACAGAGATAGAGTATATCCACGTGTCTTATCAGTCTGCTCAGAAGGAACAGCAGAGGTAGAAGACAGAGATAGAGTATATCCACGTGTCTGATCTACACCTCACTCAACCTGCTCAGAAGGATCAGCAGAGGTAGAATACAGAGATGAAGTATATCCACGTGTCTCACTCAGACTGCGCAGAAGGAACAGCAGAGGTAGAATACAGAGATATGGTATATCTACGTGTCTCACTCAGCCTGCTCATAAAGAACAGCAGAGGTAGAAGACAGAGGTAGAGTATATCCACGTGTCTGATCTACACCTCACTCAGCCTCCTCAGAAGGAACAGCAGAGGTAGAAGACAGAGATAGAGTATATCCACGTGTCTTATATACACCTCACTCAGCCTGCTCAGAACGAACAGCAGAGGTAGAAGACAGAGATAGAGTATATCCACGTGTCTGATCTACACCTCACTCAGCCTGCTCAGAAGGAACAGCAGAGGTAGAAGACAGAGATAGAGTATATCCACGTGTCTCACTCAGACTGCTGAGAAGGAACAGCAGAGGTAGAAGACAGAGATATAGTATATCCACGTGTCTGATCTACACCCCACTCAGCCTGCTCAGAAGGAACAGCAGAGTTAGAAGACAGAGATAGAGTATATCCACGTGTCTTATCAGTCTGCTCAGAAGGAACAGCAGAGGTAGAAGACAGAGATAGAGTATATCCACGTGTCTGATCTACACCTCACTCAGCCTGCTCAGAAGGAACAGCAGAGGTAGAAGACACAGATAGAGTATATCCACGTGTCTCACTCAGCCTGTTCAGAAGGAACAGCAGAGGTAGAAGACAGAGATAGCGTATATCCACGTGTCTCTCTCAGCCTGCTCAGAAGGAACAGCAGAGGTAGAAGACATAGATAGAGTGTATCCACGTGTCTGATCTACACCTCACCCAGCCTGCTCAGAAGGAAAAGCAGAGGTAGAAGCCAGAGATAGAGTATATCCACGTGTCTCACTCAGCCTGCTGAGAAGGAACAGCAGAGGTAGAAGACAGATATATAGTATATCCACGTGTCTGATCTACACATCACTCAGCCTGCTCAGAAGGAACAGCAGAGGTAGAAGACAGAGATAGAGTATATCCACGTGTCTGATCTACACCCCACTCAGCCTGCTCAGAAGGAACAGCAGAGTTAGAAGACAGAGATATAGTATATCCACGTGTCTTATCAGTCTGCTCAGAAGGAACAGCAGAGGTAGAAGACAGAGATAGAGTATATCCACGTGTCTGATCTACACCTCACTCAGCCTGCTCAGAAGGAACAGCAGAGGTAGAAGACAGAGATAGAGTATATCCACGTGTCTTATCAGTCTGCTCAGAAGGAACAGCAGAGGTAGAAGACAGAGGTAGAGTATATCCACGTGTCTGATCTACACCTCACTCAGCCTCCTCAGAAGGAACAGCAGAGGTAGAAGACAGAGATAGAGTATATCCACGTGTCTTATATACACCTCACTCAGCCTGCTCAGAACGAACAGCAGAGGTAGAAGACAGAGATAGAGTATATCCACGTGTCTGATCTACACCTCACTCAGCCTGCTCAGAAGGAACAGCAGAGGTAGAAGACAGAGATAGAGTATATCCACGTGTCTCACTCAGACTGCTGAGAAGGAACAGCAGAGGTAGAAGACAGAGATATAGTATATCCACGTGTCTGATCTACACCCCACTCAGCCTGCTCAGAAGGAACAGCAGAGTTAGAAGACAGAGATAGAGTATATCCACGTGTCTTATCAGTCTGCTCAGAAGGAACAGCAGAGGTAGAAGACAGAGATAGAGTATATCCACGTGTCTGATCTACACCTCACTCAGCCTGCTCAGAAGGAACAGCAGAGGTAGAAGACAGAGATAGAGTATATCCACGTGTCTCACTCAGCCTGTTCAGAAGGAACAGCAGAGGTAGAAGACAGAGATAGCGTATATCCACGTGTCTCTCTCAGCCTGCTCAGAAGGAACAGCAGAGGTAGAAGACATAGATAGAGTGTATCCACGTGTCTGATCTACACCTCACCCAGCCTGCTCAGAAGGAAAAGCAGAGGTAGAAGCCAGAGATAGAGTATATCCACGTGTCTCACTCAGCCTGCTGAGAAGGAACAGCAGAGGTAGAAGACAGATATATAGTATATCCACGTGTCTGATCTACACATCACTCAGCTTGCTCAGAAGGAACAGCAGAGGTAGAAGACAGAGATAGAGTATATCCACGTGTCTGATCTACACCCCACTCAGCCTGCTCAGAAGGAACAGCAGAGTTAGAAGACAGAGATATAGTATATCCACGTGTCTTATCAGTCTGCTCAGAAGGAACAGCAGAGGTAGAAGACAGAGATAGAGTATATCCACGTGTCTGATCTACACCTCACTCAGCCTGCTCAGAAGGAACAGCAGAGGTAGAAGACAGAGATAGAGTATATCCACGTGTCTTATCAGTCTGCTCAGAAGGAACAGCAGAGGTAGAAGACAGAGATAGAGTATATCCACGTGTCTGATCTACACCTCACTCAGCCTGCTCAGAAGGAACAGCAGAGGTAGAAGACAGAGATAGAGTATATCCACGTGTCTCACTCAGCCTGTTCAGAAGGAACAGCAGAGGTAGAAGACAGAGATAGAGTATATCCACGTGTCTCACTCAGCCTGCTCAGAAGGAACAGCAGAGGTAGAAGACATAGATAGAGTGTATCCACGTGTCTGATCTACACCTCACTCAGCCTGCTCAGAAGGACCAGCAGAGGTAGAAGACAGAGATAGAGTATATCCACGTGTCTTATCAGCCTGCTCAGAAGGAACAGCAGAGGTAGAAGACAGAGATAGAGTATATCCACGTGTCTGATCTACACCTCACTCAGCCTGCTCACAAGGAACAACAGAGGTAGAAGACATAGATAGAGTATATCCACGTGTCTCACTCATCCTGCTCAGAAGGAACATCAGAGGTAGAAGACAGAGATAGAGTATATCCACGTGTCTGATCTACACTTCACTCAGCCTGCTCAGAAAGAACAGCAGAGGTAGAAGACAGAGATATAGTATATCCACGTGTCTGATCTACACCTCACTCAGCCTGCTCAGAAGGAACATCAGAGGTAGAAGACATAGATAGAGCATATCCACGTGTCTGATCTACACCTCACTCAGCCTGCTCAGAAGGAACAGCAGAGGTAGAAGGCAGATATATAGTATATCTACGTGTCTCACTCAGCCTGTTCAGAAGGAACAGCAGAGGTAGAAGACAGAGATAGAGTATATCCACGTGTCTCTCTCAGCCTGCTCAGAAGGAACAGCAGAGGTAGAAGACATAGATAGAGTGTATCCATGTGTCTGATCTACACCTCACCCAGCCTGCTCAGAAGGAACAGCAGAGGTAGAAGCCAGAGATAGAGTATATCCACGTGTCTCACTCAGCCTGCTGAGAAGGAACAGCAGAGGTAGAAGACAGATATATAGTATATCCACGTGTCTGATCTACACATCACTCAGCCTGCTCAGAAGGAACAGCAGAGGTAGAAGACAGAGATAGAGTATATCCACGTGTCTGATCTACACCCCACTCAGCCTGCTCAGAAGGAACAGCAGAGTTAGAAGACAGAGATAGAGTATATCCACGTGTCTTATCAGTCTGCTCAGAAGGAACAGCAGAGGTAGAAGACAGAGATAGAGTGTCAGATCTAAGCCAGAGTTTTGTCTAATAAATGTGTGTATTGGTCTCTTCAGTTTAATTCTTTCACAAAGTTTGTTGCACCTGATTTGTAGTGACCTTTTAACACGTGTTCGGTATTTGTTTGTTTCTTGAGATTAAAAGTAATTTGCATTTGAAGTAAATGCTGGGCTCTAGATTTTGGATTAGGCCTCTTGGACTACAAAAGAGGTAAGTATGTAAATCTGGGGGAATTTAAACAATTGGGTGGGGCCTTTTAATTATGTGCGCCAGTGCGAGACAATGGTATGTATGGGTGTGTGTATATAAGTATTCCATCCACTGTACTCATGGTTCAGTTGTCTAGCTGTCTATGCAACCACCAGTGGTCAAGCTCTGTCCATTTGGCAAGCTTTTACATTTTATATTAGAGCTTTTGGCTCTTGGGATTTGTTTTGTCCCATTGCTTGCTGCAAACTTGAGCGTGCTCGACGGAGTATTGGTAGCTCCCTGTTTGACTTTGGGACTGGTGACTGACTGCAGGCAACGATGGAGGCCATCAATCTAGAGCCCTTGTAATGGTGTTTTACTACCGGGTGACCCTACTTATCCAAGCAGCGTCAGGATGACGGAGACTTCCGTACTGTGGGTCTGTGAACAGATATAGCCCGTGTAATGGTGTATTACTACCGGGTGACCATACTAACATCTCATCCAAGCAGCGTCAGGATGACGGAGACTTTCGTACTGACTACTGTGGGTCTTTGAGCAGATGTAGGCGTGACTAGCGATTGCTATAGCACCGGGACCCACGAGCCAATGTCTGGATGACAGTTTACTATTGAATTTGGTGGAGGGTTTCAATTAAAGTGTGTGTGCATTAATTACTATTGTTTGGCCATTTGTTGGTCTGCCTTTTGTGGCACTAATTAATGTGCCTTGGTGGTACGTGGTCTGTGGTGCCTTGGTGGTACGTGGTTTAATGTGCCTTGGTGGTACGTGGTTTAATGTGCCTTGGTGGTACATGGTTTAATGTGCCTTGGTGGTACGTGGTTTAATGTGCCTTGGTGGTACGTGGTTTAATGTGCCTTGGTGGCACAGTGTTTGGTAATTGGAGTTAATTAGTATATTTATTATAATTTTGATGTAGTAGTATTTCGAAACTATTAGGAGTTCGGTAGAAATTGATACGTGTATTTAAATGTAATTGCAATATTAATATTTGGATTTAATTGGAGAATTGCTATTAATATTGTACATAAACAAATCAGGTTCGCTTTATCCTCTTAAACTTGTGAAAAGAATTGTGAAATAACCTTGTTAAAGGAATTGTAAAGAATTGAATGCGACTTATTTGAACCTGGTAAGACTTTGTCAATAAATAGATTGAATAGTATCTAGACTATTATAGCCGAGTTTGATTTGACTGACACAGTTCTCACATTTTGGGGGCTTGTCCGGGAATAATTAAAAAAAACAAAAAAAAACACGAGAACAGTCAGTCAGTATTAAGCGAGACAGCCTATTAACATTAAATGTACACTGACGTTTCCTCTTGAATTTTTCCTTATTTCCAGGGCTCATGTCACCTGCCTGCCGTCCGTCACCACGCCCAAAGTCATTACATCTACCGTGGCTTGTGTTTTTGTATGTATTGCTGATTTGGGTAGAGTTAAAACCACAGACAGCAATCATGGCCAAATTGGTAGATATTGGTAAGGATTTGGGATTGAAAGGTAGCGAGTTGATGGATTTTGTGCGAGGGAGAGAGAAAATTGAAATAGATGACAGGGCTCAGAAGTTAGAGTTGGCAAGGTCAGAGAAAGAGGTATTGGAAACACAGTTGAAGGTTAAGGAATTGGAAATGAAGGGTGTGACAGAATCCAAACATGGTGTTGGAACCAAAACTCCTGGCAAAGGTCCTAAGTTGCCTACATTTCACGACGACAAAGACGATTTAGATTCGTATTTGCAGCGTTTTGAAAGATATGCCGAGAGTCAAGCTTGGCCAAAAAAGAGCTGGGCAATTAGTTTGGCCGCACTTTTATCAGGTAAGGCACTGTTTGTTTACAATAGAATACCCGAAGCACATGCTAATGATTACAATCGACTTAAAGTTGCTTTATTTAAACAGTACAACTTGACAGAAGATGGATTTAGAACCAAATTTAGACAGAGTCGTCCAGACAAGATAGAAAGTCCTCTCCAGTATGCCGTTCGTCTCGAACATAACTTTGATCGTTGGGTTGACTTGGCAAAAGTAGATAAGAGTTTTTCTGGTGTTAGAAATCTCATGCTTTGTGAACAGTTTATTAATGGTTGTGGACCAGATCTTTCTGTATTTCTGAAGGAGCGTGAACCGAAGAATTTAGAAAGCATGGCAAAACTCGCCGAGCAGTTCATTGAGGCTAGAGGTACTACATTCGGCCAATTCATTCAGTCGGATCGAGGATTCAGACAGCCACCCAACCGCAAGCCAGATGCTTCAAAGTCAGCAGTCAGTAGGGAGCGACCGACTCCTCCTACACAGTGGCCGCAAGTCAAGACGTGTTTTATTTGTCACAAGAAGGGGCACATCGCACGTGATTGTTATCAGCGAGGGAAACTGCCTGTTAAAGCATCTAGCATGGTTGTACAATCTGAGATTGCTACTCCATCATATGCATCACAAGCTATAGGTGAGTCTCGAAAACAAACATCCAGACAAGGGTCATGTGATCAGAGTCAAAAGAAACGGTAGCGTTCATGGCTACTCAAAGTTTGGGAAACTGTTGTCGTGAAGAGGATCATGTTACACTTAGATGTGGGCACAAATTACCCATAATGAGTGCTGCCTGTAGGGACCATGAGTTGTCGAAAATGCCAGTCCGAGATGGTCTAATCGGAAAACAAAAGGTGTCAGTATTAAGGGATAGTGGGTGCAGTGGAGTCGTTGTACGTAGGGATTTAGTACCAGATAATTCTCTTACCGGTGAGGAACGAGTTTGTGTCCTTATTGATGGAACCATACGGAAGGTGCCGATTGCCAATGTTTCTATTGACACTCCGTTCTATCAGGGTTTAGTCGACGCATTATGTATGGAGCATCCAGTGTATGATGTAATTTTAGGGAATATCCCAGGTGTTAGGGGTCCATCTGATCCAAATCCTGATTGGGGTAATTGTAAGTCGCGTAGTGTTGACATCCGAGAATTACCAGCTCAGATGGTTGATCTTGTTGTCACTGGTGCTGTTCAAACTCGAGCACAAAAACTTGCTGAGAATCGACCAGTAAAAAGTTTGAAGGTTCCTAAGTTTCTTTCCGATGTTGTTACTGCAGAAAACTTGAAATTAGAGCAAGAGACGGACCCAACACTACATCGTTGTAGGGAAATTGCAGACAAAACTCAGTCTGTTAGTAAGGATAGTCATACCTCTCATTTTGTTTGGCGTAAGGGCATTCTGTACCGAGAATTTCAATCACCAAAGGTAGAGCATAACAATGTATTTTTGCAGATTGTTGTTCCTTCCAAATACAGGAAACAAGTAATGGAGCTCGCTCATGAATCTTTGTTGGGTGGACACTTGGGCTCCCAGAAGACCTGCGACAGAGTGATGACAAACTTCTTCTGGCCAGGCATTCAGTCGACCATCAGACGATTCGTTCAGTCATGTGACATCTGCCAAAGAACATTTCCGAAAGGAAAGGTCAAGAGATTACCTTTAGGAAGTTTTCCGCTGATCGAAACTCCGTTCCAGCGTATTGCTGTTGATATCATTGGGCCTATACATCCACCAACTGACAGAGGTAATAGGTTTATTCTTACCATTGTAGATTATGCTACCAGATACCCAGAAGCTGTTCCCCTCCGCTCCATATAAACTATTTCAGTTGCTGAAGCGTTGATTAATGTGTTTACCAGAGTAGGGGTTCCTAGAGAAATCTTAAGTGATCAAGGCGGTCAGTTCATGTCGGGGTTAATGCGTGAAATCAGTCGGTTACTTTCAGTTAAACAGATGACAACCACACCATATCATCCGGCCTGTAATGGCTTAGTTGAAAGGTTTAACGGTACCCTAAAACAGATGTTACGAAAGATGAGCGCAGAGAGACCTAAAGATTGGGACAGGTATGTTGCAGCTTTGTTGTTTGCTTATCGTGAGGCACCTCAGGCTAGTTTGGGATTTTCTCCTTTTGAGTTGCTTTATGGAAGAACCGTCAGAGGGCCTATGTCTATCCTAAAACAACTATGGACAGGCGAGGTTGAAGAACCGCAGGTTAAAACAACCTATGAATATGTACTTGACCTCAAAAACAGGCTTCAAGAAACATGTCAGTTGGCTCGTGAAAATCTCCAGAAAGCTCAACAATACCAGAAACGTTACTACGACAAGAAGAGCAAGCAAAAAAACTTCAAAGTTGGGGATTATGTTTTGTTGCTTCTTCCGACAAACAACAACAAACTTCTGTTACAATGGAAAGGGCCATATCAAATTGTAGGAAAGCAAAGTAAATGGGACTACCAAATAGACATGAATGGTACGATAAAAACATTTCATGCTAATCTTCTAAAGGCTTACATCCACAGAGAATCTGAACAGGTTGATAAAGAGCAAGTTCAGGCGTGTGTTGCAGTGATTGGTCAGGAAGTAGGTGAGGATGGCAGTGAGATACGGGAACTTCTTCACTCGCCAGTTTTGAATGCAACAGAGTCGGTGAGTGATGTAAAGGTTGATCCTGACTTATCTGACCAGATGAAAATTCAGGTCAGTCAATTGTTACAGGAGTTTGACGACGTTCTAACAGATCTGCCTGGTCGAACTACAGTCGTAGAACATGACATCAAACTGACCACCGATGAGCCTATTCGTTCGAAACCATATCCTATGCCATTTGCTCTCAGGGAAATAATCAAAGATGAGGTTGTCAACATGCTAAAACTTAGAGTAATCGAGTCATCAGATTCACCCTATGCTTCGCCAATTGTTCTTGTTGACAAGAAGGATGGTACAAAACGATTTTGCATCGAGTATAGACGTCTCAATAGAAGTACAATTTTTGATGCCGAACCCATTCCAAACCCAGATGAAATTTTTGTGTCACTTTCTCATGATAATTATTTTAGCAAGTTGGACCTTACAAAAGGTTATTGGCAGGTTCCAGTTCAAAAGGAATCCAGATCAGCAACAGCATTCCGTACACCTGAAGGTCTTTTCCAGTTCTGTACAATGCCATTCGGACTTGTGAATGCACCTGCTACATTTAGTCGACTCATGCGACGGGTTCTCGATGGTATTCGATGTACGGATAACTACATTGATGATATCTTGGTTCATACCAGAAGTTGGGAAGATCATCTTGACATACTTCGTGAGGTACTCGAGCGTCTGCGTTCAGCTAACTTAACGGAAAAACCTAGTAAGTGTCAAGTGGGTATGAAGTCGATATATTTTCTTGGTCATGTTGTTGGTCAGGGAATGTTGCAACCACAGATGGAGAAGATTAATAGCATCAAAGAAGCAAACCAACCTAAGACAAAGAAACATCTTCGATCTTTCTTAGGCTTAGCAGGGTATTATCGTCGGTTTATATCTAATTTTGCAGCAGTAGCAGTTCCACTGACAGATCTGACAAAAGCGAAGGGTCCAAACAACATCAAGTGGGGTGAAAGTCAAGAAATTGCTTTCAACACTTTGAAGTCTAAGTTGTCATCTAGTCCAATCCTTCAACTTCCGGATTGCTCGAAGCAGTTCATTCTTAGAACTGACGCTTCCAATACTGGTGTTGGTGCAGTTTTACTCCAAGACCATGATAAAACAGAAGAGCTTTTCCCGGTTGCATATGCAAGTCGCAAACTCTTGCCTAGGGAAAGGGCATATGCCACTGTAGAAAAGGAAGGGTTAGCCATTGTTTGGGGAATTCAAAAGTTCCAGCGTTATCTCCATGGTCGTGAATTTGTGCTTCAGACAGATCATCAATCCTTGCAGTATATGAACAAAGCCAAATTAACGAATGCACGAGTCATGCGTTGGGCCTTGGCATTACAACCATATAGATTTCGTCTAGAGAGTATAAAAGGGTCCGAAAATGTTGGTGCCGATTTCCTTAGTAGGAGCGAGGTAAAAGGTGAGTAAATTTTGATTTTTTTTTTTTTTTAATAAACAACAAAAAAATATATAAAAAGAAAGAAACATTTTTTGAAGGAGGAGGTGAAATGTCAGATCTAAGCCAGAGTTTTGTCTAATAAATGTGTGTATTGGTCTCTTCAGTTTAATTCTTTCACAACGTTTGTTGCACCTGATTTGTAGTGACCTTTTAACACGTGTTCGGTATTTGTTTGTTTCTTGAGATTAAAAGTAATTTGCATTTGAAGTAAATGCTGGGCTCTAGATTTTGGATTAGGCATCTTGGACTACAAAAGAGGTAAGTATGTAAATCTGGGGGAATTTAAACAATTGGGTGGGGCCTTTTAATTATGTGCGCCAGTGCGAGACAATGGTATGTATGGGTGTGTGTATATAAGTATTCCATCCACTGTACTCATGGTTCAGTTGTCTAGCTGTCTATGCAACCACCAGTGGTCAAGCTCTGTCCATTTGGCAAGCTTTTACATTTTATATTAGAGCTTTTGGCTCTTGGGATTTGTTTTTTCCCATTGCTTGCTGCAAACTTGAGCGTGCTCGACGGAGTATTGGTAGCTCCCTGTTTGACTTTGGGACTGGTGACTGACTGCAGGCAACGATGGAGGCCATCAATCTAGAGCCCTTGTAATGGTGTTTTACTACCGGGTGACCATACTTATCCAAGCAGCGTCAGGATGACGGAGACTTCCGTACTGTGGGTCTGTGAACAGATATAGCCCGTGTAATGGTGTATTACTACCGGGTGACCATACTAACATCTCATCCAAGCAGCGTCAGGATGACGGAGACTTCCGTACTGACTACTGTGGGTCTTTGAGCAGATGTAGGCGTGACTAGCGATTGCTATAGCACCGGAACCCACGAGCCAATGTCTGGATGACAGTTTACTATTGAATTTGGTGGAGGGTTTCAATTAAAGTGTGTGTGCATTAATTACTATTGTTTGGCCATTTGTTGGTCTGCCTTTTGTGGCACTAATTAATGTGCCTTGGTGGTACGTGGTCTGTGGTGCCTTGGTGGTACGTGGTTTAATGTGCCTTGGTGGTACGTGGTTTAATGTGCCATGGTGGTACGTGGTTTAATGTGCCTTGGTGGTACGTGGTTTAATGTGCCTTGGTGGTACGTGGTTTAATGTGCCTTGGTGGTACGTGGTTTAATGTGCCTTGGTGGTACGTGGTTTAATGTGCCTTGGTGGTACGTGGTTTAATGTGCCTTGGTGGCACAGTGTTTGGTAATTGGAGTTAATTAGTATATTTATTAGAATTTTGATGTAGTAGTATTTCGAAACTATTAGGAGTTCGGTAGAAATTGATACGTGTATTTAAATGTAATTGCAATATTAATATTTGGATTTAATTGGAGAATTGCTATTAATATTGTACATAAACAAATCAGGTTCGCTTTATCCTCTTAAACTTGTGAAAAGAATTGTGAAATAACCTTGTTAAAGGAATTGTAAAGAATTGAATGCGACTT
Organism: Crossaster papposus; assembly: GCA_037893245.1. NCBI lineage: Eukaryota > Metazoa > Echinodermata > Asteroidea > Velatida > Solasteridae > Crossaster > Crossaster papposus. The sequence goes on from JBAIAA010000865.1 coordinate 1,143,087, forward strand.
ATTTGAACCTGGTAAGACTTTGTCAATAAATAGATTGAATAGTATCTAGACTATTATAGCCGAGTTTGATTTGACTGACACAGTTCTCACATAGAGTATATCCACGTGTCTGATCTACACCTCACTCAGCCTGCTCAGAAGGAACAGCAGAGGTAGAAGACAGAGATAGAGTATATCCACGTGTCTCACTCAGCCTGTTCAGAAGGAACAGCAGAGGTAGAAGACAGAGATAGAGTATATCCACGTGTCTCACTCAGCCTGCTCAGAAGGAACAGCAGAGGTAGAAGACATAGATAGAGTGTATCCACGTGTCTGATCTACACCTCACTCAGCCTGCTCAGAAGGAACAGCAGAGGTAGAAGACAGAGATAGAGTATATCCACGTGTATTATCAGCCTGCTCAGAAGGAACAGCAGAGGTAGAAGACAGAGATAGAGTATATCCACGTGTCTGATCTACACCTCACTCAGCCTGCTCACAAGGAACAACAGAGGTAGAAGACAGAGATAGAGTATATCCACGTGTCTCACTCAGCCTGCTGAGAAGGAACAGCAGAGGTAGAAGACAGATATATAGTATATCCACGTGTCTGATCTACAACTCACTCAGCCTGCTCAGAAGGAACAGCAGAGTTAGAAGACAGAGATAGAGTATATCCACGTGTCTTATCAGTCTGCTCAGAAGGAACAGCAGAGGTAGAAGACAGAGATAGAGTATATCCACGTGTCTGATCTACACCTCCCTCAGCCTGCTCAGAAGGAACAGCAGAGGTAGAAGACAGAGATAGAGTATATCCACGTGTCTCACTCAGCCTGCTCAGAAGGAACAGCAGAGGTAGAAGACAAAGATAGAGTATATCCACGTGTCTGATCTACACCTCACTCAGCCTGCTCACAAGGAACAACAGAGGTAGAAGACAGAGATAGAGTATATCCACGTGTCTCACTCAGCCTGCTGAGAAGGAACAGCAGAGGTAGAAGACAGATATATAGTATATCCACGTGTCTGATCTACAACTCACTCAGCCTGCTCAGAAAGAACAGCAGAGGTAGAAGACAGAGATAGAGTATATCCACGTGTCTGATCTACACCCCACTCAGCCTGCTCAGAAGGAACAGCAGAGTTAGAAGACAGAGATAGAGTATATCCACGTGTCTTATCAGTCTGCTCAGAAGGAACAGCAGAGGTAGAAGACAGAGATAGAGTATATCCACGTGTCTGATCTACACCTCCCTCAGCCTGCTCAGAAGGAACAGCAGAGGTAGAAGACAGAGATAGAGTATATCCACGTGTCTCACTCAGCCTGTTCAGAAGGAACAGCAGAGGTAGAAGACAGAGATAGAGTATATCCACGTGTCTCTCTCAGCCTGCTCAGAAGGAACAGCAGAGGTAGAAGACATAGATAGAGTGTATCCACGTGTCTGATCTACACCTCACCCAGCCTGCTCAGAAGGAACAGCAGAGGTAGAAGACAGAGATAGAGTATATCCACGTGTCTCACTCAGCCTGCTGAGAAGGAACAGCAGAGGTAGAAGACAGATATATAGTATATCCACGTGTCTGATATACACATCACTCAGCCTGCTCAGAAGGAACAGCAGAGGTAGAAGACAGAGATAGAGTATATCCACGTGTCTGATCTACACCCCACTCAGCCTGCTCAGAAGGAACAGCAGAGTTAGAAGACAGAGATAGAGTATATCCACGTGTCTTATCAGTCTGCTCAGAAGGAACAGCAGAGGTAGAAGACAGAGATAGAGTATATCCACGTGTCTGATCTACACCTCACTCAGCCTGCTCAGAAGGAACAGCAGAGGTAGAAGACAGAGATAGAGTATATCCACGTGTCTCACTCAGCCTGTTCAGAAGGAACAGCAGAGGTAGAAGACAGAGATAGAGTATATCCACGTGTCTCACTCAGCCTGCTGAGAAGGAACAGCAGAGGTAGAAGACATAGGTAGAGTGTATCCACGTGTCTGATCTACACCTCACTCAGCCTGCTCATAAGGAACAGCAGAGGTAGAAGACAGAGATATAGTATATCCACGTGTCTTATCAGCCTGCTCAGAAGGAACAGCAGAGGTAGAAGACAGAGATAGAGTATATCCACGTGTCTGATCTACACCTCACTCAGCCTGCTCACAAGGAACAACAGAGGTAGAAGACATAGATAGAGTATATCCACGTGTCTCACTCATCCTGCTCAGAAGGAACAGCAGAGGTAGAAGACAGATATAGAGTATATCCACGTGTCTGATCTACACTTCACTCAGCCTGCTCAGAAGGAACAGCAGAGGTAGAAGACAGATATATAGTATATCCACGTGTCTGATCTACACCTCACTCAGCCTGCTCAGAAGAAACAGCAGAGGTAGAAGACATAGATAGAGCATATCCACGTGTCTGATCTACACCTCACTCAGCCTGCTCAGAAGGAACAGCAGAGGTAGAAGGCAGATATATAGTATATCTACGTGTCTCACTCAGCCTGCTCATAAGGAACAGCAGAGGTAGAAGACAGAGGTAGAGTATATCCACGTGTCTGATCTACACCTCACTCAGCCTGCTCAGAAGGAACAGCAGAGGTAGAAGACAGAGATAGAGTATATCCACGTGTCTCACTCAGACTGCGCAGAAGGAACAGCAGAGGTAGAATACAGAGATATGGTATATCTACGTGTCTCACTCAGCCTGCTCATAAGGAACAGCAGAGGTAGAAGACAGAGGTAGAGTATATCCACGTGTCTGATCTACACCTCACTCAGCCTGCTCAGAAGGAACAGCAGAGGTAGAAGACAGAGATAGAGTATATCCACGTGTCTGATATACACCTCACTCAGCCTGCTCAGAACGAACAGCAGAGGTAGAAGACAGAGATAGAGTATATCCACGTGTCTGATCTACACCTCACTCAGCCTGCTCAGAAGGAACAGCAGAGGTAGAAGACAGAGATAGAGTATATCCACGTGTCTCACTCAGCCTGCTGAGAAGGAACAGCAGAGGTAGAATACAGATATATAGTATATCCACGTGTCTGATCTACAACTCACTCAGCCTGCTCAGAAAGAACAGCAGAGGTAGAAGACAGAGATAGAGTATATCCACGTGTCTGATCTACACCCCACTCAGCCTGCTCAGAAGGAACAGCAGAGTTAGAAGACAGAGATAGAGTATATCCACGTGTCTTATCAGTCTGCTCAGAAGGAACAGCAGAGGTAGAAGACAGAGATAGAGTATATCCACGTGTCTGATCTACACCTCACTCAGCCTGCTCAGAAGGAACAGCAGAGGTAGAAGACAGAGATAGAGTATATCCACGTGTCTCACTCAGCCTGTTCAGAAGGAACAGCAGAGGTAGAAGACAGAGATAGAGTATATCCACGTGTCTATCTCAGCCTGCTCAGAAGGAACAGCAGAGGTAGAAGACAGAGATAGAGTATATCCACGTGTCTGATCTACACTTCACTCAGCCTGCTCAGAAGGAACAGCAGAGGTAGAAGACAGATATATAGTATATCCACGTGTCTGATCTACACCTCACTCAGCCTGCTCAGAAGAAACAGCAGAGGTAGAAGACATAGATAGAGCATATCCACGTGTCTGATCTACACCTCACTCAGCCTGCTCAGAAGGAACAGCAGAGGTAGAAGGCAGATATATAGTATATCTACGTGTCTCACTCAGCCTGCTCATAAGGAACAGCAGAGGTAGAAGACAGAGGTAGAGTATATCCACGTGTCTGATCTACACCTCACTCAGCCTGCTCAGAAGGAACAGCAGAGGTAGAAGACAGAGATAGAGTATATCCACGTGTCTCACTCAGACTGCGCAGAAGGAACAGCAGAGGTAGAATACAGAGATATGGTATATCTACGTGTCTCACTCAGCCTGCTCATAAGGAACAGCAGAGGTAGAAGACAGAGGTAGAGTATATCCACGTGTCTGATCTACACCTCACTCAGCCTGCTCAGAAGGAACAGCAGAGGTAGAAGACAGAGATAGAGTATATCCACGTGTCTGATATACACCTCACTCAGCCTGCTCAGAACGAACAGCAGAGGTAGAAGACAGAGATAGAGTATATCCACGTGTCTGATCTACACCTCACTCAGCCTGCTCAGAAGGAACAGCAGAGGTAGAAGACAGAGATAGAGTATATCCACGTGTCTCACTCAGCCTGCTGAGAAGGAACAGCAGAGGTAGAATACAGATATATAGTATATCCACGTGTCTGATCTACAACTCACTCAGCCTGCTCAGAAAGAACAGCAGAGGTAGAAGACAGAGATAGAGTATATCCACGTGTCTGATCTACACCCCACTCAGCCTGCTCAGAAGGAACAGCAGAGTTAGAAGACAGAGATAGAGTATATCCACGTGTCTTATCAGTCTGCTCAGAAGGAACAGCAGAGGTAGAAGACAGAGATAGAGTATATCCACGTGTCTGATCTACACCTCACTCAGCCTGCTCAGAAGGAACAGCAGAGGTAGAAGACAGAGATAGAGTATATCCACGTGTCTCACTCAGCCTGTTCAGAAGGAACAGCAGAGGTAGAAGACAGAGATAGAGTATATCCACGTGTCTATCTCAGCCTGCTCAGAAGGAACAGCAGAGGTAGAAGACATAGATAGAGTATATCCACGTGTCTGATCTACACCTCACTCAGCCTGCTCGGAAGGAACAGCAGAGGTATAAAACAGAGACAGAGTATATCCACGTGTCTCACTCATCCTGCTCAGAAGGAACAGCAGAGGTAGAAGACAGAGATAGAGTATATCCACGTGTCTGATCTACACCTCACTCAGCCTGCTCAGAAGGAACAGCAGAGGTTGAAGACAGAGATATAGTATATCCACGTGTCTCACTCAGCCTGCTCAGAAGGAACAGCATAGATGGAAGACAGATAATAGAGTATATCCACGTGTCTCACTCAGCCTGCTCAGATGGAACAGCAGAGGTAGAAGACAGAGATAGAGTATATCCACGTGTCTCACTCAGCCTGCTCAGAAGGAACAGCAGAGGTACAAAACAGAGATAGAGTATATCCACGTGTCTGATCTACACCTCACTCAGCCTGCTCAGAAGGAACAGCAGAGGTATAAAACAGAGATAGAGTATATCCACGTGTCTCACTCAGCCTGCTAAGAAGGAACAGCAGAGGTAGAAGACAGAGATAGAGTATATCCACATGTCTCACTCATCCTGCTCAGAGGGAACAGCAGAGGTATAAGACAGAGATATAGTATGTCCACGTGTCTGATCTACACCTCACTCAGCATGCTCAGAAGGAACATCAGAGGTAGAAGACAGAGATAGAGTATATCCACGTGTCTGATCTACACCTCTCTCAGCCTGCTCACAAAGAACAGCAGGGGTAGAAGACAGAGAAAGAGTATATCCACGTGTCTCACTCAGCCTGCAAATAATGAACAGCAGAGGTAGAAGACAGAGATAGAGTATATCCACGTGTCTCAGTCAGCCTGCTCAGAAGGAACAGCAGAGGTAGAAGACAGAGATAGAGTATATCCACGTGTCTGATCTACACCTCACTCAGCCTGCTCAAAAGAAACAGCAGAGGTAGAAGACAGAAATAGAGTATATCCACGTGTCTCTCTCAGCCTGCTCAGAAGGAACAGCAGAGCTATAAGACAGAGATAGAGTATGTCCACGTGTCTGATCTACACCTCACTCAGCCTGCTCAGAATGAACAACAGAGGTAGAAGACAGAGACGGAGTATATCCACGTGTCTCACTCAGCCTTCTCAGAAGGAACAGCAGAGGTAGAAGACAGAGATAGAGTATATCCACGTGTCTGATCTACACCTCACTCAGCCTGCTCAGAAGGAACAGCAGAGATAGAAGATAGAGACATAGTATATCCACGTGTCTCACTCAACCTGCTCATAAGGAACAGCAGAGGTAGAAGACAGAGATAGAGTATATCCACGTGTCTCACTCAGCCTGCACATAATGAACAGCAGAGGTAGAATACAGAGATAGTGTATATACACGTGTCTGATCTACACCTCACTCAGCCTGCTCGGAAGGAACAGCAGAGGTTGAAGACAGAGATAGAGTATATCCACGTGTCTCACTCAGCCTGCTCAGAAGGAACAGCATAGATGGAAGACAGATAATAGAGTATATCCACGTGTCTCACTCAGCCTGCTCAGAAGGAACAGAAGAGGTACAAAACAGAGATAGAGTATATCCACGTGTCTGATCTACACCTCACTCAGCCTGCTCAGAAGGAACAGCAGAGGTAGAAGACAGTATATCCACGTGTCTCACTCAGCCTGCTCAGAAGGAACAACAGAGGTAGAAGACAGAGATAGAGTATATCCACTTGTCTCACTCATCCTGCTCAGAAGGAACAGCAGAGGTAGAAGACAGAGATAGAGTATATCCACGTGTCTGATCTACACCTCACTCAGCCTACTCAGAAGGAACATCAGAGGTAGAAGACAGAGATAGAGTATATCCACGTGTCTTTCTCAGCCTGCTCAGAAGGAACAGCAGAGCTAGAAGACAGAGATAGAGTATATCCACGTGTCTCTCTCAGCCTGCTCAGAAGGAACAGCAGAGCTAGAAGACAGAGATAGAGTATATCCACGTGTCTGATCTACACCCCACTCAGCCTGCTCAGAAGAAACAGCAGAGGTAAATGACAGAGATAGAGTATATCCACGTGTCTCACTCAGCCTGCTCAGAAGGAACAGCAGAGGTAGAAGACACAGATAGAGTATATCCACGTGTCTGATCTACACCTCACTCAGCCTGCTCAGAAGGAACAGCAGAGGTAGAAGACAGAGATAGAGTATACCCACGTGTCTCTCTCAGCCTGCTCAGAAGGAACAGCAGAGCTAGAAGACAGAGATAGAGTATATCCACGTGTATGATCTACACCTCACTCAGCTTGCTCAGAAAGAACAGCAGAGGTAGAAGACAGAGATAGAGTATATCCACGTGTCTCACTCAACCTGCTCAGAAGGAACAGCAGAGGTAGAAGACTGAGATAGAGTATATCCACGTGTCTCACTCAGCCTGCACATAATGAACAGCAGAGGTAGAATACAGAGATAAAGTATATACACGTGTCTGATCTACACCTCAATCAGCCTGTTCGGAAGGAACAGCAGAGGTTGAAGACAGAGATAGAGTTTATCCACGTGTCTCACTCAGCCTGCTCAGAAGGAACAGCATAGATGGAAGACATATAATAGAGTATATCCACGTGTCTCACTCAGCCTGCTCAGATGGAACAGCAGAGGTAGAAGACAGAGATAGAGTATATCCACGTGTCTCACTCAGCCTGCTCAGAAGGAACAGAAGAGGTACAAAACAGAGATAGAGTATATCCACGTGTCTGATCTACACCTCACTCAGCCTGCTCAGAAGGAACAGCAGAGGTATAAGACAGAGATAGAGTATATCCACGTGTCTCACTCAGCCTGCTCAGAAGGAACAGCATAGATGGAAGACAGATAATAGAGTATATCCACGTGTCTCACTCAGCCTGCTCAGATGGAACAGCAGAGGTAGAAGACAGAGATAGAGTATATCCACGTGTCTCACTCAGCCTGCTCAGAAGGAACAGCAGAGGTACAAAACAGAGATAGAGTATATCCACGTGTCTGATCTACACCTCACTCAGCCTGCTCAGAAGGAACAGCAGAGGTATAAAACAGAGACAGAGTATATCCACATGTCTCACTCATCCTGCTCAGAAGGAACAGCAGAGGTAGAAGACAGCGATATAGTATATCCACGTGTCTGATCTACACCTCACTCAGCCTGCTCAGAAGGAACATCAGAGGTAGAAGACAGAGATAGAGTATATCCACGTGTCTCACTCAGCCTACTCAGCAGGAACAGCAGAGGTTGAAGACAGAGATATATTATATCCACGTGTCTGATCTACACCTCACTTAGCCTGCTCATAAGGAACAGCAGGGGTAGAAGACAGAGATATAGTATATCCACGTGTCTCACTCAGCATGCACATAATGAACAGCAGAGGTAGAAGACAGAGATATAGTATATCCACGTGTCTCACTCAGCCTGCTCAGAAGGAACAGCAGAGGTAGAAGACAGAGATAGAGTATATCCACGTGTCTGATCTACACCGCACTCAGCCTGCTCAGAAGAAACAGCAGAGGTAGAAGACAGAAATAGAGTATATCCACGTGTCTCTCTCAGCCTGCTCAGAAGGAACAGCAGAGCTAGAAGACAGAGATAGAGTATATCCACGTGTCTGATCTACACCCCACTCAGCCTGCTCAGAAGAAACAGCAGAGGTGAAAGACAGAGATAGAGTATATCCACGTGTCTCACTCAGCCTTCTCAGAAGGAACAGCAGAGGTAGAAGACAGAGATAGAGTATATCCACGTGTCTGATCTACACCTCACTCAGCCTGCTCGGAAGGAACAGCAGAGGTTGAAGACAGAGATAGAGTATATCCACGTGTCTCACTCAGCCTGCTCAGAAGGAACAGCATAGATGGAAGACAGATAATAGAGTATATCCACGTGTCTCACTCAGCCTGCTCAGAAGGAACAGAAGAGGTACAAAACAGAGATAGAGTATATCCACGTGTCTGATCTACACCTCACTCAGCCTGCTCAGAAGGAACAGCAGAGGTAGAAGACAGAGATAGAGTATATCCACGTGTCTCACTCAGCCTGCTCAGAAGGAACAACAGAGGTAGAAGACAGAGATAGAGTATATCCACATGTCTCACTCATCCTGCTCAGAAGGAACAGCAGAGGTAGAAGACAGAGATATAGTATATCCACGTGTCTGATCTACACCTCACTCAGCCTACTCAGAAGGAACATCAGAGATAGAAGACAGAGATAGAGTATATCCACGTGTCTCTCTCAGCCTGCTCAGAAGGAACAGCAGAGCTAGAAGACAGAGATAGAGTATATCCACGTGTCTCTCTCAGCCTGCTCAGAAGGAACAGCAGAGCTAGAAGACAGAGATAGAGTATATCCACGTGTCTGATCTACACCCCACTCAGCCTGCTCAGAAGAAACAGCAGAGGTAAATGACAGAGATAGAGTATATCCACGTGTCTCACTCAGCCTGCTCAGAAGGAACTGCAGAGGTAGAAGACACAGATAGAGTATATCCACGTGTCTGATCTACACCTCACTCAGCCTGCTCAGAAGGAACAGCAGAGGTAGAAGACAGAGATAGAGTATACCCACGTGTCTCTCTCAGCCTGCTCAGAAGGAACAGCAGAGCTAGAAGACAGAGATAGAGTATATCCACGTGTCTCTCTCAGCCTGCTCAGAAGGAACAGCAGAGCTAGAAGACAGAGATAGAGTATATCCACGTGTCTGATCTACACCCCACTCAGCCTGCTCAGAGAGGTAGAAGACAGAGATAGAGTATATCCACGTGTCTCACTCAGCCTGCTCAGAAGGAACATCAGAGCTTGAAGACAGAGATAGAGTATATCCACGTGTCTGATCTACACCTCACTCAGCCTGCTCAGAATGAACAACAGAGGTAGAAGACAGATACGGAGTATATCCACGTGTCTCACTCAGCCTGCTCAGAAGGAACATCAGAGGTAGAATACAGAGATAGAGTATATCCACGTGTCTGATCTACTCCTCACTCAGCCTGCTCAAAAGGAACAGCAGAGGTAGAAGACAGAGATAGATTATATCCACGTGTCTGATCTACACCTCACTCAGCCTGCTCAGAAGGAACAGCAGAGGTAGAAGACAGAGATAGAGTATATCCACGTGTCTGATCTACACCTCATTCAGCCTGCTCAGAAGAAACAGCAGAGGTAGAAGACAGAGATAGAGTATATCCACGTGTCTCACTCAGCCTGCTCAGAAGGAACAGCAGAGGTAGAATACAGAGATAGAGTATATACACGTGTCTGATCTACACCTCACTCAGCCTGCTCAGAAGGAACAACAGAGGTTGAAGACAGAGATAGAGTATATCCACGTGTCTCACTCAGCCTGCTCAGAAGGAGCAACATAGATGGAAGACAGATAATAGAGTATATCCACGTGTCTTACTCGGCCTGCTCAGAAGGAACAGCAGAGGTACAACACAGAGATAGAGTATATCCACGTGTCTGATCTACACCTCACTCAGCCTGCTCAGAAGGAACATCAGAGGTAGAAGACAGAGATAGAGTATATCCACGTGTCTGATCTACACCTCACTCAGCCCGCTCAGAAGGAACAGCATAGGTAGAAGACAGATATATAGTATATCCACGTGTCTCACTCATCCTGCTCAGAAGGAACAGCCAAGGTAGAAGACAGAGATAGAGTATATCCACGTGTCTGATCTACACCCCACTCAGCCTGCTCAGAAGAAACAGCAGAGGTAAAAGACAGAGATAGAGTATATCCACGTGTCTCACTCAGCCTGCTCAGAAGGAACAGCAGAGGTAGAATACATAGATATAGTATATACACGTGTCTGATCTACACCTCACTCAGCCTGCTCAGAAGGAACAGCAGAGGTTGAAGACAGAGATATAGTATATCCACGTGTCTCACTCAGCCTGCTCAGAAGGAACAGCATAGATGGAAGACAGATAATAGAGTATATCCACGTGTCTCACTCAGCCTGCTCAGATGGAACAGCCGAGGTAGAAGACAGAGATATAGTATATCCACGTGTCTCACTCAGCCTGCTCAGAAGGAACAGCAGAGGTACAAAACAGAGATAGAGTATATCCACGTGTCTGATCTACACATCACTCAGCCTGCTCAGAAGGAACAGCAGAGGTAGAAGACAGAGATAGAGTATACCCACGTGTCTCTCTCAGCCTGCTCAGAAGGAACAGCAGAGCTAGAAGACAGAGATAGAGTATATCCACGTGTATGATCTACACCTCACTCAGCCTGCTCAGAAAGAACAGCAGAGGTAGAAGACAGAGATAGAGTATATCCACGTGTCTCACTCAACCTGCTCAGAAGGAACAGCAGAGGTAGAAGACAGAGATAGAGTATATCCACGTGTCTCACTCAGCCTGCACATAATGAACAGCAGAGGTAGAATACAGAGATAAAGTATATACACGTGTCTGATCTACACCTCAATCAGCCTGTTCGGAAGGAACAGCAGAGGTTGAAGACAGAGATGGAGTATATCCACGTGTCTCACTCAGCCTGCTCAGAAGGAGCAACATAGATGGAAGACAGATAATAGAGTATATCCACGTGTCTTACTCGGCCTGCTCAGAAGGAACAGCAGAGGTACAACACAGAGATAGAGTATATCCACGTGTCTGATCTACACCTCACTCAGCCTGCTCAGAAGGAACAGCAGAGGTAGAAGACAGAGATAGAGTATATCCACGTGTCTGATCTACACCTCACTCAGCCCGCTCAGAAGGAACAGCATAGGTAGAAGACAGATATATAGTATATCCACGTGTCTCACTCATCCTGCTCAGAAGGAACAGCCAAGGTAGAAGACAGAGATAGAGTATATCCACGTGTCTGATCTACACCCCACTCAGCCTGCTCAGAAGAAACAGCAGAGTTAAAAGACAGAGATAGAGTATATCCACGTGTCTCACTCAGCCTGCTCAGAAGGAACAGCAGAGGTAGAATACATAGATAGAGTATATACACGTGTCTGATCTACACCTCACTCAGCCTGCTCAGAAGGAACAGCAGAGGTTGAAGACAGAGATATAGTATATCCACGTGTCTCACTCAGCCTGCTCAGAAGGAACAGCATAGATGGAAGACAGATAATAGAGTATATCCACGTGTCTCACTCAGCCTGCTCAGATGGAACAGCCGAGGTAGAAGACAGAGATAGAGTATATCCACGTGTCTCACTCAGCCTGCTCAGAAGGAACAGCAGAGGTACAAAACAGAGATAGAGTATATCCACGTGTCTGATCTACACATCACTCAGCCTGCTCAGAAGGAACAGCAGAGGTAGAAGACAGAGATAGAGTATACCCACGTGTCTCTCTCAGCCTGCTCAGAAGGAACAGCAGAGGTAGAAGACAGCGATATAGTATATCCACGTGTCTGATCTACACCTCACTCAGCCTGCTCAGAAGGAACATCAGAGGTAGAAGACAGAGATAGAGTATATCCACGTGTCTCACTCAGCCTACTCAGAAGGAACAGCATAGATGGAAGACAGATAATAGAGTATATCCACGTGTCTCACTCAGCCTGCTCAGATGGAACAGCAGAGGTAGAATACAGAGATAGAGTATATCCACGTGTCTCACTCAGCCTGCTCAGAAGGAACAGCAGAGGTACAAAACAGAGATAGAGTATATCCACGTGTCTGATCTACACCTCACTCAGCCTGCTCAGAAGGAACAGCAGAGGTATAAAACAGAGACAGAGTATATCCACGTGTCTCACTCAGCCTACTCAGCAGGAACAGCAGAGGTTGAAGACAGAGATATATTATATCAACGTGTCTGATCTACACCTCACTTAGCCTGCTCATAAGGAACAGCAGGGGTAGAAGACAGAGATATAGTATATCCACGTGTCTCACTCAGCATGCACATAATTAACAGCAGAGGTAGAAGACAGAGATATAGTATATCCACGTGTCTCACTCAGCCTTCTCAGAAGGAACAGCAGAGGTAGAAGACAGATATAGAGTATATCCACGTGTCTGATCTACACCGCACTCAGCCTGCTCAGAAGAAACAGCAGAGGTAGAAGACAGAAATAGAGTATATCCACGTGTCTCTCTCAGCCTGCTCAGAAGGAACAGCAGAGCTAGAAGACAGAGATAGAGTATATCCACGTGTCTGATCTACACCCCACTCAGCCTGCTCAGAAGAAACAGCAGAGGTGAAAGACAGAGATAGAGTATATCCACGTGTCTCACTCAGCCTTCTCAGATGGAACAGCAGAGGTAGAAGACAGAGATATAGTATATCCACGTGTCTCACTCAGCCTGCTCAGAAGGAACAGCATAGATGGAAGACAGATAATAGAGTATATCCACGTGTCTCACTCAGCCTGCTCAGAAGGAACAGAAGAGGTACAAAACAGAGATAGAGTATATCCACGTGTCTGATCTACACCTCACTCAGCCTGCTCAGAAGGAACAGCAGAGGTAGAAGACAGAGATAGAGTATATCCACGTGTCTCACTCAGCCTGCTCAGAAGGAACAACAGAGGTAGAAGACAGAGATAGAGTATATCCACATGTCTCACATCCTGCTCAGAAGGAACAGCAGAGGTAGAAGACAGAGATAGAGTATATCCACGTGTCTGATCTACACCTCACTCAGCCTACTCAGAAGGAACATCAGAGGTAGAAGACAGAGATAGAGTATATCCACGTGTCTCTCTCAGCCTGCTCAGAAGGAACAGCAGAGCTAGAAGACAGAGATAGAGTATATCCACGTGTCTCTCTCAGCCTGCTCAGAAGGAACAGCAGAGCTAGAAGACAGAGATAGAGTATATCCACGTGTCTGATCTACACCCCACTCAGCCTGCTCAGAAGAAACAGCAGAGGTAAATGACAGAGATAGAGTATATCCACGTGTCTCACTCAGCCTGCTCAGAAGGAACTGCAGAGGTAGAAGACACAGATAGAGTATATCCACGTGTCTGATCTACACCTCACTCAGCCTGCTCAGAAGGAACAGCAGAGGTAGAAGACAGAGATAGAGTATACCCACGTGTCTCTCTCAGCCTGCTCAGAAGGAACAGCAGAGCTAGAAGACAGAGATAGAGTATATCCACGTGTCTCTCTCAGCCTGCTCAGAAGGAACAGCAGAGCTAGAAGACAGAGATAGAGTATATCCACGTGTCTGATCTACACCCCACTCAGCCTGCTCAGAGAGGTAGAAGACAGAGATAGAGTATATCCACGTGTCTCACTCAGCCTGCTCAGAAGGAACATCAGAGCTAGAAGACAGAGATAGAGTATATCCACGTGTCTGATCTACACCTCACTCAGCCTGCTCAGAATGAACAACAGAGGTAGAAGACAGATACGGAGTATATCCACGTGTCTCACTCAGCCTGCTCAGAAGAAACATCAGAGGTAGAATACAGAGATAGAGTATATCCACGTGTCTGATCTACTCCTCACTCAGCCTGCTCAAAAGGAACAGCAGAGGTAGAAGACAGAGATAGATTATATCCACGTGTCTGATCTACACCTCACTCAGCCTGCTCAGAAGGAACAGCAGAGGTAGAAGACAGAGATAGAGTATATCCACGTGTCTCACTCAACCTGCTCAGAAGGAACAGCAGTTGTAGAAGACAGAGATAGAGTATATCCACGTGTCTGATCTACACCTCATTCAGCCTGCTCAGAAGAAACAGCAGAGGTAGAAGACAGAGATAGAGTATATCCACGTGTCTCACTCAGCCTGCTCAGAAGGAACAGCAGAGGTAGAATACAGAGATAGAGTATATACACGTGTCTGATCTACACCTCACTCAGCCTGCTCAGAAGGAACAGCAGAGGTTGAAGACAGAGATAGAGTATATCCACGTGTCTCACTCAGCCTGCTCAGAAGGAGCAACATAGATGGAAGACAGATAATAGAGTATATCCACGTGTCTTACTCGGCCTGCTCAGAAGGAACAGCAGAGGTACAACACAGAGATAGAGTATATCCACGTGTCTGATCTACACCTCACTCAGCCTGCTCAGAAGGAACAGCAGAGGTAGAAGACAGAGATAGAGTATATCCACGTGTCTGATCTACACCTCACTCTGACCGCTCAGAAGGAACAGCATAGGTAGAAGACAGATATATAGTATATACACGTGTCTCACTCATCCTGCTCAGAAGGAACAGCCAAGGTAGAAGACAGAGATAGAGTATATCCACGTGTCTGATCTACACCCCACTCAGCCTGCTCAGAAGAAACAGCAGAGGTAAAAGACAGAGATAGATTATACCCACGTGTCGGATCTACACCTCACTTAGCCTGCTCATAATGAACAGCAGGGGTAGAAGACAGAGATATAGTATATCCACGTGTCTCACTCAGCCTGCACATAATGAACAGCAGAGGTAGAAGACAGAGATAGAGTATATCCACGTGTCTGATCTACACCGCACTCAGCCTGCTCAGAAGAAACAGCAGAGGTAGAAGACAGAAATAGAGTATATCCACGTGTCTCACTCAACCTGCTCAGAAGGAACAGCAGAGGTAGAAGACAGAGATAGAGTATATCCACGTGTCTGATTTACACCTCTCTCAGCCTGCTCATAAGGAACAGCAGGGGTAAAAGACAGAGATAGAGTATATCCACGTGTCTCACTCAGCCTGCACATAATGAACAGCAGAGGTAGAATACAGAGATAGAGTATATACACGTGTCTGATCTACACCTCACTCAGCCTGCTCAGAAGGAACAGCAGAGGTTGAAGACAGAGATAGAGTATATCCACGTGTCTCACTCAGCCTGCTCAGAAGGAACAGCATAGATGGCAGACAGATACTAGAGTATATCCACGTGTCTCACTCAGCCTGCTCAGATGGAACAGCATAGGTAGAAGACAGAGATAGAGTATATCCACGTGTCTCACTCAGCCTGCTCAGAAGGAACAGCAGAGGTACAAAACAGAGATAGAGTATATCCACGTGTCTGATCTACACCTCACTCAGCCTGATCAGAAGGAACAGCAAAGGTAGAAGACAGAGATAGAGTATATCCACGTGTCTGATCTACACCGCACTCAGCCTGCTCAGAAGAAACAGCAGAGCTAGAAGACAGAGATATAGTATATCCACGTGTCTGATCTACACCTCACTCAGCCTGCTCAGAAGGAACAGCAGAGGTTGAAGACAGAGATAGAGTATATCCACGTGTCTCACTCAGCCTGCTCAGAAGGAACAGCAGAGGTAGAAGACAGAGATAGAGTATATCCACGTGTCTGATCTACACCTCACTCAGCCTACTCAGAAGGAACATCAGAGGTAGAAGACAGAGATAGAGTTTATCCACGTGTCTCACTCAGCCTACTCAGAAGGAACAGCAGAGGTTGAAGACAGAGATAGAGTATATCCACGTGTCTCACTCAGCCTGCTCAGAAGGAACAACATAGATGGAAGACAGATAATAGAGTATATCCACGTTTCTCACTCAGCCTGCTCAGAAGGAACAGCAGAGGTAGAATACAGAGATAGAGTATATACACGTGTCTGATCTACACCTCACTCAGCCTGCTCAGAAGGAACAGCAGAGGTTGAAGACAGAGATAGAGTATATCCACGTGTCTCACTCAGCCTGCTCAGAAGGAGCAACATAGATGGAAGACAGATAATAGAGTATATCCACGTGTCTTACTCGGCCTGCTCAGAAGGAACAGCAGAGGTACAACACAGAGATAGAGTATATCCACGTGTCTGATCTACACCTCACTCAGCCTGCTCAGAAGGAACAGCAGAGGTAGAAGACAGAGATAGAGTATATCCACGTGTCTGATCTACACCTCACTCTGCCCGCTTAGAAGGAACAGCATAGGTAGAAGACAGATATATAGTATATACACGTGTCTCACTCATCCTGCTCAGAAGGAACAGCCAAGGTAGAAGACAGAGATAGAGTATATCCACGTGTCTGATCTACACCCCACTCAGCCTGCTCAGAAGAAACAGCAGAGGTAAAAGACAGAGATAGATTATACCCACGTGTCGGATCTACACCTCACTTAGCCTGCTCATAATGAACAGCAGGGGTAGAAGACAGAGATATAGTATATCCACGTGTCTCACTCAGCCTGCACATAATGAACAGCAGAGGTAGAAGACAGAGATAGAGTATATACACGTGTCTGATCTACACCTCACTCAGCCTGCTCAGAAGGAACAGCAGAGGTTGAAGACAGAGATAGAGTATATCCACGTGTCTCACTCAGCCTGCTCAGAAGGAACAGCATAGATGGCAGACAGATACTAGAGTATATCCACGTGTCTCACTCAGCCTGCTCAGATGGAACAGCATAGGTAGAAGACAGAGATAGAGTATATCCACGTGTCTCACTCAGCCTGCTCAGAAGGAACAGCAGAGGTACAAAACAGAGATAGAGTATATCCACGTGTCTGATCTACACCTCACTCAGCCTGATCAGAAGGAACAGCAAAGGTAGAAGACAGAGATAGAGTATATCCACGTGTCTGATCTACACCGCACTCAGCCTGCTCAGAAGAAACAGCAGAGCTAGAAGACAGAGATATAGTATATCCACGTGTCTGATCTACACCTCACTCAATCTGCTCAGAAGGAACAGCAGAGGTTGAAGACAGAGATAGAGTATATCCACGTGTCTCACTCAGCCTGCTCAGAAGGAACAGCAGAGGTAGAAGACAGAGATAGAGTATATCCACGTGTCTGATCTACACCTCACTCAGCCTACTCAGAAGGAACATCAGAGGTAGAAGACAGAGATAGAGTTTATCCACGTGTCTCACTCAGCCTACTCAGAAGGAACAGCAGAGGTTGAAGACAGAGATAGAGTATATCCACGTGTCTCACTCAGCCTGCTCAGAAGGAACAACATAGATGGAAGACAGATAATAGAGTATATCCACGTTTCTTACTCGGCCTGCTCAGAAGGAACAGCAGAGGTACAACACAGAGATAGAGTATATCCACGTGTCTGATCTACACCGCACTCAGCCTGCTCAGAAGAAACAGCAGAGGTAGAAGACAGAAATAGAGTATAGCCACGTGTCTCTCTCAGCCTGCTCAGAAGGAACAGCAGAGCTAGAAGACAGAGATATAGTATATCCACGTGTCTGATCTACACCTCACTCAGCCTGCTCAGAAGGAACAGCAGAGGTAGAATACATAGATAGAGTATATACACGTGTCTGATCTACACCTCACTCAGCCTGCTCAGAAGGAACAGCAGAGGTTGAAGACAGAGATAGAGTATATCCACGTGTCTCACTCAGCCTGCTCAGAAGGAACAGCATAGATGGCAGACAGATACTAGAGTATATCCACGTGTCTCACTCAGCCTGCTCAGATGGAACAGCATAGGTAGAAGACAGAGATAGAGTATATCCACGTGTCTCACTCAGCCTGCTCAGAAGGAACAGCAGAGGTACAAAACAGAGATAGAGTATATCCACGTGTCTGATCTACACATCACTCAGCCTGCTCAGAAGGAACAGCAGAGGTAGAAGACAGATAATAGAGTATATCCACGTGTCTCACTCAGCCTGCTCAGAAGGAACAGCAGAGGTAGAATACAGAGATAGAGTATATACACGTGTCTGATCTACACCTCACTCAGCCTGCTCAGAAGGAACAGCAGAGGTTGAAGACAGAGATAGAGTATATCCACGTGTCTCACTCAGCCTGCTCAGAAGGAACAGCAGAGGTAGAAGACAGAGATAGAGTATATCCACGTGTCTGATCTACACCTCACTCAGCCTACTCAGAAGGAACATCAGAGGTAGAAGACAGAGATAGAGTTTATCCACGTGTCTCACTCAGCCTACTCAGAAGGAACAGCAGAGGTTGAAGACAGAGATAGAGTATATCCACGTGTCTCACTCAGCCTGCTCAGAAGGAACAACATAGATGGAAGACAGATAATAGAGTATATCCACGTTTCTCACTCAGCCTGCTCAGAAGGAACAGCAGAGGTAGAATACAGAGATAGAGTATATACACGTGTCTGATCTACACCTCACTCAGCCTGCTCAGAAGGAACAGCAGAGGTTGAAGACAGAGATAGAGTATATCCACGTGTCTCACTCAGCCTGCTCAGAAGGAGCAACATAGATGGAAGACAGATAATAGAGTATATCCACGTGTCTTACTCGGCCTGCTCAGAAGGAACAGCAGAGGTACAACACAGAGATAGAGTATATCCACGTGTCTGATCTACACCTCACTCAGCCTGCTCAGAAGGAACAGCAGAGGTAGAAGACAGAGATAGAGTATATCCACGTGTCTGATCTACACCTCACTCTGCCCGCTTAGAAGGAACAGCATAGGTAGAAGACAGATATATAGTATATACACGTGTCTCACTCATCCTGCTCAGAAGGAACAGCCAAGGTAGAAGACAGAGATAGAGTATATCCACGTGTCTGATCTACACCCCACTCAGCCTGCTCAGAAGAAACAGCAGAGGTAAAAGACAGAGATAGATTATACCCACGTGTCGGATCTACACCTCACTTAGCCTGCTCATAATGAACAGCAGGGGTAGAAGACAGAGATATAGTATATCCACGTGTCTCACTCAGCCTGCACATAATGAACAGCAGAGGTAGAAGACAGAGATAGAGTATATACACGTGTCTGATCTACACCTCACTCAGCCTGCTCAGAAGGAACAGCAGAGGTTGAAGACAGAGATAGAGTATATCCACGTGTCTCACTCAGCCTGCTCAGAAGGAACAGCATAGATGGCAGACAGATACTAGAGTATATCCACGTGTCTCACTCAGCCTGCTCAGATGGAACAGCATAGGTAGAAGACAGAGATAGAGTATATCCACGTGTCTCACTCAGCCTGCTCAGAAGGAACAGCAGAGGTACAAAACAGAGATAGAGTATATCCACGTGTCTGATCTACACCTCACTCAGCCTGATCAGAAGGAACAGCAAAGGTAGAAGACAGAGATAGAGTATATCCACGTGTCTGATCTACACCGCACTCAGCCTGCTCAGAAGAAACAGCAGAGCTAGAAGACAGAGATATAGTATATCCACGTGTCTGATCTACACCTCACTCAGCCTGCTCAGAAGGAACAGCAGAGGTTGAAGACAGAGATAGAGTATATCCACGTGTCTCACTCAGCCTGCTCAGAAGGAACAGCAGAGGTAGAAGACAGAGATAGAGTATATCCACGTGTCTGATCTACACCTCACTCAGCCTACTCAGAAGGAACATCAGAGGTAGAAGACAGAGATAGAGTTTATCCACGTGTCTCACTCAGCCTACTCAGAAGGAACAGCAGAGGTTGAAGACAGAGATAGAGTATATCCACGTGTCTCACTCAGCCTGCTCAGAAGGAACAACATAGATGGAAGACAGATAGTAGAGTATATCCACGTTTCTTACTCGGCCTGCTCAGAAGGAACAGCAGAGGTACAACACAGAGATAGAGTATATCCACGTGTCTGATCTACACCGCACTCAGCCTGCTCAGAAGAAACAGCAGAGGTAGAAGACAGAAATAGAGTATAGCCACGTGTCTCTCTCAGCCTGCTCAGAAGGAACAGCAGAGCTAGAAGACAGAGATATAGTATATCCACGTGTCTGATCTACACCTCACTCAGCCTGCTCAGAAGGAACAGCAGAGGTAGAATACATAGATAGAGTATATACACGTGTCTGATCTACACCTCACTCAGCCTGCTCAGAAGGAACAGCAGAGGTTGAAGACAGAGATAGAGTATATCCACGTGTCTCACTCAGCCTGCTCAGAAGGAACAGCATAGATGGCAGACAGATACTAGAGTATATCCACGTGTCTCACTCAGCCTGCTCAGATGGAACAGCATAGGTAGAAGACAGAGATAGAGTATATCCACGTGTCTCACTCAGCCTGCTCAGAAGGAACAGCAGAGGTACAAAACAGAGATAGAGTATATCCACGTGTCTGATCTACACATCACTCAGCCTGCTCAGAAGGAACAGCAGAGGTAGAAGACAGATAATAGAGTATATCCACGTGTCTCACTCAGCCTGCTCAGAAGGAACAGCAGAGGTAGAATACAGAGATAGAGTATATACACGTGTCTGATCTACACCTCACTCAGCCTGCTCAGAAGGAACAGCAGAGGTTGAAGACAGAGATAGAGTATATCCACGTGTCTCACTCAGCCTGCTCAGAAGGAGCAACATAGATGGAAGACAGATAATAGAGTATATCCACGTGTCTTACTCGGCCTGCTCAGAAGGAACAGCAGAGGTACAACACAGAGATAGAGTATATCCACGTGTCTGATCTACACCTCACTCAGCCTGCTCAGAAGGAACAGCAGAGGTAGAAGACAGAGATAGAGTATATCCACGTGTCTGATCTACACCTCACTCTGCCCGCTCAGAAGGAACAGCATAGGTAGAAGACAGATATATAGTATATACACGTGTCTCACTCATCCTGCTCAGAAGGAACAGCCAAGGTAGAAGACAGAGATAGAGTATATCCACGTGTCTGATCTACACCCCACTCAGCCTGCTCAGAAGAAACAGCAGAGGTAAAAGACAGAGATAGATTATACCCACGTGTCGGATCTACACCTCACTTAGCCTGCTCATAATGAACAGCAGGGGTAGAAGACAGAGATATAGTATATCCACGTGTCTCACTCAGCCTGCACATAATGAACAGCAGAGGTAGAAGACAGAGATAGAGTATATACACGTGTCTGATCTACACCTCACTCAGCCTGCTCAGAAGGAACAGCAGAGGTTGAAGACAGAGATAGAGTATATCCACGTGTCTCACTCAGCCTGCTCAGAAGGAACAGCATAGATGGCAGACAGATACTAGAGTATATCCACGTGTCTCACTCAGCCTGCTCAGATGGAACAGCATAGGTAGAAGACAGAGATAGAGTATATCCACGTGTCTCACTCAGCCTGCTCAGAAGGAACAGCAGAGGTACAAAACAGAGATAGAGTATATCCACGTGTCTGATCTACACCTCACTCAGCCTGATCAGAAGGAACAGCAAAGGTAGAAGACAGAGATAGAGTATATCCACGTGTCTGATCTACACCGCACTCAGCCTGCTCAGAAGAAACAGCAGAGCTAGAAGACAGAGATATAGTATATCCACGTGTCTGATCTACACCTCACTCAGCCTGCTCAGAAGGAACAGCAGAGGTTGAAGACAGAGATAGAGTATATCCACGTGTCTCACTCAGCCTGCTCAGAAGGAACAGCAGAGGTAGAAGACAGAGATAGAGTATATCCACGTGTCTGATCTACACCTCACTCAGCCTACTCAGAAGGAACATCAGAGGTAGAAGACAGAGATAGAGTTTATCCACGTGTCTCACTCAGCCTACTCAGAAGGAACAGCAGAGGTTGAAGACAGAGATAGAGTATATCCACGTGTCTCACTCAGCCTGCTCAGAAGGAACAACATAGATGGAAGACAGATAATAGAGTATATCCACGTTTCTTACTCGGCCTGCTCAGAAGGAACAGCAGAGGTACAACACAGAGATAGAGTATATCCACGTGTCTGATCTACACCGCACTCAGCCTGCTCAGAAGAAACAGCAGAGGTAGAAGACAGAAATAGAGTATAGCCACGTGTCTCTCTCAGCCTGCTCAGAAGGAACAGCAGAGCTAGAAGACAGAGATATAGTATATCCACGTGTCTGATCTACACCTCACTCAGCCTGCTCAGAAGGAACAGCAGAGGTTGAAGACAGAGATAGAGTATATCCACGTGTCTCACTCAGCCTGCTCAGAAGGAACAGCATAGATGGCAGACAGATACTAGAGTATATCCACGTGTCTCACTCAGCCTGCTCAGATGGAACAGCATAGGTAGAAGACAGAGATAGAGTATATCCACGTGTCTCACTCAGCCTGCTCAGAAGGAACAGCAGAGGTACAAAACAGAGATAGAGTATATCCACGTGTCTGATCTACACATCACTCAGCCTGCTCAGAAGGAACAGCAGAGGTAGAAGACAGAGATAGAGTATATCCACGTGTCTCACTCAGCCTGCTCAGAAGGAACAGCAGAGGTAGAAGACAGAGATAGAGTATATCCACGTGTCTGATCTACACCTCACTCAGCCTACTCAGAAGGAACATCAGAGGTAGAAGACAGAGATAGAGTTTATCCACGTGTCTCACTCAGCCTACTCAGAAGGACCAGCAGAGGTTGAAGACAGAGATAGATTATACCCACGTGTCGGATCTACACCTCACTTAGCCTGCTCATAATGAACAGCAGGGGTAGAAGACAGAGATATAGTATATCCACGTGTCTCACTCAGCCTGCAAATAATGAACAGCAGAGGTAGAAGACAGAGATAGAGTATATCCACGTGTCTGATCTACACCGCACTCAGCCTGCTCAGAAGAAACAGCAGAGGTAGAAGACAGAAATAGAGTATATCCACGTGTCTCACTCAACCTGCTCAGAAGGAACAGCAGAGGTAGAAGACAGAGATAGAGTATATCCACGTGTCTGATTTACACCTCTCTCAGCCTGCTCATAAGGAACAGCAGGGGTAAAAGACAGAGATAGAGTATATCCACGTGTCTCACTCAGCCTGCACATAATGAACAGCAGAGGTAGAATACAGAGATAGAGTATATACACGTGTCTCATCTACACCTCACTCAGCCTGCTCAGAAGGAACAGCAGAGGTTGAAGACAGAGATAGAGTATATCCACGTGTCTCACTCAGCCTGCTCAGAAGGAACAGCATAGATGGCAGACAGATACTAGAGTATATCCACGTGTCTCACTCAGCCTGCTCAGATGGAACAGCATAGGTAGAAGACAGAGATAGAGTATATCCACGTGTCTCACTCAGCCTGCTCAGAAGGAACAGCAGAGGTACAAAACAGAGATAGAGTATATCCACGTGTCTGATCTACACCTCACTCAGCCTGCTCAGAAGGAACAGAAAAGGTAGAAGACAGAGATAGAGTATATCCACGTGTCTGATCTACACCTCACTCAGCCTACTCAGAAGGAACATCAGAGGTAGAAGACAGAGATAGAGTATATCCACGTGTCTCTCTCAGCCTGCTCAGAAGGAACAGCAGAGCTAGAAGACAGAGATAGAGTATATCCACGTGTCTCTCTCAGCCTGCTCAGAAGGAACAGCAGAGCTAGAAGACAGAGATAGAGTATATCCACGTGTCTGATCTACACCCCACTCAGCCTGCTCAGAAGAAACAGCAGAGGTAAATGACAGAGATAGAGTATATCCACGTGTCTCACTCAGCCTGCTCAGAAGGAACTGCAGAGGTAGAAGACACAGATAGAGTATATCCACGTGTCTGATCTACACCTCACTCAGCCTGCTCAGAAGGAACAGCAGAGGTAGAAGACAGAGATAGAGTATACCCACGTGTCTCTCTCAGCCTGCTCAGAAGGAACAGCAGAGCTAGAAGACAGAGATAGAGTATATCCACGTGTCTCTCTCAGCCTGCTCAGAAGGAACAGCAGAGCTAGAAGACAGAGATAGAGTATATCCACGTGTCTGATCTACACCCCACTCAGCCTGCTCAGAGAGGTAGAAGACAGAGATAGAGTATATCCACGTGTCTCACTCAGCCTGCTCAGAAGGAACATCAGAGCTAGAAGACAGAGATAGAGTATATCCACGTGTCTGATCTACACCTCACTCAGCCTGCTCAGAATGAACAACAGAGGTAGAAGACAGATACGGAGTATATCCACGTGTCTCACTCAGCCTGCTCAGAAGGAACATCAGAGGTAGAATACAGAGATAGAGTATATCCACGTGTCTGATCTACTCCTCACTCAGCCTGCTCAAAAGGAACAGCAGAGGTAGAAGACAGAGATAGATTATATCCACGTGTCTGATCTACACCTCACTCAGCCTGCTCAGAAGGAACAGCAGAGGTAGAAGACAGAGATAGAGTATATCCACGTGTCTCACTCAACCTGCTCAGAAGGAACAGCAGTTGTAGAAGACAGAGATAGAGTATATCCACGTGTCTGATCTACACCTCATTCAGCCTGCTCAGAAGAAACAGCAGAGGTAGAAGACAGAGATAGAGTATATCCACGTGTCTCACTCAGCCTGCTCAGAAGGAACAGCAGAGGTAGAATACAGAGATAGAGTATATACACGTGTCTGATCTACACCTCACTCAGCCTGCTCAGAAGGAAGAGCAGAGGTTGAAGACAGAGATAGAGTAT
Organism: Crossaster papposus; assembly: GCA_037893245.1. NCBI lineage: Eukaryota > Metazoa > Echinodermata > Asteroidea > Velatida > Solasteridae > Crossaster > Crossaster papposus. The sequence continues at coordinate 1,167,938 of JBAIAA010000865.1, forward strand.
ATCCACGTGTCTCACTCAGCCTGCTCAGAAGGAGCAACATAGATGGAAGACACATAATAGAGTATATCCACGTGTCTTACTCGGCCTGCTCAGAAGGAACAGCAGAGGTACAACACAGAGATAGAGTATATCCACGTGTCTGATCTACACCTCACTCAGCCTGCTCAGAAGGAACAGCAGAGGTAGAAGACAGAGATAGAGTATATCCACGTGTCTGATCTACACCTCACTCAGCCCGCTCAGAAGGAACAGCATAGGTAGAAGACAGATATAGAGTATATCCACGTGTCTCACTCAGCCTGCTCAGAAGGAACAACATAGATGGAAGACAGATAATAGAGTATATCCACGTTTCTCACTCAGCCTGCTCAGAAGGAACAGCAGAGGTAGAATACAGAGATAGAGTATATACACGTGTCTGATCTACACCTCACTCAGCCTGCTCAGAAGGAACAGCAGAGGTTGAAGACAGAGATAGAGTATATCCACGTGTCTCACTCAGCCTGCTCAGAAGGAGCAACATAGATGGAAGACAGATAATAGAGTATATCCACGTGTCTTACTCGGCCTGCTCAGAAGGAACAGCAGAGGTACAACACAGAGATAGAGTATATCCACGTGTCTGATCTACACCTCACTCAGCCTGCTCAGAAGGAACAGCAGAGGTAGAAGACAGAGATAGAGTATATCCACGTGTCTGATCTACACCTCACTCTGCCCGCTCAGAAGGAACAGCATAGGTAGAAGACAGATATATAGTATATACACGTGTCTCACTCATCCTGCTCAGAAGGAACAGCCAAGGTAGAAGACAGAGATAGAGTATATCCACGTGTCTGATCTACACCCCACTCAGCCTGCTCAGAAGAAACAGCAGAGGTAAAAGACAGAGATAGATTATACCCACGTGTCGGATCTACACCTCACTTAGCCTGCTCATAATGAACAGCAGGGGTAGAAGACAGAGATATAGTATATCCACGTGTCTCACTCAGCCTGCACATAATGAACAGCAGAGGTAGAAGACAGAGATAGAGTATATACACGTGTCTGATCTACACCTCACTCAGCCTGCTCAGAAGGAACAGCAGAGGTTGAAGACAGAGATAGAGTATATCCACGTGTCTCACTCAGCCTGCTCAGAAGGAACAGCATAGATGGCAGACAGATACTAGAGTATATCCACGTGTCTCACTCAGCCTGCTCAGATGGAACAGCATAGGTAGAAGACAGAGATAGAGTATATCCACGTGTCTCACTCAGCCTGCTCAGAAGGAACAGCAGAGGTACAAAACAGAGATAGAGTATATCCACGTGTCTGATCTACACCTCACTCAGCCTGATCAGAAGGAACAGCAAAGGTAGAAGACAGAGATAGAGTATATCCACGTGTCTGATCTACACCGCACTCAGCCTGCTCAGAAGAAACAGCAGAGCTAGAAGACAGAGATATAGTATATCCACGTGTCTGATCTACACCTCACTCAGCCTGCTCAGAAGGAACAGCAGAGGTTGAAGACAGAGATAGAGTATATCCACGTGTCTCACTCAGCCTGCTCAGAAGGAACAGCAGAGGTAGAAGACAGAGATAGAGTATATCCACGTGTCTGATCTACACCTCACTCAGCCTACTCAGAAGGAACATCAGAGGTAGAAGACAGAGATAGAGTTTATCCACGTGTCTCACTCAGCCTACTCAGAAGGAACAGCAGAGGTTGAAGACAGAGATAGAGTATATCCACGTGTCTCACTCAGCCTGCTCAGAAGGAACAACATAGATGGAAGACAGATAATAGAGTATATCCACGTTTCTTACTCGGCCTGCTCAGAAGGAACAGCAGAGGTACAACACAGAGATAGAGTATATCCACGTGTCTGATCTACACCGCACTCTATGGGCGGCCAATAGGGCAAAAAAGACAACATAAATAACTATATAATAAAGCTTGCAACGCCAAAAACATATAGAAAAACATACGAAAATACACAAACATACGAAAATACACAAAAATACGAAACTAAACAAACGAAAATACACAAAAATACGGAATCGAAAGACAAACGAAATTACACAAAAACAAAACAACGAATAACATAAAATAAAATAAAACAACAAATTGAAACCAAATACAATTACAGATTTACAGAACATATATAAAAGAAAACGCGAAATGGACGAAAAAACAAACAAATGTTGTGCACCCGCCGTACGAGTAAGACCGAAATAAACAAACAACTCCGAATCAAACAAACAACTCAGAAAACACGCAACTCCGAAATAAACAATCAACTCCGAAATAAACCATTGCTCTGTGAATAAACGAACTGCAACCCAGAAATATAAACGAACAACTCGGAAAGAAACAAACAGCTCATAAATAAACGAACAACTCAGAAATATACGTCAACTCGGAAAGAAACAAACAGCTCATAAATAAACGAACAACTCAGAAATAAACGAACAACTCAGAAATATACGAACCACTCGGAAATATACGAACCACTCGGAAATATACGAACAACTCGGAAATGTACGAACAACTCAGAAATGTACGAACAACTCAGAAATGTACGAACAACTCAGAAATATGTATAGGCGGAACTTGGCGAGACAATCCGAATACCCGAAAGAAATTACTGCACTAGTCTTGGATCCAAAACGTGGTATTAGACGGGCGCTAAATAGGGGTACGGCATGCATGCGTGGCGCGCTACTCACACCGTCAAGACGTCTTGGATCTAAGACTATGCGGCCCAACCTCCTTCCATCGGTCGTGTCTATTATCGGTCACGGTACGCTAATGGATAAAACAGTGTTGCAGCCATTTATCTCCATTATGGAGATCAATGGTTGCAGCTTACTTTTGAGATTGAGGTTGGTGGTGCTCGGGCTTGGCTTGGGCTTGGCTAGGCTCCGGGCTTCATCACAAAGCAAAATGGCGGCCAAAACGATACGTACGGTCAGGCTTCGGGAGGCTTCGGCTGGCATATGGCTTCGGCTCGGCGCGGGTCGCGAACTGAAAAAAAACCTTGATTTGTCTCGCTGGTGATATGAAATTTGGTCCGACAAAGTTTATTCTTCGAAGGTTTTCAAAATATACAATGAATTTTAGTAGGTATTTTTAGGAAATACGGTAGAGGGGGGGGGGGGGGGGGTTGAAGCAGATGCTGAGTTGAGTGCTTCTAAATTTTGTCTACTTCGAGGGTCACGTCTGAAGCACCAATTAATAAACAAACCCCTGTGATAAGAATTCTCAGTTAACACAGTATTGCATTTTACTGGTGCAAGATTTTGTGCATTAATTAATACCACAATAATTAATTCCAGCAGTCAGTATCAATGCTGTTTTATTCAATAAATACAATTTCAATTACATATTAATGTGTGAAGACGAAGGTTATTTGAGCATGACATGGTAATGAAATAATGTTTCTTTTTAAAGGAATACTTCATTATGAGGTAACTTATTAGCATATCTTCCCAATTAGTTTTGTTTATCGTGAAGTTTAGGAAAGGCGTTCCAATAAAGTGCATTTTTACTGTACATACATGTAGTGTTACAAATAAGAACATATGTTTTTCATTTTTAGAATCTTCAAAGTCATCATGGTTTCTTCATTGGTCCAAAGTGTGACGCAAGATATTCATTATTTAATGCAAGTAGTGCATTCACATTTCACAATAAACAATATTTTCATCTTTAAAATGACAAGGGACAGGAAATTTAGCAATGTGAAGAACACCAGTCCAAACCAGTAAATATATATTGTTTTACTTTCGAGCGGAGTTCTATACATGTAAAGTATAATAAGATAAAAACATAAACACAAATGTATGCCAATTGTGCAAACATGAGTCCAAAATTACCACATAGAAATAAAAGAGAGGAGCATGTTGTCAACTGTTTAAATATACATTTTACCATTCAAGTAGTATTTGCAATGACTGTCGTTTCCAGCCCGTTTGCTTTACTCCTTAAACAAGAGGACATTAGGGGTGATGCTTTTTCAGAGGTGGAGAAAAAGAATGACCCTTTATATACACTGTAATGTATAATTGTTGAGAGTGTAGAATTCAAGTTAACAAACATCTCGGGGTGATCATGTGCCCCCCCCCCCCCCCCCCCCCCCCAATCTCCAGTACAGTCTTTAAAGTTGTGCTGCAATGTCAGCCCTTATATTGGATAAACTGTAAACATTTATGTTGTTTGCCCTAAGATATTCCTTGTAGTATATTTGTGTATTAAAATATTCCTGTTAACTTGCATTTTTAAGCTCAATCTATTAAAATAGGCTATGAAAAATAAAGCAATGTGACAACCTTGCAAGTAATATTGTGGTGCTTTTTTAAACCCCAAGAAATTTGATCTATTTTTGAATTGAGATTTCCAAAGATTTGAGAGATTCAGAGTTGCTGGAGACTGATGGCATAACCATTGCTTGTGTCATTTCTCCCTTGAGCAAACAGTGGTACAATTGTAGCATGTCTCTCCATTATGTAGCCTCATACAGCTGCCAGCCAGAAGGACTTCAGTGGTGCCTAGTTTAGGACTCTTGATTTCTGAAAAGAATATACAAGTGAAATGTTTAAATGATCACAAATTAATATAAACAAATGAATGCAATGGCTGCTTGTTAGCAGTCTAGTTTTCAATCTTTCTGCAACAAAACGTAATCATCATTGCTCTATTTTCAAAGATTTTCCATTCACAATGCTCTCATACAAGGGAAATTTTGTTTCGTCACTATAGTCGAATGATGCTAATAAATCAGTATATATACATGTACATGTACATGTACATGTACATGTACACATGTACATACATGTACATGTACATGTACATGTGTACATGTGTACATGTGTACATGTGTACACGTACATGTGTACATGTACATGTACATGTACATGTAGTCATGTACTTATAAAAAGAAATTGGGGGGAGGGGGGGGTAATAAATATGTAATATTAATATGTTGATCCGTAGTGTAACCGGGATAAACTGTAGCGTAACTGTAGACTAACCGTGTTTATCCGGGATGAAACGGGAGTGGGTTCACACACGGCTCCATACGGTTCCACTACGGATGACCCCGGATACACTGCGGTTCACTACGGATTCACTACGGTGTCACCACGCACTACGGTTTTTCCCGGATGAACCGGGATGAACCGTAGTGTATCCGGGGTCATCTGGGGTGAACCGTGGCACATCCGGGATGAACCGTGGCGCATCCGTATTGAAATCGTGGCGAAACCGTATTGAATCCGTGACCATTCGGGGTCATGGGGGGAAAACAGGCTTGAACCGGGATGATCCGGGGCATTCCGGGCCCATCTGTGGCGGAACCGTAGTCAAACCGTGGTAGAACCGTATAGTAGGACCGGGGAACATGTCACTTTTTGTTTTGTTTAACCTTTCTGGTCCACCCCGGATGACCCGGATCAAACGTCTGTTTCAACCGGGGCCATTCGGGGCCATTCAGGGCGATCCGGGGCGATCCGTAGCATATCCGGCTTCAGTGGGCCGGGACTGGGGCTTAAGCTGTTCCTTCGACCATGCCCATGCATGCAGATAAGGCATTCGTGCCTTACATTTTTGGCCTTTTTTTCTACGATACTTACCACCACCTGCTGCCGCTGGCTGTAGTTTGTTGTCGACGTCTAGTCTGGCAACAGCACTCAAGTTATTTCGATTCACGGTTGTCCTAATTCAGTAAATTCTGGGTTTTTTTGGTGTAGAAAGTAGCTAGTAGGCCGCAAACGTTATTCGTGGCTAGGGTATGGTTCGCGCGGGCGCACTATATATTCGTTGTTTTTGCACGTCGCGTTCCGCACTACCGCACCAACCTCAATCTCAAAGGTAAGCTGCAACACTGTTTTATCCACTAGCGTACCGTGACCGATAATAGGCACGACCGATGGAAGGAGGTTGGGCCGCATAGTCTTTAATCCAAGACGTCTTGACGATGTGAGTAGCGCGCCACGCATGCATGCCGTACCCCTATTTAGCGCCCGTCTAATACCACGTTTTGGATTTAAGACTAGTGCAGTAATTTCTTTCGGGTATTCGGATTGTCTCGCCAAGTTCCGCCTATACATATTTCTGAGTTGTTCGTACATTTCTGAGTTGTTCGTACATTTCTGAGTTGTTCGTACATTTCTGAGTGGTTCGTACATTTCCGAGTGGTTCGTACATTTCCGAGTGGTTCGTATATTTCCGAGTGGTTCGTATATTTCTGAGTTGTTCGTTTATTTCTGAGTTGTTCGTTTATTTATGAGCTGTTTGTTTCTTTCCGAGTTGACGTATATTTCTGAGTTGTTCGTTTATTTATGAGCTGTTTGTTTCTTTCCGAGTTGTTCGTTTATATTTCTGGGTTGCAGTTCGTTTATTCACAGAGCAATGGTTTATTTCGGAGTTGATTGTTTATTTCGGAGTTGCGTGTTTTCTGAGTTGTTTGTTTGATTCGGAGTTGTTTGTTTATTTCGGTCTTACTCGTACGGCGGGTGCACAACATTTGTTTGTTTTTTCGTCCATTTCGCGTTTTCTTTTATATATGTTCTGTAAATCTGTAATTGTATTTGGTTTCAATTTGTTGTTTTATTTTATTTTATGTTATTCGTTGTTTTGTTTTTGTGTAATTTCGTTTGTCTTTCGATTCCGTTTTTTTGTGTATTTTCGTTTGTTTAGTTTCGTATTTTTGTGTATTTACGTTTGTTTAGTTTCGTATTTGTGTGTATTTTCGTATGTTTTTCTATATGTTTTTGGCGTTGCAAGCGTTATTATATAGTTATTTATGTTGTCTTTTTTGCCCTATTGGCCGCCCATAGCACTCAGCCTGCTCAGAAGAAACAGCAGAGGTAGAAGACAGAAATAGAGTATAGCCACGTGTCTCTCTCAGCCTGCTCAGAAGGAACAGCAGAGCTAGAAGACAGAGATATAGTATATCCACGTGTCTGATCTACACCTCACTCAGCCTGCTCAGAAGGAACAGCAGAGGTAGAATACATAGATAGAGTATATACACGTGTCTGATCTACACCTCACTCAGCCTGCTCAGAAGGAACAGCAGAGGTTGAAGACAGAGATAGAGTATATCCACGTGTCTCACTCAGCCTGCTCAGAAGGAACAGCATAGATGGCAGACAGATACTAGAGTATATCCACGTGTCTCACTCAGCCTGCTCAGATGGAACAGCATAGGTAGAAGACAGAGATAGAGTATATCCACGTGTCTCACTCAGCCTGCTCAGAAGGAACAGCAGAGGTACAAAACAGAGATAGAGTATATCCACGTGTCTGATCTACACATCACTCAGCCTGCTCAGAAGGAACAGCAGAGGTAGAAGACAGAGATAGAGTATATCCACGTGTCTCACTCAGCCTGCTCAGAAGGAACAGCAGAGGTAGAAGACAGAGATAGAGTATATCCACGTGTCTGATCTACACCTCACTCAGCCTACTCAGAAGGAACATCAGAGGTAGAAGACAGAGATAGAGTTTATCCACGTGTCTCACTCAGCCTACTCAGAAGGACCAGCAGAGGTTGAAGACAGAGATAGATTATACCCACGTGTCGGATCTACACCTCACTTAGCCTGCTCATAATGAACAGCAGGGGTAGAAGACAGAGATATAGTATATCCACGTGTCTCACTCAGCCTGCAAATAATGAACAGCAGAGGTAGAAGACAGAGATAGAGTATATCCACGTGTCTGATCTACACCGCACTCAGCCTGCTCAGAAGAAACAGCAGAGGTAGAAGACAGAAATAGAGTATATCCACGTGTCTCACTCAACCTGCTCAGAAGGAACAGCAGAGGTAGAAGACAGAGATAGAGTATATCCACGTGTCTGATTTACACCTCTCTCAGCCTGCTCATAAGGAACAGCAGGGGTAAAAGACAGAGATAGAGTATATCCACGTGTCTCACTCAGCCTGCACATAATGAACAGCAGAGGTAGAATACAGAGATAGAGTATATACACGTGTCTCATCTACACCTCACTCAGCCTGCTCAGAAGGAACAGCAGAGGTTGAAGACAGAGATAGAGTATATCCACGTGTCTCACTCAGCCTGCTCAGAAGGAACAGCATAGATGGCAGACAGATACTAGAGTATATCCACGTGTCTCACTCAGCCTGCTCAGATGGAACAGCATAGGTAGAAGACAGAGATAGAGTATATCCACGTGTCTCACTCAGCCTGCTCAGAAGGAACAGCAGAGGTACAAAACAGAGATAGAGTATATCCACGTGTCTGATCTACACCTCACTCAGCCTGCTCAGAAGGAACAGAAAAGGTAGAAGACAGAGATAGAGTATATCCACGTGTCTGATCTACACCTCACTCAGCCTACTCAGAAGGAACATCAGAGGTAGAAGACAGAGATAGAGTATATCCACGTGTCTCTCTCAGCCTGCTCAGAAGGAACAGCAGAGCTAGAAGACAGAGATAGAGTATATCCACGTGTCTCTCTCAGCCTGCTCAGAAGGAACAGCAGAGCTAGAAGACAGAGATAGAGTATATCCACGTGTCTGATCTACACCCCACTCAGCCTGCTCAGAAGAAACAGCAGAGGTAAATGACAGAGATAGAGTATATCCACGTGTCTCACTCAGCCTGCTCAGAAGGAACTGCAGAGGTAGAAGACACAGATAGAGTATATCCACGTGTCTGATCTACACCTCACTCAGCCTGCTCAGAAGGAACAGCAGAGGTAGAAGACAGAGATAGAGTATACCCACGTGTCTCTCTCAGCCTGCTCAGAAGGAACAGCAGAGCTAGAAGACAGAGATAGAGTATATCCACGTGTCTCTCTCAGCCTGCTCAGAAGGAACAGCAGAGCTAGAAGACAGAGATAGAGTATATCCACGTGTCTGATCTACACCCCACTCAGCCTGCTCAGAGAGGTAGAAGACAGAGATAGAGTATATCCACGTGTCTCACTCAGCCTGCTCAGAAGGAACATCAGAGCTAGAAGACAGAGATAGAGTATATCCACGTGTCTGATCTACACCTCACTCAGCCTGCTCAGAATGAACAACAGAGGTAGAAGACAGATACGGAGTATATCCACGTGTCTCACTCAGCCTGCTCAGAAGGAACATCAGAGGTAGAATACAGAGATAGAGTATATCCACGTGTCTGATCTACTCCTCACTCAGCCTGCTCAAAAGGAACAGCAGAGGTAGAAGACAGAGATAGATTATATCCACGTGTCTGATCTACACCTCACTCAGCCTGCTCAGAAGGAACAGCAGAGGTAGAAGACAGAGATAGAGTATATCCACGTGTCTCACTCAACCTGCTCAGAAGGAACAGCAGTTGTAGAAGACAGAGATAGAGTATATCCACGTGTCTGATCTACACCTCATTCAGCCTGCTCAGAAGAAACAGCAGAGGTAGAAGACAGAGATAGAGTATATCCACGTGTCTCACTCAGCCTGCTCAGAAGGAACAGCAGAGGTAGAATACAGAGATAGAGTATATACACGTGTCTGATCTACACCTCACTCAGCCTGCTCAGAAGGAAGAGCAGAGGTTGAAGACAGAGATAGAGTATATCCACGTGTCTCACTCAGCCTGCTCAGAAGGAGCAACATAGATGGAAGACACATAATAGAGTATATCCACGTGTCTTACTCGGCCTGCTCAGAAGGAACAGCAGAGGTACAACACAGAGATAGAGTATATCCACGTGTCTGATCTACACCTCACTCAGCCTGCTCAGAAGGAACAGCAGAGGTAGAAGACAGAGATAGAGTATATCCACGTGTCTGATCTACACCTCACTCAGCCCGCTCAGAAGGAACAGCATAGGTAGAAGACAGATATAGAGTATATCCACGTGTCTCACTCAGCCTGCTCAGAAGGAACAACATAGATGGAAGACAGATAATAGAGTATATCCACGTTTCTCACTCAGCCTGCTCAGAAGGAACAGCAGAGGTAGAATACAGAGATAGAGTATATACACGTGTCTGATCTACACCTCACTCAGCCTGCTCAGAAGGAACAGCAGAGGTTGAAGACAGAGATAGAGTATATCCACGTGTCTCACTCAGCCTGCTCAGAAGGAGCAACATAGATGGAAGACAGATAATAGAGTATATCCACGTGTCTTACTCGGCCTGCTCAGAAGGAACAGCAGAGGTACAACACAGAGATAGAGTATATCCACGTGTCTGATCTACACCTCACTCAGCCTGCTCAGAAGGAACAGCAGAGGTAGAAGACAGAGATAGAGTATATCCACGTGTCTGATCTACACCTCACTCTGCCCGCTCAGAAGGAACAGCATAGGTAGAAGACAGATATATAGTATATACACGTGTCTCACTCAGCCTGCTCAGAAGGAACAACATAGATGGAAGACAGATAATAGAGTATATCCACGTTTCTCACTCAGCCTGCTCAGAAGGAACAGCAGAGGTAGAAGACAGAGATAGAGTATATCCACGTGTCTGATCTACACCCCACTCAGCCTGCTCAGAAGAAACAGCAGAGGTAAAAGACAGAGATAGATTATACCCACGTGTCGGATCTACACCTCACTTAGCCTGCTCATAATGAACAGCAGGGGTAGAAGACAGAGATATAGTATATCCACGTGTCTCACTCAGCCTGCTCAGAAGGAACAGCATAGATGGCAGACAGATACTAGAGTATATCCACGTGTCTCACTCAGCCTGCTCAGATGGAACAGCATAGGTAGAAGACAGAGATAGAGTATATCCACGTGTCTCACTCAGCCTGCTCAGAAGGAACAGCAGAGGTACAAAACAGAGATAGAGTATATCCACGTGTCTGATCTACACCTCACTCAGCCTGATCAGAAGGAACAGCAAAGGTAGAAGACAGAGATAGAGTATATCCACGTGTCTGATCTACACCGCACTCAGCCTGCTCAGAAGAAACAGCAGAGCTAGAAGACAGAGATATAGTATATCCACGTGTCTGATCTACACCTCACTCAGCCTGCTCAGAAGGAACAGCAGAGGTTGAAGACAGAGATAGAGTATATCCACGTGTCTCACTCAGCCTGCTCAGAAGGAACAGCAGAGGTAGAAGACAGAGATAGAGTATATCCACGTGTCTGATCTACACCTCACTCAGCCTACTCAGAAGGAACATCAGAGGTAGAAGACAGAGATAGAGTTTATCCACGTGTCTCACTCAGCCTACTCAGAAGGAACAGCAGAGGTTGAAGACAGAGATAGAGTATATCCACGTGTCTCACTCAGCCTGCTCAGAAGGAACAACATAGATGGAAGACAGATAATAGAGTATATCCACGTTTCTTACTCGGCCTGCTCAGAAGGAACAGCAGAGGTACAACACAGAGATAGAGTATATCCACGTGTCTGATCTACACCGCACTCAGCCTGCTCAGAAGAAACAGCAGAGGTAGAAGACAGAAATAGAGTATAGCCACGTGTCTCTCTCAGCCTGCTCAGAAGGAACAGCAGAGCTAGAAGACAGAGATATAGTATATCCACGTGTCTGATCTACACCTCACTCAGCCTGCTCAGAAGGAACAGCAGAGGTAGAATACATAGATAGAGTATATACACGTGTCTGATCTACACCTCACTCAGCCTGCTCAGAAGGAACAGCAGAGGTTGAAGACAGAGATAGAGTATATCCACGTGTCTCACTCAGCCTGCTCAGAAGGAACAGCATAGATGGCAGACAGATACTAGAGTATATCCACGTGTCTCACTCAGCCTGCTCAGATGGAACAGCATAGGTAGAAGACAGAGATAGAGTATATCCACGTGTCTCACTCAGCCTGCTCAGAAGGAACAGCAGAGGTACAAAACAGAGATAGAGTATATCCACGTGTCTGATCTACACATCACTCAGCCTGCTCAGAAGGAACAGCAGAGGTAGAAGACAGATAATAGAGTATATCCACGTGTCTCACTCAGCCTGCTCAGAAGGAACAGCAGAGGTAGAATACAGAGATAGAGTATATACACGTGTCTGATCTACACCTCACTCAGCCTGCTCAGAAGGAACAGCAGAGGTTGAAGACAGAGATAGAGTATATCCACGTGTCTCACTCAGCCTGCTCAGAAGGAGCAACATAGATGGAAGACAGATAATAGAGTATATCCACGTGTCTTACTCGGCCTGCTCAGAAGGAACAGCAGAGGTACAACACAGAGATAGAGTATATCCACGTGTCTGATCTACACCTCACTCAGCCTGCTCAGAAGGAACAGCAGAGGTAGAAGACAGAGATAGAGTATATCCACGTGTCTGATCTACACCTCACTCTGCCCGCTCAGAAGGAACAGCATAGGTAGAAGACAGATATATAGTATATACACGTGTCTCACTCATCCTGCTCAGAAGGAACAGCCAAGGTAGAAGACAGAGATAGAGTATATCCACGTGTCTGATCTACACCCCACTCAGCCTGCTCAGAAGAAACAGCAGAGGTAAAAGACAGAGATAGATTATACCCACGTGTCGGATCTACACCTCACTTAGCCTGCTCATAATGAACAGCAGGGGTAGAAGACAGAGATATAGTATATCCACGTGTCTCACTCAGCCTGCACATAATGAACAGCAGAGGTAGAAGACAGAGATAGAGTATATACACGTGTCTGATCTACACCTCACTCAGCCTGCTCAGAAGGAACAGCAGAGGTTGAAGACAGAGATAGAGTATATCCACGTGTCTCACTCAGCCTGCTCAGAAGGAACAGCATAGATGGCAGACAGATACTAGAGTATATCCACGTGTCTCACTCAGCCTGCTCAGATGGAACAGCATAGGTAGAAGACAGAGATAGAGTATATCCACGTGTCTCACTCAGCCTGCTCAGAAGGAACAGCAGAGGTACAAAACAGAGATAGAGTATATCTACGTGTCTGATCTACACCTCACTCAGCCTGATCAGAAGGAACAGCAAAGGTAGAAGACAGAGATAGAGTATATCCACGTGTCTGATCTACACCGCACTCAGCCTGCTCAGAAGAAACAGCAGAGCTAGAAGACAGAGATATAGTATATCCACGTGTCTGATCTACACCTCACTCAGCCTGCTCAGAAGGAACAGCAGAGGTTGAAGACAGAGATAGAGTATATCCACGTGTCTCACTCAGCCTGCTCAGAAGGAACAGCAGAGGTAGAAGACAGAGATAGAGTATATCCACGTGTCTGATCTACACCTCACTCAGCCTACTCAGAAGGAACATCAGAGGTAGAAGACAGAGATAGAGTTTATCCACGTGTCTCACTCAGCCTACTCAGAAGGAACAGCAGAGGTTGAAGACAGAGATAGAGTATATCCACGTGTCTCACTCAGCCTGCTCAGAAGGAACAACATAGATGGAAGACAGATAATAGAGTATATCCACGTTTCTTACTCGGCCTGCTCAGAAGGAACAGCAGAGGTACAACACAGAGATAGAGTATATCCACGTGTCTGATCTACACCGCACTCAGCCTGCTCAGAAGAAACAGCAGAGGTAGAAGACAGAAATAGAGTATAGCCACGTGTCTCTCTCAGCCTGCTCAGAAGGAACAGCAGAGCTAGAAGACAGAGATATAGTATATCCACGTGTCTGATCAACACCTCACTCAGCCTGCTCAGAAGGAACAGCAGAGGTAGAATACATAGATAGAGTATATACACGTGTCTGATCTACACCTCACTCAGCCTGCTCAGAAGGAACAGCAGAGGTTGAAGACAGAGATAGAGTATATCCACGTGTCTCACTCAGCCTGCTCAGAAGGAACAGCATAGATGGCAGACAGATACTAGAGTATATCCACGTGTCTCACTCAGCCTGCTCAGATGGAACAGCATAGGTAGAAGACAGAGATAGAGTATATCCACGTGTCTCACTCAGCCTGCTCAGAAGGAACAGCAGAGGTACAAAACAGAGATAGAGTATATCCACGTGTCTGATCTACACATCACTCAGCCTGCTCAGAAGGAACAGCAGAGGTAGAAGACAGAGATAGAGTATATCCACGTGTCTCACTCAGCCTGCTCAGAAGGAACAGCAGAGGTAGAAGACAGAGATAGAGTATATCCACGTGTCTGATCTACACCTCACTCAGCCTACTCAGAAGGAACATCAGAGGTAGAAGACAGAGATAGAGTTTATCCACGTGTCTCACTCAGCCTACTCAGAAGGACCAGCAGAGGTTGAAGACAGAGATAGATTATACCCACGTGTCGGATCTACACCTCACTTAGCCTGCTCATAATGAACAGCAGGGGTAGAAGACAGAGATATAGTATATCCACGTGTCTCACTCAGCCTGCAAATAATGAACAGCAGAGGTAGAAGACAGAGATAGAGTATATCCACGTGTCTGATCTACACCGCACTCAGCCTGCTCAGAAGAAACAGCAGAGGTAGAAGACAGAAATAGAGTATATCCACGTGTCTCACTCAACCTGCTCAGAAGGAACAGCAGAGGTAGAAGACAGAGATAGAGTATATCCACGTGTCTGATTTACACCTCTCTCAGCCTGCTCATAAGGAACAGCAGGGGTAAAAGACAGAGATAGAGTATATCCACGTGTCTCACTCAGCCTGCACATAATGAACAGCAGAGGTAGAATACAGAGATAGAGTATATACACGTGTCTCATCTACACCTCACTCAGCCTGCTCAGAAGGAACAGCAGAGGTTGTAGACAGAGATAGAGTATATCCACGTGTCTCACTCAGCCTGCTCAGAAGGAACAGCATAGATGGCAGACAGATACTAGAGTATATCCACGTGTCTCACTCAGCCTGCTCAGATGGAACAGCATAGGTAGAAGACAGAGATAGAGTATATCCACGTGTCTCACTCAGCCTGCTCAGAAGGAACAGCAGAGGTACAAAACAGAGATAGAGTATATCCACGTGTCTGATCTACACCTCACTCAGCCTGCTCAGAAGGAACAGAAAAGGTAGAAGACAGAGATAGAGTATATCCACGTGTCTGATCTACACCTCACTCAGCCTACTCAGAAGGAACATCAGAGGTAGAAGACAGAGATAGAGTATATCCACGTGTCTCTCTCAGCCTGCTCAGAAGGAACAGCAGAGCTAGAAGACAGAGATAGAGTATATCCACGTGTATCTCTCAGCCTGCTCAGAAGGAACAGCAGAGCTAGAAGACAGAGATAGAGTATATCCACGTGTCTGATCTACACCCCACTCAGCCTGCTCAGAAGAAACAGCAGAGGTAAATGGCAGAGATAGAGTATATCCACGTGTCTCACTCAGCCTGCTCAGAAGGAACTGCAGAGGTAGAAGACACAGATAGAGTATATCCACGTGTCTGATCTACACCTCACTCAGCCTGCTCAGAAGGAACAGCAGAGGTAGAAGACAGAGATAGAGTATACCCACGTGTCTCTCTCAGCCTGCTCAGAAGGAACAGCAGAGCTAGAAGACAGAGATAGAGTATATCCACGTGTCTCTCTCAGCCTGCTCAGAAGGAACAGCAGAGCTAGACGACAGAGATAGAGTATATCCACGTGTCTGATCTACACCCCACTCAGCCTGCTCAGAGAGGTAGAAGACAGAGATAGAGTATATCCACGTGTCTCACTCAGCCTGCTCAGAAGGAACATCAGAGCTAGAAGACAGAGATAGAGTATATCCACGTGTCTGATCTACACCTCACTCAGCCTGCTCAGAATGAACAACAGAGGTAGAAGACAGATACGGAGTATATCCACGTGTCTCACTCAGCCTGCTCAGAAGGAACATCAGAGGTAGAATACAGAGATAGAGTATATCCACGTGTCTGATCTACTCCTCACTCAGCCTGCTCAAAAGGAACAGCAGAGGTAGAAGACAGAGATAGATTATATCCACGTGTCTGATCTACACCTCACTCAGCCTGCTCAGAAGGAACAGCAGAGGTAGAAGACAGAGATAGAGTATATCCACGTGTCTCACTCAACCTGCTCAGAAGGAACAGCAGTTGTAGAAGACAGAGATAGAGTATATCCACGTGTCTGATCTACACCTCATTCAGCCTGCTCAGAAGAAACAGCAGAGGTAGAAGACAGAGATAGAGTATATCCACGTGTCTCACTCAGCCTGCTCAGAAGGAACAGCAGAGGTAGAATACAGAGATAGAGTATATACACGTGTCTGATCTACACCTCACTCAGCCTGCTCAGAAGGAAGAGCAGAGGTTGAAGACAGAGATAGAGTATAACCACGTGTCTCACTCAGCCTGCTCAGAAGGAGCAACATAGATGGAAGACACATAATAGAGTATATCCACGTGTCTTACTCGGCCTGCTCAGAAGGAACAGCAGAGGTACAACACAGAGATAGAGTATATCCACGTGTCTGATCTACACCTCACTCAGCCTGCTCAGAAGGAACAGCAGAGGTAGAAGACAGAGATAGAGTATATCCACGTGTCTGATCTACACCTCACTCAGCCCGCTCAGAAGGAACAGCATAGGTAGAAGACAGATATATAGTATATCCACGTGTCTCACTCATCCTGCTCAGAAGGAACAGCCAAGGTAGAAGACAGAGATAGAGTATATCCACGTGTCTGATCTACACCCCACTCAGCCTGCTCAGAAGAAACAGCAGAGGTAAAAGACAGAGATAGATTATACCCACGTGTCGGATCTACACCTCACTTAGCCTGCTCATAATGAACAGCAGGGGTAGAAGACAGAGATATAGTATATCCACGTGTCTCACTCAGCCTGCACATAATGAACAGCAGAGGTAGAAGACAGAGATAGAGTATATCCACGTGTCTGATCTACACCGCACTCAGCCTGCTCAGAAGAAACAGCAGAGGTAGAAGACAGAAATAGAGTATATCCACGTGTCTCACTCAACCTGCTCAGAAGGAACAGCAGAGGTAGAAGACAGAGATAGAGTATATCCACGTGTCTGATTTACACCTCTCTCAGCCTGCTCATAAGGAACAGCAGGGGTAAAAGACAGAGATAGAGTATATCCCCGTGTCTCACTCAGCCTGCACATAATGAACAGCAGAGGTAGAATACAGAGATAGAGTATATACACGTGTCTGATCTACACCTCACTCAGCCTGCTCAGAAGGAACAGCAGAGGTTGAAGACAGAGATAGAGTATATCCACGTGTCTCACTCAGCCTGCTCAGAAGGAACAGCAGAGGTACAAAACAGAGATAGAGTATATCCACGTGTCTGATCTACACCTCACTCAGCCTGCTCAGAAGGAACAGCAAAGGTAGAAGACAGAGATAGAGTATATCCACGTGTCTCACTCAGCCTGCTGAGAAGGAACAGCAGAGGTAGAAGACAGATATATAGTATATCCACGTGTCTGATCTACACCTCAATCAGCCTGCTCAGAAGGAACAGCAGAGGTTGAAGACAGAGATAGAGTATATCCACGTGTCTCACTCAGCCTGCTCAGAAGGAACAGCAGAGGTAGAAGACAGAGATAGAGTATATCCACGTGTCTGATCTACACCTCACTCAGCCTACTCAGAAGGAACATCAGAGGTAGAAGACAGAGATAGAGTTTATCCACGTGTCTCACTCAGCCTACTCAGAAGGAACAGCAGAGGTTGAAGACAGAGATAGAGTATATCCACGTGTCTCACTCAGCCTGCTCAGAAGGAACAACATAGATGGAAGACAGATAATAGAGTATATCCACGTTTCTTACTCGGCCTGCTCAGAAGGAACAGCAGAGGTACAACACAGAGATAGAGTATATCCACGTGTCTGATCTACACCGCACTCAGCCTGCTCAGAAGAAACAGCAGAGGTAGAAGACAGAAATAGAGTATAGCCACGTGTCTCTCTCAGCCTGCTCAGAAGGAACAGCAGAGCTAGAAGACAGAGATATAGTATATCCACGTGTCTGATCTACACCTCACTCAGCCTGCTCAGAAGGAACAGCAGAGGTAGAATACATAGATAGAGTATATACACGTGTCTGATCTACACCTCACTCAGCCTGCTCAGAAGGAACAGCAGAGGTTGAAGACAGAGATAGAGTATATCCACGTGTCTCACTCAGCCTGCTCAGAAGGAACAGCATAGATGGCAGACAGATACTAGAGTATATCCACGTGTCTCACTCAGCCTGCTCAGATGGAACAGCATAGGTAGAAGACAGAGATAGAGTATATCCACGTGTCTCACTCAGCCTGCTCAGAAGGAACAGCAGAGGTACAAAACAGAGATAGGGTATATCCACGTGTCTGATCTACACATCACTCAGCCTGCTCAGAAGGAACAGCAGAGGTAGAAGACAGAGATAGAGTATATCCACGTGTCTCACTCAGCCTGCTCAGAAGGAACAGCAGAGGTAGAAGACAGAGATAGAGTATATCCACGTGTCTGATCTACACCTCACTCAGCCTACTCAGAAGGAACATCAGAGGTAGAAGACAGAGATAGAGTTTATCCACGTGTCTCACTCAGCCTACTCAGAAGGACCAGCAGAGGTTGAAGACAGAGATAGATTATACCCACGTGTCGGATCTACACCTCACTTAGCCTGCTCATAATGAACAGCAGGGGTAGAAGACAGAGATATAGTATATCCACGTGTCTCACTCAGCCTGCAAATAATGAACAGCAGAGGTAGAAGACAGAGATAGAGTATATCCACGTGTCTGATCTACACCGCACTCAGCCTGCTCAGAAGAAACAGCAGAGGTAGAAGACAGAAATAGAGTATATCCACGTGTCTCACTCAACCTGCTCAGAAGGAACAGCAGAGGTAGAAGACAGAGATAGAGTATATCCACGTGTCTGATTTACACCTCTCTCAGCCTGCTCATAAGGAACAGCAGGGGTAAAAGACAGAGATAGAGTATATCCACGTGTCTCACTCAACCTGCTCAGAAGGAACAGCAGAGGTAGAAGACAGAGATAGAGTATATCCACGTGTCTGATTTACACCTCTCTCAGCCTGCTCATAAGGAACAGCAGGGGTAAAAGACAGAGATAGAGTATATCCCCGTGTCTCACTCAGCCTGCACATAATGAACAGCAGAGGTAGAATACAGAGATAGAGTATATACACGTGTCTGATCTACACCTCACTCAGCCTGCTCAGAAGGAACAGCAGAGGTTGAAGACAGAGATAGAGTATATCCACGTGTCTCACTCAGCCTGCTCAGAAGGAACAGCAGAGGTACAAAACAGAGATAGAGTATATCCACGTGTCTGATCTACACCTCACTCAGCCTGCTCAGAAGGAACAGCAAAGGTAGAAGACAGAGATAGAGTATATCCACGTGTCTCACTCAGCCTGCTGAGAAGGAACAGCAGAGGTAGAAGACAGATATATAGTATATCCACGTGTCTGATCTACACCTCAATCAGCCTGCTCAGAAGGAACAGCAGAGGTTGAAGACAGAGATAGAGTATATCCACGTGTCTCACTCAGCCTGCTCAGAAGGAACAGCAGAGGTAGAAGACAGAGATAGAGTATATCCACGTGTCTGATCTACACCTCACTCAGCCTACTCAGAAGGAACATCAGAGGTAGAAGACAGAGATAGAGTTTATCCACGTGTCTCACTCAGCCTACTCAGAAGGAACAGCAGAGGTTGAAGACAGAGATAGAGTATATCCACGTGTCTCACTCAGCCTGCTCAGAAGGAACAACATAGATGGAAGACAGATAATAGAGTATATCCATGTTTCTTACTCGGCCTGCTCAGAAGGAACAGCAGAGGTACAACACAGAGATAGAGTATATCCACGTGTCTGATCTACACCGCACTCAGCCTGCTCAGAAGAAACAGCAGAGGTAGAAGACAGAAATAGAGTATAGCCACGTGTCTCTCTCAGCCTGCTCAGAAGGAACAGCAGAGCTAGAAGACAGAGATATAGTATATCCACGTGTCTGATCTACACCTCACTCAGCCTGCTCAGAAGGAACAGCAGAGGTAGAATACATAGATAGAGTATATACACGTGTCTGATCTACACCTCACTCAGCCTGCTCAGAAGGAACAGCAGAGGTTGAAGACAGAGATAGAGTATATCCACGTGTCTCACTCAGCCTGCTCAGAAGGAACAGCATAGATGGCAGACAGATACTAGAGTATATCCACGTGTCTCACTCAGCCTGCTCAGATGGAACAGCATAGGTAGAAGACAGAGATAGAGTATATCCACGTGTCTGATCTACACCTCACTCAGCCTGCTCAGAAGGAAGAGCAGAGGTTGAAGACAGAGATAGAGTATATCCACGTGTCTCACTCAGCCTGCTCAGAAGGAGCAACATAGATGGAAGACACATAATAGAGTATATCCACGTGTCTTACTCGGCCTGCTCAGAAGGAACAGCAGAGGTACAACACAGAGATAGAGTATATCCACGTGTCTGATCTACACCTCACTCAGCCTGCTCAGAAGGAACAGCAGAGGTAGAAGACAGAGATAGAGTATATCCACGTGTCTGATCTACACCTCACTCAGCCCGCTCAGAAGGAACAGCATAGGTAGAAGACAGATATATAGTATATCCACGTGTCTCACTCATCCTGCTCAGAAGGAACAGCCAAGGTAGAAGACAGAGATAGAGTATATCCACGTGTCTGATCTACACCCCACTCAGCCTGCTCAGAAGAAACAGCAGAGGTAAAAGACAGAGATAGATTATACCCACGTGTCGGATCTACACCTCACTTAGCCTGCTCATAATGAACAGCAGGGGTAGAAGACAGAGATATAGTATATCCACGTGTCTCACTCAGCCTGCACATAATGAACAGCAGAGGTAGAAGACAGAGATAGAGTATATCCACGTGTCTGATCTAAACCGCACTCAGCCTGCTCAGAAGAAACAGCAGAGGTAGAAGACAGAAATAGAGTATATCCACGTGTCTCACTCAACCTGCTCAGAAGGAACAGCAGAGGTAGAAGACAGAGATAGAGTATATCCACGTGTCTGATTTACACCTCTCTCAGCCTGCTCATAAGGAACAGCAGGGGTAAAAGACAGAGATAGAGTATATCCCCGTGTCTCACTCAGCCTGCACATAATGAACAGCAGAGGTAGAATACAGAGATAGAGTATATACACGTGTCTGATCTACACCTCACTCAGCCTGCTCAGAAGGAACAGCAGAGGTTGAAGACAGAGATAGAGTATATCCACGTGTCTCACTCAGCCTGCTCAGAAGGAACAGCAGAGGTACAAAACAGAGATAGAGTATATCCACGTGTCTGATCTACACCTCACTCAGCCTGCTCAGAAGGAACAGCAAAGGTAGAAGACAGAGATAGAGTATATCCACGTGTCTCACTCAGCCTGCTGAGAAGGAACAGCAGAGGTAGAAGACAGATATATAGTATATCCACGTGTCTGATCTACACCTCAATCAGCCTGCTCAGAAGGAACAGCAGAGGTTGAAGACAGAGATAGAGTATATCCACGTGTCTCACTCAGCCTGCTCAGAAGGAACAGCAGAGGTAGAAGACAGAGATAGAGTATATCCACGTGTCTGATCTACACCTCACTCAGCCTACTCAGAAGGAACATCAGAGGTAGAAGACAGAGATAGAGTTTATCCACGTGTCTCACTCAGCCTACTCAGAAGGAACAGCAGAGGTTGAAGACAGAGATAGAGTATATCCACGTGTCTCACTCAGCCTGCTCAGAAGGAACAACATAGATGGAAGACAGATAATAGAGTATATCCACGTTTCTTACTCGGCCTGCTCAGAAGGAACAGCAGAGGTACAACACAGAGATAGAGTATATCCACGTGTCTGATCTACACCGCACTCAGCCTGCTCAGAAGAAACAGCAGAGGTAGAAGACAGAAATAGAGTATAGCCACGTGTCTCTCTCAGCCTGCTCAGAAGGAACAGCAGAGCTAGAAGACAGAGATATAGTATATCCACGTGTCTGATCTACACCTCACTCAGCCTGCTCAGAAGGAACAGCAGAGGTAGAATACATAGATAGAGTATATACACGTGTCTGATCTACACCTCACTCAGCCTGCTCAGAAGGAACAGCAGAGGTTGAAGACAGAGATAGAGTATATCCACGTGTCTCACTCAGCCTGCTCAGAAGGAACAGCATAGATGGCAGACAGATACTAGAGTATATCCACGTGTCTCACTCAGCCTGCTCAGATGGAACAGCATAGGTAGAAGACAGAGATAGAGTATATCCACGTGTCTCACTCAGCCTGCTCAGAAGGAACAGCAGAGGTACAAAACAGAGATAGGGTATATCCACGTGTCTGATCTACACATCACTCAGCCTGCTCAGAAGGAACAGCAGAGGTAGAAGACAGAGATAGAGTATATCCACGTGTCTCACTCAGCCTGCTCAGAAGGAACAGCAGAGGTAGAAGACAGAGATAGAGTATATCCACGTGTCTGATCTACACCTCACTCAGCCTACTCAGAAGGAACATCAGAGGTAGAAGACAGAGATAGAGTTTATCCACGTGTCTCACTCAGCCTACTCAGAAGGACCAGCAGAGGTTGAAGACAGAGATAGATTATACCCACGTGTCGGATCTACACCTCACTTAGCCTGCTCATAATGAACAGCAGGGGTAGAAGACAGAGATATAGTATATCCACGTGTCTCACTCAGCCTGCAAATAATGAACAGCAGAGGTAGAAGACAGAGATAGAGTATATCCACGTGTCTGATCTACACCGCACTCAGCCTGCTCAGAAGAAACAGCAGAGGTAGAAGACAGAAATAGAGTATATCCACGTGTCTCACTCAACCTGCTCAGAAGGAACAGCAGAGGTAGAAGACAGAGATAGAGTATATCCACGTGTCTGATTTACACCTCTCTCAGCCTGCTCATAAGGAACAGCAGGGGTAAAAGACAGAGATAGAGTATATCCACGTGTCTCACTCAACCTGCTCAGAAGGAACAGCAGAGGTAGAAGACAGAGATAGAGTATATCCACGTGTCTGATTTACACCTCTCTCAGCCTGCTCATAAGGAACAGCAGGGGTAAAAGACAGAGATAGAGTATATCCCCGTGTCTCACTCAGCCTGCACATAATGAACAGCAGAGGTAGAATACAGAGATAGAGTATATACACGTGTCTGATCTACACCTCACTCAGCCTGCTCAGAAGGAACAGCAGAGGTTGAAGACAGAGATAGAGTATATCCACGTGTCTCACTCAGCCTGCTCAGAAGGAACAGCAGAGGTACAAAACAGAGATAGAGTATATCCACGTGTCTGATCTACACCTCACTCAGCCTGCTCAGAAGGAACAGCAAAGGTAGAAGACAGAGATAGAGTATATCCACGTGTCTCACTCAGCCTGCTGAGAAGGAACAGCAGAGGTAAAAGACAGATATATAGTATATCCACGTGTCTGATCTACACCTCAATCAGCCTGCTCAGAAGGAACAGCAGAGGTTGAAGACAGAGATAGAGTATATCCACGTGTCTCACTCAGCCTGCTCAGAAGGAACAGCAGAGGTAGAAGACAGAGATAGAGTATATCCACGTGTCTGATCTACACCTCACTCAGCCTACTCAGAAGGAACATCAGAGGTAGAAGACAGAGATAGAGTTTATCCACGTGTCTCACTCAGCCTACTCAGAAGGAACAGCAGAGGTTGAAGACAGAGATAGAGTATATCCACGTGTCTCACTCAGCCTGCTCAGAAGGAACAACATAGATGGAAGACAGATAATAGAGTATATCCACGTTTCTTACTCGGCCTGCTCAGAAGGAACAGCAGAGGTACAACACAGAGATAGAGTATATCCACGTGTCTGATCTACACCGCACTCAGCCTGCTCAGAAGAAACAGCAGAGGTTGAAGACAGAGATAGAGTATATCCACGTGTCTCACTCAGCCTGCTCAGAAGGAACAGCATAGATGGCAGACAGATACTAGAGTATATCCACGTGTCTCACTCAGCCTGCTCAGATGGAACAGCATAGGTAGAAGACAGAGATAGAGTATATCCACGTGTCTCACTCAGCCTGCTCAGAAGGAACAGCAGAGGTACAAAACAGAGATAGAGTATATCCACGTGTCTGATCTACACCTCACTCAGCCTGCTCAGAAGGAACAGCAAAGGTAGAAGACAGAGATAGAGTATATCCACGTGTCTGATCTACACCGCACTCAGCCTGCTCAGACGAAACAGCAGAGGTAGAAGACAGAAATAGAGTATAGCCACGTGTCTCTCTCAGCCTGCTCAGAAGGAACAGCAGAGCTAGCAGACAGAGATATAGTATATCCACGTGTCTGATCTACACCTCACTCAGCCTGCTCAGAAGGAACAGCAGAGGTAGAAGACAGAAATAGAGTATATCCACGTGTCTCACTCAACCTGCTCAGAAGGAACAGCAGAGGTAGAAGACAGAGATAGAGTATATCCACGTGTCTGATTTACACCTCTCTCAGCCTGCTCATAAGGAACAGCAGGGGTAAAATACAGAGATAGAGTATATCCACGTGTCTCACTCAGCCTGCACATAGTGAACAGCAGAGGTAGAAGTCAGAGATATAGTATATCCACGTGTCTCTCTCAGCCTGCTCAGAAGGAACAGCAGAGCTAGAAGACAGAGATAGAGTATATCCACGTGTCTGATCTACACCTCACTCAGCCTGCTCAGAAGGAACAGCAGAGGTAGAAGACAGAGATATAGTATATCCACGTGTCTCTCTCAGCCTGCTCAGAAGGAACAGCAGAGCTAGAAGACAGAGATAGAGTATATCCACGTGTCTCTCTCAGCCTGCTCAGAAGGAACAGCAGAGCTAGAAGACAGAGATAGAGTATATCCACGTGTCTGATTTACACCCCACTCAGCCTGCTCAGAAGGAACAGCAGAGGTAGAAGACAGAGATAGAGTATATCCACGTGTCTCACTCAGCCTACTCAGAAGGACCAGCAGAGGTTGAAGACAGAGATAGAGTATATCCACGTGTCTGATCTACACCTCACTCAGCCTGCTCAGAAGGAACAGCAGAGGTATAAGACAGAGATAGAGTATATACACGTGTCTGATCTACACCTCACTCAGCCTGCTCAGAAGTAACAGCAGAGGTTGAAGACAGAGATAGAGTATATCCACGTGTCTCACTCAGCCTGCTCAGAAGGAACAGCATAGATGGAAGACAGATAATAGAGCATATCCACGTGTCTCACTCAGCCTGCTCAGATGGAACAGCCGAGGTAGAAGACAGAGATAGAGTATATCCACGTGTCTCACTCAGCCTGCTCAGAAGGAACAGCAGAGGTAGAAGACAGAGATAGAGTATATCCACGTGTCTGATCTACACCTCACTCAGCCTACTCAGAAGGAACATCAGAGGTAGAAGACAGAGATAGAGTTTATCCACGTGTCTCACTCAGCCTACTCAGAAGGACCAGCAGAGGTTGAAGACAGAGATAGATTATATCCACGTGTCGGATCTACACCTCACTTAGCCTGCTCATAATGAACAGCAGGGGTAGAAGACAGAGATATAGTATATCCACGTGTCTCACTCAGCCTGCACATAATGAACAGCAGAGGTAGAAGACAGAGATAGAGTATATCCACGTATCTCACTCAGCCTGCTCAGAAGGAACAGCAGAGGTAGAAGACAGAGATAGAGTATATCCACGTGTCTGATCTACACCGCACTCAGCCTGCTCAGAAGAAACAGCAGAGGTAGAAGACAGAAATATAGTATAGCCACGTGTCTCTCTCAGCCTGCTCAGAAGGAACAGCAGAGCTAGAAGAAAGAGATATAGTATATCCACGTGTCTGATCTACATCTCACTCAGCCTGCTCAGAAGGAACAGCAGAGGTAGAAGACAGAGATAGAGTATATCCACGTGTCTCACTCAACCTGCTCAGAAGGAACAACAGAGGTAGAAGACAGAGTTAGAGTATATCCACGTGTCTGATTTACACCTCTCTCAGCCTGCTCATAAGGAACAGCAGGGGTAAAAGACAGAGATAGAGTATATCCACGTGTCTCACTCAGCCTGCACATAATGAACAGCAGAGGTACAAAACAGAGATAGAGTATATCCACGTGTCTGATCTACACCTCACTCAGCCTGCTCAGAAGGAACAGCAGAGGTAGAAGAAAGAGATAGAGTATATCCACGTGTCTCACTCAGCCTGCTCAGAAGGAACAGCAGAGGTAGAAGACAGAGATAGAGTATATCCACATGTCTCACTCATCCTGCTCAGAAGGAACAGCAGAGGTAGAAGACAGAGATAGAGTATATCTACGTGTCTGATCTACACCTCACTCAGCCTACTCAGAAGGAACATCAGAGGTGGAAGACAGAGATAGAGTATATCCACGTGTCTCACTCAGCCTACTCAGAAGGACCAGCAGAGGTTTAAGACAGAGATAGATGATATCCACGTGTCTGATCTACACCTCACTTAGCCTGCTCATAAGGAACAGCAGGGGTAGAAGACAGAGATATAGTATATCCACGTGTCTCACTCAGCCTGCACATAGTGAACAGCAGAGGTAGAAGTCAGAGATAGAGTATATCCACGTGTCTCTCTCAGCCTGCTCAGAAGGAACAGCAGAGCTAGAAGACAGAGATAGAGTATATCCACGTGTCTGATCTACACCTCACTCAGCCTGCTCAGAAGGAACAGCAGAGGTAGAAGACAGAGATATAGTATATCCACGTGTCTCTCTCAGCCTGCTCAGAAGGAACAGCAGAGCTAGAAGACAGAGATAGAGTATATCCACGTGTCTCTCTCAGCCTGCTCAGAAGGAACAGCAGAGCTAGAAGACAGAGATAGAGTATATCCACGTGTCTGATTTACACCCCACTCAGCCTGCTCAGAAGGAACAGCAGAGGTAGAAGACAGAGATAGAGTATATCCACGTGTCTCACTCAGCCTACTCAGAAGGACCAGCAGAGGTTGAAGACAGAGATAGAGTATATCCACGTGTCTGATCTACACCTCACTCGGCCTGCTCAGAAGGAACAGCAGAGGTAGAAGACAGAGATAGAGTATATACACGTGTCTGATCTACACCTCACTCAGCCTGCTCAGAAGTAACAGCAGAGGTTGAAGACAGAGATAGAGTATATCCACGTGTCTCACTCAGCCTGCTCAGAAGGAACAGCATAGATGGAAGACAGATAATAGAGCATATCCACGTGTCTCACTCAGCCTGCTCAGATGGAACAGCCGAGGTAGAAGACAGAGATAGAGTATATCCACGTGTCTCACTCAGCCTGCTCAGAAGGAACAGCAGAGGTAGAAGACAGAGATAGAGTATATCCACGTGTCTGATCTACACCTCACTCAGCCTACTCAGAAGGAACATCAGAGGTAGAAGACAGAGATAGAGTTTATCCACGTGTCTCACTCAGCCTACTCAGAAGGACCAGCAGAGGTTGAAGACAGAGATAGATTATATCCACGTGTCGGATCTACACCTCACTTAGCCTGCTCATAATGAACAGCAGGGGTAGAAGACAGAGATATAGTATATCCACGTGTCTCACTCAGCCTGCACATAATGAACAGCAGAGGTAGAAGACAGAGATAGAGTATATCCACGTATCTCACTCAGCCTGCTCAGAAGGAACAGCAGAGGTAGAAGACAGAGATAGAGTATATCCACGTGTCTGATCTACACCGCACTCAGCCTGCTCAGAAGAAACAGCAGAGGTAGAAGACAGA
Organism: Crossaster papposus; assembly: GCA_037893245.1. Taxonomy (NCBI): domain Eukaryota; kingdom Metazoa; phylum Echinodermata; class Asteroidea; order Velatida; family Solasteridae; genus Crossaster; species Crossaster papposus. The sequence goes on from JBAIAA010000865.1 coordinate 1,195,576, forward strand.
AATATAGTATAGCCACGTGTCTCTCTCAGCCTGCTCAGAAGGAACAGCAGAGCTAGAAGAAAGAGATATAGTATATCCACGTGTCTGATCTACATCTCTCTCAGCCTGCTCAGAAGGAACAGCAGAGCTAGAAGACAGAGATAGAGTATATCCCCGTGTCTGATCTACACCTCACTCAGCCTGCTCAGAAGGAACAGCAGATGTAGAAGACAGAGATATAGTATATCCACGTGTCTCTCTCAGCCTGCTCAGAAGGAACAGCAGAGCTAGAAGACAGATATAGTCTCTCTCAGCCTGCTCAGAAGGAACAGCAGAGCTAGAAGACAGAGATAGAGTATATCCACGTGTCTGATTTACACCCCACTCAGCCTGCTCAGAAGGAACAGCAGAGGTAGAAGACAGAGATAGAGTATATCCACGTGTCTCACTCTGCCTACTCAGAAGGACCAGCAGAGGTTGAAGACAGAGATAGAGTATATCCACGTGTCTGATCTACACCTCACTCAGCCTGCTCAGAAGGAACAGCCGAGGTAGAAGACAGAGATAGAGTATATACACGTGTCTGATCTACACCTCACTCAGCCTGCTCAGAAGGAACAGCAGAGGTTGAAGACAGAGATAGAGTATATCCACGTGTCTCACTCAGCCTGCTCAGAAGGAACAGCATAGATGGAAGACAGATAATAGAGTATATCCACGTGTCTCACTCAGCCTGCTCAGATGGAACAGCCGAGGTAGAAGACAGAGATAGAGTATATCCACGTGTCTCACTCAGCCTGCTCAGAAGGAAGAGCAGAGGTACAAAACAGAGATAGAGTATATCCACGTGTCTGATCTACACCTCACTCAGCCTGCTCAGAAGGAACAGCAGAGGTAGAAGACAGAGATAGAGTATATCCACGTGTCTCACTCAGCCTGCTCAGAAGGAACAGCAGAGGTAGAAGACAGAGATAGAGTATATCCCCGTGTCTGATCTACACCTCACTCAGCCTACTCAGAAGGAACATCAGAGGTAGAAGACAGAGATAGAGTTTATCCACGTGTCTCACTCAGCCTACTCAGAAGGACCAGCAGAGGTTGAAGACAGAGATAGATTATATCCACGTGTCGGATCTACACCTCACTTAGCCTGCTCATAATGAACAGCAGGGGTAGAAGACAGAGATATAGTATATCCACGTGTCTCACTCAGCCTGCACATAATGAACAGCAGAGGTAGAAGACAGAGATAGAGTATATCCACGTGTCTCACTCAGCCTGCTCAGAAGGAACAGCAGAGGTAGAAGACAGAGATAGAGTATATCCACGTGTCTGATCTACACCGCACTCAGCCTGCTCAGAAGAAACAGCAGAGGTAGAAGACATACATAGAGTATAGCCACGTGTCTCTCTCAGCCTGCTCAGAAGGAACAGCAGAGCTAGAAGACAGAGATAGAGTATATCCACGTGTCTGATCTACACCCCACTCAGCCTGCTCAGAAGAAACAGCAGAGGTAAAAGACAGAGATAGAGTATATCCACGTGTCTCACTCAGCCTGCTCAGAAGGAACAGCAGAGGTAGAATACAGAGATAGAGTATATACACGTGTCTGATCTACACCTCACTCAGCCTGCTCAGAAGGAACAGCAGAGGTTGAAGACAGAGATAGAGTATATCCACGTGTCTCACTCAGCCTGCTCAGAAGGAACAGCATAGATGGAAGACAGATAATAGAGTATATCCACGTGTCTCACTCAGCCTGCTCAGATGGAACAGCCGATGTAGAAGACAGAGATAGAGTATATCCACGTGTCTCACTCAGCCTGCTCAGAAGGAACAGCAGAGGTACAAAATAGAGATAGAGTATATGCACGTGTCTGATCTACACCTCACTCAACCTGCTCAGAAGGAACAGCAGAGGTAGAAGACAGAGATAGAGTATATCCACGTGTCTGATCTACACCTCACTCAGCCTACTCAGAAGGAACATCAGAGGTAGAAGACAGCGATAGAGTTTATCCACGTGTCTCACTCAGCCTACTCAGAAGGACCAGCAGAGGTTGAAGACAGAGATAGATTATATCCACGTGTCGGATCTACACCTCACTTAGCCTGCTCATAATGAACAGCAGGGGTAGAAGACAGAGATATAGTATATCCACGTGTCTCACTCAGCCTGCACATAATGAACAGCAGATGTAGAAGACAGAGATAGAGTATATCCACGTGTCTCACTCAGCCTGCTCAGAAGGAACAGCAGAGGTAGAAGACAGAGATAGAGTATATCCCCGTGTCTGATCTACACCTCACTCAGCCTACTCAGAAGGAACATCAGAGGTAGAAGACAGAGATAGAGTTTATCCACGTGTCTCACTCAGCCTACTCAGAAGGACCAGCAGAGGTTGAAGACAGAGATAGATTATATCCACGTGTCGGATCTACACCTCACTTAGCCTGCTCATAATGAACAGCAGGGGTAGAAGACAGAGATATAGTATATCCACGTGTCTCACTCAGCCTGCACATAATGAACAGCAGAGGTAGAAGACAGAGATAGAGTATATCCACGTGTCTCACTCAGCCTGCTCAGAAGGAACAGCAGAGGTAGAAGACAGAGATAGAGTATATCCACGTGTCTGATCTACACCGCACTCAGCCTGCTCAGAAGAAACAGCAGAGGTAGAAGACATACATAGAGTATAGCCACGTGTCTCTCTCAGCCTGCTCAGAAGGAACAGCAGAGCTAGAAGACAGAGATAGAGTATATCCACGTGTCTGATCTACACCCCACTCAGCCTGCTCAGAAGAAACAGCAGAGGTAAAAGACAGAGATAGAGTATATCCACGTGTCTCACTCAGCCTGCTCAGAAGGAACAGCAGAGGTAGAATACAGAGATAGAGTATATACACGTGTCTGATCTACACCTCACTCAGCCTGCTCAGAAGGAACAGCAGAGGTTGAAGACAGAGATAGAGTATATCCACGTGTCTCACTCAGCCTGCTCAGAAGGAACAGCATAGATGGAAGACAGATAATAGAGTATATCCACGTGTCTCACTCAGCCTGCTCAGATGGAACAGCCGATGTAGAAGACAGAGATAGAGTATATCCACGTGTCTCACTCAGCCTGCTCAGAAGGAACAGCAGAGGTACAAAACAGAGATAGAGTATATGCACGTGTCTGATCTACACCTCACTCAGCCTGCTCAGAAGGAACAGCAGAGGTAGAAGACAGAGATAGAGTATATCCACGTGTCTGATCTACACCTCACTCAGCCTACTCAGAAGGAACATCAGAGGTAGAAGACAGCGATAGAGTTTATCCACGTGTCTCACTCAGCCTACTCAGAAGGACCAGCAGAGGTTGAAGACAGAGATAGATTATATCCACGTGTCGGATCTACACCTCACTTAGCCTGCTCATAATGAACAGCAGGGGTAGAAGACAGAGATATAGTATATCCACGTGTCTCACTCAGCCTGCACATAATGAACAGCAGAGGTAGAAGACAGAGATAGAGTATATCCACGTGTCTCACTCAGCCTGCTCAGAAGGAACAGCAGAGGTAGAAGACAGAGATAGAGTATATCCACGTGTCTGATCTACACCGCACTCAGCCTGCTCAGAAGAAACAGCAGAGGTAGAAGACAGAAATAGAGTATAGCCACGTGTCTCTCTCAGCCTGCTCAGAAGGAACAGCAGAGCTAGAAGACAGAGATATAGTATATCCACGTGTCTGATCTACACCTCACTCAGCCTGCTCAGAAGGAACAGCAGAAGTAGAAGACAGAGATAGAGTATATCCACGTGTCTCACTCAACCTGCTCAGAAGGAACAGCAGAGGTAGAAGACAGAGATAGAGTATATCCACGTGTCTGATTTACACCTCTCTCAGCCTGCTCATAAGGAACAGCAGGGGTAAAATACAGAGATAGAGTATATCCACGTGTCTCACTCAGCCTGCTCAGAAGGAACAGCAGAGGTAGAATACAGAGATAGAGTATATACACGTGTCTGATCTACACCTCACTCAGCCTGCTCAGAAGGAACAGCAGAGGTTGAAGACAGAGATAGAGTATATCCACGTGTCTCACTCAGCCTGCTCAGAAGGAACAGCATAGATGGAAGACAGATAATAGAGTATATCCACGTGTCTCACTCAGCCTGCTCAGATGGAACAGCCGAGGTAGAAGACAGAGATAGAGTATATCCACGTGTCTCACTCAGCCTGCTCAGAAGGAACAGCAGAGGTACAAAACAGAGATAGAGTATATGCACGTGTCTGATCTACACCTCACTCAGCCTGCTCAGAAGGAACAGCAGAGGTAGAAGACAGAGATAGAGTATATCCACGTGTCTCACTCAGCCTGCTCAGAAGGAACAGCAGAGGTAGAAGACAGAGATAGAGTATATCCACGTGTCTGATCTACACCTCACTCAGCC